>CM040403.1:26103803-26733803 GCA_022702515.1 Ilyophis sp. 1 JC-2022
GCCAACAGATGTGTCTTAACAAAAAAATACTTTTATTTAACTTACATTTTATCTCACGCGAGAAGACAGAATAAATGTATATGATGTGTGAGAAATAACAAGCAGTGTTCGAAAGCCTGTGACATTGACACATCCTTATTTTAATTGGTTCTGTCTGTCTGAACTACCATATTGATGCAATAGACCAAAAGTGGCATAATTACAATAGTGTCAAGGATAGTGCTGAAATCCAACCAATTTGCTGGCGTTCCATTCTACACATTTCCACGCTTCAGTGTTAAGCATGATATTCTTACTGAGAGCATATAAACCCCCACTCTCAGTATTCCGCTTTAGCTTCACTGCCATTGTGATAAACAAAACCAGCTATGGGAATTAATACAATTAGCGAGGAGAGTATGTGTCAGTGCGTAATAAATTTATCGGAGGATCTGGCGAGCTGTGCCAAAGTCACAGGACCACAAGGCCGTGGCTGTGGCAAATGCAAGAAGGGGTGGGTGGGTATGATCCAAAGTTGATTTTGCCGTAAATTAATTTATCCTGAGTGGTTAGAATGTTAAATACCTGCACGGGAGACAAATGGCAGCTTCTCTCTCCTCAGAGAGTCTCTTTTACATCTGTCACCGAGCTGCTATAGAGGTGCCATGTCACAGCGTGTTATGTGATGTTTATAAAAATAGCAAGCCGCTGTCAATGCAGCTCAGCATCTCCGCTTTCAGTGTTAAACTATGTTAAATTATGGCTGCGCACCTCAGCTCCCTACAGAACCTTATTTTATCTCATCCAGTAGCAAATCAAGTGTGTATTATCTTTTTAATTCAGCTTAAACAGTGTATAACTGATACCCAAATGTCCGTCCCATCTGGTCAAAATAAGAATACTACAAAGGAGGGGGGGGGGGGGGGAATAATATGTGGCACAAAAATCTATAAGAACACAGAGTACATATGAAGAATGCTTTTAATCTCACAGTGTCCGTTCCACACGCCAATGTCAAGGAGACATTTGAGAACAGATGGGCTCAAGAAGGAGCATTTATCATCCGTACCAATTCAGGAGTGAAGATAAGGTACCTGCTAAAGAATAGATGTGCGTGATTTCACTTTCTGACCGTACACACTGTCCTGCACCGCTATTGCCTTCCGTGAGATGCTAACAAAGACTGTACATTCTGTGATAAATGCTAATTTCCTGCTGCTCAGTGTGGTGACAAACAGAATAACAGAATAACTGAATAACAATGTCTTTCCTGGACCTAAACAAATAAATATTGTTGTACACAAAATGTACACAGTAATGTGAGTCTAGGGACAGTGACGGTATCTGAGCTGATGACTCTAAATGGTTGGATCTTGTCCTAATTTCAGTGATAGAAAGCAGAAGCCTGAAGTTTGAAGTGAATGCGCTGAAGTCTGGCACAGATTAATTATCCCAATCTATCTCTGTAATGCTAAAGAACAAGCAGAGAGCCAATGGATTCATTTTAAAATGTGTTTGGGGAGGCATAATACTTGGGGCAGAATCACACACCATTCTGGTGGATGGACATAGAACACACCAACCTGGATCTGAACCAGTAAGAATTATTGTAAAGGAGCATTTCAGTTCTTACTTTTTTTTTTGTTTGAGACTGTTTTAAGATGCTGATAAGACTGCCTGTTTACTCACTCTCAAACTATTTTTTCAAATGCAAATGAAGGTTTACACACAAAAAAAGCATACGCATAATCTACAGCCTGTTTTTCCCCCATTCTCAATTTACCCCCTCTATGGCCAAATACCAAAACGCGCGCACACGCATATAATACAAGAGGAAGGAGCGCTTTTGATGTTATTAATTTGAGCTGTTGTTGGCGCGTGCGGTCACACATTGCACTGCTCTTATTTGTTTCGTGGATAAACTAAATCTTTTGTTTACTGGCCTATCATCCGGATAATTTTAAGCTATGTAAATACTCTTTCTCATACATTCATGCAGAATCATTGATAATAATGGGTGTACAGAATTTAACTTGAGAACTCTGTGGTTGCATAAAATAGCCTACTGCCTGTTATTTTACGAAAACGCATTCTAGCGTTCTCTTCTTTGAAAGCAAGCAACTTGAAGGTAGGAATGAAAAATAGTATTAAATAGTATTTTAAATAGTATAAATATTCAAAGTAGCCTACCCACCAATACGGAAACCGTTCGTCGAGTGTATGGGATTCATAACCTAGCGCGGTGTTGAGATTTAAATTTAGGCTACGTTATTAACGTTTATGATGGACTTTTTTAGACTATCATTCCAGCAACTTGATATTAGCCTTCTCTTCAATTGAATTAGCTGCTATACATAAATGACATAAAGATGTTTCTTAGGAGTTATACAATTACAAAAGCGAATACATTCTTGTAATTATTAACGGCTGTAGCTACGCTAAGACCTGCCAGTAATACAGAGTCTAAAGAAGCACTGACTGCGCATTTACCCCGATTTGCTTTATATTAGTCACTAGGGGTTGATTAATAGAGGTCGCGCCGTAGATAAACCGGTTGGAGCAGAGTTTGCTGAATGGCTTATTCATCTGACAATGATTCATTCTTATTAAAGGCCAAAGTCACATTAAAAGTGCTGGCTACCTTCAATACTGTCTCAGAAAGTTTGGTTTTGTTTATGTGTAGTTTGGTCTTGGCACGGTATTACTGGAATTTAACGTCATATTTCCTTAAAAGTCCTGGAAATTATCCTGTTTTCATTACCTGAAGATGACAGTAGTAAGTGTGTGCTTCTGTGTCGCTGTTCTGAACAGAATAAGTTAACTGGTCATTTCTTTTCCAGAATTTGAATGAACCAGATTTCTCCCTCTCCCTTCCTGTCCATTCTTCATAGTCTTGTTATCTGGTCTGCGGAATTCAATGTTCATTTTTCAAATATTGACCTTTCGGCTGCTATACAGCATGGCTACTACTTCAAGCTTCTAATTTCACCCCCACAAACCCAACAGGATAGGAATGTTTCAGTCCAGTCTCCACCTTCTTGTGACTGGGTGTGGGTGGGTTTTTTATTGTTTTTTTCTCAGGGGAGGTAACAACTAATTTTGTGGAAAAGCCGGAGGTGTTACGTCTGCCAACACACGCGCACACACACACGCACACACACACACCACCAAAACGTATTATTCATAAACGCTAAATGTTTGTGTTTGGAACGCGTCAATATGGTAGATCAGTAGCAGAGGCTCTTCTCAAGAAGCCATTGATGTCAAATCTGGGCCAGATGCATTTCTTGTCAAGGTGCCACTTTTGAAGTGTAGAAGTGTCTAAAGAAATTGGTATTGCTGCCACGTCTCGCTTGCAGCGATAACACTAAATTATATTTTACACGGCAACTTCAGACAAACTTCACATTATATCTGCACAACTGCATGCATTATTGTGACACCTCCGTTGTAGCCTGCTGCATTAAGAGCCCTTTATGAAACAGATTCTTTCTATCTTTAAAAATGTTCACTATCAGTAATATTCAAGGAGACATTTAGAAGAGATGGACGTTAAATGTTTCACTCAAATTTACAAATATAAAACTACTCCTGCTGTGAAGCTCAGACGTGACTGTAATTCCAGGATTAGCCTGGGCAGAGCTGATTGAGGTGGGAAAATTAGTCCAGATCTGATTGTAATTTCAGGATTAGCCTGGGCAGAGCTGATTGAGGTGGGAAAATTAGTCCAGATGTGATTGTAATTTCAGGATTAGGTTGAGTAGGGGTGTTGTTTACGGTAGAGAATTTTCTCAGCACCATGATCCTGAGCATCGTGTGTTAGAAGCTTACACCTTCTCATTGTCACATTCGGTTGCCTCGGTTACCTTGGGAAGTAATTTTGCCTCGTAAGAACGATGCGTTTCATCTTCCTTGCTCCTGCTCCTGCATGTTTTTGGTCAATCAGCCGAAGAGCAGCTTTCGATAGCTTGGCTTGCTTTGGGAATTAAGAAGCTCTTCATCTTTCTTCCTCGGTGCTGGAGGCGAGAACTGTAAGCACAGGCCATGACGTGAACGCCACACCAACAGACATTTTTACACACATTTCTGTTTTATTGTGTTCCATTCAAATCAGAAATTATTTTTCAGGATTGCCTTTATTTAGATTGTTCGCTGTCGGGCCCATGTTTTTTTCAATTTTGCACAAACATTGTCCACAATTTGTTCAAGGCTACCAGGATTGTTTAGAAAACCTTGTAGTGTGGTTTCAGTGGCTATTGGCTGACAATAACATCAGAGGTGGGCCTAAGGGTAGTGATACAGAACACAAATCCCCATTTGAAACCTCTGAGTGCGTCCCCCCCCCCCCCCCACTCCCTCTAGTCTGCTGTCGCCCAGTCACTGTGTTAGCTTATGATTTCCGTGCTGTTAGCCTGGTTGTGATTTTCATGGGCTTTCGTGGGTCGATTATCCAAACACAGTAATTTATTTTACATATTCTATTAGTCTCTCCCCGCACTTCCATTTGCTTCACAAGCCTGTGCCTCACCTTAAACACACATAACTGAGCGTTGCCAGGCTGGTCTGGCTGAAGGCTGGACAGCTGCAGGACAGGGGGGATCTATTGAGTCAGGTCACTGTAAAATTGTATTCCATTATTACTTTGGTGAGCTGGGATTTCTTGCTTACTGGATTTAGGAGCCAAACCCTGGTCTCTCACAATACACCGCTGTGGCATTACCCCACCCTCTGAGCACTTCATTGAAACCGATTGGCTCGACTGTTAGCAAGGATAGCGAAACCAGGAAAGGACGGCCGCAACATAACCTAGAAAAACAGAGAAGATCCCAACCAATCATAGAGTGTGATTGGTGTGATTGTGATTGGTGGATACTTTCTGCTTCTTGTTAGTGCTAGGGGTAATACAATATAGATAGGACAGTTGCAGCATCGCCTTATATGTATAAAGCTCCACCAAGGATGGATTACTTTGGTAACAACCAGTAGAGTAAGGTACCTGCTCATACTGAATCTAAATATATAAACTGGAGCTGAATGAGTCAGCATTTTTAAATGAACAGGAATATGTTGAATAATATATTTAAATGATCGGAATCACTAAAAATATATTTTTTGTACATGCCAATGTTATTTACGTTCAGTAAATGTGTTACTATTAGATTCAAATATACTATATTACACTGAGACCAAAAAGGTAATACTGGTACATTTTAAAGTATACCTCTATATATTATTATATATTTATCAATACAAATGAATGAACTGCCATTAATTTAAAAATGTGTTTTTTAAATAAATCCGTATTTTTAACTGATATTGTTGGTATGTGTAGTTAAATGTTGAAAATATCATCAGAACAGCCTTCCAATGTCACAAAGAAATGATAAATCAAAAATGTCAATATATTGGATCTCTATAAATGGGGAAATATATTTTTGTTGTGTAAGGGTAGAAGACATGGAAAAGTTTTGTACTGATGTCTGTTTAAGAGCATTCTCGTAGCAGTCATGCAAGCAGTTAGTTCAACTTCATTGGTTAAGATTAGGTCTTAGCTGTGTAGGCAGGATTGTGTGTTTATGCTAGATTAAGTCTTAGCTGTGTACGCAGGATTGTGTGTTGATACTAGATTAAGTCTTAGCTGTGTAGGCAGGATTGCGTGTTGATGCTACCCTGCCTTACAGAACTATCGCACACACCATCTGTTACGACTGAGTACTGGACTGGACCCAAATGCAAGACTCTGAGACAGACTTGATGAAAAATCCACCAGGGAGTATATTTATTTAGGCAAGGAAAAGTAGTAGGCAAGCAAGCAAGCAGGAAAAAACGAAGGGTGACAGGCTGGAAACGGGGTTGGCGAACTAAAGCGGGGCAGGAGAGGAGACAGGGCTGGTACGGGCAGAACAGGAGGCAGGCTGGGCGGGCTGGAATGAGATAATGTTCACAAACAGGTTCACAAACAGAGTCACAAACAGAATAGCCAGAAGACGGGGGAACTTAAACAGAGACGGGAACAGGTGAAAGGGCTAATAGAAAAACTAAAAGGAGGAATGTGTGCGAGAGGAAGAGTGATAGGCTAACTAATCAAGGGAAAAACCAGGAACTAAACAGGGACCACGCCCAGCCTACAACGAGCACAGAAACGAGATGAACAGGCTAAACTGAAAAACACGACATGAAACACAAAGAATGGGAAAACAGAGGAAACGAAAGGGAGGTGGACTGGAGGGAAACGGCGGATGTTACGCCATCAGCACTGAAGCACTCACAGTGTGAAGGCTGGGGCTAATGCTACAGCCAAGCTAATCTACCTCCCTCCTGGGGAGCTGTGCTGGAAAAGCACTTCTAGCGTTCAGGGCAGGAAGTCCTGCAGCCCACTCCTCACAGCAGGTGAGGACTTAACAAAATGAGTCCTCCTATAAAGCCGTCCATATACTGTGGGTTTGTATCCTGTTCCAGGAGCCAGGAGCCATACCTCCATGGTCCCTGCCCTGGCTGAATGGCTAAGCCATGTCACTGATGGCAGAGCTGGGTGCTACACATTGATAGGTGCGGAGACAAATTTTCCTCATGGACTGTAAAGCGCTTTCAGATCATGATATGACAAGCAGTATATAACACAAATCTATGATTATAATAATTATTATTATTATGATTACTTCTTACATAACTGCACATAAATGAACGAGCTTCCAGTTTCCAGCATTTATCACCTGTATCTCAGGTTTACGTGACCGATCAGCATCACGTTGAGAGAGCACACTAGGGGGTGATCTGGCTGTGATTCTCTTCCATTTTAGGTTCGGGCGCCACCGTTTTCCAGCAACATAATAGCACACAAATTAGTGCTGTATGTGCTCGAGTTTGAAGTTCAGAATCAACGCGTATTTCGATGGCACATTTAACTAAAGTGAGCACAAATGAAGCTCACATCCCTTTTTCAGATCTTATTGATAATCTCTATGGAAAGGTGATGGGTTAGATATTTTGTGCTGTATGTCACAATGTTTTTTATTTTGATTATTACATTACATTACATTACAGTCATTTAGCAGACGCTTTTATCCAAAGCGACGTACAGTAAGTGCATATAGAAAGGTCATCGAAGTAACTACAGAACAGATAAGAAAGCACATTCTTCCCATACAGTATCAGCTATCCCTAGTAACGAACACAGTGCAGTTCACAGTGAACTGGGTAAATCATCTCTACTACAATTATTTTCTAAATAGTATAAACTTGAGTACACAGTTCAACAAGAAGACATACCATGAGGTCCTAGATAAGTATTAGTCCAGGTGGAGCCTGAAAAGGTGTGTTTTCAGGCCACGACGGAAAGCAGGCAGGGTTGGTATTGAGCGTAGGGGAATGGGAAGTTCGTTCCACCACTGGGGAGCTAGGGTGGAAAAGCTCCGCAGTCGGGAGGAGCGAGCGCCATTGACACGGAGGGGGGGAAGTGCGAGGCGCCCTGCTGTAGATGAGCGAAGCGGTATATTGAGCTTTTTTTGTCTCTTTGTCTTCAGAACTGCCCGAATAGATTTCACACTGCCACCCATAGTAAATAAACACTTGGGGCACCTGGGGTTCATCTCAGGTTCTGCGCCTCACTTGCGTCTCTCCCGGCCTTGTGTCCCATCCTCCCGATTTTAATCAAACAGCCGCAGGGGACGGGATCTTTCCAGTGTCCCACGAAGTGTGGTTACATCCGTGAAAAAGGAAAATGACGGTAGACAGGGCTACCACACTTCCTGCCGTCATTCCGCTGGTCGGCTTGATACAAAAATGAATGATTTCGGTTAGGCGGCACTGTTTTCTGCAGTAGAAAATAAAAAAATAATAAAATCTCTAGTAAGATAAATGATGTAATGAAAGGCACTTTCCAGTTGTTTTCATTTTGTTTTGAAAATAACCCCAAGACCACATGCAAGGAGGGAATGATCCATTTAAGAACACTGTGTTTTTGTGGGTAAACACTGGGGGCAGGTTTACCTAAGGACGCCGTTGGTCTTTTCTGTGCTATCCATCCCCTCACCTCCGCCTGAAGCGCCAGTGGTCTGGGCAGTCTGAGGACACACCTCGAGAGATCTTCCATCTGTCTGCCGTGCAGACCGGTCCTTTCTTCTTTCTGCTTCTTGAAAGGCGAAACTTACAGTGTTTTAGTTCGAGCTTGTTTTTCATCGGGTAGTTTCTTCTTTACCTGCACTCACTTTGCAGCTATCTAGGACTGTTACATTTTTTGCATAATAATTTTAATGAATTGTTCATAAATGCTTTGCAATCGCTGTCTGCAGAGCATGTTGTTTTATATTTTGAAATATATTTTCATCGCAATTGGTTCTTGCTGAATCGGCCCCAGGGTCTTAAACTGATGTTTTGTCTAAAATTGGAATTTGATTTCATTGTTTTATTGTTTTTGTTTTCAAGTTTGTAAAGTTTATCTACTGTGGCTATGTCTAATTTGTGATGTCCTCATAATATAACATTTTTCCCAAGAGTGAAGGCTGGCCATTTCAAAAGTAAAAAAAAAAAAGAATTTCACTTGAGGGTTGCACTGCAAAGCAGAACTCAGCATAAAGCTAATGAAACCAAACAGTGAAAATGTAGTCTCTGAGAATTAACCCACAAGCTACAGCCATCTACAGAAGCATAATTAAACTGGACTTCCCTTAAAAGGGGGTGTGCACTGTATCAATGATGGGAGTAATTCATGTTTTAAGGTCTAATTCAGACTATGATCTATCTTTTCCCATGTTAGTGGTATGGGTTCTAGAGTTTGATTTCCCAATGTTAGCGGTATGAGTTCTAGAGTTTGATTTTCCAATGTTAGCGGTATGGGTTCTCGAGTTTGATTTCCCCATGTTAGTGGTATGGGTTCTAGAGTTTGATTTTCCAATGTTAGCGGTATGGGTTCTAGAGTGTGATTGTTCAATGTTAGCGGGATGAGATCTAGAGTTATATTTTTCCCATGTTAGCGGTATGGGCTCTAGAGTTTCCCCACATTGCACTTATACTGTGGCATCCTTCATTCTTTTTGTAGTACTAATGCAACTGAATTTTTGTGCAGATATAAGAATTATTCAAGCCAAAATGCTACTTCCTGTTCAGATTATGATGACAATTTCTCACAATCCATTTCCTTCTCTTGTGCACACAAAAACCACAGGTGCGCCCCAATACTCAAAAAATGCACCCTCCCTTCCTCCACTACCACCTCCTCTACTCCGTGCCCCGGAAACAGATTTTTGTGTTTTAATCTAATGTTGCGGATTACATCTTAATTACGTATTAATGGTTACATATTAATTCATGTCTCCACACAAACCACAATGTAAGGTACACCGTATACTGTACATGCAAATACTTGTACTCGAAACGTTCAGGCAGACTTCCGGGTCGGAGAGGAGTGGTAGTGGGGGTGTGGAGGAAAGGAGGTGGGGAGTGAAGAATATTGGGACGGACCCCATGTATTGCAGTCTAGAAAAACTAGTGTTTGAAATATTTAAATATATTTGAACTGCAAATTATTTAATATGTTCTGGACAAATACATGTTTTATAAACGTATTTAAGACTGTAAAATAAGAAAGAGACGCTTACTATATATGTGGGTGCATAATTTAAATGGCTAATTTAGCCCCACACATACCCTCAACATATTGTGTTTTCACACAACATCATACATGCAACATGCATATTTATCTCAGTTCATGTTCAGCATAATTTTAGCCCTATCCATAACATTTTATCTTACAGCATTCAGCTTTTGAGTTACTCCTTTTTACTTGGAAAATGACAAGTAACACCCTCCACAATGTGCAGTCACCCACATGATGACATTAAATTCATTTGCTTAACTAGCTAGGGAACTGTCGACAGCTGTTAGTGCCAGATACTTTAGAGGAAATATAAAAGAAGGTAGATTGGAGTTTATGGTCTGTGCACATTGTCAGTGCTGTAGCTGCTGAACCTCAGCCTTTCTCTAAGGTTCCAAATAATATGTTGTGAAATAAGAGGCATTTCTCATAACACTATCCAAAGTAAGGACAGGTTAAGGCCTGTCTGTTTCTCAATCAATAACATCTAACGAGACAGTGGTTCTGGCCACAGTGGCTTTTCCCCTTACGCCATCTGTCCTCTAAATTATTTGGATCAGTTCTTTATATCCTTTCCTCCACCTTTTTCTATTACATTCCTCAGATTTCAGTCTGTACTGACCTTTAGAGCTTCTGTCTTCTCAAATCTTCTTCATATCGATTCTTGTTTTTTTATTATTATTGTCAATCTGTTGCTACTGCTATTTCCACTACTTTTCAGCCTTTTACCCGTTTACTCCAGAAAACTGCTCACGTGATCTTTCACTCAAGAGTAGGTGGCCATTTTATTTCTCCCCATTCTCATACCTTGTTTTTAGCTCAGGTTTTAGTGTGGCTGTTGAAGTCCTCCACCTGAACTTTACCACTTATATTACAATAGACTAACCAGACTTCACTACACAGTCTAAACTTTACCACAGATATTACTATAAACTATGCAGATTACACAGCCTAAAACGTTACCACAGATATTACTATAAACTAACCCAGAGGTGTAAAACCCAGGTTCAGACAGTAAAAGTCTCCAGTATTTTGTTCCAATCACCTGGATTTGCTAATTATCACAATTGTTCAGCCAGGAGGTAGAACTAATTAGTGAAATCAGCTGGCTGTGTTTATGGGTGGAAGAAACACATGGCAGGACTTTTACTTTCTGACCCCTGGACTTTCTACCTCTGGACAAACCAGTCTACACAGTCTAAACTTTATCACAAATATATTGACAAACCAGACTACACAGTCTAAACTTTAGTAACTTTGTAAACTTAGTAAACTTTTTCTTTTTGTGTTGTCGTTCACATAAATATAAAGCCATATTTCTTCTCTGTTTTTCATAGAAAGATTTGCGTGTCTTTTTTATCTTTGTGTCTTTCCCAGAAAGATTTGGCTGCATATGTTCTCTGTGCCTCTTTCATAGAAAGATCCAGCTGTGTTTTTTTCTCTGTGTAGTCTTTCATAGAAAGACCTAGCTGTGTTTTTTTCTCTGTGCTGTCTTTCTCAGAAAGATCCGGCTGTGTTTTTCCCGTCTCTTTTTCTCACTCCATCGCTCAGCTTCCCTTTGCTGGCTGCCCACCGTTGCTCTAATTCACTTCAGGTCCTCTGGTTCTTGGCAGCTGTGGCATAAAGCATTCTGTTCCCTTTCATCTTGCGCCTCTGTGTACCCTCCCTTTTATCACCTCAGATCACCACGCGCTCCATGCGCTCCTGTTCTCTCCTTCCTCTTCTTTTGCCCATTCTTTACACTAAAACCTAAGATGAGCTCCTTCTCCTCAGCTCTACTCAGCTTCTTATTTTTGTACAAAAACACCTCTTAAACAGTATTTTCACATTTCTGTTTCTCGTCAGTTGTTCCTTGTTCCTGGTTTATTAAATGCCTCAAATTTAAGCTCTTCTGGTGCATTGCATATAGCCCCACAATTATTATTATTATTTTTTAAGTATTTATAAATTTTTCCCCCATCTTGCTTTAACTGGCCTATGTTGAATGACTTAGGTATTCACATATTCATTTGTTTACCTATTCTGGTGTATTTTTGTATTTTGACATCGCATCTTATTGATATGTTTGGCATTCCATTTATTGTATTCCATAGTAAATCACCCAAGATAAGGCCACCTGGCAAATGACAACCAAAATAATAATAATAATAATAATAATACAAAAAATAGACTTTCCTTAATGGCTCAGTCTTTTTAGTAGTTATGCTGTAAAAGCAGGTAGAGTGTGGAAGTTTTACTGAAACAGAGGAAGAACAGCTGAGGGCCTCTGGGGAAGCAGGCAGGAGAGGGGGTAGCACAGCGGTCAGGTGATGGTCAACCTGCCTGCTGGAGTCCCACTTCCTGCTGCTGGGGTACGGGGTGTAGGGGGTATCCGTATTTTATATTAGTATCAGCACACATACTTCAGGCTCAGGACTCTCTGCAGTGGGTATATAGAATTCATTGTGAGCGCGGTCAGCAGCGCTTTCTGTAATGCTGTTTGCATCTGGCTTCTCACAGCGATCAGTTTTAACCTGTCTGAAGTGGATGCAATGCCAGGAGAGAATTAGACTCTGTATCGCTGCAGTAATACCTTTCACTGCTCAATCATCCTCTTCACTGTGTCTTGTCTTAAAGCTGGTCTCCTTTGTGTGTCCTTCGTCTCGCAGAGGGTTTCAATCCACTCTGCCTTTCTGCTCTTTTTCAGGCAACAAAACTGCTGCTTTTTCCGTCCGGAAATCCCTCAGCGTCCGGACAAGCACAGGCATGGGTCCCGGGACAGAGAAGCCAAAAAACCATTCCCAAACGGCGCCCGGTGGGGCCGCCGAACACAAGAGGAGGAGGAAGACAGGTGGCGGCAGGCCGAAGCGGAGGAAGAACAAGAGCGGGGTGCGGGGGAGAGAGCAATCGGAGGAAGAGCAAGCCCGGCCAGGGAGGGACGTCGAAGCGGGCCCCCCGCCCGCCTTTCAGCACGTCCCTTTCAAAAGCGTCCTGGAGGCGGAGTCGATCTTGGCGTACGGCGGAGACGTCACGCAGAAGCCCAGCAAGTTCCCAGAATCCTCAGCCGCGCAATTAAAGTGTCAGACGGCTGAAATACTGGGGCCTCCAAGTGGACCTAATCTCAGCTTTCTGCCTCAAATTGACAAATGGCTCCATGTTGCCTTACAGGACGCCAACTCATACTACCGACGCAAGAAATATGCGATAGCAGCTAGCCGTTTCACTGCCGCCCTGGAGGTACTTGTTATTTAAATTAAATCGAGCTGAAGTTGTGCCTTATTCTATAATTTATTAAGTTTCTAAACAAACAGATTACATTTTTATTTATTGATTCGATTTTTTTTCTTGCAAAAAAAACAAAGAAAAAAAAAAACAACCATTGGCACAAGCATTTTCAATTAAAGTGCTGAGAAGTTTGAATTGGACCTGCAGTGTCTAATCTCGGCAGTCCTAAGAGGATTCCTAACGGAGATGCTGTTTGAAGTTATGGACAGTACATCTTAAATGTGTCTTGACTTTGAAAGTAATAGTCTACATTCTTGGCAATATCTTGTATACATATTTAGACTGAAATTATGCTTTGCGTAGTGCCTTTTTAAAATTCATTTATTTTTTCAAATGCAGTTGTCTGTGACCTGTAAACGCTTATTTATATATTTTCATAGTGGATTTTCTTATCTGTTGCAAATTGCATAGCTCTCATTTCTGCAGCTGAATACTTCCTTCATTTTATTAACTTTGCTGAAGAGAATAACAGCATTATACCAATTATTATCCCAGCTGACAACCTGCTGGTTTAAAAAAAAATACAGAAAACTGCCACTTCCTGTACTGAACACTGACCGTGCCAGTGTAGTAAGTCCTGTACTGAACACTGACTGTGCCAGTGTAGTAAGTCCTGTACTGAACACTGACCGTGCCAGTGTAGTAAGTCCTGTACTGAACACTGACCGTGCCAGTGTAGTAAGTCCTGTATTGAACACTGACCGTGCCAGTGTAGTAAGTCCTGTACTGAACACTGACCGTGCCAGTGTAGTAAGTCATGTACTGAACACTGACCGTGCCAGTGTAGTAAGTCATGTACTGAACACTGACCGTGCCAGTGTAGTAAGTCCGTAAGTCTGAAGTGTAGGAATATGCTGATGGTCAAATCCATATTAATGAGCTCATCTAAAGTGGGGGTGCAGAGGTAGTGGGGTGCAGTGGTAATGGGGTGCAGTGGTAGTGGGGCACATTGGTAATGTGGTAATGGGGTGCAGTGGTAGTGGGGTGCAGTGGTAGTGGGGTGCAGTGGTAATGGGGTGCAGTGGTAGTGGGGTGCAGTAGTAATGGCGTAGTGGGGTGCAGTGGTAGTGGGGTGCAGTGGTAATGGGGTGCAGTGGTCATGTGGTGCAGTGGTAGTGGGGTGCAGTGGTAATGGGGTGCAGTGGTAGTGGGGTGCAGTGGTAGTGGGATGCAGTGGTAGTGGGGTGCAGTGGTAATGGGGTGCAGTGGTAGTGGGGTGCAGTGGTAGTGGGGTGCAGTGTTAGTGGGGTGCAGTGGTAATGGGGTGCAGTGGTAGTGGGGTGCAGTGGTAGTGGGGTGCAGTGGTAATGGGGTGCAGTGGTAGTGGGGTGCAGTGGTAGTGGGGTGCAGTGGTAATGGGGTTTTAGGGTTGAATGGACTGTGATTTGAGTCTTTGCAGTTTCTCACCTCTTAGCAGAGTTATTCACTCCCAATAAGATAAATGACAGTTACTGCCTCCAAGAAGAAAAAGGAATGAATGACACAACAGATTGTTATGGAAAATCCAAATTTCACATTGAAAGCTTTGCTTTATTTCAACAGTGTTAAGTACCATTGTGTCCGCCCACGAAACAAAGCAAATAGACAAAGCATATTCCCACATAGAATGCCTCACCAACAAAGCCAAAAAGATTTCTAACTCTCAGATATACAAATATCCAGGTACTTTTCTCCGGGATGTGTAGAGGTTCTTCTAATCGCAGTTTTACCAGTGGCACCACAAAGTTTATTGTAGTCACTCTCTTCAGATAAGCCATTAGTGCTGGTTTACCTTCAAGATAACACAATTACAATATTGTTGAAAGTAGTAAAGTTTAATTTGAAAGCGTCTTTTTCTGTGGACGTTAGTAAGAAGAATAAGTGATCGCGCCAAACACCTGTGGGGTACACCCCGTCAAGAAAGTCAGCAGTCAGTAGGGATTTTTTGTTGAAGTGTTATTGAGCGTGTTAACATTCACGCACTGTGGGTTCGTTCGGCGCTGTCTGGTAAGCGGCGCTCGCTAGCCTGTTAACAGAACAAAACTACAGAAATCAATAGAGACTGCTGTGCAATTAGGCCAAATCAGAAGGAATATTAGCTTGAAGCAGTTATAATGTAAGAGCAGCAATGTTTTTGACAACTCGGAATGTAAGTGCTGCCTTTGTGTGTATGTGTGTGTGTGTGTGTGTGTGTGAGCATTTGTGTGTGAGCGTGTGTGTGACCGTGTGTTTGTGTGCGTGTGTGTGTGTGTGAGCATGTGTATGTATATGTGTGTATGTGTGTGTGTATGCGTGTGAGTGTGTAGGTGTGTGTGTCTGTGTGTGTGTGTATGTGTGTGTGTGTATGAGCGTGTACATGTGTGTGTATGTATATGTGTGTGTGTGTGTAGGTGTGAGAGTGTGTGTTTGTATGTGTGTATGCATGTGAGAGTGTGTAGGTGCGTGTGTGTGTGTGTGTGCATGAGCGTGTGTGTGTGTGGGGCTTGTTTTAGTGTGTTCTTGTTGTAATGAGGGGGCGTATCTGAAAGGCTCTGGCTGATGAAAGCTTTTCCCGTGTTCTTGCTCCGTCTCACAGCTCTGCTCCAAAGGTGCTGTTCTGGGAAGAGCCTTTGATGCTGATTATGAAGACATCTCCAAGGTTACGGGCTTCATCCAATCAAAGCTGGTCACCTGTTACCTTAGAATGAGGAGGCCCGACCTGGCACTTAATCACTCTCACAGGTAAGAGAGAGAGAGAGAGAGAGAGGGTGAGATAGAGAGACAGAGGGAGAGAGAGAAAGGGAGAGAGAGAGAGAGGGAGAGAGAGAGGGAGAAAGAGGGAGAGAGAGGAGAGAGAGGGAGAGGGGAAGAGAAAGAGGGAGATAGAGAGAGAGGGGGGGAAAGAGAGAGGGAGAAAGAGGGAGAGAAAGAGGGAGAGAGAAAGAGAGAGAGAGACAGAGGGCGAGAGAGAGGGAAAGAGAGGGAGAGAGAGACAAAGAGAGCGAGAGAGAGAGAGAAAGGGAGAGAAAGAGGGAGAGACAGGGGGAGAGAGAGAGGGAGAGAGAGAGAGAGAGAGAGAGGGAGGGAGAGAGGGAGAGAGAGAGGGAGGGAGAGAGGGAGGGGGGGGGGAATGCACCCGATACAGAAGAAACAGACTAATTACGCATAATTACAGATGACAGAGCTTAAATCAGAGTAAGGTATGGAGTATGGAGTGCAGGCCCGCCTTTTACTCTGCAAGCACCTGGCCCAGTGCACCTTTTTTATTTAGTTTTCTTAAGCCACCATCAAACCCTACAGAGCAGAACTTCTTCATTATGCAACAAAAGGAAATAAAGAATTTTGTTGCTGGTGCAATAAAAACAGTTTTTTTTCAAAACAGTCATCTGAAAAATCAAACACAAAGAATACAAGGATAATAAGAAAGACGGAATAAAGAAAGAAAACAAAGGGAATAGCATGGAAAAAATAAGTGATACCAAATTCAGTAGCGCTTATTAATAGTGCCTTATTTCTACCCCACAATCAGGGCCAATTGTGTGTTGGTTGGCTGCATTTAGCAGACACACATATCCAGTTTTTAAATAGTATCCATTTATACAGCTGAATATATACTGAAGCGAGTCAGGTCAAGACGGCAATGTAGTACCTGGGAATCAAACCTGCAACCTTTCGGTTACAAAGGCAGTTATTATAGCACAATGCTGCCTGCAGAGAATGGGAATAATTTCAGCGCAGGAACGAGAGCAGGAGCAGGGCACCCCCCCCTAACCTTATGCATCCCGGTCCCATCCTTTCTGCTCGCCATGCCACAGCACCTGTTCAAATGCCCAGTATGTAGGTGGTCGCTAGATTGATTGGCAGGTGCCAATAGGTCGGTTTATGCTAGGACTGTCCCCATCTCTGGTGGTGCTGAGCTGTTCTGACATTAAAATGGAAATTTCCCAAAGTCTTGACGCATGTTTTCATTGTTTCTCAAACAGTACATCCATGACAGGCCTTAGCTGGCCTTCAGGGCACTTACTAAATTGCCCTTATTTAACATATCCACGTCATTAAAAGTCAAAATGAAAAAACTGTATTTTTAATATGTGCAGCTGGCAATGCAAACACCCGGAGCATGATATGTGTAAGGCCTTGCTTTATGAGACAGCAGCTCCAAAAGTTATACAAATGACTCCAGATGGCAGAGTTAGGGAGAACTCCACTGCTAAGAAATACATGAACATCAGCATTCATGCTCTTGGCTATTTGCTATTATTATTAAATTATCATTGTGATTTTCAAAGTCAATCATACGTGCCCTCGCAGGATCTGTCAGTCGAGAACATAAGCATTTTATACAGTTTTTCCTACCGTAAAAAAAGTAACCAGTAACACTTTGCTTGAACTACACATCATAAATCCTACATAACTTTGTTATAAGCAAGGCATAACACCTGCTACAGCCAGTCATAACAGCATAATACAGTTTATGATAAAATGTAAACGTTGTGATAATGTATGCAGAAACCGATTCCAACTAGCAGAAATGAACAGTGTATGCATTATGACAATGTTATGACATTAGTGGCCTTACGACTGGTTTTGGCAGGTATTATAACAATGTTATGAAGGTTTTATGGTGTGCATTTCAAGTAAATTGTTACCTTTAGAAATATAGACTCTGGTATCCGCAAACGAAAAACACAAACTGATTAAATGTTTCATTAGACACACAGCATTCTGTCATTGTTGAAAATATAGCTGTGCTTAAAATATATATATATATATATATATATAAAAGTCAGATCATTATAAACAATCCTGGTAGCAATTCTGCAACTCCAGTGAGAAAAAGTAATTTGTCAGGTTCTGATTGAGAGAGCAAAAAGCCTGTCAATGAAACATCATATGTTATGTATAATTTAATGGGACAATCCCAGCCTGAAGCTGGGCGTTCTCAATCACAGTCAATCCGGCTACGCCGTGAATATCAAAATAAAAAAGAAATCTCAAAAAAAGCTCAAATATGACCAGAAAGCCAACACTTTAGATCTTTCTTGTAGTGTGGTGCCCAGAACTGCACTCCGAATGTGGTCTGACAAAGGCATCTAATACCATTAATATAACCTCTTTTGATTTATACTTTTTGCTTTATTTTCCAGCATCGTATTGGCCTTTATTGGTGTTTTACATTATCTTGTTTCTCACTCAAAAAAAAATCAACAGTGCATCCATGACAGGCCAATGCACTGCGCAACATGACCGTGTGGTCTATCCACACACTGGAACAGTGCTTTAACAGATACCAGACCATGGGGCCCATCCACACACTGGAACAGTGCCTTATCAGATACCAGACTGTGGGACCCATCCACACACTGGAACAGAGCCTTAACAGATACCAGACTGTGGGACCCATCCACACACTGGAACAAAGCTTTAACAGATACCAGACCATGGGGCCCATCCACACACTGGAACAGTGCCTTAACAGATACCACAATCTGGGGCCTATCCACACACTGGAACAGTGCCTTAACAGATACCACAATCTGGGGCCCATCCGCACATTGGAACAGTGCCTTAACAGATACCAGACCATGGGGCCCATCCACACACTGGAACAGTGCTTGAACAGATACCACAATCTGGGGCCTATCCACACACTGGAACAGAGCCTTAACAGATACCACAATCTGGGGCCTATCCACACACTGGAACAGAGCCTTAACAGATACCACAATCTGGGGCCTATCCACACACTGAAACAGAGCCTTAACAGATACCACAATCTGGGGCCTATCCACACACTGGAACAGAGCCTTAACAGATACCACAATCTGGGGCCTATCCACACACTGGAACAGAGCCTTAACAGATACCACAATCTGGGGCCTATCCACACACTGGAACAGAGCCTTAACAGATACCACAATCTGGGGCCCATCCACACACTGGAACAGAGCCTTAACAGATACCACAATCTGGGGCCTATCCACACACTGAAACAGAGCCTTAACAGATACCACAATCTGGGGCCTATCCACACACTGGAACAGAGCCTTAACAGATACCACAATCTGGGGCCTATCCACACACTGGAACAGAGCCTTAACAGATACCACAATCTGGGGCCTATCCACACACTGGAACAGAGCCTTAACAGATACCACAATCTGGGGCCTATCCACACACTGAAACAGAGCCTTAACAGATACCACAATCTGCGGCCTATCCACACACTGGAACAGAGCCTTAACAGATACCACAATCTGGGGCCTATCCACACACTGGAACAGAGCCTTAACAGATACCACAATCTGGGGCCTATCCACACACTGGAACAGAGCCTTAACAGATATTAGCCACCCTGCAGCCCCACTGCAACCTTTTTTAAACACAGTTTGGGTGGTAAACATAAAATTCCTAAGGTCTCAAATGTGTGATTGTGTTGTAAGTAGATTTTTTTTCTGTTTTATGCGAACTTGAGCTTTGTTTAATGTGCAACAAATTCTTGAAAAGGCAATAAAGTTTTCAATTGAGCTCAATCCAAGTCAATAGAATATGACCTTATCCAGACGTGGGAGAGGGAGGTTTATCACCAACGCTGCTCTCAAATGTTTTTTTTTTTACGCTCTGATCTGTCCTCTGGCTGTGAAAAGGTCACCATCTGCCAAAATCAGCCTCGTTTTGTAGTGCTATAAGGCCATGAAAGAAGTTCCACTGCATGTAACAGGCTGTCATTTAAACACTAAAGTGTCCGAGCTCTGTCCCGGGGGGGTCGGGGCAGAGATACACCCCAGCTGGGGCCTGTAGCTGCTGGCCAGACCACAGGAGAATTAGCAATAATTTCACTGTAAAACAGGCAGAGCGCTGCCATATGCTCTCAGTGACACACTGATCTAAACCAATCACTGTGTTCTTGCCGCTGTTTGATTGGTTCAAAAAAGTCAGTGACTTACTGTAGCTCCGCCCATTGTGGGGTGTATGGAAGCTCACTTTCCCATCACTTTGGCAGTCCAGCAGGGGGTGCTGTTTAAATAAGCACTTTACCTGAGGAGGGAGGGCTTCAGCTGACACGGCCGCAGGGCCCGCCTCTTTGTGAGCTTTCTGTCCAATGGCTGCGCAGTGCTGAATGTCTGTCCTGCCTCTTTATGAGCCTCCTGCCCAATGGCTGTGCAGCTCTGGTGGATGACAGAGGCAAGGGAAGCACTGTGTTAAAGTTTCAGGTGCTTTGGAGGACAGGTGTTCCGCCCAGCGTTCCCTCACACTGACGCACTGATGGGGAACATCGAAGAACGGGCCACAAAACACGGCATCAGACATATTCCAAACTGGGATAAAAAACATGTATAAAAAAATGTGAAATGTGCAGATATAAAAAACTATGTACACATTATTGAAAAGGACATATCTTGACCACTGAAAACCGCTGATTATAAACATCGAACAAAAAGTTCGGAAATTTGTGTTTGGTAGATTATTTCTCTGTTGTAACAATGCTTCTTGGCAATACATTTTATACCGTTGGAAAGCCTGTTTATTTCCCTTTTAAATGGTGCCCCATTTGTAAGGAACATGCATTTGTGGAATGAGCAGCACAGCTGAGTATGTGGGTTGCGCCCATGAAAAATTTGCCAAATCTTCTCTGCCAATTCAATGTCTTCTCGGTCAATTGGTGTCTGCTCCAAGAATCGGCATGCCATGTTTGTCCGATCTCGATAAGGCCCGTGCGATAGGGCAACTTCAAACTGGTGTTCCGCAAAAGCAAGTTGCGGCATTATTTGGAGTGAGCCCTAGTACCATCTCCAAACTGAAGGCCAAGTTCCATGAAATGGGGGATGTCAGAGACAGACCGCAAAGTGGGCCTCCCAAGAAGACGACACCCCAAGAAGACCGGTTCCTCACCCTTTCAGCACTTAGGAACCGTAGGCTGTCTTCTACAGATTTGCAGTCAAGGTTTGCAGGACGATATGGCACACGGCTCTCGGCCCAGACAATCCGGAACAGACTGCACGCAGCCAATCTCCGGGCTCATAGGGCTGCCAGGAGGCCTGCCATGACTGCCCTTCACCGTCAGGCCCATTTGCGCTGGTGTCGACAACACCTGCACTGGAACCTGAACATGTGGAGGAACGTTATGTTCAGCGATGAGTCCAGATTCTGCCTACAGAAGTTGGATCGTAGGGTCAAAGTGTGGAGAAGACGGGGAGAACGCTATGCTGATTGCTGCACCGATAGAGTAACACCTTTTGGTGGAGGCAGTGTGATGGTGTGGGGCGGCTTGTCATCATTGGAGGCAATCTCAATGCAGAGAGATATCGAGATGAGATTCTGCAACCAGTGGGCGTGCTGTTCGTGCTAGAGTGACCAACACAACCACGTTGGCTGACTTGCGACAAATCCTGTTTGAGGACTGGAATGCCATCCCACAGCAGTGTGTGACCACGCTGGTGACCAGCATGAGGAGGAGGTGCCAGGCTGTTGTGGCTGTGTATGGTTCTTCCACACGCAACTGAGGCTCCTGACTGTATGTTAAATTAATAAATTGTAAAATTGCCAATATGTCTTGTTTCTTCCTTGTTACTGATAGACTTCAATCATCCAATCCACCAAACAACACCAAACAAGAGTCACTAGCAACAGCAGAATAAGCTGTTAGGCATTGGCAGAGAAGATTTGGCAAATTTTACATAGGCGCAACGCACATACTCAGCTGTGCTGCCCATCCCACAAATGCATGTTCCTTACAAATGGGGCACCATTTAAAAGGGAAATAAACAGGCTTTCCAACGGTATAGAATTTATTGCCAAGAAGCATTGTTACAACAGAGAAATAATCTACCAAACACAAATTTCCAAACTTTTTGTTCGATGTTTATTTATGCAAAACAGACAATCAACTACAGGCTCTCCAACTTCAGATTTGTTCAATTCAGATGTATAAGTGGAATCAAAAAAATCTGCTATGGCACAAGGGAATCAATCTTCAGCATTTCACAGGTGATATGTTAATAAGAACATTTCATTCATCATTGGGTCAACATGTCAAATTTAATATATGGATATATGGGTCATTCATACGTCTGAAAAATATGAGAAACGGAATCCACTTTAAAATTGTCTGCCACTGTTGTACTGTGAATGTGGCTTGCTTGTGAATCCCTGGGTTGCCTAATATTACAATTTTGTCGGTGAAACAATAAGGCCAATTGAGCCAATTAGATCACAGATGTGGCTGAAAGGAACCAATCAGGTCACGGGTATGGCTGAAAGGTCATAAATCTTCATATTTGCATGATAAATAACCAGATATGTGGAGTGCAGATTTGTGAATCCACATTTGTACCACAGACTAGTGAAATCTGCATATAACATTTTAATTAGAGGTGCTGCATCACGGGCCTATGAGTATCACAGGGCTCTCGAAATATGCAACAACATACATGGAAAAATACAACAAAAATAAAAAGCAAATCTATGTACAGTATAGGCAAACCAAAAAATATGTTTCATTGAATAGATCACAAATAAATGAACTGTAACTAAGCAGCAGTAGGTAATTTTGTACTTTGTTTTCGTCTTAATGTAATGGCTGTTTGTCAGCCTGTCGGCTATAATTTTGCAGCAAACGCTTGAACATCATTATTTCCTCCTCCCCCTCGTGTGGAAGTGTAGTCTGTGTTGTATGTTTGGCAGCGCCGGGGATATGGTTCTGTCTTTACAGGTGCAGGGTCAACTATTCAAACACCGTAGAGGGATATGTTGAATTGCAAATGCTTTTAAAGTGTGGCATAAAGCCTTTCAAATTTGCATATAATTTAGAGTAATGTGTGTGCGATGGTCTTTTTTCTTGTTTTTAAAACTTCCTCCCTGCTTGTGTGTTGTCACTGCAATCACCGCTGGCATCGCATGCTTTTCAAAACAAAACAACTTTATTAATCCTGATTGGAAAGAGCAGTCAGATTATACAGAGTCAGGGTAACAGGAATGTACATCTTCACATAATGTAATAATAACAATAACACATGATTTGTGTGCACTTCTTCCAGAATAAAAGACAGAAATACATAATAACAATGGGCTATATAATATAGTGCTACAAATTTTGGAGTTCATAAACAAGGAAATATCAATTATCTAATGCACATGTTTGCTCCCTTTCCCAATTATTTCTGTTATATGTTATATTAACTTTTTTCTTTGGAGTCACCCCCCCCCCCCCCAAAAGAACCCAAACTCCCACAGGCCTGGCAGAACCCCATTCCTGGAGGTGTTTATGTGAGATGCCTTATTTCTCAGTGAGTAACAGCCTGCAGTCGGCGTGCCAGAACTGCCTGGCTTTGTTTCTAACTGTTAGATGATTTATCTTGAGCACAGGTCACTACATTGTTACCGCTGTGATTAAGAAAGCAGAGAGGAGGATGAGGAGGAGGAGGAGGAGGAGGAGGAGGAGGAGGAGTGGTCATGTTTGTCCGCAGGTGTAGATGTGAGTGCAACCGCTTTGGTGAATTCCTTTCTCGAGGAGCACAATCTGCGATGCGCCCCGACATTTCTAACAGGGCGTCGGTGCCATTTAGGCGAGACTCTGAGTGCAAAGAGAAAAAAAGGGGGTACCCTGCCTACTTCCTTTTCTGCTGGTCTCACCATAGAGTCTACAGACGCACCAGATACTCATCTCAGCTCGAGGGGCCAAAACTGGGCTGTTGAAGCTGACTTCCTGGTCTTGTTGAGAGCGTTGCTCTCTGGTGCCAGTGCAGTTGGCTCCAGTATAGGTCTTTCGGGCCCGTTTTTCAATGCAAGTCAATGGTACCAACTGTGCTCAAAATACAAAGTCAATAAAGATTTCCCTTGAGAACATGTAGTCGCAATAGGTTCTCTATTGTTCGTCTAATGTCTCCTTATGTGCCGATTTTTTAAAGCACAAATGAACTTTGGTAGAACTTTTGGTTGTGTAGTTACCTGGCCATGATATGAGTCCAAATGGTGACGAAATATGTTCATTAGTTGCCCTGTGCTCTTCTGGGGTGATAATCCAGAATAAGTTATTTGTCGCTCTCGATTCACTTCTATAGGGCAGCTAAAACGGTCTCAAAATGACACTTCTAGCATGTATACAAACGCGAACAAAGCAGATTCTGTCAATACAAACAATAACCAGTCCTCATATTTTTTTGTGTATTAAAATTACTTATAAAAGTACTATTTTCTTCAATGTTGTTAGCAAGCTACCAGAAAAGACAAAATGTCGGCAGGTCAGTTTGTTTACCAGTGTCTCTGACTTCAACCTTTCTACAACATGGCAGCACTTCCGCAGCTTCAAAAAGCTTTTCACAAGTTCATGGAAAGTCAAGGGGTGACGTGCAGTTGAGTTTTTGGTGATTCTATAGAAACTGTAGTTTTGCGCCATCTTTGGTTATTCAACCCTCTATAACATCTAATAAAAATATCGCTTTGATTGGCTGCTAGGCGCACACTCACAATGACACACTCTGTGATTGGCTGTTAGGCACACACTCACAATGACACACCCTGTGATTGGCTATTAGGCGCATGTTCACATTGACACACTCTGGTTGGCTGCCCAATGTGTTTTAATGCTTCACTGCATCATTTTCAAAAGCATTTTACTCCGATCGAGAAAAGAAACGCAGGGTCATGTGGGCGTAAAACGCGTGACCCTGCGTTTCTCGCCGCCTCTTAATTACTCGCTTATTTTTGATTGCACATTTTCCAGCATATGAGCCGTAAGAAGGTGGGGGTGTTGGGGACCAGTTTTGCATTTCACAGATATTTTCACAGGCTTTACAAGTTCATATTGTTTTCAAGTAATAATTTGCAGAAAGATGGCGTGCGTATTCACAGCTCCTGAAAGTCCTGAGAGGATTAGAGCTGAGTTTTTGCATTTTGCGGCAGTGTCATTAGCACGCCTGGATTCTGTGGCTTACATACTCTTCATAGAAGCTGTCTTTGAAGAGGACGAGGGTGCAGGCTGAATTCAATCAAAGACTGCTTCCTGGGTTCCCAGTGAATAGAATTTGTATATATTATGTCCTTATACAGGAGGCTAGAAGCCAACAAAACAACAGATATAAATACCGTAGTTATGTGTTTGAACTTAGCGTGATGACAGTATTTGCGGAGTTTTTTATGTTTTTGGGCTTTGGCTGTCTCGTGTCTTCAGGTTAGACAACATTGCGTACAACATGCAGATTAATTGATTTTTCCCCCCCTACGCTGTCAAAGCATAAACTTGAGTTTTTCATCTACAAACTGTTATTTTGAGATCTCGCCATCTTTTTTTCTGATTGCAAAAAGGAAAAAAAAAGCCATCAACTTCATCAAAGAACTTGAGTTGTACCTTGAGAAACTTTGAATAATTCTATTCATACTTTTTGCTGTTGACGTGTTAATATTCAGCTATAAAAGCGCCCAGGAGGAAAGCTAAATTAAATCCTTTGGATAAGAATACTGCAGCCGCAAAATGCTTGTTATCACCTATTATCATTACCATCACCATATGATTCAATGTATCTGATGAATGCACATTTCTAATGCATTCTTTTTGAGATTGGCACGTTACAGTCAATGTGAAAATTCATCATCAGCTGACCCATCCCTGTGAGCGAACTCCTGGACTCGATAAACAATGTCACAATGATTTAAGGGATAGTGAAATTCAACCTAAAATATTTTCCAGGATTAATGTAGGACTAAATTACAATAAAAAAATTTTTGTCAGCACTGCCATGCTTGTTACTGTGTCTCAGATTAATCAAGGATTAATCAGGGGAGCTTTAATTTGCTTGTTTTGTTTGAATAGCACTCATCCATAAGATGACTATGCAATTTGTATTAAATACAGGCATGTATGTGGGTGATTTATGGCAGTGGCTGAAATGGAATTAAGTGGCGCTTTTTGTCCAAATGAAGAAATATCTTCCTATTTAACTTTAATATGTTGCTGAATATATATCCCATTTTATTCTTTTAATAGAGCCCAAGTGTGCTTCCATGAAAAATGAAGCCCAATTTTTATATAGCATGCACCTGTCCTGTGACAAGAAATATTATCATTTTTTTGTAATCAATGAACAAAAAGTTATCCTAGAGGGAAGACAGATGCATATTATCATATCAAAAAAACTGAGGACAATTCCCGTAGAATTCTGAACAAGAACCATGTTTGGAAATAAATAGGCTTGTGCCATTAGAACATTTGCATAAATTTTTTTTTAGAACAAGTAGTTAATTGGCATCTCAAGTTTAAAATTAAAAACTTTGAGACACCAAAAAGCTGTATATTCAACTAAATGTTGGCCATTAACTTTGGCTGCTAGATGAATGGCTGTAATTATTTGCATCACTTTAAAACCTATACTCCTGCTCTGGTAATTGTTTCCATTTAGATGAAGTAGGACGGTCATAAATTGTTGTGTAGACACAGTATGGGAGAATATGGTGCACATTTTGTTGCTTGTGTAAAAAAAAAAAAAAATTACTCCAGTTTAAAAAAAAATAACTTCCTTGACACAAAGGGTGGGTTCCACCAACACGTCTTAAATTAATCTAAGATTAGAGATAATAATATGAGTTTAGTAAATCCAGGTTTAAATTTAATTAATCTAAGTTTAAAACTAACCAGAGATGTCTTGCACCGCTTCAATTTAATCATAAATTAGTCATTCTAAAATGAATTACTTAAACCTATATTTGAATGTAGTTGCATGGCAACTGTGAAAGGTTAACAACAGGAAATAGTGGTGAATCAACAAGTAGACTACATGTATAGCTAGCTAGCCTATCTGGGTGGTTTGTATTTATTAAACAATATAGCAAACTGTTTGAGTAAGTAACCAATTATTGGACATGCTGGAAACAATTATAAATGATGATTTCTACATAAAAATAAAAATAAAGTTTTTAGAAAATTGAGAAAATTCTAAAATCATAAAGGATGTCAAGAAGCTGAAAAAAGCAGTTTGCTGTTGAACGTGAATACTACACTTCCATTCAAGAATTTTTTTACTGTTTTCACAAACAATGAAGAAAAGAATGCAGGCGTTAAATAGTACACAATTATGAAAAATAATCCGAGTAACTCCAAGGAACTTGGCCATTTTACTCCATCCATCTAAAACAAATGCTGCTATTTTTATGAATGAAACTACCTCAACTGTCGTTTAAAATTAATCTCTAATCAATGTTTAAATCTGAGTTTAAAATGTTGGAGCAACAGGAATAAAGTTCATCTAGGTTTAAAGCAAAAACCAAGATTAAATTCAAATCAAAATAAATCTTAGATTACTTTTGAACTAAGATTAGAACTTGCTGCAACAGGATTATTAGATAAACTTTGATTTAATACAATTTAAGAATTAAACCTTGTTGGTGCAACCCACCCTAATAGTTAATAGTTATTGTAAAAAGTAAAGCTGCATAATGTCCCCATTGCCGTGAACAGTCTGTTCGAGCAGCAAGTGTAACAAAGCTATTCATCTGTGGAGCTGAGTGGGATTTCAGACAGGATCACCAGTTGATCTTAGAGCTGAGAGACTCCCTTTAACAAAAGAGAACAACCAACAGACCATAGATATAGAATAGATATAGGTATAGGTTCTATAAATGTGAAACAGACAGCCTTTTTTTTGGTACATACTGTCTTATGTGAGTTGACCTGCTCATTTAATGCCCTTCCATAACGTCAAATAGATCAGTTTATCAGAGTTTATCAGCTCTGTAAAAAGACAGGGATTGGCTCGGCAAGTGAACGTGTCGGGGTGGAGACAAACAGGGCTATAAAATAAGCTTGTTTACTCATTAGATTCCCTAAGTGTGTCTGCCGTTGCCTTTCATAGCTTTGGGCCTGACAGTTTTAGACCAGGACATATAAGGCTCTATCTTGGCGACCGTGGTCGAAGTGCATGGCGTAAAGTCCACTTTTGCTATTTTAACGGCGTGTTTTTGGTCGTTTTGCACGGCGCATGGGCTGAACCTAGTCTTTTCATTAATTATAGGTGTGGCTTTGGCATGACATGCAATAAACCAATCAAAATGTCATATTCCATTCTCTTTAAAAGCCTGCATTTCCACCTTGGCGCATTGCCTGATGGCGAAACAGACATGCTCGTGCATGTTTAGTGCGATCAAGGAATAGGCTAAATGGATCAATAGTATGATCAACATTGTTCGGACTAACCATTAGCCTATGGGTTCCCGACAGGGCTGTTATTTTACAAAATATATGCGGTTAAATTTCGTTCAAAGGACCCGCAAACAGCTGAGAATGAGCTATCAATGGCTTCAGTCTCACCTGAGAAAACGTCAAATTAGCCTGCTTGTTCAACGAATTTCGTATGATTATGCAATGAAAGTGTCAAACATCAATTCCATGAGGCTGTTCTCATGGAGTTCTCGAAGTTCAAGCTTCATCCAAAGTTCATTAGGCTACCTGCATAATAATATTGATTAATAACATAAATACCATTATTTTATTAAAAATTTGTTAATGATGACACTAAATACAATAAAGCTGTCAGGTCGGCAACCACGTATATTTCCTCTTGTTTTATAATGTCCTGCTTATGGAAATGTGACCAACCTGTTTTACTCGTAGCATAATGCTTTAAAACAATCCACTTTCCCAGGAAGACCGTGAAACATGCAATTTACAGCAGGGGAAACGGAGAACATGCAGCGCACATGCAGAGAATGGCATTCAAATTAATTGTGAATTAATTGTGGAACGTGCTGAAAATTTGTTTTAGTTTCTAATTAGACGCTTAGTTCTCTTTAAAATCGTTTTGTTCAGTTATGGAATGACAGGTGAAATCAGCTGGGTTTTAATAAGCTGAGAATATGGAAACCTTGTCACTGTAATAAAAAAAAATATGAAAGACAAAGAATACTAAGGTTCACATTCAGTTAACATGGTGACATTTATCTCTGTTGTTTAACCGTAGGCTATGGAAAAAAAACCTTATGCACAGCGAATCCGCTGTAGCTTAGGCTATTTGAAAAACAATAAATGCAATATTCACTGGACAAGTTTTTGAACTTTTTTCAGTCAAAACCATTCTATTTATTTACAGACTGTAGGCCTAGAGAGCTTTATTGTAATGACATCTGAAGCGCATTTTCAGAACTCAAATGTCCGTCGATTGCAGTGCGTGAGTTTTCCATTGAATGACAATTCACTCATTAGGTGTAAATGACAGTTCGCGCATTAGGCTTGATATATGTGTTATCAGCAAATGGAAAGCCATGTTTAATGGATAGCCATTATCCCGTAACAGAAGAGTGTCCCCCCCAGAAGATTACAGAAATTATTGGCAAATATAGGCTAAATCATAGCTTGATCTAGGATAATTGCGAATAGTCTATAGCCTACATGTAACCTTACACGTACCATCGCACATCGCCTGGATGTTGATGGAGTGGCTGAAAGCAATTTCATTTGGCATTCTCCTTCGCTGAGGGACAGGTAGCGATGTGGTTTTTGACCTATGGACCCTTTTATTACTATGCATTTTTTTATATAGCCTACACAATAATAATATTTCACATTGTAATCTTGATATTTTTAATCATGCTTGTGCGCGCCCCTGTGTGTAACAGACAGGAGGGTGTACGCACGTTGTGCACCCGCCTATGTAGACACACTTATATGCGCCGTTAAAATAACATGTAAGCAACTGCGACATGACTTTAGACCAGGTTTGTGGTGGTTTAAGCGCAAGCGCTTTCTGCTGCCTCAAGATAGCAATACGCCAAAAATAATCCTGGCCACTGCTCATTTTAAGACCAACACGCCCAGTTCACTTGTAATGGGTGCAAAAATACATGGTATTTAAATGACGTGAATGCAAGGCGTTATAATGAACCATGTGCCGGGTGTAAGATAGCAAAGACTCTTGCATTTGGGTTGTAAAATAGAATCCTTCAACACAGATGAGAGAATTATAGTGTAACAGCCGTTTGAAAACATGACAATGAGGAGACTAGAAAAGTGACAAAATATGAAAATAAGGAACTGACACTGCCCTTTTTAAAACATCAGCCCTCCAAAGCTGGTCCCTGTATAAAATAAATAGGTCAGAAATTTTGGGTGTTTTTTTTGTCTTTTTACCCTCCCCGCCCCCACCCTCTTTACCTTCCCTGCCCCCACCCTCTTTACCCTCCCTGCCTCCACCCTCTTTACCCTCCCTGCCCCCACCCTCTTTACCCTCCCTGCCTACACCCTCTTTAACATCCCTGCCCCCACCCTCTTTACCCTCCCTGCCCACACCCTCTTTTCCCTCACTGCCCACACTCTCTTTACCCTCCCTGCCTCCACCCTCTTTACCCTCCCTGCCCCCACCCTCTTTACCCTCCCTGCCTACACCCTCTTTAACATCCCTGCCCCCACCCTCTTTTCCCTCACTGCCCACACCCTCTTTTCCCTCACTGCCCACACTCTCTTTACCCTCCCTGCCTACACCCTCTTTAACATCCCTGCCCTCTTTTCCCTACACCCTCTTTTCCCTCACTTTTTACCCTCCCTGCTCTTTACCCTCCCTGCCTACACCCTCTTTAACATCCCTGCCCCCACCCTCTTTTCCCTCACTGCCCACACTCTCTTTACCCTCCCTGCCTCCACCCTCTTTACCCTCCCTGCCCACACCCTCTTTACCCTCTCTGCCCACACCCTCTTTACCCTCTCTGCCCACACCCTTTTTACCATTCTGCGGTCCACCTGGCCACAGGTGTACTCCTCGCAGCGGATTGTCAAACGCAGCCTGACCCGGCACTAAAGAGCTGTGGCCCGGACAGGAGCTGCAGAAGTTCCGACAGTGGGGGCGGTTCCGGAGGCTGACGGACGGAGCGAGAGGCTGTGATAGGTTAACGTGGCCCAAGCTCAGAGCCGGGGGGAGGGGACGGCCTAAATTTCCGCAAGCAGTCCCGTCTCCAGGCGCGGCGGCTAACCATTCATCTGCCTCTTCAAAGGCGGCATGTCGGGGTCTCCTTAATTAAGCCAGCCCGCCCCGCCATCAGCGCGCTATAAAGCGCCAGGAATGCTTAATTAATTAGCCGCGCCGCACCTCGGCGGCAGACTGCGCCGTGAGCCGGAACGCCCAGCATGCCTCTGAGCGGCGGGAATGGCGGCTAATGGGGCTTCAAAGTGCGCTGTGATGGTTGGCAGACTGCTGGAGAGCCATGTGGAGGAGCTCGCTGATCGAGCCAAACAGCACCGCTTCCTATTCGTGGCACACTGACACTATTTTACCACCCGTTCTTACTTTTGGAAACACTGTGTGTGTGGATTAGTTTTTTTTTTAAGCTAAAGCAAGTGTCGAGAACTCATGCCACCGTACCTCTGGGTTTTCCGCTGGCTTTGTGGAACTCCTGACTCCTCCCACAAAATTAAAACGCATTCACCGCATTTAAGGTTAAACGAGAACCGATGCTGCCGGAAATTTTGCAATGACTTTAATTTAATTATTTCGACAGACACTCAGCCGAAGCAATTTACAGAAGGTACATTTAACCCTTTAAGGTGTAAGATCACAAATATGTGATTAGAATGTTCTAATCTGAACATTTTAATTCTGATGTAACAATCACTACAGGTGAGTTTTAGACCACTGACACTCACTGACACTAGATAAAGACATTCTGAAAAAACCTCAAATAAAAAAAAAGGTTAGCATGATAAGAAAAATCACCAGTAATGAACACCTGAACACCTGGAGGCCCATCGTGCACAATAAAACTGCGAGAATAAAACATCACTGTGTACCAATCGCATTGGGATGAGTCACACCCATGGGCAGGGCGGATTACACCCATCGACTCACCCATTCATCTGGGCTGAACCACTACACCCAAATGTGAATGCCCACCTAGGTAGTTCTAACGCAGGCCCAACTAAATTAATATTTTTGTCTACACTGCTGCTGTGCACTTACATAGCAACATCTCACTCTCTATCTCCCTCCTGCTCTCTCTATTTCTCTCTCTTCTCAAGGAGTATCTACCTCAATCCCATCCATTACCGAAACCACTTCCGGCAGGCGGCGGCGTACAGGCTGTTGGGCCGTCCTCGCGAGGCGGCGAGGTAAGGAATGATCTCCCGCGGAACGGCGCTGGGAGGGGGCTCTTCTGGAAATGAAGACGGATTAACTGAGGCTGTTAACAGCTGAGGTCTGGACCGAGGCAGGGGAAAGCGGGAACATGTGTCAGAGCTGCGGGTTGTCATTTTGCAGCGGGAATGTCAAGCCCTTCAAGAAAAATAAGGCTCACACAGAAGCATAAATACTGAACATTCAACAAACAAAGTAAGAGGGAGGAGGGGTGGGTCAATTAGGCTCATAATTACATCCCTGTCTAATGTCGTAATAACCAAGATACTATAAGCAATCATTTCCTAGGGCTTCCATGTTATGAATGTCCCATTTACATTGTAATGACACGAATATACTGCGCAGATACCAATACCACAAATCCCATAAACATGGATCCTATTTCTTACTGATATATTTCTAGATATATATATATATATATATATATATATATATATATATAAATATATCAGGAGGCCCATCGTGCACAATATATATATATACAGTCGTGCACTGTATATATATATATATATATATATATATATATATATATATACAGTATATGCAGTGCCCTCCACACCCCTGGTAAAGATGAGTAGAAAGGGTTATAAAAAATTATCTTTTTGGTGAATTGGCTTAATCTCACACAGGAAAAATGAAAGAAATCCAATCTTTAATTGAAGTAAATGTATTCTGAGAAAAAAAAATCCCTCATCAAGAAATAATAATTTTTAACAAAACCACGTGTGCCACAATTATTGGCACGCCTAGAAATTCTTATGAACAAAATGTAACTGAAGCATTTTTTCCATTTATATTTTACTTTTTTAAGTTGATCAGAGTGTTTAGGAACTTTCAAGCAGTAATCTATGACTTCCTGTTTCACTGGGGTATAAATATGAGGTGACACAGAGGCCATATTCTCTGGGTGTGTCCCAATACTCAAAAAATGCACCCTCCCTTCCTCCACTACCATGTTCTCTACTCCGTGCCCCGGAAATTATTTTTTTGTGTTTTAATCTAATGTCGCTGATCTTATTAATGGTTACATATTAATTAATGTCTCGACGCAAACCGCAATGTCAGGTACATTGTATACTGTACATGTAAATACTTGTACTCAAAATGTTCAGACAGTTTTGCCTACTTCCGGGTAGGAGAGGAGTGGTAGTGGGGGAGTGGAGGAAGGGAGGTGGGGAGTGAAGAACATTTGGGACGCAGCCCCTTATTCACATGTCAACATGGGAAAGATAAGAAAACACACAAATCAAATGAGGGAAAAGTGTGTTGAGCTTCATAAGTCAGGGAATGGCTATAAAAAAATAGCTACTCACCTGAAAATGCCCATATCTACCGTTAGGGCAATACTTAAAAAGTACAAAGCAACTGGAACTGTTACAAACTTGCCTGGAAGAGAACCCAAGTTTATTTTGCCCCCACTCACAGTGAGGAGGAAAGTAGCATCTTGGGGTCATCAAGTCTCCAAAACTACCATTAGACGTCACCTCCATGTCAACAAATTATTTGGAAGGCATGCCAGAAAAAAGCCTTTTCTGTCATTTCACCACAAACGTAAGCGCCTGGAGTTTGCTAAATGCTACTGAAACTTTGACTGGAACCACGTTCTATGGTGAGATTAAACAAAAATTTAGCTTTTCGGCAATCAACACTCAAGGTGGGTTTGGCGTAAAAAGAAGGATGGCTATACTGAAAATAACTTGATCCCCACTGTTAAGTATGGTGGCGGTTCCGTGTGGGGCTGTTTTTCATTCAAAGGCCCTGGGAACCTTGTTAGGGTACATGGCATCATGAACTCCATAAAATACCAGGAAATTTAAATCTGGCTGCCTCTGCCAGGAAACTAAAACTGGGTCGTCATTGGATCTTCCAGCAGGACAATGAGACAAAACATACATCCAAATCAACACAAAAATGGTTAACTGAACACACAATCAAGCTTCTGCCATGGCCATCTCAGTCCCCTGACCTAAACCCCATTGAAAACCTGTGAGCTGAGCTGAAGAGGGTGCACATCTTTACCAGGGGTGCCAATAATTGTGGAGGGCACTGTATATATCATGGTGAATATAAAGTTATGATGAATTGTTGTTCTTTGAGATGTTTTGGCCTTGGGTTGTTATCTGTGACCCAAGCGTTAGAATGGAAAGCCTTTTGAAGCTATTGAAGCTAATGCCATTAGTAGCTTTGTGTGGGCTGTGTGTCCTTAAGAGATGTACAGAAATGCATTAGCATAATAGCTTTGTGATTAGTGGATGGGACTGATTTTGATTTAGTTTCAGCATATAGTTCAAACCAGCTATTGAACAACAGTTTGGATCTTAAGGGCAGTTTAATTTTTATAATGTGTATGTACGCACATTCATGCAGGCAAACACACACACACACACACACACACACACACACACACACAGACAGCCACATCCACAAACACACACAGACAGACATGCATGCATGCACACACATGCTAATGCATGCACACACACACACACACACACACACACACACACACACACACACACACACGTACGCTCACAAACACGCTCACACACACACAGAGTAAAATTATGTGCCAGTAGCTTCTATTCCTGTTGTCTCATCAAAGATCAGAGGATTAATACATGTCTATTTCCCTTTGCTTAGATGTGCATAATCAATGCCACAAAAGGACCTTATAGTAATGCCAAATAAGCAGCAGAGAAAGTCAACATGTGTTCATCACAGTCGCTTGTGACAAATATGCTTTAGCCAAAAGTGATTGTTTTTAAAGAAATCTCTTAAAGAGCAGTGCATCCAATGCACACAGCGGTGGCGTGCCCCGCAGCCATGACTGAATCTGCAGTACGGCTGCACAGACTCCTAGAGAAGACTCCCAGTGCAGAGCCCCAGTGCAGAGCCCCAGTGCAGACTCCCAGTGCAGACTCCCAGTGCAGAGCCCCAGTGCAGAGCCCCAGTGCAGACTCCCAGTGCAGACTCCCAGTGCAGAGCCCCAGTGCAGAGCCCCAGCACAGTTTCCAATGAAGACTTTCAGCACAGACTATGGCTGCACAGACACCTAGCACAGACTGTGGCACTGTGCTGTCCATGGCAAAACTGCTCAATCATAGATTTCATCAGGTGACATAGATTGCTTTAAATTTCTGACTGAAGGGGTCTGTAGGGTGTATTATCCTGTTAAAGCACTGTACCAGTGTGTGGATGGGCCCCATGGTCTGGTATCTGTTAAGGCACTGTTCTAGTGTGTGGATGGGCCCCATGGTCTGGTATCTGTTAAGGCACTGTTCTAGTGTGTGGATGGGCCCATGGTCTGGTATCTGTTAAGGCACTGTTCTAGTGTGTGGATGGGCCCCATGGTCTGGTATCTGTTAAGGCACTGTTCTAGTGTGTGGATGGGCCCCATGGTCTGGTATCTGTTAAGGCACTGTTCTAGTGTGTGGATGGGCCCCATGGTCTGGTATCTGTTAAGGCACTGTTCTAGTGTGTGGATGGGCCCCATGGTCTGGTATCTGTTAAGGCTCTGTTCCAGTGTGTGGATGGGCCCCATGGTCTGGTATCTGTTAAGGCTCTGTTCCAGTGTGTGGATGGGTCCCACAGTCTGGTATCTGTTAAGGCACTGTTCCAGTGTGTGGATGGGCCCCATGGTTTTGTATTAAATCCAGATGATCCAGCAGGACGGTGCATAACTGGCTGTAGCGCCCCTCAGGGAAGGAGGGTGTAGCGTCACCCATTCAGTCAGCTGGGATGACAGCATCTCATCATGCATCAGTGACCCCTGCTGGTCAAACACGTGCCTGCAGTCTGAATGTGAAGGAGCCCCTGACTCAGTGACTGTGTGAGGTTAACGGCTGGGCTGTGGTGTAACCGTTTCGGAGGAAGAGCGCATGCTTGTCTGCGCTCTCCCCAATCGATAGCAGGGGATGAAACAATGAGCATGGTATTCCAGCCCAGGAGGAAAAGGGTGGAAAAGTTTTATAAAGGCACAGATGAAGAATCAATTCTAAAAGGTTTGGAAAAAAAGACTTCAAGGCTTCACGTGTGTGGGAGTATTTATCCATCCATCTTTCTTTATTTATTTTCTGTCAGTACCCATTTGTTTTCATGAGCTGATATACTAACTTAACTTAAAAAAAATTTTTTTAGTTTACAGCAATACTTTATGCTGACATGCTTGATAGAGTCCGTGTCATTTCATTTATTAAGGATAATTGGCAGGTACCAACACTTCTCACAGTAGCGGCACTGTAGAAATAATGAAATAAATGTTTGTTAATTCATGTGGTTATTACGTTTGTTGGGAATGGTCATTTGAGCAGAGGTTTGATTTCAAAGGAATCAACCCCAGTGGACCCCCCCCCCCCCAGCATCATTAAAAGTCTCACTGAAATCCAGCTGCTAATTTAAGTGTGGGCATTAACCAGTGACCCAGCAGAGAAGGCCACTGCTCTGACAGCTAGGATCTGTGAACTTTTCTCAGATACTCATCTGCTGAGACGCACATTGCAAACTGCCAACGTGAGCACCGCTCTCAATAAGCCTGTTTGTTCACTGCAGACCTCTAACGTGGGCACCGCTCTCAATAAGCCCATTTGGCTACAGTCTCTTCTCTTGCACCAGGTTGACAGATACTTCCTGTTTGATGAATATGAGGGCTCCACTCCCATGATGCCTGAAGAAGGTTTCAATAACCTTCGCCGTTTGCCTCATTTGTGGAAATGTTTCTCTTCCAACGTTTAGTGCAATTCACAGGAAGCCTTTATTAAATGCCTTATAGAGTCAGAAGGTTCCGGCTCAATAACCAATCAGCAGGAGCCTTCAACAATTACAACTGTCTGGATATAAAGGGATCACAGAGGCGGTCAAGAGAAATATTAAATTCCAGCGTGATGAGCACCGCTCACTTTAGTGCATCTGGTTTGCGTTTTCAAACGATTAAATGGAGTGGCATCTCGTTTGCGTTCTCAAACATTTAAGTGGAGTGGCTCTGTTGTTGTGTTTTTCCCTTTAAAGCCTCATTGTGCTTACGTCAGCCAAGCGGAGACTTTGGACCCACAAAAAAAGATGCCTTTTTTGTGCCAAAAACCGTGGAGAGGCGCGTTTGCAGACTGCTGACACGAGCGGGGAATCACAGTGCTGCACGGTGGAGCAGTTCGGCGCTCGACCCTTCCGCTGGAAGAGAAAGGGGAGCGATTTAAATGGGGTGTCGCTGAGAAATGTCACCCGGTGCACCACACTGCAAAGATAACTTCTGTGAGTGAACTTGCGCGTGTGTGAACATACAGTACGGAAAGTGGTCTTCCCCAAAACCTCTCAGACGACTATGGCCTCCTTTCACCCCTCCCTTTGCTTTTTTAGAGTGGGGGGCTCCATACTTGTCTGTCACACTCTAGATTCTGTGCACTAGGCTCCTAAAAACGTCGTTTTCTTGGCAGTCAAAGAAGAGTTTTTGCTGTCAGACTTGTTATTATCTTGATATGAGGTCCTCGGCTTGGAAATCGCAAACCCCCGCCCGCCCCCTCTCCCCCTGCCCCCCTTACTTTGACATATATCTTATTGTTCTACACCCCCATGTGGCCAGACCAGAAGAAATAACAAGAACTTTAAAATTAACTCAACTCCCTGGCTGCACATATAATTTAAGTTTGTCATATTGACTGCCAGCGTCAAAATAAAAGTGATTTATTTCTTGGGGTACACACGTTCAGGACGGTGGTGGCTTGGGAGGGGGGCAGTGCAGGTGGCACTCCCTCCGAAACAGAGCAACAGGAAAAATTCCGCAATTCCAATTCCAATTTTTTTCCAATCCACTTTGATGAAGAGCTCCACCCACATATGATCTCCGTCACGTCATTTGAAAGCGGGGGTATCAGTGCAATAGAACTATCGACACTTATTACCCCTTTTACCCCGGGTGGTGGGTAAATTGGGATTAAGTGATCAATGTACATTTTCAGCAGGCTCCTGTCATAGCGCTGTGCTAGCTTAGTGCACCCGTGGCGTGACAGGAGTCTTAAACGCTGTTAAAACAATGTTTGGCCCTGTTCTGTTGAAAGATGTAGCCTACGACACAAAAAAGTAACATACAGCTGAAAGCTATGAATCCTTTAATTCTTTTACATATTTGTTCCCCCCTCCCATATTCATATACCGTATTGTCCCCCCGAACCGCAGACTGGCGGATTTTTATTTATGCAGTATTTGTAATTAGCATTTTCAGCGAAGCCCGGAGAAAGAGAATGAGAAATGCCATGTGGATTTGGGTGGTGCTTTTGCACGCTGTCGGAATGAACCTCGGAGCACTAAGCAAACGTTCTTTGAACGTCGGCGGTACCCTGGGCCTCTGGGTTTAATTAACAGCTGGAGATGATTGACAGCTTCTTGTAACAATGCAATCTGCCTTCAGATTCACAGATACACCACAGAGCTTTCATTTGTTAAACTGGAGATCTGCAATAAAAAGGCTCTGAAATAAGACCCACCCCCCCACCCTGGCTGCTCAATTCTATAAGTGCACATGCAAAGGGAATATTTTTATTCCCTTTCTCCTGGGGAATGGGGTCATCCTTCCACGGTCATGAGTGGGCCTTTTCGTATGGAACTTGACCAATTACGCCGCGGGTTTAGATTACACGTGATGCCCTCGCTTTTCCACCCATCAATTCCCAGGTCACAAGATCAAAGGTCAACAACACAGAGGCTTTTAATACTCTGCGTTTGCTGCCTCTCCACACAAACACCTCCTATTCCTGCTTATTGAAAGGTATATAGACAGGGTAGGGTTCACAGTGGAGTGGCAATCTTTTTCTTTAAGCAATCATTAGCATTAGCATTCCACTGCTGTAATCGTCTGCATCGTCTCAAATGAGTCATTCATTGATCACTGATTATGCACAATTCTGTATCATTTAAAGAAGCCATCAATACATATTTATTAATTTTACTCAGCAGTATTCACAATAATGTAGCAGTAATACTTGAATGCCTATCAATAGGAAAATAAGTTTTAAAAACTGGGGATTTATGTACATACAGACTAAAGACATACTGAAATCAGAAAAGCCCAGAGAAAATTACAAAATGCCAACTAGCTTTGATAGAGTACTTTTAAGTCTAATAGAGAACATAGGTCCCCTGTCTAAGCTCTGCTAGTGTTGATTTAACACTTACAAGTTTGACGCATATGCGCATATGACTGTGAGATTGCAAAACCGCTCTGCCCCGTGCCTTTGTATAAGGGAGGGGCGCACCAGGAGAGAAAATTTGTTTGGGGTCCCGTGCCAACTCCTGCTCTTAATTATCTAATTATCCCAATCGTTTATTTGATCTGACATTTTTAATAACGTCCTGAGCCACAGCTGCAGCCGGCAGATACATCGTATCGTCGGCGAAAATGTTTTACAGCGATCTGATACAGGAGTGGGCTGGGACAGGTGGGCGCAGCGCTTTATTTATTTATTTATTTCATATAAATTTGGCACCCGACTTGGGGCTGAGCGCGTCCAATTCCCCCCCCCCTAATTTGAAACGCCCAACTGTCTGCAAGTGCAGCCTTGTCCCCGCGCGAACCCCACTGCCGAATCAGGAGAGTGTTAGACAACCGTGCTTCTCCTCGTGGTGTCGCCAGCTGCTTCTTTTCACATCGCAGGCTATGGCTAAGCTTGCATAGAGCGGAGTGGGAGGAAGACTTTTCACGGCTTTAACCTACAGTCTACGAGCGCCCAATGGACCAGTGGGCGTCGCTAGAGAGCAATGAAACGCGGACCCCTAAATAACTACCCTGGGCGACGCAACTGCCCATCGCTCTATGGAGCTACCAGCCACAATCAGCACTGGCGTGGTCCGGATTCGATCCGAGGCTGTGAGGCTCATCCACAGCATGGTGCCTTAAACCAAATGAGCCATCCAGCAGCCCGGTTTATTTATTTTTATTCTCGTAAACGCCTTTTTCCCCGATTTGCAAAGCCCGGTCGTATTTCATTGGCGTCCACAGCAGCAACCTCCGCGATTCATTCGGGAGAGCGCGGACGAGCGCGTCACATTTCAGCTCAAAATATCAGCTCACCAGAAAACGTTGGGCCCTATTGATCCTCAGGTTACAAGGTCACATTTCAAGGTCACAGAAGTGCCTTATGCATCGAGAAGCTAAAAGGTTTCCTGTCTATGTGGTACCGCTCTCCTCTAGTCATCTCGTCAGTTCTTTCTACACTTTCGCGATTTTCTGATGCAGGAGATGGTTGTGTAAGCTGCCCACAACTTCACAGGTGTTCCGTGTTTCCATTTACTGCTCACCTGAATTATGCCAATTATAACATCACACCTTTTCTACCCAGTCACATTTCACCGCTTTCTCCGGAATTGAAATGACCCTTACTCTTGCACTGCATATGTGGGTTTCATAGGATATATTGCTTTCATACTTTAATGTTTGGTAACGTAGTACATTAAAACACTTTCATGTGCATGGTGTATTTTATCACGGTTGTTCAGCTTGATAATGATTGTTACTGGCTGCTTTCTACTTGTTCTTATTGCTCAGATGATAAACATTTATGTTTCTCACCATGTTGGCCTTTTAAGTGGCTCGAGATAAGACTGTCCACCAGGTAAATAATATGATCAATAATCTGATCTGTACTTTATTTCCTACTTTGTTTAAATATCACAGTCCTATTTTCTGTTGTGTACGTACAGATGGGTATCCACCCCAAGTGCCGCCTTATATCAAGCACAGCACATTTCTGTACTCGCAGAAGGGCTGTGCTGTTCTTTGTGCTATCAGCTATCAGCAGGTCCAGTCAGCCGTGCTAAACGAACTAGATAAAAGATGGCACAAAAGTAGCACTTTGCGTTCCATTTAAACGGTATTGGCAACATCTGAAACAATGCGTTCCGTGCTGCTGTATACAAGGACAATGCAAGCAGTGTGTAAACTGTACGTCTGTGTAACATTCACAGCAGTCAGATATGTCTGCGCTGTCCTTTTATTGGGCTCCGCGCTCAGGCTCAGCGCCCAGGCTCCCACACTCCACGCCCAGGCTCCCACACTCCACGCCCAGGCTCCCAGACTCCACGCCCAGGCTCCCACACTCCACGCCCAGGCTCCCAGACTCCACGCCCAGGCTCCCAGACTCCACGCCCAGGCTCCCACACTCCACGCCCAGGCTCCCAGACTCCACGCCCAGGCTCCCACACTCCACGCCCAGGCTCCCAGACTCCACGCCCAGGCTCCCAGACTCCACGCCCAGGCTCCCACACTCCACGCCCAGGCTCCCAGACTCCACGCCCAGGCTCCCAGACTCCACGCCCAGGCTCCCACACTCCACGCCCAGGCTCCCACACTCCACGCCCAGGCTCCCAGACTCCACGCCCAGGCTCCCAGACTCCACGCCCAGGCTCCCAGACTCCACGCCCAGGCTCCCACACTCCACGCCCAGGCTCCCAGACTCCACGCCCAGGCTCCCACACTCCACGCCCAGGCTCCCACACTCCACGCCCAGGCTCCCAGACTCCACGCCCAGGCTCCCACACTCCACGCCCAGGCTCCCACACTCCACGCCCAGGCTCCCAGACTCCACGCCCAGGCTCCCAGACTCCACGCCCAGGCTCCCACACTCCACGCCCAGGCTCCCACACTCCACGCCCAGGCTCCCAGACTCCACGCCCAGGCTCCCAGACTCCACGCCCAGGCTCCCAGACTCCACGCCCAGGCTCCCACACTCCACGCCCAGGCTCCCAGACTCCACGCCCAGGCTCCCACACTCCACGCCCAGGCTCCCACACTCCACGCCCAGGCTCCCAGACTCCACGCCCAGGCTCCCACACTCCACGCCCAGGCTCCCAGACTCCACGCCCAGGCTCCCACACTCCACGCCCAGGCTTCCACACTCCACGCCCAGGCTCCCACACTCCACGCCCAGGCTCCCACACTCCACGCCCAGGCTCCCACACTCCACGCCCAGGCTCCCACACTCCACGCCCAGGCTCCCACACTCCACGCCCAGGTTCCACGCCTAGGCTCCACGCCCAGGCCCTCACCACAAACTCTTTTTCGGACGGGTGTTGGTTTCCTTTTCTGCAATCATTTTCCTGCATGGCCAAACTCAATGAAGTGATGCTTAAGACCCATTCAAAATAATTAGCAGTGATATACGCACTCGGGAAGGCCTTTTATAAAGAGGCGTCATGCTCCACGCCCTGCCATAATGTCTCCTATAACCACCATCGGTGCTTTTTTTTTTGCTTTGGACTGAAAAACGCGTCGCTTCTGTCTGACAGTTCTGCTGTTGCCTCTCTCTCTGAAAACAGCCCGTAGTTAAACGCTGATAAAGGTTTGGGTGACGGCTTCACCGGGCCCCTCCCTACAAATTAGATAAAGGCCACACTGGCTGCTCTGTTTTCCAATCATTTTCCCCGGTTGGAAGATGAAATCAGGCCTAATTACTGGGATTAACTGAGAGGACCTCAGCGTAGGGCAGGCATGACCGCGGAGGCTGGAGCTATATATTGAGCTGTCTGTTAAAAGCAGGAGAAATGTGGGCTGGCAGAGTCCGATCCCGTCGGCCATGGAAGGCCAAAGGGGTTCTATCGGCCCTCGAATAAGATCAGCACAAAGTCATCGCACTTATCTCACAGTGAGTGAGAGGATTAGGACTGTTAAGTGGGAATTAATGGTTCCCTTTCCCCTTGTTTTCTCGATACGTGCACTTGTTTGACTTTTCTGTCATGCAGAAAGTCGCTTTATGTTGTTTCATTACCTCAACGCATACCTGCCAAAATATCAACAGAACAACACCAATAATGTGGAAAGCCAGAAAGTATCCACTGCACTACAGTAATTTTGATAGAACACACGGCATCATCATTGCATCCAGTCTAAAGATTGTTAGCTGCTAAACGTATTTATTATTTCATCGATAAATTAAATTTTATTAATCAATTATTGTAAGTTACATGCACCTATGTCCAATAGCTAGAATCCTGCTTTAATATGTCATAGAAAATAATCTTTTTCTCATCAGCACTAGTGAGCTAGAAATAACTACTGAGTAGAAAAATAAGTAGTGAGAAAAACAGAGAGAGGGAACACGTGCAGTTTGACAGATACTTCTTGAGAAAGAGTGAATTCATTACAGCCTCAATGACACTACATAAATTTGAGGATCAATATTTGGGTTGGGGCTGTAAACAGTGTGTTCGTATGGGTACAGAGTGTTGTTAAATCTGTAAACAACTTGTGGATGATGAAGCATCCATAAACTCAAATTCTCAGGTATCCAGTTCGACAGAGGTTGAAGAGTCACACGCTGAATTGCCGATGTGATTTCACTTGGCACAAGTACATTTTTTCGTGGCTTACATTTGGTCATTCATTTTTTCATCCTGCAAACTAATCCTGAATTATTGTGTTAGAAAACGATGTCAACCCCCTAAGCAAAAACAAGAATCGCTTCTCGAATTAAGTAATTTGAGAACAGTCAAGTCAAGAACAAAGCACAGTGTTTTTAGACTGAATCTGGGTTATGACATCATACATTGCATATGACATAATGCCATTTAATCGCTCTGCTCTTCCGACTTTGCCCATTTGTTTTTCCTTTAGCAGCCAATGTGTCTCATTCTAAATTGGGGGCAAATATACAAACTGATAAATGAACAGCTTTCTGACACAATGCCAAGTCATATAACTTTGAGAAATAGTTGGCCTGACATCACAGGAACAAAAAAAAATAAAAAATTTAAATGTGGCTTTATTTTTAGCACCATTCTGCATTCCAGTTTTTTTTTTTATTATTGGAATTGCATTAAAGTGAACATTGGCTGAGTGACTATGTTGGTCATTAAAACCTACACCCTGAGCCGACCAGAGGAGGATGGGCTCCCCCTCCTTGAGTCTAGTTCCTCCCAAGGTTTCACACCTGGCACCCAGAGAGTTTCTCCTTGCCACTGACGCCCTAGGCTTGTTCTTGTGGGGGTTTAGGGCTAGGCTTGCTCTTGTGGGGGTTTAGGGCTAGGCTTGCTCTTGTGGGGGTTTAGGGCTAGGCTTGCTCTTGTGGGGGTTTAGGGCTAGGCTTGCTCTTGTGGGGGTTTAGGGCTAGGCTTGCTCTTGTGGGGGTTTAGGGCTAGGCTTGCTCTTGTGGGGGTTTAGGGCTAGGCTTGCTCTTGTGGGGGTTTAGGGCTAGGCTTGCTCTTGTGGGGGTTTAGGGCTAGGCTTGCTCTTGTGGGGGTTTAGGGCTAGGCTTGCTCTTGTGGGGGTTTAGGGCTAGGCTTGCTCTTGTGGGGGTTTAGGGCTAGGCTTGCTCTTGTGGGGGTTTAGGGCTAGGCTTGCTCTTGTGGGGGTTTAGGGCTAGGCTTGTTCTTGTGGGGGTTTAGGGCTAGGCTTGCTCTTGTGGGGGTTTAGGGCTAGGCTTGCTCTTGTGGGGGTTTAGGGCTAGGCTTGCTCTTGTGGGGGTTTTCTGTGAAGCGTATAATGGTTTATGAAGTACGCTATATAAATAAGTTTTGATTCGATTTGAGTAGCGCAGACTCTTTAGCCGCACCAGATTCTTTACTCCCCTCTCAAGATTTTTCTCCTCCCCTGCTTATGAAATAAAGGAGGTTTGGGCTGGTAACAGGTTGTATACGCTGCTATGTAACCTCACACAATGTCCATTTCCACATTGTACTTGAATATGTCATGAATGTACATAAGAACAGGTCGTTCGATGCCAAGAACACGGACGGAGCTGCAAAGGGAGTTCAAAGAAACTGTGACATTTATCACAACCTCTGAGGGAATAATCACATAATTGTATCGCGCAGAGGCGGTTTTGGCAGTACGTGAATAAGTGCTTATGTGTGCATAAAGCGTGTCATCGCCCCCCTGCCAGCCCAAACCTTATTGAAAATGTGCAGGCTCTTGTGTTGTTCCCTGCCAGCGATGTTACGCCCTGATTGAAAGTTGTCTGATACTGTGTGTTTGTGTGCTGCTGTCCTTGTCATTAGGAGCGCCATGATTGCTGACTTTGTGTACTGGCTGAGTGGCGGCTCGGAGCAGAGCGTGAGCAACCTCATCAAACGCTATTGGCAGGTGAGGACTGATGACCCCGGGAGGAGGGGCCCATCAGCCAATCAAAAGGCTGGTGAAGGATTATTGCCTAAAAGACTGCCGACTGAGGTATCTCGCAGCATATCAATCAGCTGCACTCAGCGCTAAAGAGTTTATAATGAAGTAACGTGGAATTGCCTGACACCAAATTCCGGGAGCCAGTAGCGGGAACCCTCGGCACTGAACGCTCCAAGAATTTGTCCCGTGCTTTTGTTCCAGTTGCATATTTTACAGCACCACCCCCCCCCCCCCCCTCTCCCCATTTTAAAGTATATCATCCTCCGTATATCATCCTCCGTATATCATATCAACCCTCCTGTGACAAAGATGGTCATCGAGTTTCAGAAACATCTGGACCAGGGAGCGTGTGAAAATAGACGTTGTTTCATTAGAGTGAAGCCCCTGACGTATGAACCTGTCAGGAACAGTGGCCTTTCAGATGATCCCTAATATGTGTCCAAATGGACGTTTAAAAACTGATGACATTTTAAGAATTTGAATCCCTTATTGATTGTAATCGTTACGCTGCTGTAGCCTTTTTTTTTTCTTTTTTTTTTTTTAAACAGGCTACTCTCTGTTTGTAGCAATAAACCTTGGTTTAAACTGACCAATAATCAAGCCGGCAGTAACCTGCCTTTCATTCCAACATTCATTATTTTTTCTACTGCGTCAGCTTTCTGAATGATTCATCTCGTTCTCATTGATCCGCCCTCTTTAGCCCACTACACACTGTTTGATCTTGTTCTGTCATTTCTTTCCAGCAAACTGTTGAACGTCCCTCTTGGTATTATTTAGCAATAGTGTTGAGACCCTAATGTCCCCTAATGTTACGTCTCTAATTGTGACAGTAGGCAAATTAAGATACATTTTTTTTAATCAGTGGCAAGTGTGATTTCATTCAGTTTAGTTCTCCTGTGTATGCATTAGTGACAGTAAGGAGCCAAATCAGGTGTAACTATGCATGTTCCTTCATTTTACACATCCTGTTCAGTTGACAGGGCAACAAAACATTTTTTTTTCTCCATACAGTCAAGCCGGAAAGTCTGCACACCCCTTTCACCTTCTCCATGTTTTATTACGTTACAGACTTTACTACAATAGATTGAGTTCATGTTTTGCCTCAAATGTCTACACACAATAGCCAATAATGACGAAGTGAAAACAGGTTTTTAGAAAATATGCAATTTTATTTTACTGACAAAAATAGGTTATTTAGGGGTTACATATCTGTACACACCCTTAGCCTAATACTTGGTTGCTGCACCTTTGGCAGTGATTACAGTTTCAAGGCGTCTTGGGAAAGAAGCTACGAGCTTGGCACACTTGTTTCTGGACATTTTTGCCCATTCCTCTTGGCATATCCTTGCAAGCTCCATCAGGTTGGATGGGGAGCATCGGTACACAGCCATTTTCAGCTCTTTCCCCAGATGTTCAATTGGATTCAGGTCTGGGCTCTGGCTGGGCCACTCAAAGACATGCACAGACTTTCTCCGAAGCCACTCCTTTGTTCTCTTGGCTGTGTGCTTCGGGTCGTTGTCATGTTGGAAAGTAAACCTTTGCCCCAGTCTGAGGTCCAGAGCGCTCTGGAGCCGGTTTTCTTGTAAAGGATCTCAGTGTACTTAGTTGCATTCATTTTTCCCTCTATCAGGACTAGCATCTAGGTGCCTTTTGGCAAACTCCAAGTGGGCTGTGATGTGCCTTTTACTAAGGAGGGGCTTCCGTCTGGCCACTCTACCATAAAGGCCTGATTGGTGGAGTGCTGCCTAGATGGTTGATCTTCTGAAAGGTTCTTCCATCTCCACAAGGATACGCTGGAGCTCTGTCAGAGTGACCCTCTGGTTCTTGCTCACCTCCCTGGCCAAGGCCCGTCTTCCCCGATTGCTCAGTTTGGCCGCGCGGCCAGGTTTAGGAAGATTCTTGGTGGTTCCAAACTTCTTCCATTTACGAATGATGGTGGCCACTGTGCTCTTTGCGACCTGTAAAGCTGCAGAAATTTTTCCGTACCTTTCTCCAGATCTGTGCCTTGACACAATCCTGTTTCTGAGGTCTGCAGATAATTCCTTTGACCCCATGGCTTGGAGTTTGCTCTGACATGCACTGTCAACTGTGGGACCTTATATAGGCAGGTGTTGGCAATCCCCAATCATGTCCACTCAATTGAATTTATCACAGGTGGACTCCAATTTAGTTGTCGAAACATCTCAAGCAGTATCAGTGGAAACAAAATGCACCTCAGCTCACTTTTGGGTGTCATATCAAAGGGTGTGCACACTTGTGTACATATGATATTTTACATTTAGATTTTTAATAAATTAGCACAAATGTCTAAAAACCTTGTTGTCATTATGGGCTATTTTGTGTAGAATTTTGAGACAAAAAATGAAGAATATGTCTGTAACGTAATAAAATGTGGAGAAGGTGAAAGGGGTGTGCAGACTTTCCGGCTTGACTGTATATTGTGGTTCACCTTATATTTTCAGCATTTAACTACACATACCAATGATAGAAATATAAACTTAAGACTGACTGACCTGGGATATAAGAAACTGTTAAAATTTAAATGTACAATATATTTCACTGAGTATTATCATATACTGAGTATATTTTCACATTTGAGTTCCAAGTACCTCTATATATTTAAGTGTTATAAAATTGTTGCATAAGAGTGTAAGTGAGGTTCATATTTAAGAGATTCTACTGTAGGCCTATACAAAAAATGTGAGAACATGTCTTGTTGAAAGCAGATAAATTTAAATAGTAAATCGTCCTTAATAGCACATTAAAATATATACATTAAACACCTCATTCTGTGTACCACATGCCTGCAGAGTCATTTAATGGCATCTGATTGATTAATGAGAAATCACTGAACAGGCACTCATGCATTCAATCATTTCAGTCTATAACATTCACGACCCAAGCTACGCGTTTCACAGGGACGCTCATGTGACATGAATAGCACACTATTGCGGGTTCAACATCACTCTCAATGGAAAAAGTGAACACAATTCCCATTGCACACACAATGCACAAGTCTAATTCCTCCATCAAAGTCACCTTTAAGTCGCAAGCATGATTAAAATACATAAATGTTATACAGGTCACCTGAAAATGAAGGAGCAACCTCGTTCCTAAACAAAAACAAAAACAGCTAGTTGCACAGCTACGCGTGTGTACCCAAACCGCACAGGGTTTTTTTTTGCACTGGGGTTCACTTTAAGTTTGCCCAGGAAGGTTCCAGAGTTTTAATCCTGAAGGTGAAAGCGAGGCCTTGATCCTGAAAGTGGTTTGTGTCTGCATCCTCGGCATCCACGCCCATATTTGCATTCCCTCAGTGGGGGATGCGAGCTGGATAAGTCTTTGTGTACATCAAGCGGCCTTCATTTCCATTCCGCGCGGATTCCAATCCGGGCTCTGTGCGCGCTTGCAGCGCTCGGTCCTCAAAAGAGGCGCATTTTTTCATCCTGAAAAGGGGGGTGCGAACCGAAAAAAGTCCCCCTTTCTCCTTCCCCCGCGGGTTTCATTTCTCTCCATGAAAGGTGTGGCATACAACAGGAGCTCATCAGTCGAAGCGGCCTGCTCCATGACTTTAGGCACACGGGGAAATTGCAGAGCTTCCACCAATACCAATGCGAAAGAGAAGATTGTTTCCCAGGCAAATGCCATCATTCCACCTTGTGTTAAATAACAGGAAACGATAAGAACAATAAATAAATAAAAACATACACACATCGTTTTTTTTCACGGCAAAAAAAACAGGAATCTCAAATCCCAATTAAAGCACCCAAATCATAAATAACATTGGGCTTGCAGTGACTTACTAATGCAGTTTAAATCCATGTTGTAGGCTTTTATTTTGATTACCTCTGATGGAATTTTATGCAGCACATGGAGAAGATCACATGTTAACGGTCTTTCTTAATGCTTTTAGATCAGACACTTTCAACCCCCCACCCATACAAATGATACGGCTTTAAATTATGATATGCTCAGAAGGACATTGAAATTCGATAGGTCGCTGCTCTACTGTCATTTTTTCAACAATGTTGAAAAATCACTGGGTCTAAACTCAGTCTCCCCTCTACCTACACATGCTATGCATGTGTGGCCAGTCAGAAAAAACATAATTATGTTGTTATTATTTACACGAGTACTAAAACAAGCAAAGCATCTTTTTTCTTGAAGTGCCACAAGGGTTAATCCAGGATGAAGCCTCAAAAACAGTTGCTCTCTTCACATGCATCACCTAAACGTTTGCACCGTGACCAATTCTCCCATGAATAAACATTTGTGGAAATCCTTTTAAAAATAGCCAAGGCAAAATGGTGACTGAGGCCAAATTGTGACTGACTTGATACAAAATGACAGGCGTGTAAAACTCCAGTCCTGGAGGGCCGGAGTGTACGCGTCGGTTTTTGTTCCAACTAGTTGTTCTAGCTTAATTTTTTTTAAATAGCTGTATACAAAAATGCTTGATCCACAGTAAAAAAAAAAAAAAAAACTGAAAGTAAAGATTTTCACCTAGGATACATGTGCAGCCTGCAGCTGCAATTCTGGACTTCATCAAAAATGTAAGATGATGTCATAAATGATCGGTAATACCACATACCCGCTGTTCAATTGAGACCAAAGCCTCGAACATTATTACATATAAAACAAGTATTTTTTCCCACTTCGACACCTCATATTTATGTTTCACAGTCAGTACATCCACAGAAATGTGCTCTTATGTTTCTGAGTACAGTACACACAACATTTCATTGCAGAAGACAGGTCAGTGTACCGTTCTCCTACCCCTGAGGGTAAAGCCCGCCTCCGGTTACTGCGTGATGATCAGCATAACCTCCGGCCATTATGCAATTCATGTTCCTACACTAACGGCAGCACTTGAGAAAAATTAAAAACAGCGCATTCTGGAAACATCACTTCAGCTGGTGCTGCTCAGCCACCCTCGAAACGCCCACGTTCCTCTAAAACGCCCTCGCTTCAGACAAACATTACTCAGCTGCGCAAAGCACCGTCGTTCCTCTAAAACGCCCTCGCTTCAGACAAACATTACTCAGCTGCGCAAAGCACCGTCGGTCCTCTAAAACGCCCTCGCTTCAGACAAACATTACTCAGCTGCGCAAAGCACCGTCGGTCCTCTAAAACGCCCTCGCTTCAGACAAACATTACTCAGCTGCGCAAAGCACCGTCGTTCCTCTAAAACGCCCTCGCTTCAGACAAACATTACTCAGCTGCGCAAAGCACCGTCGTTCCTCTAAAACGCCCTCGCTTCAGACAAACATTACTCAGCTGCGCAAAGCACCGTCGTTCCTCTAAAACGCCCTCGCTTCAGACAAACATTACTCAGCTGCGCAAAGCACCGTCGTTCCTCTAAAACGCCCTCGCTTCAGACAAACATTACTCAGCTGCGCAAAGCACCGTCGGTCCTCTAAAACGCCCTCGCTTCAGACAAACATTACTCAGCTGCGCAAAGCACCGTCGGTCCTCTAAAACGCCCTCGCTTCAGACAAACATTACTCAGCTGCGCAAAGCACCGTCGTTCCTCTAAAACGCCCTCGCTTCAGACAAACATTACTCAGCTGCGCAAAGCACCGTCGTTCCTCTAAAACGCCCTCGCTTCAGACAAACATTACTCAGCTGCGCAAAGCACCGTCGGTCCTCTAAAACACCCTCGCTTCAGACAAACATTACTCAGCTGCGCAAAGCACCGTCGTTCCTCTAAAACGCCCTCGCTTCAGACAAACATTACTCAGCTGCGCAAAGCACCGTCGGTCCTCTAAAACGCCCTCGCTTCAGACAAACATTACTCAGCTGCGCAAAGCACCGTCGGTCCTCTAAAACGCCCTCGCTTCAGACAAACATTACTCAGCTGCGCAAAGCACCGTCGGTCCTCTAAAACGCCCTCGCTTCAGACAAACATTACTCAGCTGCGCAAAGCACCGTCGGTCCTCTTGTTAATCCATCAAGCTCTTTGCATAAATAATTTGGCACGCCTTAATAAAAAATAAAAAACCTAACTCAGAGACATCAAGACCAAAGCCCACAGATTGGGTCCCGTCTGGTGTCACGCATTCAAGTCTAGAAGTACGGTAATAGAGTGGAACTCTTCCTGGCCTTCAGCCAACACTTTTCAAGAGGCACTTCCTTCAAGATAAATAGCGCTTTTCATATCCTTTGGGCCATATTAAATTAAACCTGCTAATCCCAGACAACGCAATCAGTGTTTGACCCCCCCGTGACCCCCCCAGCAGCAGCAGCAGTAGCAGAGCTCAGCCATCATGTGCAGTTTGTTGTTTGCAAACGGCATCCTTCTCATTTTTAATCTGTCTGCCCGGCAAATTGCCCTGAATTTATCTGTCACTTTTCATCGCCGTGTGAGAATTTCCACGTTGGATTTCAATCAGCGCGTCTGAACGGCCGCGTGTCTGAACGGCCGCGCTACGCGACGCTACCTTCCGCGCTACAATCCACATTACCGAGCCCCCTGCCTCAAACATCCTCCTCCGAAAAACAACCACCGTGAGAACAGAACTGATTTACAGCCGGGCTGAACGAAAGCTTCAATTAAATTATACTTGAGCAGAATGAATCGTATATTTTTCACAGTCATACCCCAAAACAACAATGAAAATTAGGGGGTTCAAATGAGATTGGATCCACAGTGTAATATATGCTGTTGTGGTCTTCATTCCTGTATCCCCCCCCAGTTGACTTCAGGAGCAAGTATTAAAAATAAGCACACAAAAGCCCGGATACGCTTCAGTCTGTTAGGATCCATGCCTTCTCATAAAAAGAGCATCTATATCACAGTAAGAGAGTCGGATGGCACCATTAAAAAACATGTCATACTGAAAGAATCATCACAAACATCGGTGATGACAGGTGAACGGCACACTCCTTATCATCTGCAAATATTTAACACCTCGGAGGAGCACTTCCTTTTTCACCTTCAAACAGAGCGATAGTTAAAGAAAATAAATTACAAAAAGAAAATTAAAACAAAAAGTAATTTTTACTGTCCGCAGCTGATAAAAAATACACACAGCGCACGACACGTGCAATGCTCTGCTTTATAAGACGGAAAGAGCTGAACTGTGGAAACATTCGATTTAAAGCTTAAAAAGCGAACATAGATTATCATCACAGCCAGGGTAGGCAGACACACATGTGCTTGACAAAATGTGATTTCTTTGTCTGTAAATGTGAAATAACGGAGAGGTGTGTTTGTCGGAGCAGGCGATGCTGGAGCAAGCCGTCGCAAGAGAGGAGAGCTTCTCCGTCATGTACACGCCTTGCCACGGGACCCCCACTGAGGAGGGAATTGAAAAGATGATGGAGATCTTCCGGAAGAAGCACCCCGCGTACACGCAGTACCTGTTCACAGGTATGGAATTAACCGTAACCGGAAGCAACGCCATCTCAGCTCCAACGCACACAATCAGACGTGCAGCACTTTATAGATCATCCCAGGACACAGAAGCACATGAGCCGCGTGTAGAGAAGTCTGATTTGTCAGTTGCTTTGGCATGAGAGTAAACAAGGCCTTTCTGAGCAGCTGCAGGGCACATGACACAAAGTGAGGATTCACTTTAAGCAAAGTAAAAGTATTTTTGCGTAATATTAGAAGTCTGGGTGTAACATCCGCCGTTTTCCTCCAGTCCATCCTTGTGTTCATTCCTTCCTTTCATTTTGTGTGTTTTCCCATTCCTCTTGTTTCATGTCACGTTTTTCCGTTCACCCTATCTTCCTGTTTTGTGTTGTGCAGGCTGGGTGCGGTTTCTCCACTTTAGTTCCTAATTTTTTTTCCAATTACAATTCAGTCAATCACTCGCCTTCCTCCGCTCGCATTCCGCACTCCCTCATTAACTTATTAGCTCTCGCACACATTTCTCACGCCTTTTGAATTAACCCCAGCGCATCCTCACCTGTTTTCTCTCTACAGTTTTCCTCTTTGTTGGTTTTTTTGCCAGTTCAACCGTCTGTTTGCCATGTGTTAGATGTGTTTTTCTGCCTCTGTTTGTTTGTTCTCAGTCGTTCCCCAGTTCGCCCGTCCAGCTTGCTTTTCTGAACCTCTCGTTTCTGCCCTGTCATCTGCTCTGCCCTCCTGTTACTCGCCTACCCCGTATCTTGACCGTCACCCAGCTCCATTGTTTGCTTGCCTGTCTGTTCTCCTGCTTTCTAATAGATTCACTCCACACAGAGTTTTGCCTGAGTTCGCCTCCGAGTTCGGCTTTTGGGTCCATACCAGTTTCTATGTTGTCACACTGGGTCTCCGGGGGCCACGGCGCAATTATCACCTGGAGGTGGAAGGAAGGCGCTGGAAAGGTTACCGTCTGTGTTCTTCTCAGACGACTGCGAAAGACTGGTCATAAATTAGAGAGATCACAGGCTAGCTGTGAACCGCACCTCCAAATCGGGTGTGTTTATAGTGAGTGACAAACATTTTGCCTTCACGGGGGCCAAAGACTGCGATCCAACTTCAATTAGCCTGCTCCGCGCTTCCGCTTCTGCCCTGGAAGAAATATATATAACCTTTCACAAAATGCAGGAGGTCTCCAGCGCAGAAACCCTGACCGGAGGCGATACGTTTCAAATCAAACAGTCACTGCCTAACTGTAAAAATGTAGCTAGCCTACACAAGCATCTAATCAAATGCTCCATCTAGAAACATGTAGTAAAACTACATAAACACCCAATCCAATGCTCTGTCCATGAACAGTAAAACTACATAAACATTTTTCCCTCTCTTGAAAGGAAACGGAGCCTCAGCTTGGCTCCGGGCTCTTCCTGTGTCATTGAAAGCAGGCGTTTAATAAGGTGGTGAATGAATTTGAGTGGGAGATGGCATTCGATCGCTACACGTGCCCAGACATGTCGAGGTCCACAGAGGCGCGGCACATTTCAGCCAGAGTGTCGAGGGAGGCAATGAGAACAGAAGGCGGTGGAGAGGGGGAGAGGGGGAGAAGGGGGGGGTGTGCTTTGGGGTTTGGGGGGGTCAGGGGAGAGGGTTAGAGACAGATCAGGAGTTAAAAAGGAGGCGGTGTCCAGACTGTACGGAACCTCTGAGGACCCTCGTTTCAGCTGAGCCACCGGATAATGAGCTCAGCTGATTATGACCCCGGTCAGAGGTCACACAGGACAAAGGTCAGGAAGGAGAAGGTTATGATATCTGAGCAAGCTTCATCCATTACTTGTCGCAAAGAAAAATGGCTGTATCGGGGTTCATCACTTGGGATAACCCTTACAAAAATGTATTATGACAAAATATAAATACGCAATGTTATAGTATTTTTAGAGCGTCATAATATAGTGGCCTCCACAAAAATATAATTTTTAACCCTTGTGTAGCGGGGCTCGGTCCGGCAGAGGGAGGCGGGGCAGTGTGTAGCCACGCCTCCCGAGTGAGTGGGCACACACACCTGGGTGAGTTGGCAAGTCAGCGCTGGGCTTAAAGGTGTGCTCCTCTCCACGGTGGGTGGGCGAGACCGGGAACCCACACGCCGAGAAAACAAGAGTGAAAAAAGGACTACCAGGCTGAAGAACTTTTGCTGTGTTTGGTTATTTTACTTTAGTTTATTATTACTATTACTGAGAACCCATGAGGGGGAAAGAAGAAGATTTTTGTTTATTTGTTTGTTTAACTTTTCCATTGTAGATCCCAGCGGAAGCCACTTCCTTCCCCAAACGACCAACTGGATGGGCCCCCACTCCCAGAGGTACACCCTGACTTTGGGGTTCAAGAGGCACGAGGACGGAAACTTTCTGGAGAAGCTGCTCACCAGGAAGTGCCCCATTTTCACAGGTATGACACACCTGTTCCCCTCTGGAGAAATGAAGCCACCTGCTAGCAACACACACTCTCACCACCAGTCAGCCACTAGACCTGGGTCAAAGATGGACTTTAAATATCATTCTCTTTAGATGTCCGTAAAATTGGAAAAGTCTACAAATTCCTGCGAATTTTCAACAACTCATCAAAACTGTGCAATCGTAGAAAATGTGACATTTACAATATGTCTAAATATGTATCCTAAGTATTTCAAATCAGGTATTTGACCCAGGTGTCTGTTAACAACTCCTAAAGTGTAAACATGAGTAGAGTTTTGAATCCAACTGCCGAAAATGTATCATTTATTATTTTATATTAAATAAAACAATGAAAAGTATATCAGAAATATAGAAGAGATGCGTGCGGCTATTTAAAGGGCCGTGACATGGTCTGACAGTACACCTGTGCCGCCACCCCTCTGCCGTTACTTTCTGGAAACTTTCCAGCCTCACGGCTCTTCAGTAGAAGCACAGGCGAATGGCGGTCACCGCCATGTTGAGCGCCGGGGGACAGGGCACGCAGTTTAACTCCCGCGTTCAGCTGCGGGGCGCTAATCACATCTGTGTGGTCCCCAAAAACTCACATCCAATACCCAAGTGAAGCCATATCCAGCACTGCACATGTCAATCCTTCTCAAACGCCGGTGCGCCAAACTATTTTTGGCACAAACGAGACGCGTAATTACCAGGCTTCGGCGCGACTGGGGAAAAACACGGTGGCAACAAGCGATTAATCATTCAGCAATTTTCTTTTTTAAGATTGAAAAATAATACTTGAAAGTCTTCTTCTCGCAAAGCATAGGTGATGTTGCCATGGCTGCCGGGTCGGGGGGGCTATTGTGCATGCGGTTTAATGCCTTGCGGTTTGTCAGCTTAACTGCCATTAGAGCATTTCTGACAGAAGAGAAACAGTGTGTGTGAGAGACAAAGCGCAGAAAAATGCACATGCTATGATAATACTACGCTTTTCAATTCCAGCTGAGTATTCTAGCCGATGAACCTGAGCACCACAGAATCTTTAAAAAATATATATATATTTAAAAGAAATGTTCTGAAAAATATAAATATATAAAATAAAATGAAATAGAATGTCAGCACCTTTTGAATAGAGTTCGCAACTTTCCGCCCTGTTTGGCAGGTTGAGATGGCTGGGGGCGGTGGATATATTGACTGGTGTGACTCAGTGTTTCTTAATTAACCTCTGTGTGTGTGGACGCAGATAAGCCCTCGGCTCCAGACGTCCCCCTCTCTCCGCGGCTCCCTAACCTGGCGGGGTCGAACGGGTCAGCGCAGGCTACGCCATGGCGGGATCAGGGGGCGTTAGCGGGCGAGAGAGAGAGAGAGAGAAAAAAAACACAAAAATCGATGCATTTGTGTAATGTATCAAAGAAGAAAGACGGGACGGGCGGGGGGGGGTCTTCAAAACAAATCAATCACCTTCAGTCAGAGGCTTTGGGCCCCAGCTTTCATCAGATCCAGTACTGCCGCTGCGTTTCAGTGTGACCGCAAGCTGCGTTTGTGTTCATCCGCCGTGCAACAGTCGCACAACTCCAAAAAGAGAACTTTACTGCACGTTTCTAGACCACTTTTAAGCACAAATATACACGAAAGTGCATTAAAAACATACCTGGAAAAAGATATCTATAAAGCACAATCAGAGTAGTGGAGGTGGAGGCTGCTTGTGCAGGTAGCACAAAGACATAAACTATACAAAAAGTGGTTACCTTTATTAAAAAATAAAATAAATGCTAATAGATATGTTATTTTGAAGCAAATATATATATATTTAGATCGAGCCATTTTTATCTTAACACACCATCTCTGTATTTCTTCTTCTGCCGTTTCTGAAGGGAGCAGAGCGCCGTTCGCCCCCCTGTCTGCAGAGGACCTCCAGAAGATGGCCGACAGATTGGAGACGAGGATTTTGCCCGTCTTAGATTTTCTGAAGTGCACCAAGCTTGCTGTGGGTATATAAGTGTGTGTGAAAATGGTGACGTTGCCGTGGACCATTGACCCCGCTGTGACCTTTGTGAGGGCGGGTCTTGAGCAGGACGGAGCGGCTCTTGGCAATGGGGCCGTAGATTTTGCTGCATTTTTAACGAGGTATCCACTTTACATCCTTTTGCATCACATCACATTTCACATCACATTCATTTAGCAGGCTGTCTCATTCACGGCAACGCGTGTCACATCTAATAACCGTCGTCTTAATGCAAGAAATCAGGATACGTGTCGGATTTGTCCAAATCAGGTTTGAGTGGCATCTAGAGGTGGTCAGGGTCAGATTCCATCGGGATCGGAAATGAATGTAAACGCTTCAGCGTGCATCTTCTCCAGTCATCACCATGGTAATAATAACACCCCATAATAAGAATGTGGGAGTTGCGAGACAACTTCTGTAGAGCTGGTTGTCAGGTGGGATTGAGCGCAGTGACTCAGAGACTCAGAGAAATGCGATCTCAGTCTGAACAGACAGCCACATATATGACGCATCAGAAAGGAGATTTGTCGACTGGGAGTAAACACAGTCTTACAATGAAAGAGAACGTAAGTGCATTCTGGGTGATGGAAACAGTGCCAGACCTGGCTATCCACATCCCAAGACCAGTCAGTCAATATGCATCATCAGTAAAGCACTGAAGTAAGTGAACTATACTAACTGAAATATAAATACAGAATACATATAGAATACATCTATAAGACGTGGTAAAAATAAATAAAAACATAAATCCATACAAATACCATAAAGACCTGACTTAATACACATTCCATTTGTTCACAATCAGGCCATGCTTGATGTCGCTACGTTTCTGCCATTGCAGTTCATTTTGCACCCTCCCGTCAGACTCCCGTCAGACAGATTTTGGCACACTCTCCTCTGTCAAAGCAGGGGGTCATAAAGTGACAGATCACTGCCAGAGAAATCTACCCAGTCAATCAAAAACATACAGCCGTGTTCTCATAACAAAAATCATTTTCTTCTGTTGATGTGAAACAGCAACAGTCCCGGAGTCAGCATAGCTTTTTCCCCACATAACCTAAAACCATAAAAAGAGTCTATTATGCAGCCAGATATCAGTCATACCCATCCCTGATACTGCTGGGAGCTATCCCTGCAAGGGTGGAATTTAAGTGCCAATACTTAAAACTGAATATCACTCTGTTAGTAATTACTGACTCACTGAATGTGAGCGCTTGTCTCCCAGGTTTGACAGTAATGAGCCTCTCACTGGAGCAAGTGATAAATGTCACTGCAGTGAGGATCAGTGTTTCTCAGGGCGTGAGAATCAGTGCCTCTCAGTGCAGTGAGGATCAGTGCCTCTCAGGTCCATGAGGATCAGTGTCTCTCAGTGCCATGAGAATCAACCCGTGAGAATCAGTGCCTCTCAGTCCATGAGAATCTGTGAGAATGTCACTGCAGTGAGGATCAGTGTTTCTCAGGTCTGTGAGGATCAGTGCCTCTCAGTGCCGTGAGGATCAGTGCCTCTCAGTGTCGTGAGGATCAGTGCCTCTCAGGGTCGTGAGGATCAGTGCCTCTCAGGGCTGTGAGGATCAGTGCCTCTCAGTGCCGTGAGGATCAGTGCCTCTCAGTGTCGTGAGGATCAGTGCCTCTCAGGGTCGTGAGGATCAGTGCCTCTCAGGGCTGTGAGGATCAGTGCCTTTCTGGAGCTGTTCCTTGCCCCCCGGTTTGCATAATGACTGTGCCTGAATGCAGCCCATGCACTGAATCACTGCAGTTTTAAAATGTTAATGTGCCATTCACACGGACTCCCATCAAAGCCCAAACACCAGGGACAGGGTACAAAGGCTTCCACAGGAGCCTGTTGTGGCTCTTCAGAAGAACAAGCTTTTAAAAGAAGAGTAGCGGGCAGCAGAGTACCGTCTAGTCAATAGGCACCTCCCCAGTGAAGCTGCCGTCACATTCCTTTGAAACTTGAAACTATTCAGGCCTGCCTTGAATACTTCTCATACATAATATATTTAAGCAATAAAGCACGAGAGGCAACGCTATATTGTGAATATAGTTATGGCTAAAGGGCGTCGTTAGGCATGACGCCAAGCAGAGTGCATGCAATCCCTGCAGCTGTAACTACATTCACAATATAGCACGGCCTCAAGTGCCTTATTTCTTTTATAAAACGGTCATTACATATTCAAAATATTAAGGACCCATTTTCCCTTAAAAGATGGTTTTAATAAGCAAAGTCATAAAATGTCATCTGTCTGCCAGAGGATATTCTGTAGTTCCTGATACGTAAATAATGTAAATAATAAAATGTTGCTACGCAACGGAAATACCACTCAGCTATAGTTATCCCGGTAACACCCAAACTCCACTGTGGCTATCGAGCGTTGCGGTGAATATGCGTTGCGTCAGCAATTATTGCCATCAGCCAGGGAATGTTGCTTTTATAATCAAAATCAGGTGCGCTCCGCTGTTTATGTTGCATCGGCATTGCGTTGCTTCCGATGGCTGCATCCAAGCTTAAAAAAATCGGCGAGGTTCAATTTTTGATAGCGAACGCATGCGTCCACTCACATCTAGTGAATTAAAATAATGAGATAAATTGTATATTGTACAATTGTATATTGGTTGTTTTCTGGTGTAGGCTATTCGTTCATGTCATGGAATGAAATTCACATAGGCTATTAAATTAATTACTTTATTAATTAATTGACAAAAGGCATAAAAAAGAGTGACGTTCTTTAGTTCCATTCACTAGTAAGTAGTCTACATCAATGGTTATAGTTACATTACCTCACATCAACTTGCTGTCAGCCCGTCACTATTCAAGGGTAGCAGTTGGCTACAGTATGCATTTTTCGTAATTCGTAGCCTACTGAACAAAAGTTTTTCTGTATCATCATAACATCATAACATAAGCGCGTTCTGTACGTACCCTGTGGAGCAGGCAGAACGTGACGTTGACACAACGCTGATGGAGACGCAACGCAATGCTATTGCTGGAACTGGCTTGTACGCTAGCTACTACTAACTAGCTAACATTAGTGTAGCCCAGCTATCTAGTTAGAGTTCAGTTAGCCTACTTTTTATTTATATTTATTGGACATTCTCGTTTATTGCGCATGCATGAAAGATATGTTCCATTTCGACTGGCACTGTGGCGATATCAGACACCAATCATCTTTTTGTTTGCAGTGATTGAAACTGGCATTCTCTGTGGCGAGCAAGAATGTCACTCAGGGATTTTCTTGCATTTAGGTTTAGCCTGCAGTAGCTTTGTAGAGAGCTTTCAAATTTATGTCCACTCACGGACCGGCATCGGACAATCTCTGCACCAGGGCGCTACCAAGGCAGTGATTGGAGCATGTCCTGGTAGTGCCTGCTGCCTTACTAATACTCTGCCACATAGTTCTGAGGTCATTTACACTAACCGCTGTCGGTGAACAAGCGTGTCAGGTCATAGCTGTTACAATATCGTAGCTATAGCACGGCTTCAAAAGCGGCTTGGCCAATCAGCATCCAGGACCACAACTATCTGTTTTATAATGTACATGAACACGCACACACACACACAAATGAGCACATGCAGACATGAACACACACACACACACAAATGAGCACATGCAGACATGAACACACACACACACACAAATGAGCACATGCAGACATGAACACACACAAACACACAGACACGCACACATAATCAAGAGGGTATTGGCCTACTTTCCAAGGGGCCCCATCTTGCATATTTGTCAGTTCCTCTGAACTGTGGCGACCAGCTAACCTTTGAAAGGAGCCCGTGTGAGACTAATGCAGGGCCTCTCACCGGAGACGTGAGTGGAGTGGCCCTCCTCCTGGCAGCTTGGGAGCGTTCAACAGTAAATGAACGACAGTGATGTTCAGTCACAGGTCAGTCTGTGCACACAGGCGTCTCGTTGCTTATTAAACAGGCAGGCGAACGTAGGCACGTTTAGCTCAGGAACTGTCACCAGCACACAGGCAGATACAGGGGAGAGAAACCTGGATACAGCCGTTTAAGGAGCGTCAGTCAGAGCACACGCAAGATTAAACTCTTCTCTCTCTGTCCGTCCCTGTCTGTATCTCTCTCTCTCTCTCTCTCTCTCTCTCTCTCTCTCTCTCTCTCTCTCTCTCTCTCTCTCTCTCTCTCTCTCTCTCTCTCAAGGGGGGGGTGGAGTTGTCTGTGGAATTGTTTAGCTGTAATTTTCTCCCCTGCGTTCGGTTATTTGCCCAAATCTCTCAGGAAACAGCAGCTGAAATGTGCAGTGGAGCTCAGGGGTGCTGGTGAAATGCAGGAAAGGAAGGGGGGAGGGGGGGGGAGAGAGAGAGAGAGGGATACTCCACCATCACAGGGAGATAGAGAAAAGAATACATACAGAGTTTGTGTGGACATGTGAGAGAGAGCAACAAAGAAAGTAGCAGAGTTGCACAATGGGGAAAATAGGAGAGAGAGACAGGCAGAGAGAGAGTAAAAAATAGAAAGTGTCAGAGAGAGAGAGACAGCTCTGAGCCAGCACTGAGACACGATTGAGACAGCTCTGAGACCACTCTGAGAAAAAAGCAGCTGGCGACACCAAGTGTTTCAGAAGGGAACTGTAGATGTCCACAGACTCCACACTCTCCCAATTTGGCAGTGGGGTTTGCAGCATGAAGGCGGCTGCGGTTCCAGACGATTGGCCATTCCACACTGGGGTGGGAATCTGAGCTGTTCAGCCCCCTGCATTTGTAATAATATCTCGGGGGATACAGCATCTCTTCTGTGCTGAATTAGGCCTGGGTCATTACTCAGTATTATCGCAAATATGAACGCACGTAAGATTCCGGAATCTTGCATGCAGAATAGGTTCGGAAACTGGTTCTAAATGCAGGCGCATATCATTTGGGGCAAAAATCATCTCCGGCTAAAGCTAAAGCCCTTTATGCACGTATCGAACTGCGAGCACCACTGCTGAATATTACTGCTGTTCCTTACAGATACAGGCTGTCTATCTTAACCAGTGTGATTACTGCTGTTCCTTACGGATACAGGCTGTCTATCTTACCCAGTGTGATTACTGCCATTGGGCCTCATTCACCAATCACTCTACAAACAAATTTGTTCTTAAGACTTTCTTTAAAACGTTTTTACAAACATTTCGGGTTTAACTGATGTTTGCGTTCTGAGCTTCTGTTCTGTTCTGTTCTTCCAAATTTGTTCATAGAATGGTTGGTGAATGATGCCCAATGTATTTGCATTCTTTGAAATTTAGAAAGATTAGTTGTGGACAATGGAGAGATTGATTGAGAGAAATGACGTCTCTCAGGTGTGTAACAGTGAACGGACTGATCAAGAACAGACAAATTACCCCAACTTCCCCCCACACCGCCAACAACCTTGCACAAGACTTTTTTTTTTTGAGGTGAGGTGGACGGTGGAGGGGTGTGAGAAAATACATTTTGAAAATAGGCAGAGACCTTATGAAATATTCAACAAGAGAAAACAACATCAATCGTAAAGTAGGGGAAGTTTTTTCTTCTTTTTTTCCTGGAAACTGAAAGTAAATACTGCCATGGCGAGGTTGGGGGGGGGAGGAGGGCCACAGCGGGACCAGCCAAAAGCAGCGAGATGGCACTGGTGAAAAATGATGCATGCTGGGGGATATGTATCTGTAATAAAAATGACCATAAAAAGGATGAATGGCAGGAAAGATAATGGAGCTCGTCCTCTCGCCGCAGACGGTAAGTTTGGGGTCTGAGCGCCAGGGGAACCCGCAGCAGGGGGGTCAGCAGAGGGGCCCTCGCTAAAGGGACCACAAATAATTGCCATTTTCAGCTGGGATTTCCTAACCCCGTTTTTCGAAGGAATACGAAAATAAAAGCAATGCCTTCCCCTCTCCAGTGCTATTTTGTTGGAGGTTTCAATAACAGAACAGAATAGAATGGGGGCGGGATGGCGGGATGTCGGGACGGAGCCCTCGGACAGAGCAGGGAGGTCTCACAGCCCTACCGTAATAACCGCTATCAGAGCTACAGCCCCTCCTGGAGCGGCGCTCTTAAACGCAGCCGGATAGCGCATATTTAAAGGCTGCCATTCCCAATTTACCTTTTACTGCTCACTCCCTGAGAAATAAGTGAGTGTCCTGAATGAATGAGTGAGTCAGGTGTGTTTTATGGTGGGGGGGTGGTGTTTAGAGAGGTGCGTTTTATGGTGGGGGGGTCGTGTTTAGAGAGGTGTGTTTTATGGTGGGGAGGTCGTGTTTAGAGGTGTGTTTTATGGTGGGGGGGTCGTGTTTAGACAGGTGTGTTTTATGGTGGGGGGGTCGTGTTTAGACAGGTGTGTTTTCTGGTGGGGGGTCATGTTTAGAGGTGTGTTTTATGGTGGGGGGGTCGTGTTTAGAGAGGTTTGTTTTATGGTGGGGGGTCGTGTTTAGAGGTGTGTTTTATGGTGGGGGGTCGTGTTTAAACAGGTGTGTTTTATGGTGGGGCGGTCGTGTTTAGAGGTGTGTTTTTTGGTGGGGGGGTCGTGTTTAGACAGGTGTATTTTGAGGTGGGGGGTCGTGTTTAGACAGGTGTGTTTTGTGGTGGGGGGGTCGTGTTTAGACAGGTGTGTTTTATGGTGGGGGGGTCGTGTTTAGACAGGTGTATTTTGTGGTGGGGGGGTCGTGTTTAGACAGGTGTGTTTTATGGTGGGGGGTCGTGTTTAGAGGTGTGTTTTATGGTGGGGGGGTCGTGTTTAGAGGTGTATTTTGAGGTGGGGGGTCGTGTTTAGACAGGTGTATTTTGTGGTGGGGGGGTCGTGTTTAGACAGGTGTGTTTTATGGTGGGGGGTCGTGTTTAGAGGTGTGTTTTATGGTGGGGGGTCGTGTTTAAACAGGTGTGGTTAATGGTGGGGGGGTCATGTTTAGAGGTGTGTTTTATGGTGGGGGGGTCGTGTTTAGACAGGTGTGTTTTATGGTGGGGGGGTCGTGTTTAGAGGTGTGTTTTATGGTGGGGGGTCGTGTTTAAACAGGTGTGTTTTATGGTGGGGGGGTCGTGTTTAGAGGTGTGTTTTATGGTGGGGGGGTCGTGTTTAGACAGGTGTGTTTTATGGTGGGGGGGTCGTGTTTAGAGGTGTGTTTTGTGGTGGTGGGGTCGTGTTTAGAGGTGTGTTTTATGGTGGGGGGGTCTTGTTTAGACAGGTGTGTTTTGTGGTGGGAGGGTCGTGTTTAGAGGTGTGTTTTATGGTGGGGGGTCGTGTTTAAACAGGTGTTTTTTATGGTGGGGGGGTCGTGTTTAGAGGTGTGTTTTGTGGTGGGAGGTTGTGTTTAGAGGTTTGTTTTATGGTGCGGGGGTCATGTTTAGAGGTTTGTTTTGTGGTGGGAGGTTGTGTTTAGAGATGTGTTTTATGGTGGGGGGGTCGTGTTTAGAGGTGTGTTTTGTGGTGGGAGGTCGTGTTTAGAGTTGTGTTTTCTGGTGGGGGGGTCGTGTTTAGACAGGTGTGTTTTGTGGTGGGGGGGTCGTGTTTAGAGGTGTGTTTTATGGTGGGGGGTCGTGTTTAAACAGGTGTTTTTTATGGTGGGGGGGTCGTGTTTAGAGGTGTGTTTTGTGGTGGGAGGTTGTGTTTAGAGATGTGTTTTATGGTGGGGGGGTTATCTTTAGACAGGTGTGTTTTATGGTGGGGGGGTCATGTTTAGAGGTTTGTTTTATGGTGCGGGGGTCGTGTTTAGAGGTTTGTTTTATGGGGCGGGGGTCGTGTTTAGAGGTGTGTTTTATGGCGGGGGGGTCGTGCTTAGATGTGGTGGGGGTTGTGTTGGGTGTGTTGGGTGTGTTGGTGTGGAACCCCTCCCTTCCCCTCCCCTTCCCTCGTTCTCAGGCCGTATTTGTGCCCCCCAGGTGGGGTTCTCCGCCGGCTCTGGGCTGATGGAGAAGCTGCAGCACGCAGAGTACCTGGGGCACCTGCACAGGCCCACGGAACAGAGCCTGGCCCTGCACCAGGCCCTGGCCGAGCTCGCCGTCGCCCCCTACCTGCAGGACCTGAGCGAGGCAGACTCGCAGCTGGTGAGCGTGCTCTCACCTCCTGCATCTCCGTGACCCAGCCTGCACCTCCGCATTACAGCAGCACAGCGTCCCTCCGGGCCCTGCGGCGCATTTAAACTGCTCAGCAACAAGCAGCGGCCCTTTGTTCTGAATATTTATGCACAGAACCATGGGAAAACAAACAGAGAGGCGGCACCTAGGCAAGAGTGGGGGAGGGAGAAGGGGGGAGAGAGGAAAGAGAAAAAAGAAGGGGGAGAGAAAGTGAGAGAGAGGGAGAGGGGGGGTGGCTAAAGAGAGAGATGGGGGAAAGAAAGTGAGAGAGAGGGAGAGGGGGGGTGGCTAAAGAGAGAGATAGGGGAAAGAAAGTGAGAGAGTGGGAAAGAGATATTGAAGAGGGAGGGAGAGAGGGGGACAGAGTGAGTGAGAGAGAGAGGGAGGGACAGGAAGAGAGAATAGGTTTGGAATAGGTTGCATAAATCTCATTCTGCTGTAGTGATGAAGCTTTATAACCAGCTCTACTGGATTAGCGCAGTGGTTCAGATTGACCCGGATCAATGCGCTGTGATTTATGCGTTAGTGCCGCTAAATCTGCAGCTCACGGAGGACTGAGGATTCCTCTAACCGCAGGGCCATTTACACCAGGCCCGACCAGTAGGCCGGCTTGCACAGCTGCTAAACGCGCTGGACTTAAGGGTCACCCCATCATGGGTTTGTTTGGCGGTAATTACACGCTGGATGGAGCAGAAGGGAAGTGCTGACTATATCAGGACCAGCAAAACCCAGGAGGGGGCATAAAACCAGAGGGACACAAACCCAGGGGGCCACACACACGCAGAGGGACACAAACCCAGGGGGGCACAAACACAGGGGGCCACAAAGCCAGGGGGGCACAAACACAGGGGGCCACAAACCCAGGTGGGCACAAACACAGGGGGCCACAAAGCCAGGGGACACAGCGCTCCTCTGCTGCCAGCGATGAACAGAACAATGCTCATAATATCCTGTGCGTATGCAGCTAGACCTCGTCGCCTTTTCACAGCATGTCCATTACAATTACACTTTGAGCTAGGTCACTCATTGTCAGTCGATACCAACATCCCACAATGCATTTCAGCGCTTCAGACTTCTTCTGACCCGTTTGGAGAGAGGCAAGGATATGGATGGTAGTTGGAGCGATTTAAAAAAAATAATTGACAGTTACACGGTTTTCCAAAAAGGAAAAAAGATCATGTCGGGATAAGAAGTAAGAATGAACACAGACCTCAGGCTCACTGTGCTTTAAAAAGCAGGCTCCACTGCTCCTTCTGATAGACGGGCCAGAGAGCACAGCCTGTGTATGTTAGCTAACATACACCAGTACTCCTCCCTCCACCACCAGTACTCTCTCACACACATACACACACACACATACATACAAACACAACCACACACAAACACAACCACACACACACACAACTCCACACAACTACACACACACATACACACACACACAGACACACAAACACAACTTCACATATGTACATGTGCATGCATGCACACATGCACGCACAAACACAACTACATGTCGTGCGCACACACACACACACACACACACACACACAAACACTCACACACACACACACACACACATACTCTCTCTCTCTCTCTCTCCCTGTCACACACAGTGATGAACGACGTGGCCCTCAAACCACTCCATTGTTTTCCTTCACCCCCCTGTCGTGAGAAGCCTCTTTCTCTTTCACACAGAAAACGAGCCGGAACAAGATGGCAGCGCTCATTGTATGAGGAATGAGTTATAAAATCATCCTCCGACAAATGATTTTTTAATTAGCTTTTAAGTCTGTGTGTTTAGAGAAGTTATGACGGTGTGTGAATTGCGCTCTGATAATCTTTATCTGCCGTCCGCAGCTGCAGGCTCTCACGGCAGACAGCATGGACACCCTTGAAGGCGGGCGGACAGATAAAGAACGTGTGTGGAATGAAATGCACAAGGTAAATAGAAAGAAAGGGTACGAGGAATGGGCAGGGTGTGTGGGGGTGAGAAATACCACCAGCTCCCATCCCCTCAAAACACTTAACATTCTCCCCATAATCAATAGGAATAAATTAAAATCAGGATAAAAATATATTTGTTAATTTCATTGAAGGAAAAAATTATTTTGATGGGAATAGCCTCTGTTCAAATGAGCCTCCTAAGCTTTAGACTGACAATAGCGTGGAGCTTTTATTGAACATTTTGCTCCAAATGTTTACTTCACATTAATTACCATGGTTTGGGCAGTTCCCATTACCGTTACCAGAAAAAATCTAATTTAAAAAACACAGCAGGTGCAGCTGTTTGTGAGCACACGGCTCCTGGAGTGCACCTAACCACCACAGAGCAGAACGGACGAAAATGCAAATGTCTTCATTAAACTGTTTCTGATCACATCTATGTCACCAGTTATGTGCTCTTGAACGTGCACATCGGAGATTTACGTCACCAGTTATGTGCACTTGAAGGTGCACATTTATTTATTTATTTATTTATTTTTAGAGTGCAAAATCACACCGGAGTGTCTCAGTACACTTTGACAGCAAAAAAAACATATCAAACATATTACATGGGAGATTTGGCGCACTAGGAGAGTGGGTAAAAAGCCCTTTGTGTGGGTGCTTTGCTGGCTGCTGGTGCCTAACACTTCAGAGAACTGAGCTTGTAACTCCAAATCTGCAAGCTTGATTCCCAGGTGGGGCGCTGCCATTGTGCTCTGAAGGCGCTTTAGCGGAACCGCTTCAGTAAATATCCAGCTGTATAAATGGACTGTACGCGTAAAATGTCAGCTGTATAAGTGGCTCTGAAAACATGCATCTGCTAAATGTGTAAAATATTAATGATGAACGGGAAAGTTTACCACTTCCCACACCCACTCCCACAACCCCTCTGCCTGCGTCCATTTTCTCTTACTTCCTCTTGCCTGACCGACATGAGTGCATGACTCGTGACCGACGATGGTTATTAGTGAAGCACTTAAGTTGGGCAGAGTTAAACCACATTGAAGTCTAGGTAATAGTATCACAAAGATTAGGCTCATAGTGCTGTAAGGTTATCAGCAGCCTGGTCAGGCTCATGGTACTGTAAGGTTATCAGCAGCCTGGTGAGGTTCATAGTACTGTGAGATTATGAGCAGCCTAGTCAGACTCATAGTGCTGTAAGGTTATCAGCAGCCTGGTCAGGCTCATGGTACTGTAAGGTTATGAGCAGCCTGGTCAGGCTCATAGTGCTGTAAGGTTATGAGCAGCCTGGTCAGGCTCATGGTACTGTAAGGTTATCAGCAGCCTGGTGAGGCTCATAGTACTGTAAGGTTATGAGCAACCTGGTCAGGCTCATAGTGCTGTAAGGTTATGAGCAGCCTGGTCAGGCTCATAGTGCGGTAAGGTTATCAGCAGCCTGGTAAGGCTCATCGTGCTGTAAGGTTATCAGCAGCCTGGTCAGGCTCATAGTCCTGTAAGGTTATGAGCAGCCTGGTAAGGCTCATAGTGCTGTCAGGTTATGAGCAGCCTAGTCAGGCTCATAGTGCTGTAAGGTTATGAGCAGCTTGGTCAGGCTCATAGTTCTTCAAAGTTATGAGGTGGAACACAAGGTGGCAAGGGATTAGTCACAGTCAATATCAATCATGATCCAAATCCCCCTTGATCTCCTCCCAGATCTCTGGCTGTCTGTTGCAGTACATAGTACATGAGACTGTGGGGCAGGTGTGTTCCCCTTCAGAAAAAGAGATCATCCTGCATCATCGTGTTTGGACACTAGATTAGTACAGCTTTGGTGAAAAATACGGAGAACATTTTCCTGCAAGCAAGGCTTCCGCTGTCTGTGGGCCTGAAGGCATGTCAGCGAAAGCAGCCGCTGTCCGTGGTCCTGGAGGCACGTAACTACTGCTGTTGCTCTCCATGGTTCCGGAGGCCTTTTCGCCATCAGCTAAAGAAATGCAATGTTCCCTTTTTCCTCTCCAGTTTGAAATCTGCCACTTGGAATGTTCCTAACCTGATATGCCCACAGGTCCTCATATGAACTTCACTGAATGGCTCATCTCCATAAGATGCCGTTTTGAATTAATTTTTGTTCCATAATTTGGTAGTGTCTGAAATTGTTGGAGAGCTTTTATTCTCTAAAGTGTAATACCCAATCATTATGCACATTTCCCTGAGTTTTCGTGACAGCCACTCAGTGATTGAAACGGTTTGCTCCACATAGACTCTATGCACAGTGCAGCTTTTGAGAAGAGTACAATTTTATTACTCAAGTGTTTGGGTTGTTTTTACAGGTCGTTCTGGAAGCCTTTAGATTCACAAACTTATTTTTCTCTTCGCACCTGGGTTGTAGTAGCTGACAAGTTACATTTTGTTATTATTTCCTGGTATGCCACCTTTGTAAGATCCCAGTATGATATTCATACCTGCATTATTTATCCATTCACAAACATGCAACAAACATGCCCTCTAAGGTCGTTTTCTCCTTCAGATTTGGCAGGTAATGGTCTGAATGGTATACACCGTGTACAAGCAAAACTACTGAGAGGAAGATGCACCGCATTTCCTGCATTGCCCATCACACAAGGAACAAACCCTCAAATCCACTTCCACAATGGCTACTTATTCCACCAAAAACAAACAAATATACATTATATCCCTGTGTCTATTCCTTCCAACGTATGTTTTTGAAACGGGTGCTCACGTATGATTGGATGAAAAAGTAGCTAGCACTGGGCGCGCTCCGAATGGACAGAGGACAGAAACCAGAAAAGCAGAAGAGCACTTATTGAATCGGTCGACTTCTGCCGCAAGCTGCAGGTTTTGAACACGGGCGAGTACTCGCCGTGTCGGGTGAATCCTAGGTGCGCGTACGCACGAGCTCTAATCCGGAACCCAAACGGCACAATGCGTCTGATGTTCATGCCAAGCGGTCTTTCCAGGCTGCCTAACAAGAGATTGTCCTGCAAGGGTCACAGGCTTTGAGAAACATTTAAGCGACGTGCCAAATATGTGCCTCCAGAGAATTGTACATCAAGTGATTCTCTTGTGAACTGTTTACAGTTTGTAGACAAGCCGTGAAAGGTTACTAACAGATCGATTTTATTAATCATCCTCTGAGAAGAGCAGAATCCATAATCAATGGCGAGTCTCTTCAAAAATACATTTTATTTATATATTATAGCAGCGGCACCAAAATATGAGAGATCATTTTCACTTGTCGATGGGTGTATTTGTTTTACGTAAATATCAGACAAACAGAACCGACAACCGACTCAATATTCACACGCCACAGTCGCATAAACACCATCGACTGTCCCATTTGTTTGGATGAGTCATTATGAATAAGCTCTTATAAATTTCAGCTCATGAAAAAGTGCCAAACACACACACACACACACACACATACACCCACACATGCATGCACACACACACAAACACTCAGATACATACACACACACACACACACTCAGATACATACACACACACACATACACACACACTCAGATACCCAAACACACATACACACACACACAAACACGTACATACACATATGTGCATGCACACACACATTCACACACGCACACACACACATGCATGTGCATGCATACACCATGTATACACACACACACACACAGATACCCACACACACATACACACGTGCATACACATATGCGCATGCACACACACATTCACACACACACATGCATGTGCATGCATACACCATGTATACACACACACACACACACACAGATACCCACACACACATACACACACACACACACAAACAAACACACACACACGTACATACACATATGTGCATGCGCACACACACATTCACTTTCACACACGCACACACACACATGCATGTGCATGCATTCACCATGCATACACACACACACACACAACCTGGAAAGCACAGGTCTTCATCACACACTCACTTGTTAGCCCTCCTCCTCCTTCTCCTCTTCCTCCTCTCCATGACTGCTGTACCTTGTCTCCGGTTGTGTCCAGGTGGGACTCCTGGAAGAGCTTGTGTACGAACAGGAGGAGATGTTCCTGAGGGACAAAGCCCCCACGGGTGGCAGGAAGCCTAAGGCAGGCAGGAAGCCTAAGGCAGACAGGAAGCCCCGGGGCAGGAAAAGGAAATGCCCCCCCGTACCAGGGGAGTGCACTGACACCCCACAAGCATGACGTCGGGGACTGCCCCACCCCTCTACAGATTAATGAGCCATTTCATCCGTCTCATTAAAGACCGGCGTGGTGCTCCTCCATCTACACCCTGGGACTCTGCTCCACCCACTCCCTTCTGTACTCATCACAAACAGGCCTCAGCCCTGAACCCAACTTAGAGGCCTGGTCACGAGCAGGGCGTGTGTGTGTGTGTGTGTGTGTGTGTACTTGTGTGTGATTGTGTGCACATGTCTGTGTGTGTGTGAGAGAGTGTGTACGTACATGGGTGTGTGTATGTGTTGCATTTATGCCTGTTTGTTTCCGCTAATGCAAAGCAGCTCTAGTTTGTAAATAAACAAAAAAAGACATTCTCATTGTGGAAATGCATCCTAATAATGCACCCCATTCCAGTTTGTGCATCTCATTACAGATTAACGTGTTATTTTACAATAATTTCCTTTTTACAAGCTTTATATGCAGAACAGCTAAGGGCTGTTGGCCTGTACACTAAGGGCTGTGGGTCTGTACACTAAGGGCTATAGGTCTGTACACTAAGAGCTGTGGGCCTGTACACTAAGGGCTGTGGGTCTGTACACTAAGGGCTGTGGGTCTGTACACTAAGGGCTGTGGGTTTCTACACTAAGGGCTGTGGGTTTCTACACTAAGGGCTGTGGGTCTCTACACTAAGGGCTGTGGGTCTCTACACTAAGGGCTGTGGGTCTCTACACTAAGGGCTGTGGGTCTCTACACTAAGGGCTGTGGGTCTGTACACTAAGGGCTGTGGGTCTCTACACTAAGGGCTGTGGGTTTCTACACTAAGGGCTGTGGGTCTGTACACTAAGGGCTGTGGGTCTGTACACTAAGGGCTGTGGGTCTCTACACTAAGGGCTGTGGGTCTCTACACTAAGGGCTGTGGGTCTGTACACTAAGGGCTGTGGGTCTGTACACTAAGGGCTGTGGGTCTCTACACTAAGGGCTGTGGGTCTCTACACTAAGGGCTGTGGGTCTCTACACTAAGGGCTGTGGGTCTCTACACTAATGGTTGTGGGTCTGTAAACTCATAGCACCCCTGTGCAAAGCACTTAACCTGAATCACTGCAGGACACATTCAGCTGATTAAATGGACACTTGATAAAAATGTAAGCTGGGCACGGGGTCTAAGGCAATAAAACTGCAATGGTGGGCCGCCGGCAAAGTAGACCAGAGGAGGTGCATGCAGTTATACTCCATAATGTACGCTGTGGAGTTCCACACAACGACTGCAGCGCTCAAACCAAGAACCCCTGACTAATTTGCTTTAGACGCAGCGTTGTGTTGTTATTATCTCAATGGTCTGTAGCAACAATCGCTTTAATGCGAAAAGTGCAATTTGTGGATTGATTGAGCCTGGGAGAAACCCCCCTGGGTAAACCTATCAGAGCGGCCCCTGTCACTCGCACGCCGGCCGCTGATTGATCGTCTACCGCCTCCTTTTTCAACATCCGAAAAGCCCCCCACCCGGGGGACCCCGAGTCTGAAGCGTTCGGCGTTATCGACACGTTCACCGGCACCCGCCGCTGCGGTGAAAACAGCCTTGCCACATACCCCGCCCACAGCATCGCGCCGTTCACCCACCGCCATTTTATAACGTGCTCATTTTTGCCTCTGGCGAACGGCTTATTACTCACTCAGAAGAGCCTTTCGATCGATACCCCGGAAAGGCTTGCTCGGCTCGCCCAGGAATTTCATTATTCCCTGTTGGAATTTCCCATTATAGTGACCTTCAGATCGGAATGCGATAACGGGCAGGACGAGAGACCCTAGAAGTGAAGTGGCTTGGAATGACACGAGCACCGTTGTGATCAGCAATACGGCCTCGCATTCATTTCAGTGCAGAATAAATTAATGACATTCATTGTTGAGCAGTCAAAAACGAAGCCCTTGGGCATTGTACTATATCGGCACCTTCCAAAGATTAATTATGCCTGCGCAGCTTTCCGATTGGTAAACAATTACTTTAATCCTAGCTGTTTAATGTACATATAAATTAAAGACCATTGATAGGATGTTATGTGGGTGTTTGATTGCTGCATAGTATGTCACAAATGTTAATGAAACAAATTAAAAATATATGTGCCCATTAGGATATATATGTCTGCCTAGGCCTAATATAACTTGAACTAATTATTTTATTTGTCTACATTTACACTGGTTTCTCCTTATCAGCGCCATCGCAAGTGGGGAAAAAGGTGGCGGTAATTCTAGGGGCCCACAAAATACAGTAGAAGACTCATGTATAACTTAATTCAATGGTGGTGGGACCCAATACGAGATCTTTTCATGGGGGCCAAAATCACAGATAGGGCCCCTGCTCCTTATCAGGAGATGCGTGATAGTTTGTAGCTGCGCTTACAATGATGCAGAATTGATTTCTAAATGCAAACGCCCTCTTGTCATGCATGCCAGCTGCTGCATGCTTTTCTGATGTCACATGCTCTTGTGATGTCACAAGCAGAATTTCTGCAGTCTAAGCTCTAAACCCTAATCAAGATGACAATGAATCAAAGTGCTCACAGGGGCCTCCTATAGAATAGAATAGAATAGAATAGAATAACCTTTATTTTCCCGTTAGGGAACTTCAGGCACATCCAATACTGTCACCAGAACCTGTGGTCTTGCGATTGCATATTCTGCAATGACAATGACTTGCACAGTTGCTTAAGTTATTGGTATGGAGCGATGAACAAAGCAACATGCAGTGAGTGGCAGTTCTGTGGGCAAAAAACATATTGTTCATGACAGAGATCAGAGGAGAATGGGCAGACCTTTTCAAGCTAACAGAAAGATCACAAATGCTCAAATAACAGCTGTTTACAACAGTGCTGTGCAGAAGGGCATCCCTGAACACATAACGCATCGGACATTGAAGCGGATGGGCTGCAGCAGCAGTAGACAGCGCCAGGTGTCACTCGTCAGCAAAGAACAGGAAGAAGAGGATACAGTGGACATGTGATCACCAAAACTGGATGAGTAAAAATTAGAAAAATGTCACCTGATCTGAAGACTCGATTTCTGCTGCGACATGCAGATGGTAGGGTCAGAATTAGGTGTAAACAGCATGAATCCATGGATCCATCCTGCCTTGTGGTAGTGGTACCGGCTTGTGGTGGTGGTTTAATGGTGTGGGGAATGTTTTCTTGGCACACACCAGGCCCCTTAATACCAGTTGAGTGTTTGAACGCCACAGTATACCAAAGCCATGGGCATCCCTTTATGGCCACAATCTACCCTTTTTGAAATGGATGTTTTCAGCAGGTTAATGCGACATGTCCCAAAGCATGCATGATCTCAAGCTGGTTGCACAAACATGACAGTGGCTTCGGTTTACTGAAATGGCCTGCACAGTCCGCAAATCCAATAAAGCACCTGTGGGATGAGGTGGAAGGGGAGGTTCACGGCATGAATGTACGGCTGAAATATCTGCAGGAACTGCGTGGTGTTATCAAGTCAACATGGACAAAATCCCTAAGCAATGTTTCCAGCATCTTGTTGAATCCATGTCGTGAAGAATCCAGGCTGTGCTGGAGGCAAAAGGGGGTCCTACCCCATACTAGATACACTACCTGGCCAAAACTATATGGACACCTGCTCATCTCATTCCAAAATCATGGGCATTAATATGGAGTTAGTTCCCTCTTTGCTCCACGCAGTCTCCACTCTCCTGGGAAGACTTTCCACTAGATGTTGGAACATTGCTGCGTGGATTTGCTTTCATTCAGCATTGGTGAGGTTCACTGATGTTGGGCGATTAGGCCTGGCTTAGTCATCTTTCCAATTGATCCCAAAGGTATTGTTACAGTGTTAGTTGCATCTCATCTGGTCTTATTATTTCCAGTAAATGGAAAACACCTGTATGGGGGCTTATTTAAGATGCCCTGATCCACTGCTTCATCTTCTCTCCTTCACACCTGGACCACATGGCCCTGCCCAAAATGCCTGATTCCGGCTGTTAATATAGAGATTGTTGTGTGTGGCTGTGGCAAGCTCTACAATAAATTATAACTCTTTTGATGAACCTGGTGTTGGTTCCGATTATGTTGGGTACTACACCGAATACGTAACAGTGTTCATTGGGGTTGAGGTCAGGGCTCTGTGCAGGCCAGTCAAGTTTTTCCACACCGATCTCAACAAAACATTTCTGTGTGGGCCTCACTTTGCGCACGGGGGCCTTGTCATGCTGAAACAGGAAATGGCCGCCCCCAAACTGTTGCGACAAAGTTGGAAGGACACAATTGTCTAGAATGTCATTGTATGCAGTGTTAAGATTGTCCTTCACTAGAACTAAAGGGCCTAGCCCGAAGCATGAAAAACAGTCCCAGACCAAGGGGTGTCCGGATGCTTCTGGCCATATAGTGTAGGTGTTCCTATAAGGTGGCCACTGAGTGTGTAGAATAAGCTTTGATATCAATGTTAATAAACACAAGGAAACGCTTAGGTGAAAACAAACAGAAAGACCAGCTTGAACCCAGCTTTCTATGCAAAATAAATGAATATGCTGTTCTTGAATGGGGGACATTTCAGAAGCTTTCACTATGTGTGAGGAAAAGCAGATTCCCCTAGTGAACCATCTCTGGTGACAGTGACCCATCTAATTAAAGACATAATAGACCATCCTGATTAAATGCTTATACGGCAAATAAAATAAGCGGGAATAGGGGACCAGGGAAGCCGTTCGGGAAAAGCCAAAGGCAAGCATCCGCCAGGGCTGCAGCAATCAGTGCACAATGCAGACACTGGTCCCAAACAAAAACATCTTCATTTGTAAAGCAGAAATTGTACCCTGTCAGTTTGACGCCGTCTGAATATTTAGCCAACAATATATATGGAAAGTGGCGTCGGTAAGTGGTAACACGCTAACATAAAAACAAAGTAACAAAAATAAATAAAAACAGTTGCAAGAAAAACTATGAAAATTCTATATAGGATTCTGGCACCCAGTCTGTTTGACTTACAAATATACAGTTTGGCAGTGAGAGATGGAAGTGGGCTCAGCGGACAGACTCTGGAGGAAGTTGAGAACCGGCAGAAAACAGGGGGATAAGCGGTTTTCTCAGTGCCCAGGAGAGCACGGCGGTAAGCATCTCATTTGCCATGTTTTCAGGGTCTGATCAAATGGTGCCGAGTAACAACGCCGCCTCCGTGTATCACGTCACAAAACCAGCTGCGCGGCATGCAGGGGCGGAGACGCCGTTCTGTCCTGAGAAAACATTCACTAATCCCGCGTCAACACAGCACGTATGGAGAGATCAGTCGCTCTGGAATCTGTAGCAGTTCGGTCTCCTGAAACCGAATTCAACTGTGAAAAATGTAAACAAAGCAGGGAACTGGATGAGCGGGTTATTCATGCGTCTGGTGATTCGACGAGATTTGAAAGTGGAGAACGGGGTTATGAGGTATCCAGGGATGCGCCGAACAAAAATGAAAAATAAACACAAGATTGTGGGCTCCTCGCGCCCAACGCTCAGACAAACCAAACCGCCTTTAATCTGACGCACCTAGAACTGCCTTGGCAAATTAACAAGGATTACCATCGCAATGACTACCACTAAGCCTTTTTCCAATTTGCGGATAACACCTTTAGTTAACTAACTAGTAGTCTGTGTGGGTGAAGAAAGGAAAAACTGTGCTGGGAGTGGACAAGCACATAACAGCCAAGCCAGCACTCCTTCAAACTCGAAGGCCCAATGAGATAACTTCACTGTTAATATTCACACTCAAGGGCCCAATGAGATCACTTCACTGTTAATATTCACACTCAAGGGCCCAATGAGATAACTTCACTGTTAATATTCACACTCAAGGGCCCAATGAGATCACTTCACTGTTAATATTCACACTCAAGGGCCCAATGAGATCACCTCACTGTTAATATTCACACTCGAAGGCCCAATGAGATCACTTCACTGTTAATATTCACACTCAAGGGCCCAATGAGATCACCTCACTGTTAATATTCACACTTGAAGGCCCAATGAGATCACTTCACTGTTAATATTCAAACTCAAAGGCCCAATAAGATCACTTCACTGTTAATATTCAAACTCAAAGGCCCAATAAGATCACTTCACTGTTAATATTCACACTCAAAGGCCCAATGAGATCACTTCACTCTTAATATTCAAACTCAAAGCCCCACTGAGATCACCTCACTGTTAATATTCAAACTCAAAGGCCCACTGAGATCACCTCACTGTTAATAGGTGAGGGCATGTGAATAGGGTCATTTCCGTGTGTCTCACGCTCAATGCGTGAGAGTTGGTAGCTCTGCCAAAAGTGTTTGGACAGTGACACATTTTTTGTTGTTTTGGCTCTGTAGTACAGCACATTGGATTTGAAATGGAACAGTGACTATGAGGTTAAAGTGCAGACTTTCAGCTTTAATTTTAGGGTTTTTACATCCATTTCAGGTGAACTGTGTAGCATTTGTAGTGGTAGTCATAGTCACACACACACATACGCACATACAGACAGACAGAAGTGCACACACACATGCACACATACACACACACAGCATGTGCACCTTGACAGTCACTATAAGAATCATTGACTGATGTGCAACTGGTGTACTGGGTCACATGAACTGGAAGAGCACCTCAGATGGGAGTAGCATCCAGGCAATGAGGTAAAGCAGGTAAAAGCGTTCCAGCAGTAACTGAAGGATTCTGGTGTTGGCTGCCCTTTCCTGGCACATTCCCAATCTGGAATGTACAAACCGCAGCTGTGTTCCACACGCGCACCACCCTGCCAATTCGGGAGAGCTGGGACATGCACAGTTCACCTTCAAAACATGTACTGTCCAACAGCTGCTTCTTTTCGCATTGCAGATCGCCGTTAAGCTCTCACAGAGCGGTGACGGAGGAAGACCTTTCACATGACAACGACATGCAGTCTTACCAGCGGCCTTTTCGGCCAGCGGGGGTCGCCCAAGAGCTAAGAAACGTGGACCCCTGTCCGACTGAACCCTCCCACACCCTAGGCGACGCAGGCGCCAATCGTGTGTCGCCCTGTGGAGCTACCGGCCACATTCAGCATGATTCAATCTGAGGCCGTGAGGCGCATCCACGCGCCACAGCATGGTGCCTTACCCGAATGAGCCTTCTAGCAGCTGAGAGACGAACTTTAAAGATGACAATGCCCACACCCCCCAGAGCTCGAGACGTCTCCTAGTGCTGCAGCAGTTATCCCTATGTTGACCTTCTGAGTCCCTTAGATATGAACCCAGAGAAGTCTCTCAGAGATTTTCTGGTACCATGCCTGAGATCGCATGTTCCTCTTCCATCAACTAAGCCTGTTCTTCTCACCGGAAGAGCGGCGTGGTATTTCTCCTGCAGAAACACAGATGCTGGTGGACTCTGCCACGAAGGCTACTGACTACACCTAGCGACTCAACACCATATTAAAGTATTTCACATTAGCATTTCATTTTATATTGTTCGGCACCGGCTTGACTTTGTGATTATCTGGGATGTCATTACAGGCGAATTGGGGAAAAAAACTGTTCAAGAGTTTCATATTTCATCTGCATTGCTAAAGGTACCATTTTATTTAGAGATGAAGGGTATACTTCAGTTAATAGAATAAAAAAGAGCTATAAAAAGAGAACTGATCTGACAGTGCTGTGGCTGTTTACCGGGCACTGTACTCTGATATGGCAATATCTTTAGATCTCCTATCACTGCAACATCCCCCAAATGTTTTCATCCCATCATGTTTACAGGTTTTTTGTTTGTTGTTGTTGCACTAAAAAATTTTGTTATACACACACGCTACATTTATCCAGAGCAACTTACATTGAAATATACATATACTCAAAATTGTATTAAGACAGCAATGAAATATTTTGTTGTTTGTTGGGATTTGTGAAATTTCATGAGTAATATTTCAAAAATATGACTCTCTGCCCTTGAAGTACTCAACAGTTAGCCTAGTGTAGGAAGATGCTTTCTACAAAGCCAGTAGCCTACCTCCAAACGCATGTGACAGGGTCTCCTTCATCGGCAGACTTGAAAGTGTCGCTAAAAGGAAAAAAAGGGATATGAAATACATTTAGCAGACACCGGGGAATATAGGCATATGAAAGGCCTCGCGCTAAGTTTTTAAATTCCCTGTGTTTGACTTAGCATTCAGAACGAAGCAAATCGTGTCTCCATTAATGGTTTAGATGGTACTGACTTTTACCAAGGTTTCTGACAGTTCGGCAAACCTTCCGTCAAGCTTGCAGAAATTGTTGAGTTGCCTACAAAAAGAACAATTAAAAATTTGCTTCTCTCTTACAATCCATTAAATGTGTAGTCTAGACTCTGCAGCTACTCAATTCCGTGAAATGCCGATCCCACAGAAACCAACAGAAAGTAATTATAAAGTAAAATTTCAAACACAAAAAGAAAGTATGAAACCTCTGCAATAAGAGCTTCTAAAACTGGTTAGAAAGCAGCATTGACTGAATCATTTGAAGACTTTTATGGGTATGGGAATAGAAGTAAATGGCAGTTGAGCTTGTCTCTTTATAATACAGTGAGCTTTGACGGTACGATAGTAATTTAAACTGGACCAACACTATCAGCTGTGAGTGTGTGTGTGTGTGTGTGTATGTGTGTGTGTATGTATAGCCTATATACACAGCTGACAGTGCAAGCTCAGTTGGAAACAATTTAAATTACAATCATACCCTCAACGCTCACTGACATGTAGGCTACACACACACATACAATGAGAACCATAATTCATTGGACAGTGACATTTTTTGGTATTTTGGTTCTGTACTCTAGCACTTACTTTGAGTTTGAAAGGATACAATTACAATAAGCTTGAAGTGCAGAATCTCAGCTTTAATTTGAGGGTATTTCCATCCATATCGGTTGAATCGTTTAGAAATGATAGAACCTTTTGTACATAGTCTTCCCCCCCCCCATTTTCGGGCATCAAAAATATTGGACAGTTTAACATAATGTAGAATAAAGTAATAATTTTAAATATTTGGTCGCATATCTTTTGCATGCCATGACTTCCTGATGTCTGTGACCCAACAATATCAAAAGACTCTTGATATCTAATTTTATGGTACTCCTACAAGCGATACTATAACCTCTCTGTATTTGAATAGATCTCTATGGGAATTGGGGGGTGGGACTAGATTTAGCTGAAAATGACACTAGAACAGTATGGAACACATGGTTGCCTAAATGGCTCTAAGTCATCAAGGGTCTGACGTATCAAACCAGCCTTAAACCATCACTTTGCTGCCAGATATGCAGTAGATATGGATGGATAATTTGAAGAATTTCTTCTCCTGACTTATTTATCCATAGAGTTCAATAGGAAAATTTGTCAGAAGAAACAACATTTTTTTTTGCACTTTAACCTCATAGTCACTGTTCCATTTCAAATGCAATGTGCTGGAGTACAGAGCCAAAACAACCAAATACCTATGGACCTGACTGTATATATAGAGAGGGCGAGAAAGACATCCCAGGAGTCTTTCATAGATAAACTGTTGATGATATTATTAATGGTAAAGAGTTAAGTATTTATATCTCATTTGCCAGAGATCAAGTATGGACATGCACTTTTGAAAAAGGAATCTGTTAATGCGTTCAGCTGTCACAACTGGCTGATGCAGTTTCCACTGCGACATATGAATGGCCTTAATGTGATGACTTTGAACCCGACTGAATATTAAGGCCGACGTCCTGTAATGGTTGTCAGACCGACAGGTTCTCCCTTTAAAACAGTTTACATTTAATCGGTTCTCATTTAAAACGCAATCCTGTGCGACGTTTGACTGAATGGAGAAGAAAGAGAGCCTTCTTTGAGACGGGTGATGCCGGATGCGTTCCTTTTGTATTCGCTCTAAACATTTTTTTCCTCGCTCAAAATTGAGTTAATTAGTCACTTTCAAGCTAATATTGTGCAAACTCATTTGTACAGAATCTGTGTTTTTTGAACACACAAAGTGCTTCAATTGGCCGAGATACTTTTTGAAAGTAGCCATTACTGAAACAAACGACTGGATACGAACCAAAGAGAACTTAGCAGGCTCTCTAAGAAAGAGAAACATTGACGCTAGTCTATTCTATAGGCCAACCATCAGGCTGTCAAGAAAAATCATGGAATTGACATCATGCAAAGCGACTTCCTCAGAGAAACGAAGAGGTGTGCTACCTGTGCGCATGACGTGTCTTCGGACTCCACTTCAGATTGGGTGGACTCGTTTTACAAGCTGGAGGCCTCCCGACCATGACCGAATTGGCGTGTTCTGCACTCATTTTGCACAAAAAGTAGTCGCCGCTTCGCCTGCTAAAAATTATAGGCTATGGGCGAAGCACTTGTGAATTACGTCAAACGGCAACGAGTGGTTCCAAATGAGCCATGCTGGTTTTTGGATGTTTTGATTTGCACGCTGCCGATTAGGGCGCCCGTTTATAGGCTACTCCATTACAGCAGCGACCTCCTCCCTCGCCCGCTAAGTGATGCGGGATAGCACGAGATGGTCAAAACGAGTCCACCTGTTTACTCCTTCCCTCGAGACAGGCGTCATTCGGTTTTGTTTTGTGTCAACGTGGATTAAACAAAGAGGAAAAATGGCGAAAATAAACGAGCAAGCAAAAAAAGAAGAAATGCAATTATGTTCGTTGTTTTTTATTTCTTTCTAAAGTCTTTTATTAAATCAGCTCCCCTCCACCTCATCACTTTTTCTCTTCATCCTCTCTCTCTCTCCACGGCGTTCAAAAGCAGATGAAAGAGGAGCGTTTGGCTCCCCCGAGTCGGAGAGGGGACCCGGAATCGAACATCAAAGAGTTTAAGCATCATGAATGTGAAAAAACCCAAAGCAACTGACAAGAGTAGGGAAGCAGATAACGGTCACCTCGAGATTGCGGGCCTGCGGACACACACAATGCAGGACACCCCCACACACATACAGTACATAGAAACAAATACTCACCCACACATCACGTTCCATGCACAGACTCCCCTTATCCAAAATCAACCACAAATCTGTGTCATTACCACAGACATGCACCGGAAGCTGACATTCACAAGCAGGACAGAATAAAGTGACTTGATAACAGGACCCAGGCTTAGGTAAATGTACCGTGCTATGGAGGCTTTTATGAATATTCATCTGTGTATTCACTGTTGAATAATGCGTGTCCTGGGGGGTAAAACATTCTCCCTCCCGTTTCGACATGCCACTAAAGAGGAACTGGGAGTAGCTGAGGGGCGATTCAAGATGCTGTCATGATGCTATTATACGGGATGTTCGACCCACCAACTCCAGCAGCATCTTTTGAAAGCCACATGAGTAATTATCCACACAACAATGGCTCCCGTGATTCCAGTAGACTACTTTATTGTCTGGTGCCTTTTGAAAAGAAAAATAATTATACGTAGCTTTTCACAATCAAATTACTTGTCAAAATAAACAACTTATGAAGCTCGCAGATTTATACAACCAATACGATGATCTGTGTGATGGAGTCTGGTTCTTGAAAGACATTGTTGTACAACAGACAGAAGGTATTCTTGACCAGTATTTGACCAGGTTAGAGTAACACTGCCAGTGTTTTACAGAAAGAGTACATGTATACCTACCCTTGGGCGTCCTTCTGAAAAACAAATATAAACGGAATCTTGATGCTTTCCTCCCTTTGCTGCATGAGAGGTCAAAGGTGGTTCTCACCTGTGATTGGCTGCAGCCTCTGGTGTGTGCGTGTCCATTTTTCTTTATTTGAAACATTGATCCAAGTCTTCTTTTGACTCTGCGTCCAGTTTACAGCGAGCAGATTACAGCAGAGCCCATCGAATGATGTTCATCGCTTCAGATTTGAGACGGAAGTCATTTTAGACTCATGACACTGGTTTAATTTGTGCGAGAAAAATTAATGGCAAGGAAAATATTAATCAAGGGAATAGCTCACATTATGCTTTAATCTCCACCCATTTACCCAGGGTGCAGTTGGAATAATACCGGAGAACTGTGAAAACCTGACTACTGTGTCAACAAATACCTTGATTGAAGTCGCTGCACCTTAATTGTAACTCACGGAAGAGGGTTTTGCAAGAAAATGACACAGCAGATGCTACCTGATTGGCAATTATAGGGTTGCAGCAAACTAAACTAAAAAGATATTCTTTCCCCCCCCCCCCCTCTGGCAGTCACATTCTAGAAGAGTAAATTTAACTGAAGAGGCACCTAAATGCACTTTCAAATACGTACAGCACGTAATGTGAACGTATCCTCTACCGCTGATTCACGGCGGAGCTCATTAAGCAAAGATTACATATTTCACAAAGCTACTTTACAGAAGAGGTCCTCTTTCAATTCAAGCTTCACCTTTTAGCGATGAAATTCACTTGCAAATGTCACGGTTGGCTTTCCCCAAACCCAAGTAGGCTCCATTGACCTCTAAATTCTGTTAATTTGAATGCTTGTTCCAAACTAGAGAGCATATCAGACGCTGTGTGGAGTTCGTTTATACAAGAGTGTCTCCGGTCAGATGCAAATGAACTGTGGCCCACTTCACAGCTGGTGAGAAATCAGTCTGCATCACTCCTTTATCATCACAGGAAATAAAGCGAGGGACGCCAGACAAGAGGTAAAGACGCATTGATAATGAGGGGGAGATAACGACATACGTATACGCCAGTTCAGTCTACAGCAAGCGAAGATGATGTGAAAACAGCCAAGCCTATAGTAGGGATTTTCAAAGTTGGTTCTGGAGGATCCCCGTGTATGCTGATTTTTGTTTCATCCATAACGGCAACCTCTGAATTGTACAAAAAAAAAGTTTATTTGTTGCTTTCAAGCTAGCTCCCAAGTCCATTGTTTTTCTTAATGTCCACTTAACTGCTTGAATATGCATGTGAATATCCATACATGAACATTCTACCATCAGAATACACATCCAATACATTTCCTGACAGACTACACTCTATTGACTTTAATTGGAATGTGAATCTTGCCATTTTCTCCACAATCTTTGGCCTGTCCCAAATAATCATTAATGTAGCAGGCATTTTAGTACTCATTCAAATGGAGATGATCCCCTTATTTGCCTGAGAAACCAGGACAGTTCTTCTGTAATTGACTGAAGATGGGTGTCCTTGGCCAAACGTGTCATTTTTGGCATCTTGTTTTTACTGAGAGCAGTGGTCATTTGTAAGGAAGACCAGGCTACCTTAAGAAATCAATTCAATCAATTGGTTCGTCGGTCACCTTGAATGCAGCGGCACTTTGATAAAAATCGCCAACATAAGGGGAGCACAACCCTCCGCTCCGGAATGGCCGCCGCGTTTGCTGCTTTTTGTTAAGACCTCATTTTCACAACGGTTGTAAACATCAGCGTCGGTTCAGTCCTTGATCGGATTACGGTAATTCCACCAAGGATGCAGGTGCAAGTGCACAGCTGTGGCTCGGGACTTTATCAAAAACGTCACATCAAATAAACGACTCGCCCAATTACATAATTAAGGATGTGCATCAGCGTAAAACTCCACAGTGGATTGGTCTGGTCCTGTGACCCTGGGCCCACATCAAAGCCTGAGCAGCCAGCACACTCCTAAAGCAGTGATTTAGACACAGTCTAGAACTGACTCTCGACTGTGCCAGAGAACCTAATTACATTCCCAAATAAAGCCAGTTTTACACTGCGTTTTGAATGTGAGAATTTCACCAAACCCATGATTTTCTTTCAACTTAATCATAGCTTTACTCAGCCAATTACCTTTTTGTGAATTAAACGAGAAAGCCAATAAGACTCTCGGAGGATTTCAGAAATTCTAGGCTTCGAAATCCAACTGCTGAAAAAGCAGATGGTTAAGTCTTGCCAGTGTTGTGTAAAAGTGGAATATGCCAGACAGTAATGCTCAGTTTCTGCACAGAAGTCACCTGAAAAGGTCGCTGGAGTCATCAGTTAGAAGGATAGGCTGCCACATCCAGCTCACAAACCCGGCTTTACATTTATAACTAATGCTTTGGTTAGGCAGCAAAATACCTTGTGCCTAGGCTACTGTATTGTGGTCATTAAATGTTAATTTACTCAAACAGGCGTGCGATTGTGTGTGTGTGTGTGTGTTCACGCCAGACTTGCAAACTGCGGTATCAAAATAAGTGACAGCTGAAATTACATGCTAAGTAGGACAGTATATGCTTGTGTCCATTGTCTTGATTGGACAGCAGAGAGAGCACATGCTTGTGTCCGTTCTCCTGATTGGACAGCGGAGACGGCGATGAGCTTAAGCATTTGCATGACTGGCCTGCCCAAACTTGGGAGAATAGGGCAGATCCAGCCATCATGACCCTACCATATCAGAACCAAGCAATCACACTTAATAAACCAGTGGCTCATTTATTTATTTTACATTATATCATACAGAAAATATGTTTAAAAGTGTAAAAAACCAGAATTTTAAAAAGGCTTCACTGCACCTCAGATTTAAAAATCTGCTTTTCAGCAGTTTTCTCAAACCTGAAGATGCACATCAGGAAAAAGGGTACAGAATAAAATGAAAAAGGAAACAAAATAAAGTAGCACAGAGAGTAGAGACGGTAGAGAACAGAGAGCGTGACACAATGAGTACATACATAAAGGGACAGCGCAGAGACCGTTCGTAGCAGGGACGTCAGGCATTACACATCTGTTCAATCAGCATGGGTTTCGGAGAGAAAAGGACCGCTGTTCCGAATCTCAGGGTAAACCAGCATCTGTGGGCTCAGTCCGTTTCATGACGCAGTAAGGGGGGGTTTCCAAGTCCAGAGATGGATCGCATCCTATATCGTACAAATCATTTGATTATTAAAGGAAAATAATGACTGCTCTCCGGGATGATCCAATTGGACCAATGACGTGTGTGACCTCCAAAATATAGCCTCCTTTCAGCGTCACAGCTGATGCTGCGGAGAAATACACAAATAAATCTGCCCTCCAAAAAATAACAAACACAACCAAGTCTCATTATTCAATCCAGGCCTGATTTCACTCCAGTAGATGCTCTGAATGTCCACAACATGGGGCCCAACTGAGTAACAGCCCTTTCGTTTCAGCCTCTGTATTTTGCACACCCAAGCCCCAGGGGAAGGGGGGGGGGGGCTGCTCGTCCAGTGTTTACTGAGATCAAAGGCAGAGAGCCAGGGCCTAAAAACACAGGCCAGAGGACCCCTGGAGAGGATCTAACCGCACAAAATTGCCGTTTCGGCAGATCAATGAGCCTCAGCGGGCGTGGCCCTTATAGCCCCTATTAAAAGTCCTGCGCTGAATCTTCACTCTCTTAATTCCTCTACTGGCAAAAACCTGGGGAAAAAACTAAACAAAACAAAAAACTAAAAATTTCTCCAAGCTAAAATTTCAAAAATAAGCAGGACTGAGAATAGCAGTCTTATGATTTTCTCAGCAGTCAACCGAGGCAGTTGCAAAAAAGAAAATAGAGGTTTGGCCACCGGCTGTCCGGAAAACAGGGACTTGGGTTATCAGGAAGCCCCGACAATTTAAAGGCGGACTGAGTCCCCTTCTGGAAAAAAAAAAAGAACAAAAAAAAAAAGAACAAAAATGCCCCCCGGAAAAGAAAACAGCATTTTTTCCCTTTTATTGAAGAGCACATTTTGTCAGTTTTTACTGTAATAAAAATGTGATCGTTTATAATCAGTCAAATAGAATTATTCCATATACGTAGTGCTTATTCTTCCATCTTGTTTGTCAAGACAAGTTGTAAATTGCTGACTATGATACAAAAACTACAAAATATTTCTTTAAAAACTGTATAATCATACATAAAAGATGCATAAGTGCCTTTGATTCAGAACATGTAGACAAAACTAAACTAAGACACACTACAGGCATAGTGACACTGAAGAAGAAAAATGAAAAACATATTTACATATAAATACTTTGAAAGAAAAACACGCACTATTGATGACATTGGAACGTTAATATGCAATATCTATATTGAATATTAATATGCACTATCGCACCGTGCCATTTGGGCAAACATTCTGCAACCCCCACTAGAAAACGAATCAACTGCTTAAAACAACAGACACCGACTTTTCTAACTCTTCCTGATCAGCTGTTTTAAAAGTTAATATTCAAGAGCTTTATAAAAGCTGGACATTCTGTGTGTTACGTTAATGAAAAAGCGGGCTTGTTTCAATAAAATATATAGATATACTTTTAATCGTTAATTATTCAGTGAAAATAAATCTGTCCTTCTATGGAGAAGATTTAAGGAAACAGCAATTCTAAGTGTGACAATGTATTTTGTGCAAGAAAAAAAAAAAAAACAGGGAACAAATATATATGACATACATATAAACATGCTATCCTTCATTTTTCAAGTTCGACAACATCCGTCTGAACTTGTGTTAAAGACTTACAAGACGAGATTACGATCGGTACCATTCCAGAGGTTAATTGTGTGGCTCCCAGTCAGGGAGAGATGAGGCACTTTTTAGCTTAGACCCTGAAGCAGTCCTATCATATGAGATGAGTGGTCGACCGGCTGAACGTATGGTACTTCCTCTCGAACATGGACGGCAGATTGACCATGGATGGAGAATGGGCGGCCTGAGCAGGAGAACAGAGAACAAGTATAAGATTTCAGCCCCAAAACTACAGACAAAGCAACAAGCCCGTAGTATCTCCCTTTACAGCCCTATGTACCATTAGTGGTTAGAAGGAAAGAGACGGGGCACGTTTGGGGTCGCCCAATTCAGCGGTTACATTTCCTTGATCCTGCGCTCCTGGAGGAACACGGCGGGCGGTGTACGCGGGATAGCGGGACTTTGAGAGACGCCAGGGCTTCCGGACCCAAACGCCACCTCAGAGCGGCCACCACCACTCCCCATTACAAAGCAAGGCGTTTTTAAAAACGCTCCGCCTTTTTTACACCTTTAATGGGAGAGGTGTTCTCTTGCCCTCTGCTAGCCGGTACTTGGTGCAGAATCTCCTGAAACCATATCTTTGATTACATGTTGCTCTAAGTACCGCAGCCCGAGAGGTGGAGAGAGAAAGCAGAGGTGTAAAATCCAGGGGTCAGAAAGTAAAAGTCCTGCATCAGACCGACGTGTGCATTCCTTGTAAATGCACAGGCAGAACAGCAGGTGGCGTAACAAACACTCCTTCACCTCGGTAAGCCACCACCAGGGCTGTGTTCAAAATACGGGAAAATTTTGCGAACTTTCAAAACAGGCGTGCACAACAAAGGCTGATCCGTTTCAGGATTTTGTGCCAACTCCTGCTCTTAATTATTTAATTAGCTCAATCATATCTTGATCTGACATTTAGTTACAGCCACAGACTGCCAATGTATTCTAAAGATTTTTACTGTGCTCAAATACAGGAGTGATCCAGGGTAGTTTATAGAGCCATCAGAAAACTACATCTAAGGTAATTGGTTGGAACAAAAACCAGCAGGCAGACTCACCCTCCAGGACCGGAGTTGTGCACCCCTGTTCTAGAAACTGAAACTTTGCAGTACTGAATGTCTGGTTACAGAGAGTTGTTTGTGTATGCGCTGGCAGGGCAATAATTTACCGTGCAAAGTTTGAACTCTCTGCTTCCGATTACACCCCCAGAACACCCACCAAATGAGAGCAAGCGTGTCTGAAATGTTGTTAAAAACACCGTGAAACCTTCGCCGTTTCAAGAGAAATGCAGCACAATGTTCTGCATCTTGAACAGATGACGCCTGGCGGTACAGACGCAACCTCTGGCTCGGGGCTTAGCGACGCCTGGCGGTACACACGCAGCCTCCGGCCCGGGGCTTAGCTACGCCTGGCGGTACACATGCAGCCTCTGGCCCGGGGCTTAGCGACGCCTGGCGGTACACATGCAGCCTCTGGCCCGGGGCTTAGCGACGCCTGGCGGTACACATGCAGCCTCTGGCCCGGGGCTTAGCGACGCCTGGCGGTACACATGCCGCCTCAGGCACGGGGCTTAGCGACGCCTGGCGGTACACATGCAGCCTCCGGCTTGGGGCTTGCGACGCCTGGCGGTACAGACGGAGCCTCTGGCCCGAGGCCTGACGCTTCTTCTTAATTTGAGGGCTGAAGATCAATAGGGGTGAGTGACTGAGAAACAAATTAATGTGCACTCCCCGGTTAGCCCACGACAATCCAGGATGAATTACCAGCAGTCCTGCAGCCGGCGAAACCCCCATTACACCACGCCGTGCATACACCCCTACACAGATGTCACTTCACTGAATTACATTAGTGGAAAATGATTAAACCACCGTCTGCACATAATTTAGCACTGAGGAGCTCATAGATCGGTCTGTGGTTCAATATTATACATTCAAAACTGTTAATCCCTCGAGTAATTAGGACATATGAAACAAATCGGCGCAGAAGCCGAAGATGTTTCACTAAATTTAGTCCCAGGATTTTTATCCCCCCCAAATCCAAGAGTATTACAGGGGTGGTAGGAATGAGGGTTTGACACGATCGCTGAAGCTCCCAGAGGCATCATGAGTGTGTATGTGCACGAGTGTGTGTGTGCGTGTTAATTAATGAGTGTGTGCGTGAGCATGTATGTGCACGAGTGTGTGTGTGTTCATTAATGAGTGAGTGGGTGAGTGGCACCACCATTCCCTGGGTGAGAGGACATGTCGGGACAGGGGCTCACATGGATGGAGGGGCTATAGGAGGGTCTCTCTGCGGGGGGCGCTGCTGGCCTTTCGGAGGTCTGCAGACGGGACTGGGTCCCGGCAGGCCGCAGGAGGAGGGGCTAGCGTAACAGTGGGTGGGGCCAGAGGAGGGGTTGGAGCTGAGGCCTCGGCGGAGCTACATGGGACACTGTCTGGGCTGCTCGGGGTGCGGACGCAGATGGGGACCCGCGGTCGGGGAGCGGGGTCGAGGGAGTTGGACCGCTGAACAACCGCGTTCTTGCTGGAGCTATTGAGGCTGAATGTAGAGGTGGAGCGAGGCATCTGAAGCAGGGAGGAGAGACCGTTAGCCACGCCTACAGCAGAGAGGAAAGACTGTGAGCTGCACCTAGAGCAGGCGGGAGAGAGATAGCTCGCCACTCCTACAGCAGGGAGGAGAGACCGTTGGCTGAATCTACAGCAGAAAGGAGAAAACGTTAGCTGAATCTAGAGCAGGGATAAGAGACAGTTAGATGCATCTAGAACAAGAAGGAGTGAAACAGCTTGGTAGGATCGACCGTTAGCTGCACCTAGAGCAGGCGGAAGAGAGATAGCTAGCCACGCCTACAACAGAGAGGAGACCGTTAGCCAGGCCTACAGTCAGGAGCAGAAACCGCTAGGCGCAACACCTAAAGCAGGTAGTAGAGATTGTTAGCATTAGCTGCCATTCCCACGCATCTCTTCACCAAACAAGATACACTTAACTCATTCTTTTTATAGGCAGTTTTCAGGTTCAGTAAAACACAGATTTCAGTTTCTGCAGATATTTCCCACTCTGTGATTTGTCCGTTCCCTTTTAATAAGAAAATGCAAACATAATAGGGGCAACAAAAAAGAATCCAGCACTGTTCTTAAAAAAATAGAAAATGTTTCTTAAACGTATGAGGCCATGGACACAGCAGCTATTTCAGCATCTTCCTGTGACGCAGAAGAAAACACACAGACTGAAAAAGCACTTCCAATAAAACCGCTCCAGATGAAGAAATCTGGGCTCTCACTGCAATTAAAAGAAGCTCCTGCATCGGCGCAATTAGGTAACTTCCTCCACAAGGAAATTACCTGGAGACTTCGGGAAAGGCAATACATTTAATATGTCTTATTTCAAAGACTTTTAAAATGGCCTCACATGGAGAACAGAGCCAAGTCTTACCCTTTAAAAGTCCTCAGACTAGATTCTCTATAAAAATAAGCCCAGAGGACTTTAGACTGGGCTCAATCAAAAATACATCACCTGCGCCATAGTAACCGCAGAAGTCCTGGTCAAAGGCAGACGTATGAAACCACTTGTTTTGTGGTTTAATGCCAAGAGAATAAAAACATCTTTTATTCTCAAAACTTCAGCTCCCTGCCAAAACGGTGTGGGGGGTGGGGGCTTTTCAACCCAAACACTGAGCAAAATTAACCATGCCCCATGTATCGCAGAACCAAAATGCATGCTTTTTCATTTCATTTAAACCCTTTATACATTTTTTCAAAGCTGAAACTTTAAAATCATCGCATCAACTGAAACTTGCCATGAAAGTAGAGCAATCAAAGCAGTCGCCTGCATGCCGGGTACATAACACATCCTGACACTTCCAATCAGACACACTGCTCCTAATTAGCCAACTAGCAAACGGCTTGTAAGGTCAGCTGGTAGCATGTTACACACACAACAGCAGAAACACTGTGCTCAGGACAATTAGAAATTATTCTATCGCGTGAATCTCGTTATCTAATGCGCTGAGACAGCTGGTGATATCAAAGTTTAAGGCAACAAATAACTTTCTAAAGCAAACTTTTTGGGGTTTTTAAACATCCTTTCCGCTTGCCTATCCTCAGCCCCTCAAGTCGGTGTAAATGTCAGCTAATACGCACTGCGGCAGATATATCAATATCTCAAATGTCGCAGTCGATCATTTCTGTCTTGATTGGTTCCTGTGTGACAAAGAAACATGTACAAAAAAAAAAAAGACTGACTATACAGTTACCAATCATTTTAAAACCAATCACAGAAAAAGATGCATGGATTAAAAAAGCCAGCTATGAGCACAAGAGTCCTTACAAGATCATGCACACATTGTCTCTCCAACATTCACTTAGAATGCCAGCAGAACCTCCAGGACCAAGACTGGGGACCCCAGCAGACCTAGTGGCTCTGAAGACCTAGTTTTGGGGTCCCCAGTCAACCCTGTGGCTCTCAGGACCTGGTTTTGGGGACCCCAGCAAAACCTGTGGTTCTGCGGGCCTGGTTTAAGGGAACCACAGCTGACCCTGCAGGCGCAATATTGGGGAGCCCTACTTCAGGTGCACAATGCTGCAGAGGGGGAGGGTCTTACCGACAGCGTGGACGAGCTGCCCAGGCGGGCATGGTACTCGGACCTCGGGTCTGGACTCTTGTCGTCAGGTGTGCTGCTGGCCATGAAGGCCCTCTGGATCACCCGCTTGGGAGTCTTAGTGAAGGAGAACGCCCTGGTGACCTGCAGCCGCCAGGGAGAGAGGGACACGACTCATATCTCTCTCGGCACATACAGGAGTATGTTAAGCTCACGCACGTCCTCTCTCTCTCATTGAATCTGTACCCGAGCGTGTCACATGGCCTGTAACCCACAGATGAAGAGGGGGTTCAGACGTTTGTGACAGAACCCCAAAAAAAACTCTTGCGCACCTTTTTGGAGGTCTTTTTGATGACGCGAGACGCACGGCTCAGCGTGCTCTCCATGTCCTTGGTGCTCACCTGGACGGACTCCGGGTCAGTGCTCTGAATGAGCTCTTCCTGTTTCAAACACACAGCAGAGGATTTGTGCTGAACTGTAGGCCCTCTTTTACACAAGCAGCCATCGCTAGTTTGTATTCAGACAGAAGCAAATCAATTAGGAGTCAGGAGAGGTGCATATCGCCACCTTGTGGCTAATGCTACCCAGTACAGAGATGACAAACGGAGCAGATCTTTGCTTCCTGTAACTCATCTACACAGGGTCACAAGTACTTCAGCCTTAGAGCCCCCTGCACATACAGAAAGAGATAAACCAGCCTGTGGAGAGGTGCAGCTCTCAAACAACTCTCATTCCATTAATCTGCTTTAATCTTATGTTCTAGATGGGCTGAATGGCCTCTTCTGATCATAATGTATTGTGTTTTTGCTTGTTTGTGCATTCAAAATAAAAATAAAAGAGACATAACTGCATTTGTTCCTTCAGAAACTCCAGGTGCAAACATGCTTCAATCTTCTCCGTTATGGATCTGGTAAAGGGGGAAGTGGCGTTCTGTCCCCCCGCTCAGTGCGTTTTGAGCGTCGCCGTGGGAACGAGCGCCGGACACTCACCGCATCGGCCTTACAGATGGTGTTGGCCACGTGCCGGCAGAGCGTCTTGAGCCAGACGGACTTCACGGCGTCCTCAGCCATAAGCTGGAAGCTGAACAGCAGGTTCTCCTGTTCGGTGGGAGGGTGAACCACCAGGGCGAAGGCGTTCCGGCAGTCTGCGCTCATGAAAACATGCAGAGGCTTAGAGACCGACGCACACACACACACACACACACACACACACAGACACAGACAGACACACGCTTAGAGACTGACACACGCACACACTGACATACATGCACACAGAGACATATACAGACTCATGCACACCTTTACACACACACTAGCAAAAGTTCAGAGTATCACAAGAGAAATGAGCATTACAAGGCCTTTGTGGAAAGAGCCACATCAACAGTACAAAGAAGCAAGGAGGACTGGAGGCTCCTGTGGGTAAAGAGGAACCTCGTCTCACAATAACATCCCGACACACCGTCCAGTCTGCAAAGATCAGTTAATTTAAAGGTTATTTGATGCGGCAGTGTGTACTTCACCCACGCCATTAAATTAATCTCAAATTCAACTTTTAAATAATGGAGTCTGTATGACTGGCTTCAAGTAATAAAAAGCAGGCTTTGAATAGCAAAAAGCACTTTGCAAAGGCAGAGCATATTTTCAGACGGAGTCAATAAGTCTGATGTAAATTCACTGACATTTCTGGAATAAAACTGCTCCCACTTCATTCAGATTAGACTGGTAACAACAGCATAACCTTTTTTTTGCAAGGAAACATTTCATATTTCTGCCTTGCCTGGCAAATGCAGGTCAGACAGAGATAAATCTGATGAATATCAGAGACAGTTAGTCATTAAGCTCCTGTTCACTTGCATGAAGGCACAGTTGTGCCCTTGAGTATAGACATGACAGTGCTTCTGATGGACAGCCTGCCGTGTCCGTGTTAGCGTTTGTGCATATGTTTGTCCGCACAAGCGTGTGGGCGGCGCACATATGTCTTTCGCCTACATACAATCAACATTTGTCCCCATGACTTCGATGTAAATGCAAGACTTCACTTCTTCCCGACAAACTCAGCTTGGTGAGTCTGTTTTAGCGATTGCTGAACTCAAACGGTTTGTGAAGACAAAATGGTAGCTTTTCAACATATCAGCTGTGCACACAGACTTTTTATTTTTTTTTTAGTCAAAGAACAAATGCTGACTGAATTCTAGTCTTTGTGTGTGTGTGTGTGTGTGCGTGCGTGCGTGCGTGCGTGCGTGCGTGTGTGCGTGTGTGCGTGTGTGCGTCTGTATGCGCGTGAGTGTAGAGCTGAAATGAAGAATGCTTTAATTGGCTATGCTGGGAAGCAGTGCGTGTCGTTTGGGGGGTGGGGTTACCTTCGGTCTCCTGCAGGTCCAGGACCCTCCTGATTTGGGAAAGGGGCATGAGGGTGATATGTTTGAGCTGGGCGGGGGGGCGTGCCTGCGCCTGAGGGCTCTTAAAAGTGCTCATCACCTTGTTCCTCTTCCTGGCAATCTGAAACACAAAGACCACACAGGGGCTTGCACGCAACGAGACGCCTCTTAAACCCCCCCCAACACCACATGGCCGGGCGCCAGGGGACCCCGTTAAGCAGCGACAATCAATACGTCATTAATAAAGCTAAATGATCCCGCTCATTAGCGGCTCCTTAATTGTCCGTTGCCGGGGCCGGATTTGAAATATGGCAAAAAATCTGGAGAAGGGGTGGATAGGAGACATGAATATAAAGTATGGAAAATTAATAATTGAGGAGTCAGGCCCCCTCTGCTCATTATCAGACCGGGCTCCGACGCGGTGGCGGGGTGGGGGTGGGGGTGGGGGTGGGGGGTGCGCGAGACTCCGGGTTCGCTAGCCCCATTCTAATGCACCGCCGCGCTAATTAGAAAACAGATAAGAAGCTGTGTCAGCAACGATAGATTGCACACGCATAAATAATTCACATTTTTAAACAGGGCTGCGCCGTGCAACAGAATTTGCACTCAAGCAGAAGGTCTCGAGATTTTTCCCCACCTTCAATGAGAAACTATTTTTAACAAAAGAGGGGGATGGAGGTCGGAGGTCGGGGCGCAGAGCTCAGACTCAACAGAATCATCTCCATCTATTGGCTGCCTCTGACGAGCTGCCGCAGGTGCACACGCAGATTCTGTCTCAGATTTATTTTTAAATTGAAAAGATGGCGGAACACACAGTGACTGTGCCCCAATATTCTTCACTCCTCCACTACCCGGAAATATACAAAACTGTACGTTTAGTACAAGTACAAGTAGTTGCATGTACAGTATACAATATACCGGACCTTGCGGTTCGCATTGAGACAAAATATAATATGTAACCATTAATATGCAATTAAGATGTAATCAGAAACATTAGATTAAAACACAAAGATCCGTTTCTAGGGCACGGAGAAGAGGAGGTGGTAGTTGAGGAAAGGAGGGTGCATTTTATTGGGACACACCCAGTGACTCCACTGGCTGCCAGTTACAGCGTGCATCAAGACCGTACTGCTGCCCCTTACAGTGCAGAGAATGGAACGGCTTCACCACTCTCTTCAATCCCTACATGCCCAGTTCCAGACCAGATCTCTCCTCTCCTCTCCGCACCCTGGGGGCGACTGGCTCCCTCCCCCCACCCTTTACGGTCGCTTCTCCAGGTCATAATGCCTGTCTGTGCCGGCGCCCTCCAGTGGTGGAATAAACTCCCCACAGTGATCGTTGTCTATCCTAAGAAGCACGCTGAAGACCAAACAGATCCGATACTTGCGATCTGTACTTGTTCAGTTTACGATATTTACTTTTACGATTTTCCTCTGCATTCAGGATTGAGGATTGGTACTTTTGTTCCTGCATAACACAGTTAATTTGCACTCGAGCTTCAGTGACGTTATACTGTATATTGGCCACTCACCAGTCTGGGAATATTGTTAGTCAGGTCCGGCCTTACTTCTCATATTAATCAAGCGAATGCACTTATGTTCGCCTACATCGAAAGCACTCTGGATAAGACCATATACTAAATAAACGCAATGTGCTTCAATGTACTTTTTGTATGAGATGAGCGGATGACATCATCAGGAGTAATTTGGTCACTATTAGGAGCAGCATCTTATAAAGCAGACCATTAAAGACGCTTTGCTCTGCGTGTGTCTATTACCATATGCACACAGAAAAATGTACAATTTTCCTTTTTATTTCTTTTGTTTTATTCGTTTCAGATTTTTCCTCGTTTTCTCCCAATTTAGAATTTGCCGCTTACACAACCCCGTTGGCCGGTGGTAGAAAGGAGGTCGTCATGTCTTCTTCGAGGCATGACTCAGCGTACAAGTGACTGTGGTTCCAGCACTGCACAGAGCCGATGTGTATGTACACGACGATTATCCCCGCCAAGTCCAAAATGGCGCCCATAACTGTGTTTGTGTCTGTACCAGCATAGTACAGTGTACAGTCCCTACATTTTCACCCCTGCTCTGATCTGTGGTCACATGGACAGGGCACGGGCCTCTGACCTGTGGTCACATGGACAGGGCACGGGCCTCTGATCTGTGGTCACATGAACAGGGCACACGCTCACCTCCAGGCAATCGTTGAAGAGGAACAGGGTGACGTGCTCGCCGCGATCGCAGGGCTTGTCTCCCAGGGCGACGGTCTCCACGCGGTGGACCAGGCTGCGGTGTGACGAGAGCAGATTGGCCTGCAGAGGAGGAGGAGGAGAAGGAAGAAGAGGAGCCGGAATGAGTTTCACGCTCGACGGCAGGCAGCAGAACAGCAGACCTTTCTCATGAATACGTGAATATGGACAGCGCTGTGAGGACTGCTACTCACTCACACACAGCTCCAATTTCTGCCCTATTTTCAGCCAAAACACTCATTACAAAGTCTGAGAAAGAGGGAGAGAGAGGGGGGGAGAGGGAGAGGACAAGAGAGAGATGGAGTGTGAGAGAGTGGGGGGGAAGCGGGAGAGAAAGAGTGTGTGAGAGAGTGAGAGATAGGACGGAACAACGGGAGAGAGAGGAGGAGGGAAGGAGAGAGGAAGAAAGGGAGGGAGAGATGGTTCCAGGTGAGAAACCTGTTTAAATGGCTCCAGGAACAGCAGTCCCTGCAGTAGAACACGCAGACTCACCGGGCATCCATCCACCTCATAAACCACGTCAAAGATCTGCTTCTGTCCCTCAGTCTTCCTCTTATCCTCGTTTATGTGCCTGGGAAAAAAACCACAATTACCACAATTTTCACTTTCCGGATAACTTCTCATAATAACCTATGAGCACGATGTTTCACCTTAAAGGTGCAGGAAGCAAAAAAAAATTCTAAATAATTTTGGCAAAATTACTAAATTTACTCATTACATATCAGCAGCTAAATCAAGTGTTCTGAGAAAAATCCGGTTTCTGTGGGTGTCCTGGGCTCTGTACTAGGCTGTCAAAAAATATCAAGCCCGTCTTCCAAAAACCAACCAATCAGGGCTAGCTATGTAGCTACCAACCAGGGCAACAATGTACAAGCAAAAGATCCTCCTGGGAGGGGCTTAGGAGAGCAAAAGGGGGAAGTCTTTTCAAACTTGCCTCCTGCAGCTTTAATTGCCACAAGCAAAACATGAACAGTTTTCCAGTAAAGCGTTTCTCTGTTTAGTGAGCTGCCTCTACTTACATCATGACCTCTTTGAGAGACTCGATGGCCTTCTCCAGCATGGCTTTGTCAGGATTGTCGTCCGCCGTATGCTTCTTAATATCTGAAACAGGGATGAGCGCGTCAGTTATGAGAAACCACACCGGATCACCAGTCCCGCACGCACTCAGTTTTACCATTGAGCAGGAGAGCCACACTCGGAAGCCTCTGGACTGGACGGATTAGCAGCTCCACCAGTGTCTGACGCCCACACTCCGGCTTCGCCTGGTTTATCTGAAACAGAAAGATAACCAAAAATACAAAAAGGAAAAAATGACCAGGCTGCTCATAACCTTACAGTACTATGAGCCTGACCAGGCTCCTCATACCCTTACAGCACTATGAGCCTGACCAGGCTGCTCATAACCTTAGAGCGCTATGAACCTGACCATGTTGGCGCTCCATACTATAGTTGTAGACGTATCGGTCCCAAATACAGTATTCATGTTTGTCTTAAATTATAAACTAGGCTACAACTTTAAGATAACCCGCAGGATTGATACTGCATTGCAATAAAATAAGAGGGTGCTATTAATAACCCAAAGCATTTACAACCCTTGTCTTGCCACAGACTGTAAAATCCATAAAATGCAGTTTACAAAAAAATCATGTTCAGATATAGCTAGAATCAATAATATTTTTAAAAAACGTTATACAAATAGGCCTAACGCTGCATTCTCACATCGAGCAACTTCGGTCACCCAGTCGCCGGAAGTCCATTCATTCTCTATGAAGCTGAGCGATGGTCAGCGATCTGAGCAACTGGAATCGGCCGATAAATGTTGCCCGCAATTTAACTTTTGAACGACCATCGGCCGTAACAGCCAATCAGAGTTCCACGCTTCATATTTCTCCAACCGACACGAAACCATTACGTGAATAATTGTTCCGCCCGATTTCACTCAAATTGCAGCAATGGAGGAGCAGCAGCTAATAATAATGGTCCAAGCATACCCTGTCCTGTTCAATGTATAACATAACCTTAAAGGATATGTGTAGCTGTTCTACCAATATCACATTGAGCCCAAACTACATGTTGTTTTATATATGTAAATCTATCTATATAGATAGATAAAGATCGCTAGCTCGCGACGAAGATAGATATAGGCGAGCCTATCGCTAGCTAGCGAGATCACATAATTACCAGTGTCATGACATAACTATAAAGAATAGGATACCATCGCAAATATGTCTGTTATATGTAGGCTACTGTCGTTGTTTCTCTTCATCAAAAAATTGTAGCTGCACGAACGGACTTGGATGACACAACGGGAAGCTCTTGCCCCGCCCCCAGCCAAGTCGAATTGACCGACTCAGCGACCAGTTGCTCGCTGTGAGAACGCAGCGTAAACATTCTGCGTTTTCCATTGCTTACAGTAGGCTACTGCCTGGAAAGACCCTGTTACAGCACTATGAGCCTGACCAGACTGCTCATAACCTTACAGCACTATGACCTGACCAAGTTGCTCATAACCTTACAGCACTATGAACATGACAAGGTTGCTCATAACCTTATAGTACTATGAGCCTGACCAGGCTGCTCATAACCTTACATCACTATGAGCCTGACCAGACTGCTCATAACCTTACATTACTATGAGCCTGACCAGGGAGCTCATAATGTTAAAGTACTATGAGCCTGACCAGGCTGCTCATAACCTTACATCACTATGAGCCTGACCAGATTGCTCAACCTTATGGTACTATGAGCCTAAGCTTTATAATCATAATCTCTCATAGAAGGGGCCAAAATTTGAGGTTGTGCCTGCACAGGCAGAATGCACCAATGAGAAGGAGCAGCTCCGGAACTCTGCCACACCAGTCCCACTCTCTTGGCCAATCACAGAGGAGCTCCTTACCTTCAGGAAGGCGTGGAACCGCGGTTTCTGCTTCTCACAGCGAACGATGGTCTCTTTGCTCATCTCAAAGAAGTTGACAAATGGCGGATAAGCTTTTATTAAATCCTTTGACTGTAGACGATATTACAGAAGAGAGCGAGAGAGAGAGAGACAAAATGAAAACACAAGTCTTGTTAAACCGACTTGCTTTGAAGCTTACACAATCGTAAATCAAAGAATACAAAACGGCCAAATTCTCATTTATTCTCACTTACATATTTCAAAATGATGCCTCCAACACTTTTATCCTCGGACCAGTCCATCACAAGCTCTTCCAGATCAGCCTGCAACACATTCATTCATTAGGCACAGGGCTCCAGAGAGATCATTTACATTCTTTATAAATAATATAAAGGGGGGAAAGTGAGAATCCATATGTGTGGCCACCTTTATCCTGGTATGAACTTCATAAATATCTGGGATGCTGCCAAAGATGGTTTTCATTTCTTCCGGAGCCAGAATAGGCCCCCCGACCTGCCCCTCTTTCTCCAAAGGATGCTTAAAGAGCTGGAGAAAAGAGAAGAGCATCTTACACGCCAGACTCACAAACACTCCGCATTCCGCAAACCAAAGCATCTTACACGCCAGACTCACAAACACTCCGCATTCCTCAAACTACAGCATCTTACACGCCAGACTCACAAACACTCCGCATTCCTCAAACCACAGCATCTTACACGCCAGACTCAAACACACAGCATCTGACACGCCAGACTCACAAACACACAGCATTGTGCAAAGCACAGCATCTTACACGCCAGACTCACAAACACTCCGCATTCCGCAAACTACAGCATCTTACACGCCAGACTCACAAACACTCCGCATTCCGCAAACCACAGCATCTTACACGCCAGACTCACAAACACTCCGCATTCCGCAAACCACAGCATCTTACACGCCAGACTGACACACTCCGCATTCCTCAAACCACAGCATCTTACACGCCAGACTCACAAACACTCCGCATTCCTCAAACCACAGCATCTTACATGGCAGACTCAAACACTCCGCATTCCGCAAACCACAGCATCTTACACGCCAGACACACAAACACTCAGCATTCCTCATACCACAGCATCTTACACGTCAGACACACAAACACTCCGCATTCCGCAAACCACAGCATCTTACACGGCAGACTCACAAGCACTCAGCATTCCTCATACCACAGCCTCTTACACGCCAGACTCACAAACACTCCGCATTCCGCAAACCACAGCATCTTACACGCCAGACTCACAAACACTCCGCATTCCTCAAACCACAGCATCTTACACGCCAGACTCACAAACACTCCACAGCATCTTACACGCCAGACTCACAAACACTCCGCATTCCGCAAACCACAGCATCTTACACGCCAGACTCACAAACACTCCGCATTCCTCAAACCACAGCATCTTACACGCCAGACTCACAAACACTCCGCATTCCTCATACCACAGCATCTTACACGCCAGACTCACAAACACTCCGCATTCCGCAAACCACAGCATCTTACACGCCAGACACACAAACACTCAGCATTCCTCATACCACAGCATCTTACACGCCAGACTCACAAACACTCCACAGCATCTTACACGCCAGACTCACAAACACTCCGCATTCCGCAAACCACAGCATCTTACACGCCAGACTCACAAACACTCCGCATTCCTCAAACCACAGCATCTTACACGCCAGACTCACAAACACTCCGCATTCCTCATACCACAGCATCTTACACGCCAGACTCACAAACACTCCGCATTCCGCAAACCACAGCATCTTACACGCCAGACACACACACTCAGCATTCCTCATACCACAGCATCTTACACGCCAGACTCACAAACACTCCACAGCATCTTACACGCCAGACTCACAAACACTCCACAGCATCTTACACGCCAGACTCACAAACACTCCGCATTCCGCAAACCACAGCCTCTTACACGCCAGACTCACAAACACTCCGCATTCCTCAAACCACAGCATCTTACACGCCAGACTCACAAACACTCCGCATTCCGCAAACCACAGCATCTTACACGCCAGACACACAAACACTCAGCATTCCTCATACCACAGCATCTTACACGCCAGACTCACAAACACTCCACAGCATCTTACACGCCAGACTCACAAACACTCCACAGCATCTTACACGCCAGACTCACAAACACTCCGCATTCCTCAAACCACAGCATCTTACACGCCAGACACACAAACACTCAGCATTCCTCATACCACAGCATCTTACACGCCAGACTCACAAACACTCCACAGCATCTTACACGCCAGACTCACAAACACTCCGCATTCCTCAAACCACAGCATCTTACACGCCAGCATTCAGTAACCCGCAGCAGTCAAGAGCAAACTGATGTTTTTTTTTTTTTTTACTATTTAAAGAGCCACTCCGGTGTGAACTCTACCCTGTCAGTACCGCGCTCTCTCGCTCAATAAATAGAACTGGTCATGTGGGTGTGGAGTGGCCACTCTAACAGCAATCTCACATGGAAACATCCAAAGCAACAAGTCTCCCTACAGGCACCGATATAGAGCGCATGTGGGCTGTTACATAGATAAATATATATATATTTGTACATTATATAAATCTAGGCACGTCTTGCCTTGAGGGAGATGGCCCTGCCCACTCCAGCGGGTGCCACCCTATTGGCTACCTTCCCATTTGATATCTTATTTCAGATGCCCTTTGACATTTTAGTAGTTAAAAAACTTAAAAATACAAAAAATTATAAAATGTGTTGATTGAAGAAACTATGCATGTTTCCATCATATGGCTATCATCCTACCGACATCACATAATTTTTTTTTATTAATTCATTTAAAAAAAACACCTTCACTGGAGTGTACATTTCACTAAATTACATTTAGGCATTTAGCAGAAGCACTGATGCAGAATGACTTACAAAAGTGCACATGAAGGTTTCGGCAAAGAACTTCAGAACCAACTCCAGATTACAAGGAGACGTGAGGCGACAGTCTCTCTTTAACAGGGAATGTGGCCTGGGCTTGTGGCCTTGGGCTAGGCTAAGAGCAGGCCTACGTCTGGCTCTTTCACAGGGGATACAGCCTGGGTTGGTGGGCTAGGCTAAGGCAGTCCTGCATTTGGCTATTTCACAGGGAATGTGGCCTGGGCTTGCAGGCTAGGCTAAGCACAGTCCTGTGTTAGGCTTCTTCACAGGGGATAAGCCTGAGTTTGTGGGCTAGGCTAAGCGCAGTTCTGCCTTTGGCCGTTTGAACTCCCGAATATGCATGCTTGGAAATCATAAAAATGTTTCACAGAACTGGGGTACCCCAGAGAAACCCCACAGGACTGGAGGTGAGTCACAACAGCGCCACCTAGGTCTCAGAACGGGGACCTGCCCCATGTGGAAAAAACGGCAACCCTCAGCATGTTCCAAGAATAAAAACAAACTTTTATATAGAAGAAAATTTTATTTAGTATGCCGACAGCACTATAAAACCCCAATAAGTTAAAGAAGGCTAAAGTATAACAACAGCATGCAATTTCTTCCACATTTGGTGCTCGACATATTCTTTCACCTAAATATTGCGTTCACCCAGAAATAAAAGACTGGGCTAATTAATTAAGTACAAAAGCTGACCCTTGTTGCACTCCTGCTAGTTTTTCAGTGAGAGAGAAAGGACGAGCATTAGCCAAGCTAATACACACTGACCTGCAGCACTGTGGCTAGGATTCCCACGTAGTTGGTCTCAGTCTGGTACAGCTCCTTGGAGACCTGCCATCTGGCCGACTGCTTCTGAGGCACGGGGGTGGAGCTTTTCGAGGGCTTGGAATTCTCTGGAACACAGCCGTCAATCAAAACCACTGAATACATGGGGATAGCACAACAATTGTGTGTGTGTGTGTATGTGGTGTTTATTTCCCATTGTTTAATGGTAACTGGAGGGCTGTATGAGCTTTTTATCCATGGCTGATTCTCTTAATTAGGGGTCTGTAACTATGGTCCTAGAGAGCTGCAGGGTCGGCTGGATTTTGTTCAAACCCAAGAAACCAGGCCAAGTGAGTTACCTGCATAACCGGCCACTTTAACTCATCATTTAAACGCTGAGTAACAGCAGAACCCAGCAGACCCTGCTAATACAGCCTCGTTATAAATGAAGGTTTCTCAGCACTGCGAGTGTGCGGGGCCGCTGCCTCCAGCACAAGGTTCAATTTGTCATTCAGTTACCAGTAGTGTGGTGCGGGACTTTGTCTGGCTCAGACCTAATGCTGAGGTCTACCTGTCAATCTGCTGGCCTGCGAGGCAGGGTCCTTGCGGTCTGGGGGGCGGGGTTTGCTGGGGCCAGCGGGCGGGTCCTCACTGCAGCACTCCTGTCTTTCCTGCACTCTCTCCTGTCCTGGTGGCCCTGCTGTGACCTCACTCTCAGTGTGCCAATGGGAGCCCCCCGGGGAGAAGCAGAGCGAGAGCTCCATCTCCGTGACCTCGCCCCTCTGTGCCTGCAGGGGCGGGGTCAGGGAGGCCAGCTCCACCTCTCCTCTGGCTGAGGAGGCGGGACTTCCCAGGAGCCCTGCCTCCTGCTTGGGGGTGCTGGTGCAATTTAACTTCCCCTCTGCCTCTGCTCTAAACCTGCTCCCCCTTCTGCTCCACCTACACCTCCTGCTCGACACCTCTGCACCGTCTCTTCTACACCTGTCATCTACACCAGGGATAGTAATATAATGGTTAAGGAATTATACTGCAACTCAGGTTGCAGGACCGATTCCAGTTTTCACAGAACATTCACCTGAATCCAGTCGTTCAAAATGGACGGCGAGTAAAACATTTGTTTAAGAACTTCTGCTAAATGGATAAATGTTAACTAAAATGGGCGCAACACACTTGTGATGTAATCTTACTGGTAGAACAGAGGAGAATCCCACAAGACACAGACGACATTGGTAACAACCAATAGAACAATGCCAACAGTGATTGGTGGATACTTCCTGGCTAATACCCAGAGCGAACCAAGAAGTATATCCAGAAAGTATCCACCAAGTAGCATTGGCACTGTTCAATTGGTTGCTACTGACGTAGTCCATCGCCGTTTCCGAATCAGCACACTTGCCTACTATTGAATATGCTGTGAAGTATGCGACAATTCAGAAAATTGAGTGTTCTTAATATCCCAGGATGATCTACTTATTTCCGGGTTTTCGTGATAATAGTATAGAGAATATTTTTTACGTACTGCATGTCACTTAACAGTATGCAGTAACAGGATACAGTATGCTAGAACACAGTATATAGGGCTCCGATTCGGACGCAGCTTATGACTGGTGGAGCTCCTTTCCGTTTTTCCACCAGCATGATGACATCACTGTTGTTTTATTCCCATTTTACCCTGGCTGCTCTATGCTGCTCAGGGACGGGCCTCCTCCCTGCAGCTCTCTGACCACTCCACTCAGACTGAAACCAGGTGCGCTACCGGTAATCTCGCAGCCATCAGGTTTCACCAACTGTCAACTCGGGCAGAGCGCCCCCGCCAGGCTGATATTCACACCGCGAGGCGTGAACGCGCATCGCCCAGGCGGAGGCGAGACACCGGTGCAGCTTTACGGAAGTTCCTCCCCCTTCACCGTCAAGCGCATTGAAATCCATCATCATTATTAAATCATAATTGTTAAATTATTCTGGCAAGTTATTATTTATTTACTGTAGAAGGTAAGGACCAACATATTAAACAGGATGTTTTTGGCTGGATGTTGGATGTCCCCACCATTTAAGTGTCAGCAGTGAGAGAGCACATCAGGCCAAGATTAACACAGGGACAGAAAACATCCCCCCCGCCCTGGCCCCCCCTCTCCAGCCCAGCCCAGCCCAGCCCCGCCCCTCACCTCCCAAAGCCTTGGCGGTCTCCGGGGTGTAGGAGATGTCCAGTAGGGATCCCATGGAGAGAGAGTGCTCGGCAGACTGGCGTTTTCGTGGCGGGAAGGGGGAGATCTCGGTCTCGCGGCTCAACTGGGCCAGCGTGTCTCGCAGACGGCGCCGCTTGCGGTTGCTATTGGGCGTGGTCAGCGACAGCAGGGACACCGCCTTCTTCATAATGGGGCTGTCGGGCTGAGAAACACACCACAATACACCGCTGAAGCTACCAACCACCACACACAACCGCACACTCATACCGTAAATATCTAGCAACAACCACCCACAACCGCACACTCATACCGTAAATATCTACCAACAACCACCCACAACCGCACACTCATACCGTAAATATCTACCAACAACACACAACCGCACACTCATACCGTAAATATCTACCAACAACCACACACAACCGCACACTCATACCGTAAATATCTACCAACAACCACCCACAACCGCACACTCATACCATGTATGCCGCCAAGTCTACCTACAACCACCCGCAAGCACAAACTCATACCGTATACTCCACTAAGTCTACCAATTACCAACAGCTCTGTTACCATTTAGGCATTGAGTCTACTTGCTGATTACATGATATAATCTATGAACTACCAACATCTCTGTTCAAATATGCTTTTGAGTCACAACTACCTGAGAAAAATAGTCCAATTGTTGGAAGTGGAACCCATTAGCTGGAATTGTGTTCATTTGTACACATTACCATAAACATTACTCCATCCTTATTCTTTTCTGGAGTCTAAACACGCTACTCTTCCTCAGAATATCAAACAGCTCTGCATGTTTCAGAGCTTTCAGATCTCACCGAAACCAATAATGAGTATTGATAAGCGTCTATGCAGAGTAAAGCAAAAACCCATTCCCATGATTACCAACCCACCAAGCCAATAAGAGCCATAATAATCATGCAGCGTGTGAAACGGAGTGTGAACCAGGCTTGAGTTACATACCTTCTCATAGAAATACATGGATTCCCCCGCTCTGGCATCCATCTGTATACTTCCCCAGAACCACTTAAATTAGGAGGGGAGAGGGAGAGACAGACAGACACAGAGACAGAGAGAGGAGGAGAGACAAACAGAGAGATATTTAATCCGCCGGGAAACTCTACAGCTCATCTCCCAAGAAATAATGTCTTGTTGAAGACAAATCTGCTATTGATCAGGGAAAACTACAGAACTGAACAGAGAGATATGTAACGAACACTTAAGACAACTGTGATCCAGACAAGCACATAAACTCGCCGACAGCAAATATAAGAACCGTTGTGATAATGATTCTCTCTTCAACAAACATTAGCAGGGCTTATTTTGTTGAATTACAGCCGACATGTCAGCCCTAGATGTTCCTGTAAAATGCAAGTGTTCTTCCAAACCTGGGACAACTGCTTAATCTGTATTACATTAACCCTTCACACACCAGTAAACATCCTGCAGATTCCTAACAATTTTTGAAATAACCTTTTAAAGAAACATTTTTACCAACATTTACTGTGACTGGACATTTTTGTAAGCAAATCCAGCTATTTAGAAATTCTTCCAAGTGCTTCCAAGCATGCAAAGAGCTAAAATATCTCAATGTGTTTGACCTGGAGTTGTACACAACACTTTATTATAGCATTTGACACGCCCGTTAACAGAGCGCAGGCACGCCCCGTTACAGGAGCGCAGGCACGCCCCGTTACACAGAAATGCGTCTGATCCATAGGCAAATGGAAGTGAGGTTTTACCTCCTGCTTCACGACGTAGAGCCTTTTCGACGGAACGAAGGGAAGCTCTTTAATGGAGTTCTCCTCCACCACCATGTGAGTGCACTTCTCATCTCCCGCTTCCAGGTACTGGCCACCTAGTGGTAGGAAGGGAAACAACAGGTACGCAAAACATTCAAACAGGCGCCAAGATCAGTGCAGTGGTCACGATTCGTAGCACAACAAGAAAAATTGACCACTACCCAGGAGGTGGGAAAATAAAGCATAAATGATCATCATCATTATCGGAGGGAATCAAAATGTTGAGAAAGCAGGAGTGGCATCCCAGTGGGGAATGTCTGGGCACGCTGCTTGAGGGTTCGAACGGGAGCAGGATAAACACCGTGCTTTAGGGTGCGCTCTTCCATGTTGGCCTTCTCGTCTTCTGAGAATCCCAGGAAGCTCAGCACGCAGTCCTGGAACGGAGGCACCTTGAACTCGGTGCGGAATTCCTCGTCTCCCGCGGCAAAATTCCTGTGAGATGGGAACAGTGCAACGCCATTTTGATTGCACAAGGTGTCTAAACACAATGGTGGGTGAAAAGTTTACCATAGCGGCGAGCAGGGGAAATGCATTACGGAGGCTGTTAGCACTTCCTGCCTGATGGGGGAGGGGCTTACTTACACCTCGTCCCTGCGCTCCCAGGCCTTGTGGATCCATTGTGGGGTGAGGATCGGGGTACCCATGCATACCGCCAGCTGGCAGAGAGATAGGAACAGTTATCGTCCATCACCGAGAACATACTCAGGCATCACCAGGACATTTGTGGCCCAAATTAAATATTTGAGCCTCAGCTGAAGTATACATGTTATTGCTTCCATATTACTCAAATATAATGAGGAGAACAGGTCATTGGGCCCAGCTAGACTCATTTATCTACCAACTACAGATGATACAGCAGTGTCAAGCCTGGACTACAGCACCCAGAAGGCATCTGCCTCTACTACATGACTACAGATGTGCTGGCAGCCGATTGGGCAATTTAATTTCTATTCAGCCAATTCAGGAAAGGATATGAAAATGAAAGAAAAAGTCAAGGAAAGCCCGACTGGCAGGGAACTATTTTACATTTACAGTTAAAGGTTTTTAGCATTGGATGGTAAATCATAACCCTAATCTAGGGGAACACTTAAATAAGTACTCATCTACACATTGTGGGCATCGTAGTTCCTTTTCAGTAGAACTGTAGGAGATGAAACCTATTCCAGCTTTTTTCTTATTCTTTTTCATTAATTTCTCATAGTACTGGCACAATAGTGTGATATAAGGGGAAATTCTTACACAGCATTGCCTCACCTGTACAGGCTTAAAGTATCACTTAGAGCTTTCAGGTATCAATTAAAAGAAAAAAGGGATTTTCATTTACAGACCGGGGGGTTTAAGACATCACTGTGAAACATTGCTGCTTTCACATATCATTTAGAGTCAGTGCCACTAGAACACATCGCTTAGCTTAACTTCTCACTCAGAGAAACAGTGCTGGCTTACTATATGATTTAACACAGAGCACGGATTCAAAGCATAATTTCAACAGGGTTGTAGAATGCATTCAGCAAGACCCTCCACCTCAGATCTACCCAGAGAAACTAGAACACATTGTACTTAAAACTTTCCGTCACACCAAAGCACTGGTTTCAGACTGCCATTTTAACATCAAACACTCCATTAAAGACATGTCTTCTGCTTGGACTCGTAGCCAAGCTGGTTTTCACATCGGCTCTAATCACCACTGTAGCCCAGCAACAGCAAGTCACGCAGAGGGCACATTAGTCTAAGAGCAGCACATATGCGCTAAAACTGGGCCGAATCCTAGTGCAGACGCAAGTTATTTCCAGAACTGGAGTTACTGAAGCAGAGCGTAGGATGTGAAAGAGAGAGAGGGAGAAAGAGAAAGAGAGCGATGGAGAATGAGAAAGAGCGAGAGGGAGAATGAGAGAGGAGAGATGGAAAGGGAGAGAGAGAGAGAGTGTGAGAGATGGAGAGGGGAGAAAGAGAGAGATGGAGGGGAGAGAGAGTTAGGGGGAGAGAGGCATAGAGGGAGAGAGAGAAAAAGAGTGAACGAGAATGAGAGGGGGAGAGAGAAAGAGAGACTGAGAGGGAGAGAGAACAACAGAGTGTGAGAGAGAATGAGAGAGAGCGCCCAGGAGAATCAATAAAGCGAACAGCTCTGTCATCAAGTAAATCTCTCAGGAGAGAAAATCCACAGAGGACAAAAGCATCACCCGGAGCTCTGCTGGTAGGATCAGGCTCTTAGCAGAAGCAGTGACAAACGCAGCCAGCATTACCTGCCTACCTGAGTCTCAACAAGTTTAGCCCACAGGTACAGAACAGCATGTTCCTGTAACCGCTACCAAAACACTCATGCTGCGGTTGTTCTTTTTTAACTCAAACCCGGTGACAGAGAAGCCCCTGTGAGCGGTGTACACAGTCTACACACCCTGTACTTCTCTCCGTGAGTGGAGTGCGCAATCAGGTGGGTGACTTTAGCGCTGAAGTCTTTGCGAATGGCGCCTCCCATGTGGTGGACCAAACTAACCAGATTGACCTGAGGAAGAGCAGGAAACGTGATTCAACCAACGGTGACCAAAACCTGACCGCCAGCAGCATCTCCCAATGGCAGGGTGGGACAGAAAAGCCACAACACTCTATAAAATAGATCTCCCTTCTTATTTAGATTTTCTTTTCACTTTTGCTGAAAGAATAAATGATTGATTTTCAATTATTTTTTTAGGTACAATAATCAAGGCTACTTTGGGCTACATTTGTGAGGTAGAAGTACATTCAGAGAATGTTACTTTCAGAATTATTTTGTGTCTAAAAAGGCACTCACTTCACTCTGCAGGGACCAGTAAATTTTGTTGGCAGAATTAATGTTAAAACCTGCAAGCTGTCCAATGAGTTAGTCACAATACCAACACAATATTTCAGAACTGGATACACCACTGAGTTAGCAAGAAAAATAGATGTAATTTGTTCATTGAAAAGTTTTATTATTAGGCCAATTTTCCCTCATTTTATAAGAATAATGGGATATTTGAGCTCTTTCCGTAATGTTTTAATGACTTCCAGAGAGGAAAGTATTTGCCAGGATTTCCCAGGACTGTGGGAACCCTGCAGATGGTCGGCCACTCACAACTTCGTCTTTCCTGCGGAAACCAGTGAAGCAGAGGGACAGATTCAGCATGGTGGTGCAGTACAGGGGCCTGGAGGAGAACGGCAGCGGCTGTAGGAACACAAGCAGGGAAGTAACTAAGACCACTGAACTGAGACTGCACAAAAACATAATCAGGTAAATAACTAAGAACACTGCTCTACGACCACAGAAATACACAATTAGGGACATAACCAAGACCACTGCACTGAGACCGCACAAAATCACAATCAGGGACATAACTAAGGTCACGCACTGAGACTGCACAAAATCACAATCAGGGACATAACTAAGGTCACGCACTGAGACTGCACAAAATCACAATCAGGGACATAACTAAGGTCACGCACTGAGACTGCACAAAATCACAATCAGGGACATAACTAAGGTCACGCACTGAGACTGCACAAAATCACAATCAGGGACATAACTAAGGTCACGCACTGAGACTAGGGATGTGCGCGTTTAGTCGGCTAGTCGATTAAACGTTGCTACCCTCGCTAGTCGGCACCAGAAATACTAGTCGGTTAAACTTATTATTTTATTAATGTACACATTTAAATTACATATTGACATAATTTACACTGAAATGTCATGTTTTCCTGGTCAAATGTTGCTTTATAAAAAAACGAGCATCCGTTACTAATGTTAACAACGCCGGATTAAATTTTTTTTTTTTTTAAAACGAAGGAAAAAACAAAATGCATTAGCCTGTTCGCCCTGCAAGTTAAACCAGCGAGGTGGAAAGAGTAAGTAGGCCTATCGCGTTGTTGAATAGCCCAATAAAACTAATCTAATGTCACGCCGATCCGTCGGCATAATTGTTATTTTTTTGTGTTCCTATTATTGGTAGCTTTTCTGATGACCGATTATTATTTTTTACTGTATTTGTTATGCGATAGCGTTCACCCAATGAAAATGCCGTTGTAATAATCAGGCACGTTTCCTAAAAATGTTTTGTTACGTTGAATATTGTTTTCAATAAATGTTATTTGTTAACTTTTATTTAGTGAGTTGTCATGTTTTGTAGGGCAATGTGCAATGTTCATAATGCAAGGCGCAAAGTGCCACACATTTCAGCGGCATTTTAAATACGATTTGGTTCTTGAAGAATGTGATTAACGGTTTCAAATGGCTCTTATAATATGCACAATATTTTTTCGGACAATGTTTAACCTTATAGATTAAATTGTGCTCCAATTTTGACTGTTTTCTGAGTGTTTTCTTACTTTTAGACTAGTCGACTAGTCTAAGTTTAAACTTCCGTTTAAACGTCAGGGAAATTAGTCGTTAGGAACATCCCTAACTGAGACTGCACAAAATCACAAGCAGGGACATAACTAAAACCACTGCACTGAGATTGCCCAAATTCACAAGCAGGGACATAACTAAGGTCACGCACTGAGACTGCACAAAATCACAATCAGGGACATAACTAAGGTCACTGCACTGAGGCTGCCCAAAAACACAGACGGTACATTATGGCCACTGCAGTGAAAAACACAATCAGGCAAACAGCAGACATCGCTACACAATAACACAATCAAAACCACTAAGAACACTGTACTTAGATGAGAAAAACACAATCAGTTAAACGACACAAACTCGGCAAGTATCAGCTCACGGAATGTCAGAAGTGATCCCCTTGAGATTCACTGCAAATAATGTGTTCCTTCCTAGGTTAATTTCTCAAGATTCCCCAGCCTGAAAATCCGTTCCTCGTCACGAGGTGCAGTCACATCTTTAAACCTGCAGTAGCAAATTCTGGTCTTTATTCCGTGCCAAGACTGTGTGTAGTACAGCGGCTCATACATCTGCATTAATCGGCAGGCTGCAAAGCATGAGATTGCCCATCTGGACGCAGTCGTGCGTTCGCCTCTCCTGCAATCTGACCGGGTCGAACAGGTGCTCCACTTTTTGGCCGAGATAACGGCAAATCAAGTTTCAGGCTTCACCGCAACAATCAAAAGCGGCTTATGAATCAATTTAAGTTCGGAGCTCAACTTTTCCATTCCGCCTTTTATTTTTTTAACCATTTGTACTCTTACCACGCTCTCTTCTAGTGAGAAATTAAGAGACTGGAAAAGGGGTCAAACGCAGTGGTGGGTGTTTCTGAGGTAAAAAGAGATACAGCATTTTGGCGTGTCCACCCCCCTCCCCCCTCACCTCCTCCCTGGCTGCACAGTGCAGCACTACAGGGGGGCCTATAATGCGGTTGTCCTTGTTGTACAGGTAGCTGTAGTCCGGAGATGTGAAGTCTGTCAGGACGAACACAGTCTCGAACTCAGCATTCTCTCCGTCTCCAAATTCCTTGACGTCGTTCGTCTTTATGCAGGGCGTGTTGATGTCCTGAGGGGTGGGGGGGGGGGTAAAAGAGAGGTCATTTCAGACCCCAGCATAAACATTAACATTATGAACAGCAATTATGATCAGCAAGGGCCACACCCGCAAAGCAAATCATCAATTGCGCAGGGCATTTAAATGGCTAGAACAAAAGACTACTAATGTACAGTGTCAAAAGGGAGGCGGTTGTCTGCATCATCTTGACAGCAAGCAAGAATTTCAATTTAAAAAGACACATGACCTTTTCCTCCAAACGATGAATTTTACATAAATATCGACAAGGCGTACATAATAAACACGATTCCCATCAAGGATCAAGTTGCATTTAATTTTCTTCTTACCTGTGTGTTAGACCAGTTAGTTATTTCAAAATAGCCCAACATTGTTTTTATTGAAAAGGAGAAAAACCAAGTACATCCTTACTCAAGGAAGTCAATGAAGCACAAAACAGAATTGTGAAAGTTCAAGATAACACATGTTAGAAAATTACTCAGAGGCCCCGCTGAAGTGACAAGCACAGATAAGGCTGGTTAAAAAACAAACCCCAGAGCTTCATTTCTCCTGGGACAGGACTTAAGTTCTGTGAACTCAAAGGCACAAGCAAATGGATCCAGGTGGCATCAGTTTTGTTAGAAACTGTGAGTCTGCACACACAGTGTGTTAAAAGGGCACATTGAAACTTAATCGTGACAAAGACACACCACCACCAGATGAGATCGTCCATGCAGATAGACCCACCGTGGATTCAAGCATGCAACAAGCGCATCCAAAAACATACCATATTTACTATCGATTTTATCAACTTTTCGCCCTCTGAGCCTGGTTCACCTCCTTTAATCTTTACCACCGGGACTTCCATTATTTTGATGGCCTGTAAAAATGAAGGATTGAAATAAATCTGGCAACAGCAAACTGAAGATTCCCTGCACAGAGCCCGTATCCTTGTGATACATGAGGCATGAACTTTATGTAAAAGAGAAAAATAAAAAGGCAAAGCGGACGTGGGAAGGCTTGCGTGAATGAAGCGAGTTCAAAGACTTTTTGGTGATTCGTGGCAGGGTTGACCTGATTAAGCCGCCACCGCATTGTTACTGCTGGAATAGATCATGAGAACAAGCCTTCTGATCCGACAGCTCCCTCTTATTAAGGGCAAATAGGATTATTCCTGGAACATGTTACCACTGCCTCAACAACTCTGACCAAAGACAGACAGACAGACGGACACACACACACACACAAACAGTCCCATACAACCCCCCTCTCCCCAAATAAAAACACTCACAACAACCCCCTCACTCAATACAAACACACACCGCAAAAGACACATGCGCATAGACTCAACATACACAACCAACCAACCAACCAGCGCACACGCACACACACACACACACCCCATCCCCACCATACACTCACACACTCCACCGCATTCGTCACGGCCTCACTGTGCAGGTTTGCAATACTGCGGATGCAACAACAGGTTTGGAAAACACCCCCCACAGAGAAACTCTCATTCCCTGCTCAGCCTACCAGCCGACCCGGCTTCCCTGCACACTTTAAAAACAGGCTGAATAAGGTGAACTTTCTCTTTTATTCACTTGTACATGAAAAACATCAGTCCACCAAAACCTCAGCTTCTTAATGGAGCCTCTGCAGAGGGGAAGGAAAGCAGGGCCGATGCCGGTTCCAGCTTCAGGAGCCGACAGGAAATTAAGCACCGCTTGTGTTTGTCAACAAGATTAACTGCCACAAGCGACAAACAAATCAAAGCTGGCCTTTTATTTCCACGTACAGAAATGATTTAAAGCCTTTCAAAATTCAGCAAGATACGCCTAGTATCTCTGGAAAATTCCCCATAAAGTTTTTCCTTATCTCAATGTGCAGATGTGGAGGCTTATTCATAGAACACCTGACTTGGGTTTCTTGCATAGAAAGCTTCTCAGTGACAATACATTCCCGGTTTAATTGTCCCTATGAACGATTTGAAGCAATTATAGAGTTATAACACCACTTCAGCTTTATTCCACAAACAAACAATTAAAATGTTTACACGTGTATACATTTATGCACAGCACCAATAATTGCCCAAACAAGAAAAAATATTAATTTCAAATTAATACGCCTTCTCTCTCTCCGTGTGTTAGGTCTCCTGTGCATTTCAACAGGCCAAACTCATGCTAAGTGACAACCGACTACAACCGATTTTTCCAAACCATTTTTTCGGTACACCGTTTTTCTTTTTGCAGACATATATTAAGTCTGTTCCTTGCATTTCGGTCACATCTCTTACTGTAAATGTATATTGCCCCGACATAATTTACCTCTAAAGCTTCCACAAGTTGTTCGTTGTTGGCGGCGTCTCCCACCAGCACGACTCTGGTCTCGACCTGAGGCAGCATGTCTGAAAGACAGTGCAGAAAACAATGCCATGATTACGGCACGTACTGAAGTGAGAGCTTACAACTCTGAGAACTTCATCCAAACGGGCGCCAGCGATGCTCGGATCCCCGGAGCGTCGGGTTCTGTGCACCGCCCAAGACTTGGCCCACTTGCCAGAAGCAGCTGGAACGCGCAAACGGGTCGAGGAACGGCCTGAATCACCTGCTGTGTCATCTGGTGTTAATCCCAGAAACGCCTGCTCCTTGGACGTCTCGGCCATTCTGGAGTCATACACCGACGAGTCGACCAGGAGACTTCGCGCATTGCCCAGAGTAAGCGTACTGCTGTCGGCCATGGTGCGGTGAGGAAGGCGGCCGCACAGTCAATCTTACCCGGAATACAAATATTACCAAGTCAGCAAGCCAATTTCTTCATATCTGAAATGATCTCTAGCAAACAGTTCACATATATTAACCCAAATCAGAAGCGCACGGGAAATCTTTCCAATGAAAGACTTTGCAAACTGGCTTTCCCCAATTGTGTTTGATACGGTAACGTTTGGCACGACTTTGTGTGACGTTACTGTAGCTGCTATATCCCAAAATCTACTGAAATAAACTAAACCTTTGCTCGACAGTTAATGACACAAGTAAATTTTGTTGTAACGTTATTGCAAGTGATACAGTAAGTATAAATATGTAACGTTATTGTATCACAGGCATTATAGATTATTCAATCGATAGAACTATTGGATTGCAGTTTATATTTCAAGAGTGATTTATGTATAACTAGCTAATTTAGCCAACCTGTTGTCTCTTTGCAGATTAAGCTGTAGTTAAATCAATGAGAAAAATTGGTCATGTCTTTTAAACATTAACTGAGATAACACTAACTTAGATACCAACAAGACATTTTGCAACACATTCAGTTGCCTTTGTTTAACACGTTAAGACATTAGGTAACTGTTTTACATTGAAATGCTCTGGATTTGGATGGGGAAATAAAAATAAACATGAACGCAATGTTTACTGTATAACTTACAGCAACGTGTGTAACTACCCTCTGCACTGCAAGTAGCCAAGTTTGCTAGCTAAGTTAATTAGCTTGCCAGCTATGTGCTACGGAGCTGTTTGGAGCTAGTTAGCTAGCATGATATCTGGGTACTAGTTCTCATTTAACATGACACATTTCTTCATTAAACCGCTAATTAGTGCCAAATTGCCTATGTTAATAAGTTTGACTTGCTAACGCCAACAGCAAACTGGTCACCTGGTATAACATTAGCATGCCTAACCTTTGTTAAATTAAACTTGTCTAAAACAGCATTTTCATATTCGCGTCACTTCAATAAGGTGCTTTTAGCTCGCCGTTTAGAATCAGCGACGATGATGAAGAACTCACCGGGAGGAAATAAAAGCGCAGAGTCGGGCCCCAAGTTAGAAACTTACTCAGCCAGCTGGCTCACAGGCTGGTAAACACTCAACAAAAACAACTTCTCATAAACGACTAACTATGATATCAGAATCTGCGGCTCAAAATAGGCTAAATTATCCGATTCCCGTAAAGCTGTGAACGCAAAACACGTACAACTATTAAATATTTCATGTTTTGCATGTAATCGTTTAACAGTAAATCCTATTGATGCTGGCTGCCAGCCATCTCTCAAACTCCACCTAAATTCAAAACGCGAGACAAACTGGAATTCCGCTCTCTGATTGGACAAGAATGAACATCTTGGCGGAAGTGACGGGGGTAAATGAATTCTATTGGCTGGTACTTTCAAACTGAATCCTATTGGCTGTTTTTTTCAAACTGCAACGCACGGAGGGGGATTCATGTGTAACTGTCTGCTGGATCGCTGTATTTAAGCACAGATTGTTATGCACACATTTGCCAATCCATGTCGGCGTTTGAAGCAATCTGAAAGAGGTAGCAAGCAATTTAGTACCTTTCTTCTACATAAATGCACCCGATATAATTTAACCAAATGTTTTTGTTTTACAGGTTCATCCATTCTCTCGGAATGATTAAGTTACTGGCTGTGTAACGTTAGCCAAAAAGTTAGATTGTTGCATTAGTCTGATTTCAGTTGACGTTACACATAATTTAGAGGTGGTAACTTACATAGGATTTTCATTTCAATTCATAGTCACAGTCATAGTTTTACCATAATAGAAATGGGTAACGTTAAAAAATCGTTATAAAAAGCTTCCAGACTTTCAAGCCTACTTCGGAGCCCATAGTGAGATAATTGAGAAAAATGTTGCTACATTAATATAACCCACAGAACAGTTCTTAAAGTGAACAGCTGAATAAAATAGTTCAAGATCATTGAATCTGGTCTAGAATCCAACACTATGTCCAACATCCAACATGAGTCACAAATATGGCCCAATTGTTAATTATTCATTTTCAGTTCAATTTTTCACAAATCACATTCCACTGTACTGCATAGAGGAGATCAACTCCAGTTGTTGGGGACAAAAATGTTTTCTGATTTCTTCTTGTACTTTTGTTCAAGTGTACTCACTTATTACTGATATAACAGTGACATGTAATTTATGATTTATTAGCATTTCATAAAAATATGACTAACAGGCAATTATGGTTGATTGGCATAATTATAAAGAAAAACAAGTCATTGTATAAAATGTACACGTGGCACAAGATTCACAAAACAGCAAAGATAATCAGGTTCGGAACAGAGGTAAAACAGCATAGATAATCAGGTTAGGAACAGAGGTTGAGGTTTTGCGTAGCAAACATGTGACAGGTGTTTTTTATGTTTTCTGGAAAACTGGTGTTTACTATATTTTGTCCACCCCCTGTATCCTGCCTTGCACAAATTTTGTCAAAACAAAATAGTGTTAAACAGTGATCCTGTACTGCCCACGGGACATCCACTGTGTAATTTCTGAAAATCTCTTGGCCGGGGCGAATCCCGGTGATGAATCCCCTACCTAAATGCCTATATATATAAACCTTAGAGGGCCTCTACAGACCTGGCCGCACGTTGGAGAGAGCGGCGTTATGAGCGCCTCGAGCAGAGGTCTCCGCATTCCTCTCACATACTCCACTCCCGGTGCCAGCGCCTCTAACTTTAATGCCTACCAGTTTGAAAGGTGCTCTCTAGCACAAACCTCAGTTAATATCAGCGAGGGTGATCTCACCCCCGATTTACCTCTTCTATCATTTAAACTGCGCTCACAGCCTCCTCTATGGATGACTGACAGCAAGTGTGTGTGTTTTTAATGATAGGCCGTAATAACTCCACAATCATTTTAGACAAAATGCATTCTATTCACACATGCGAGTGGCAGGTTTTATTTTGAAAAGAAGCAGAAGTGTGCAGGCTTGATTTTGAGAGTGAAAACACACTCAGTGGCTTCGCTGCAGTTGTCCCTCTGCCCAATTTGCAATCGCAGAGCAATTCTCAGTAAGAGCACCCATTTCTCACAGATCCACGTAATCCTGCACACACCAGTTTAAATCTACCCGACTGGAATATTCGCCTCAGGGCGGCAATTTCCCCTTATAGTGACTGCATTGGAAAAGAGGTCTGTAATAAATATGTTTTCAATGACTCTGCAGTGTCCTCAGTTTATTTGCATGAAACTAATGATTAATCAGGTGAGTAAAATTTTTAAATGGCCTTCAGCATTTCCTAGAGCAGGAATTTTAATTATAAACCAATAGGTGTGTGTGTGTGTGTGTGGGGGGGGGGGGGGCACAGAGATAAACAAATAATTTTCCAGGTTGACATTGCTGGATGACAGATGCTGTAGAAGGGTCTTTTTTGACTGACTGCAGTCCATCGAGGTGTAAATTCTGGGTGCAGGACTAATGAGATATTGATTACAGCCACTGTAACAGTGCTGCACAATGGCCAGAGCTCTAACTGCAGTGATACTGTGAGGACCATTGCATTTGAAACCCTGTAATGTGCGCACACCCTTTTCATCTCAGTGGAAGACAGGAGATCAAAAGTAAGCGGCAGCCACCAACTGCCACCTCATACTTTAAGTCAAACATTAAATGTATTTTTTCCTTTCCTTTGAGGAAGTGAGAGTCATGCCGTCTGGAATTGAACACTCCTGTTCCTATGGCAGCAAATTAAAGAAAGGGCACAGATATTTGGCTTACACAATTGTATTTCTTTCTACATAGGCATACAAATGTACAGAAAGGTTAATTTACACATTTAACTCCAACAACATTGTCCTTTCACATCACGGGATTCAGGTCACCGATCATTCAGTCTCTTTTTTTTTTTTTTAAATAACAATATTCATAATACATTTATATATAAGCTTGAAATCAGCAAAATGAGCTGGACAATGTTTTGACTAAAAAGGACGTGTACAGTATTCCTCAGTACAAATTCTTAAAGGTCAGAAGTAGAGGAAGGTGTTTGAACACCCTCACGTTTACAGTATGCCTTTGACCCCTCTCAGGTATTTACAAATACAGTTTCGGTAAGAAGATGGCCACGCCAAACATAAAGGGTTTAACAGTAGACCTGTGCTTTACATTCTGTCTGGACTAAGAAAAAAAATACATTCATCCCTCCAAAGCCAATAAAACACAGCATCTCTGTAACATCTGCTTGGACACACGCGCTGTAAATCTTTTCAATGACAGAGATTCTAGGAGCATGTTTTTCCTGTAATGGCTAGACTCTTGCAGAGGTGAATGAAGTGGATTTCAGTACATGGTTAGGAAAAGGTATAACCAATCATAATATTTAAAAAAATCAGTAAAATCATACTGGAAATGCATATTCAAATGGCCAATTTGTATTTAAAAAAACTTAGGGGAAAGCTTGCTTGGTGAAAATCATACTGAATCAGAGATGACAATAAGGTGCTGCTTTGCAGTAAAATGCGATGGCCGGTGTGTTTATACCAGCCTTGAAAGACCACTTTTTTCAACACATCGATAGAAGCAGAACTCAGATGGAAATGACAAAGAGATGTTTGAACTACACTCAGATGGGAGCTTTTTCATCTTGCACTCAATTGATACAAATGTTGTTCTTCCAAGCAAAAAAAAAATCTACCCCCCCCCCCCCCCCCCAGCAAGTGCTCTGCTACTCTGTGTCTCAGGAGCACAAAATCATTTGAACTAGATTGTTTTTATCTTTTTTTTGAGAATTAATTATTTGCTTTATTCTGTGTCATCAATGATCCATATGTATAAAAGTTTAACAAGCAGAATTTTAAAAACTCGCGTAGAAGTCCAATGGGCAGTACAGTTCTGGGGCTGTTTGACAGCAGGAGATGAAAATGCAAATGTGTCTGTCTCCAAACCAGCCGCCGCCCCTGTGACTAGGCGTCTTTGCCCCCGTTATCGGCATTGGAGTTCACCCATAGCTTTGTCCTGTTCTGTCTGGCCACTGGCGTTTCCTTGTCACCGATGGCTCTGTGCCGCCCCCTGGAGGAAGGTATCGGTAATGCATGGCAAAGGCACAGCAGCAGTGTTGAGGAATGTGGAAAGCACGTGCCCCACCCCCTGAACGGAGATCCACTTGTTTGTGTGTGTGTGTGTGTGTGTGCGTATGGGAGAGTGTTTGTGCATGTGTGCGTATGGAAATGTGTGTTTAGTACCTGACGGCTGCAGGTGATACAGAGTTTGGGGCAGTTTGACGTACAGTACGAAGGCTTGTGTTTCTCCAGATTGGGGGATGCAGCAGCTAAACAGTGGGCCACTCCCTGGAAGATGGGGGGAGGGGAAGTATCTTGCATTTTCCATGAACAAATTACATAAGCACAAGCCAAAAAACTGCAGGTGGCCAGGGAAGGGTTCCATTAGCATGTTTGGTTCCTTAACCATGTTTGGTTCCACAGCCTTACATAAGCTAGTCCATTTTCTATTGCCTATGTCCCCACAGATTGGACCTCCTTTTCCTCCGTGTCCATTAAAGCAGCGGTACACCTGTCGCTGAAGACATCTGGAAACAAAGAAAAACAACACAGATGGGGGCGTGGCCTCATTTGAGTGACAAGCAACAGGCACAAGCAGGGAACAGGGGACGCAAAACACCAGCACTCGTAAGAGCCTTCCAGCAATGACCCCTTCCAGTCTAGCTACAGTGACAAAAATGAAACCATCCAGTGATCCCAAAAAAAAACGTTATTTTGTATTTTGTGAATAATGTGACATGAAGTGACAAGGTGATGGAAAAAATTCATAAAGATGAAAATTAGTGAACTATCTGCACTGCAGTAATCGAGGCCTGCCTCATAAGGGTTCAGTCAACCGGTCTAACATTACAGGGGAAAAACCCCAAGTATAATCTAGTAAAACTGCCAGAGGGATTAATGAAAACTGGAGGTCCTCTTAACCCGTGCCATAAAAAAACGGACACTTGTTATGAAAAGGGCAGAAGTCCAAGACGTCAGGATAAGCAGAGCGGTGAGCAGATAGAGGGGGAGGGTCAGCGGTGACAGGCAGCATGCGGCCCAGGATTCATGCTCTATTTGTTCATCTTATAGTCAGGAGATTATTTCTCCCATCTCCCCTCCCCTGAGGGTGGTGGTGTGGGGGGTGGGGGGGGGGGGGGGTCTATGTTAGCGGCCATGGTGGAGTGCAGTGGGTGGAGTTAGTGTAATGGGTGTGTTAGTAGGAAAAGTACCAGTTTTACGGTAAATCTGAGCTCCTCCTGCCGACTGCAGAATTCTGGGAGGGATCAACCCTGTCTTCTGAGTAATAAGATTCTTCACTAGCCTAAAACACGAAAGAGAACGTCGGCTTTAATGTGAGGCCGAAATGTCACAAACATACACACGGCGTTCATGCCCAGAGTTATGTGGGATTTTGGGAGGGTGGGGGGCTTGCCTGGGATTGGCTGGTAAGGCTAAATATATTTTTTTCCCAATACCGTTGCCTGTGAACTGTTGGGAGGTATCTAAGGGAGAAGAGAAAACATGGCAGATCAAAAGCGTTCCATTTCTGGCGCTCTCTCTGGCTTCTTTTTTTCTTCCTTTTTTGACAGCGTTTTCATTGGATGTGCCAGTTTAAGCAAAATCTGTCAGTTCTTGTGTCCAAAGCATTGGCTGCGTACATGCGCATAATCTCCCAGCTGTCAGTGCCCGCGTACGGCAGCGGGGAGTGATCGCCGCAGCTCTGGAGTGCGTCTACACTGTGTGCCAGGCTCGTGTAATAACAGCATTTAACAGGTGCGCTGTCCTCATTTCTGACACAGACATGCTGTTAACAGCCAGCCGAGAGACGGTCGCGCTGTAGCCGCGAAAACACTTTTGTTGGCAGACAGGTGTTCAGGCTCTGGGGAGGGATGCGTTCAGTCACAGAGAGAACAGCCTGAACATTTAAAACTGCATATGCACTGTGCAAGTAAAAAAAATGAGAAAGTTCTGTCCCTGTGAAAGCCTGTGTTATTCTGCATCTTTAATGCCAAGACAAATGGCCGAGCAAGATCATCTGAGTTTTTAATCCCTGAGAGGAAAATGATATGAAATGGAGTTGAGATGAAATGTGAATTAGCTGATGAAATATGAGTGTTTCTTAAGCATTCCAAAGTGCAGCAGTACTGTAAGAGGGTGTTAGTCACCCTAAAACACACCGCAAATTTAGTGTGAAACTCAGACAGGCTCTCACCATTGGCATTTGCAACGGGTTCTGGAGGCTGTTTCTATTTGTGGCAAACCATAGATCTCTGTAGAGAAGAATGCTTTGAATATTAAATCTATTATTCATGTAAACTTTATGTTTCCTCTGCAGGAATGAAACACACATCCAGTCGACAAGACAGTTAAATATCCCGGATGGTCTATAAGGCCAGACTTGTACTACATTACTTTAGAGATAAAAAAAGAACCTCATCAAGCACAGGCGAGATATGCATCCTGGTAATATGCATTGTAGGTGGGTCATTATTTTTCACTGGCTCCTAATTAAGAGCAATGCTGAAGTGCATATCGCCTGGACACACGGGTCACACAGGGGTCATACAGATCAGGTCGATTTGCAGCGAAGTCCGAGATGACCCGTGACCTCTCATCAGGGAAACTACCCATGTGACTGAGATGGAAAAATGTGATTCTACTTCCTGTGAAAAAAGGGGGCTGGCCCTCGCTGTCACTCACCACTGTCCGTTTTCTGCTTCCTCCAGGAACTGCACCAAGTCTCCCGACTCCAGGGAGAGGTCCTGTGCCGTCTTCGCCTCGTACGTCAGCTGGACCCGGAACTGATCGGCCTCTCCCTAACAAGAAGCATAACAGGAAGAGGAAATGGCGGGGAGTGATTTTTCAGGCAGAGGAGGGGGGGGGGGGGGGGGTTTCTCCCTCTGACATCAGACAGCAACAGTCTCCATCACCACCATCAATGCAGAGTCCAGCCCACCCCAAAAGAAAACCACAGCACTCATGCGTCAGGCAGATTATAATTGAAGGTGAAATCCCCTGAACTGAGCCACTAGGGAGGCCCACAGCAGCCTAATCTCTCTCCTTTTTCTATTTTAAATGTCAAGTCATCAGTCTGTGTTAACAAGATTCAGTAATGGAGGGAAATAATTACGGGAATGTTTTTTTTTTTAAGGGGATTCAGAGGGCTGAGGCAGGAACCAGGTGAATGTACGTGCCGGGTCTTGTTTAACGGGACGTACGTTTTTCTCTGCGCACTCATCCTCCGCGTCAGAAGAGTTGGAGAGATCCTCGGCGCTTGAAGGAATGGTTTCGAAATCTTCGTTATCCATGGAGGGAAGGCGTCTCTGAGGCCAACCTGAAACAACATCAACAAGCAGGTACGCTGCGTTAAACAAGCACGCTATTTACAGCAAATATCACAGTGTTCAACAAGCACGCTATTTACAGCAAATATCACTGTATTTCACAGTGTTCAACAAGCATGTTCTTTACATCATATATCACACAGTGTTCAACAAGCACATTCTTTTCCTGATTTTTTATTTCTGTTTTTTTCCAATTTTCTCCCAATTTGGTAGCCAATTGAACCCCTATTCTAATTCAATTGCCACCATGTAGCAACCGATAGAGAATCACTGCTGCACAACCCCGTCAGCCGGTAGTAGAGCGGAGGTCGCCACGTCCTTTTTCAGGGCGCGACTCCTCCAAGCCTGACCATGATTCCTCGCCCGGGCCGCTGTATGCGCAGCGATTCTCTCCGAGCCCTCTCCCCACCCGGGAGCAGCCGCCAATTGCGGCTCCCACAGGGCACTGGCCATGCTCGGAACTGGCAGGACCGGGGCGCGAACCCCGATCCTCGGAGTACAACTTTTACCGTTGTACCACCGCGAGGCTCAACAAGCACACTCTTTACAACGAATATCACATGGTGTTCAACAAGCACGCTCTTTACAACGAATATCACACGGTGTTCAACAAGCACGCTCTTTACAACAAATATCACACGGTGTTCAACAAGCACGCTCTTTACAACGAATATCACACAGCGCACCCTGTGAAGGAAGCGATCATTTCAGCTGCAATGAGACACATGGCCCACATGGGGAATCAGCAAAGTGGGGTACACGCAGGGACACCCCAAAATAAACACAAACACGAGGGAGAAGCGGATTGGACAGTTAAAATGGCACTACAAAAATGAACAATTACAACCTATAAAAGAAAAAGCGCAATTAAGAGACACAAAAGACAGCGGTTATGTGACCAAAAAAGAAAAATGACCCGATGGCCAAAAGACGATGCTGTTGAAGGAGTTCCTGAGTGTCTCCTGTGCTTTACCTGTCTGTGAGGTAGATCGGGATACAGCCACGCTCGTACCTGAGGTGCTGTTACGCTTTTTTTCAGCTGGGATAACGTCTGGAGCAGGGAAAATTCACTCTTTTACTGTATTTCACATCTCTTTCAACATCGCTACAGTTATAATGTACACATGCGCAATACACCACAGCATAATTTCACAAAAACACCAAAAGCAAAACGTCCATGACACACGACATGCAAGATGCAGTCCATCATACGACATACACAGTCCACAGTAAATAACTGAAAAATATAATGGCAGTGATCCCATTCATAACAAATATTAATTTACAATATCAGAAACAACCCTTCCACATCTGCATTATAACAAACCATGCAAATAATAAATTAATACTAGCGGAGAGAGTTACACACACGTCACACCCAAGCACAGGCAGTCATTCCCTATATGTTCTCCATGCAGAGCCACAATGCATCATGGGATACCTTCATACCCCAGCGGAGTGGGGTCGCTCATAATTTCCTGTCTCTTGGCTTTAAGGTGGCCAGATAAAGGACCTGCACAGAGCAACGCACAGTTAAAAACACACAAACTAATAAATGAAACATTCCCTCTTGGCTAAAAAACATTCTGTTGAAACTAATGCTGCTTTGGCATCACCTGCAAGGTTTTCAAATTTGATTTGATTTCATTGGAGGGACGTTTTTTTCCCCCCCAGAGGACTGAAATTCTAATCTGAAATTCCAACAATAACGGCCTTCTGCGATTCTGCTGTGAAAGTCCGTCTACGTTCCAAATGTCAGCTTATCAAAAATCACACGGTATTACCAATGAACTCATTTCATAATCAGGAGTCAACCTTTTTTCCCTAATTCTTCTTCACTGTCATTTTCTATACGCATCATATTTATGTTTTTTATGCATTTTGTGACTTTCATAAAGGCTTTAAAAACCTGTATGACTCGTATAGAGTCGGGGATGGGGGTTCTCCCTTTCCCAGTTTCATTATTTCAGCTGACTCTCCACAAAGGCTCTCTAACGAACCGTTCTGTTCCTGCTCCAGGCAGAGGGAGGGGGGGGCAAAGGAGGGAATAGCAGGCAATCAGCTACCTTTTGTGCGTCTAGTGGCAGAGGCACTGATAGAGGATGCTAAAGAGAAACGGCGGGTGACATCAGTCTCTTTAGCTGCAGGCTCTGAAGGAAAAAGCAGGGAGGGGTTAGTAATTAGTCCGGTGTGGAAGCGGCACAAGGCCAGACACTGAACGCAGGGTTTTTCCTTACTAGCAGCACATTTTCTATGAGGATCCAGCTTTTTTTTTTTTTTGGTTCTCCATCAAAATGTTTTTTTTTTTTTTTTTTTTAAGTTATCAGATTCTAACCATTTATCCTCCTCACTAAAAGCTAGACACTTATGAGCATTTGTTTCCTCAGTTTGAAACAGTGAGACTGTTGACGAGGCAAAAGATGTGATTAGTGACAGAAATAAGAGGGATGGGAGGCTGATGAAGAGGAAGGGCAGTGTGATGAAGACGAATCGTGGCGTTCTCGCACAGCAAGGACTGCTTTTGAGGTGCAGATGAACAATCGATGGTGGATTAAATTTATCAACAACTAAAGTTCACAGCCCACCGTTACATCAGGAGGCAAATAAGTACCAAAACATGGCCTAATGTTTCCATTTATCTGGTTGCTCAGCTATCTTTTTTCCATAATAAACCAACTTGCCTCTGTGGAGTCATCTATAGTCAACAAACTACACAAGCATACTAATACTTAAGGCTCACTTAAGAGCCATGTTTTTAAAAAAAAGTATAGATCAAAATGGAAACGGCACACAGTGCATCAAAGCAATGAACAGCCCGGTGTCCATATAGAAAATCCATTTCCCTTGTTAACAGGTAGTTTAATGGTACATTTCTATCCTGAGATTTGATATGGCTTTATAATAGCCGAACATTCTGTAAAGTTAAAAGAACTGTTGTTACACTTGCAGAGAAGCATCATTTTGCGATCAACCATAAAAAAATACTCGTAACATACTCGTCCATTTCACAAAGGTTTGCAAAGCTATAAAGTGAGCCATACTATCCTATCTGAGCAGCCCAGGGTCCGACGTTGAGCCATTTTTATGATACCGTTTCAAATGCCAACAATGAGATAGTTTACATTAAAACTCCACAGTATGGCACTATATCAGGGATTTGGGGTTTCTTGCTTTTCCTAACGAAGCACAGATTAACGGAGTTTTCCGGTCAGTGCTCAACAGTAGCCTACTGAGTTCCTGGGTTTCAGGCTTTCAGCAGCAGGAAACAGCATACCTGAGAGAAGCATCAGGACTGAGCCTCCAATGACTACATGAGAAAGAGGCGTGTGAGGGGGGGAAGATGTAGGCGCGTGAGGCTCGGAGGGGGGGGGGGGGGTGTGTTGGCGGGGAGGGATGAGAAGCCGTTTCAAGGTCGATGACATCACAGGTTGTGGAGAGTGTTACCTGAGGGGAGAGACCTGCGGTTAGCCAGGCCCTGCAGGGTGAAACGCTTTTTAGCGAGAGCGGTGCGATCGTTAGGGCCAGCCGCGACGTCGGCTGAGGAAGAAGAGGGAGAGGCAGAGGTAACGGCTGGGAGAGTAGAGCAGGAGCGCTGGAGAGCACGGTGCGCACGGATGCACACAAACACACACATACACACACACACACACACACACACACATACACACACACACACACACACACACAACCATCACACACCTGGAAATCAACCCTGCAACCTCAGAGTTACGAACCCAGTTCCTTAACCACTATACCACTTTTTATAGGCTAGCCTTTATTTAATCATTATTTTCTCAATTTTTATAATAATATATACTTTTTTGCTGTATTGTAACTTTAAGTTACATTATTTAGGTTGTATTATTTAAATTCTGTGTTCATTTCTTGCTTCAGTTTTACTATTTAATTATTGTATCCTCGTTTGTTTTTAACCTTTGTGTGTTTTAACAGTTTTAAACTTTTTGTGAAGTACTCTGTAACTGTGTTTTGACAAGTGCTATATAAATAAAGTTTATTATTTTTTAAAATATATTATACTACACTGCCATATATTATCTGCCAAATTCTTCATATTAGTAAGCAACTTTATACAATAACCAATCCAATCTGCAGAAAAGTGGGAGTGGTCAGTCAGCTCCGCCCCCTTGATGACAGTGTTTAGCAAAGGTAGTGGGTTCAGAGGGTACAGTCAGAGAGGGTGTGGAGACACTGTGCTCTAATGCGGGGATCAGAGGCTTCAGTTAGAGAGGGTGTGGGGACACTGTGCTCTAATGTAGGGATCAGAGGCTTCAGTTAGAGAGGGTGTGGGGACACTGTGCTCTAATGCGGGGATCAGAGGCTTCAGTCAGAGAGGGTGTGGAGACACTGTGCTCTAATGCGGGGTTCAGAGGGTACAGTCAGAGAGGGTGTGGAGACACTGTGCTCTAATGCGGGGATCAGAGGCTTCAGTTAGAGAGGGTGTGGGGACACTGTGCTCTAATGTAGGGATCAGAGGCTTCAGTTAGAGAGGGTGTGGGGACACTGTGCTCTAATGTAGGGATCAGAGGCTTCAGTTAGAGAGGGTGTGGGGACACTGTGCTCTAATGTAGGGATCAGAGGCTTCAGTCAGAGAGGGTGTGGGGACACTGTGCTCTAATGTAGGGATCAGAGGCTTCAGTTAGAGAGGGTGTGGGGACACTGTGCTCTAATGTAGGGATCAGAGGCTTCAGTTAGAGAGGGTGTGGGGACACTGTGCTCTAATGTAGGGATCAGAGGCTCCAGTCGGAGAGGGTGTGGGGACACTGTGCTCTAATGTAGGGATCAGAGGCTTCAGTTAGAGAGGGTGTGGGGACACTGTGCTCTAATGTAGGGATCAGAGGCTTCAGTTAGAGAGGGTGTGGGGACACTGTGCTCTAATGTAGGGATCAGAGGCTTCAGTTAGAGAGGGTGTGGGGACACTGTGCTCTAATGTAGGGATCAGAGGCTCCAGTCAGAGAGGGTGTGGGGACACTGTGCTCTAATGTAGGGATCAGAGGCTTCAGTTAGAGAGGGTGTGGGGACACTGTGCTCTAATGTAGGGATCAGAGGCTCCAGTCAGAGAGGGTGTGGAGACACTGTGCTCTAATGTAGGGATCAGAGGCTTCAGTTAGAGAGGGTGTGGAGACACTGTGCTCTAATGTAGGGATCAGAGGCTTCAGTTAGAGAGGGTGTGGAGACACTGTGCTCTAATGTAGGGATCAGAGGCTCCAGTCAGAGAGGGTGTGGGGACACTGTGCTCTAATGTAGGGATCAGAGGCTCCAGTCGGAGAGGGTGTGGGGACATTGTGCTCTAATGTAGGGATCAGAGGCTCCAGTCGGAGAGGGAGTAGGGACACTATGCAGTGAGAGGTGACAGGGCGCACCCCTGTGTGTGCCGCTGGAGCTGAGCTTCATCAGCAAGGCAGAGGAGGATGACGCTGGAGCGTAGCGACGCAGGAAGTGAGAGAGAGAGAGAGAGGCCTGCAGCCCAGGATGAGGATGAGGATGAATCGATGTGCCAAAGGAGGCGTGGGGCTCCTTACTGTCCTCTGCTCATAAGCATCACATTAAAATGGCTGCACCACAAATCAACAGCTTTTTTCCCCACATTTATGGCCATGACGGTTTCAGACATGTACAGCTCAGGAACTGACAGAAACAGCATAGGGGAAACACAACTCCGATCTCAACCGGACTGCACTGTCAAAATATATAAACATAATGCACATAATCTGCTCACAGATATCTGCAAGGGGGGAAATCAGATTTTTTATTATTCTTTTGTCCGCTCAAAATGATAAGCTCTATTGCCCACAGGCTTGCACCATTGACCAGAGGTAGTCATACAATATATCAAATCTTAATTTTTGACTGGATCTCCTTTACAATATGTTTTGTAGCCAGATGGTCGTCTCCAAACAGGACCGTGTCTGCCTTGCCCTGGGACTGAGCATTACAGTGCATTGCTAAATGGCTCAAGCGGAGCCTCACTGGAGCGATTCACCGTATGGAATTAACCGTCCCATCATCAATGCAAGTGTGCTCCATCCAAACACAATCTGCGCAAAGTAGCTGCAGCCAGAATCACACACATTAATGGCTGCCGAAAAGCCCAGACATTGTGTTACCGTTAGCTGCAACAGGAGAGAACCAGGAATTTTGTTTTTTCTCATTTCCTTTGGAGGACAAGAGACATTATTTAAATTGAGGAAAATGACCCAAAATTTGCCAGACTGTTCAGCGTAAACAAACCAAACATAGTGTCCATTTCCATTTTAGGTAGTCAGCTACTGACAGTCTAAAGGACAGTTTCATTAACTATTTAATTTGGCTCTTTCCCAACCCAGCACAAATATACAGCACACATTGGCCAGCAAGGCTGTAGGCCATTTTCATTTATACTATCATCCCTGCTGAAAATAGCAAACATCTCATTTACAGAGTGCATATGCTACAACCCAATTCCTGCAAAGATTACAGAGATTGATGGAAAGTTTACATTATATGGGCTATGAAGGAAGTGGGCGTTTAAAGTGAATGGAGATTCTAATAAGGCTGCAGTCTTGTGCTGTCTAAGACTTTGGCTCATGGCTCTTCGGCTCAGAACACGCCCTACCAAACACAGATGTCAAAGTGGTCGGGCCCTTCCCTGAATTCAGACAGATTGTTTTTCGCTGGCTTTCGTGGGTAAACAAATCTGTGCTGTTTGGCAGCGTATGAGACGGAATATGAACTTGTCGAGAGCGGGCAGCGCTTCAAACGGACTGCTTGAGCGTGGCTCCCAACAACGGCGCCCAGAACGCGTTGAAACAGGTGGCCGAAGTGGCTTCGCTTGGCCGGCAGCAGATACTCGACGTAGGACGAGCTCCGACCTCAATACGGTCTACTCTAGTCTACTGGAGCACGCTATGCTGGCTCAAGCCTTACGCCGAGGTCACTATGCTAGCTCAAACCTTGCTCCGATGTCGCTCCGCTGCTGAGTGTGTCCCACCCTGACTCTGGATGGACGTTTGTTCCCCTGCTGGCTGATTAGCCAAATGCTCATCTTGGCAAAACAACACTTAAGGACTTACATTTTTGAGGGCAGATAAAGCCGAAAGCACCGTGTCAAAAGAGCACCGTCCTTGAGACTGCAAGGCTATTAATGTGTAAATGAATCCCACTAACATCAAAGACAAATAAAGCCCTTCTTCAAAAAGGTGACACAAACCCTTTAGCTGATAATATATTAATGCTCTAGATATACTAAATTTCAAAACAGAATTTATGTTCATGCATTGTAATATTATTTCATGTAAAATACATGGAAAATTAGTTTTAAGGTTGATACCCTGCGTATTCATAATCCCTCAATTCATAATCCATAATTGGATTTATAATTCTTTGCACGGATAATTACTCCTGCTCTATGGTCAGTCATGACCCCTTGTGATAGCTTATGAATGAATCTCAAAGAATTTCACTGCTGTTATTAAGTGCAACCTGCCTTCCTGCTCACTCCCTGATTGGGAAAGCAGGCAGAATACATTGACATCGTTCAAACTGGCCTTCAAAGTAGGACACTGGCGAGGTTAAAGTTGAAGTTAAGTTAAAGCTGAAGTTGGACCATTATTTCGCTGAACTACATTGAAAGACATCACAGGGCAAATGCGAAATGCGCACGTTTGTTACCAACACTGTAAATCACACAACTACAGTTTGGCCCGTGAGTGGGTACAGTTTGGGCTGTATGTGGGTACAGTTTGGGCTGTATGTGGGTACAGTTTGGGCTGTATTGTTTATTGTTTAAAAGGATCCCCATTAGCTGCCACCAAAGTGACGAGCTAGTCTTCCTGGGGTCCACACAAAAAATATGGGTACAGTTTGTGCTGTGAGTGGGTACAGTTTTGGCTGTATGTGGGTACAGTTTGGGCTGTATGTGGGTACAGTTTGGGCTGTGTGTGGGTACAGTTTGGGCTGTATGTGGGTACAGTTTGGGCTGTGAGTGGGTACAGTTTGGGCTGTGAGTGGGTACAGTTTGGGCTGTGAGTGGGTACAGTTTGGGTTGTGTGTGGGTACAGTTTGGGCTGTATGTGGGTACAGTTTGGGCTGTGAGTGGGTGCAGTTTGGGCTGTATGTGGGTACAGTTTTGGCTGTATGTGGGTACAGTTTGGGCTGTGAGAGGGTACAGTTTGGGCTGTGAGAGGGTACAGTTTGGGTTGTGTGTGGGTACAGTTTGGGCTGTATGTGGGTATGATACCCTCATGGTATGTCTTCTTGTTGAACTGTGTACTCAAGTTTATACTATTTAGAATAGAATTGTAGTAGAGATGATTTACCCAGTTCACTGTGAACTGCATTGTGTTCGTTACTAGGGATAGCTGATACTGTATGGGAAGAATGTGCTTTCTTATCTGTTCTGTAGTTACTTCGATGACCTTTCTATATGCACTTACTGTACGTCGCTTTGGATAAAAGTGTCTGCTAAATGACTGTAATGTAATGTAATGTACAGTTTGGGCTGTGAGTGGGTACAGTTTGGGCTGTATGTGGGTACAGTTTTGGCTGTATGTGGGTACAGTTTGGGCTGTGAGAGGGTACAGTTTGGGCTGTGAGAGGGTACAGTTTGGGTTGTGTGTGGGTACAGTTTGGGCTGTATGTGGGTATGATACCCTCATGGTATGTCTTCTTGTTGAACTGTGTACTCAAGTTTATACTATTTAGAATAGAATTGTAGTAGAGATGATTTACCCAGTTCACTGTGAACTGCATTGTGTTCGTTACTAGGGATAGCTGATACTGTATGGGAAGAATGTGCTTTCTTATCTGTTCTGTAGTTACTTCGATGACCTTTCTATATGCACTTACTGTACGTCGCTTTGGATAAAAGTGTCTGCTAAATGACTGTAATGTAATGTAATGTACAGTTTGGGCTGTGAGTGGGTACAGTTTGGGCTGTATGTGGGTACAGTTTGGGCTGTGAGAGGGTACAGTTTGGGCTGTGAGAGGGTACAGTTTGGGTTGTGTGTGGGTACAGTTTGGGCTGTATGTGGGTACAGTTTGGGCTGTGAGTGGGTACAGTTTGGGCTGTGTGTGGGTACAGTTTGGGCTGTATGTGGGTACAGTTTGGGCTGTGAGTGGGTACAGTTTGGGCTGTGAGTGGGTACAGTTTGGGTTGTGTGTGGGTACAGTTTGGGCTGTATGTGGGTACAGTTTGGGCTGTGAGTGGGTACAGTTTGGGCTGTGAGTGGGTACAGTTTGGGCTGTATGTGGGTACATTCTGAGCTGTTTCACTTCACTGTGCGTGTGCTATTGTGTGTAATGCAGCGCGACTTGGAAATGGTCACCACATTTTCCAAAGAGGAATCCAAAATGGTTTTGTAATGGAACCATTATGTTTCTTCCCATTTTCATTCCTGGCTCCCAATTTAGATTCTATTACCTAAGGGGACATTTTAGCTCATTGCAAACTGTTTGCCATATAAGTGATATTGCAAATGTACTGAATTTTATGTGTTAACACACACATTTTCACTGGATTCAGTCTGAAAAAAGGGGGAGAAGGTAACGTTCAATAGCTATATAAGGTAACTATATAAGAACAAGGTTATCTTTTGTGTCGTGTATATGCAGTAGTAACAGAAGTAAGACTTCTACAAATTGTTCAATTGAGGCTCCCAACAATGAAATCAAATTATTATTATGTTATATTTTGAATGAGATTCATTATGTATAATTACCATATTTAAAAACTTGCTGACAACGTGATCCTGCCTTTCTGCTTGATGAATGCAAGTTAGCACTAAAGTACACGTACATGTCAGATATAAGTTAGATGCCAAGCGTGTGCTGACGCACAGTATTCGTTATATTGATTTGAATAATATTTCTTTGATGCATTGGCAAAAAATCCTATTGAGTGTGCACTCTTTTTACACCTCCTCTGTCCTTTTCCCCACCCGCCCTCCCCCTCTCTGTTCTGCTTCCTCTTTCACACATATAAAGAGAAGTAGTCTGTGGTGGTCAGTGTCGGTCTGTTGTGGTCGGGGGCTGTCTGTGGCGGTCAGTGTCGGTCTGTGGTGGTCTGTGGCAGTCGGTGATGCTCGGTGATGCTCTGTCTGATGGCTACAGGGAGGCTGTGTCCCTCCAAGGGACTAAATACTCACCTGAGGGGCTCCAGGTCTCTGCTGACCATATGGATGGTCAGGGAGCCATGGTTACAGGGAAAAACACTCTCACACATACTTTCATTCATTAAGTTAGAACTGTCAGGACCTGTACCTTCTCTGGGGTAAAATAGAACCTGTTACCTCTCCGTCTACCATAGTGTCACCCACGACTGGCCAACAGGCCCAGGTTCAGCTGGGGTGGCACACGGGGTGACGTGCGGGCGGTTCAAGGACGGGAGCAGAAAATCGGAGCCCTCAACTGAATAAAACATGTTCAGATAATCACATTATTGGAGTCACGTCTGCAGTAATGTGATTGGCTGATTTGCAGGCCGGCTGATTGGGTAGATCTGCCCTTTTAGCTGATTTTCAGGTCGCCTTTTTTCTGGGGGGGAGGGGGGGGGGGGAGTTAGATGAGGTGGTTGGAATTTTGAGATGAGAGAGAGGCTCCCACCTTGGGCCTCGGCAGGGGTTGCCTTCGAAACTGCGTTGTTTCTGTCGTGTGCCGGGGCAAGGGTTGCCTTGGAAACGTACCTCGTTTCTGTCGGATGTTGGGGCTGGGGTTGCCTCTCCGGTATCCGGTCTCTGGGCTGGAGGAATCGGACTGCTTCAGCGCCGCCTTCCTCACGTTTCTGACGATAAGACAATCTATTTCATTTACATTTACTTTCAGGCGTATCCAGAGCCTGTATCCAGAGCCACTTTACATGACTGTGCACAGAAAGATGCAGGCAGTGAACAGAGACAATAGAGTTATCAGTGTCACAGCCAATAGCAGGAGATATTACATAAACATTAGACAGTATCATGTGTGTTTGTGTGTGTCAGCAGGGTACCTGGCATTAGACATGTTCATGGGCCTGTGTGTGTATCTGTGTGTGTTGTGTGTGTGTGTGTGTGTGCAGGTTACCTGGTGTTAGACATGTTCATGGGCCTGTGTGTGTATCTGTGTGTGTAGTGTGTGTGTGTATGTGTGTGTGTGTGTGTGTGTGTGTGTGTGTGTGTGTGTGTGTGTGTGTGTGTGTGTGTGTGTGTGTGTGTGTGTGTGTGTGTGTGCAGGTTACCTGGCGTTAGACATGTTCATGGGCGCGTGGTACACATTCTCCGTGATCCTCTGGTGCAGCTGACTAGCTTCTGAACACAGATGGAAACACCATGTTATTGGAACAGAAACAGGAACACAAGAGGAAATCAGCTACTCTCAGAGAAGTATGTGTGCGTGTGGATCAAAGTGTGTGTGTGTGTGTCTGAGGCTATAATGTAAGTAGCCAGACATGGTTAGAAAGAGGACATGCGGCCGCTTTGGATTATGAGTTCCTCTAAAATATTTATCAAACTGTTCACATAATGTAGTTGCAAGCAGAGATTCAAAAACACTCACAGAAGAGCTGCTGGAAACTAAAAGACACGATCTTTTTCACACAAGCCACAAACACCCAAAGTGTAAATGTGGGTTTTATCTGCGGGGGAGGGCAGTTTACCCACGTTACTCTGAGAGAGTGCAGAACTAATGAAATATAACGGGGAGCTAGCTGACCCTGCGTGCTGAGAGACAGACACCTGGTGGGTCACACTGAGCTGTAATTGGGCCTCATCCATCTTTTTACAGAAGCTCTGCTTTCTCTCTGTTAATATGGGGCTTAAGCTTCAAGTTTTTTCCTGCGGGTGAAAGCGGGAGTAAATGGGCTCTCTCCTTGGACCAGAGTCAGTCAGGCAGGCAGTCAGTCAGTCAGGCAGGCAGTCAGTCAGTCAGGCAGGCAGGCGGTTAGTCAGTTCGTCTGTCAGTCAGTCAGGCAGTCACTAGTGTTTAATATTTTCCCGAAAAATTTCTATTTTTAAACCCGGGATTATAACACCTCGCTCCCGGTTTTCCCAGAAATCCCCTCAAAAAAACCAGGGGTGTTCTAGTTAGCTATTATCAAATGTGCGACCCTACTTATTGGTTTACAGGATCTTTCAGCAACATGGCATTGTCCACTAGCGTACTATTGGCTGAGATTCTTGAATATCAATAACAACAAACTGTTTTTCAAAGACGTTTTATTAATAAAAGCAACATATTTTCTGTACAAAATTATGGCTGCTTTGGAACTTCGGACATCTAAACAAAGTCTATAGGGCTATTAGGCCTTCCTGAACTGTGAGAAGTATTAACGCTGGCTATAACTGTTCACAACAAAAAGGCTTTAGGTCTACAGGCAAATAGCCAGTGTTTAAGGAAAAGGACCAGGCTATTCGCCTCCCCCTCAAAAAAAATTATGCCTACACATTTTTACCCTCTTCTTTGAAATGTAGAGAGTTTCAGCAGTGAATGCCCAAAATTGATAAATTTGGAAATAAAGTAGCGTGTTTTATGCAGAAATTTCTCAAGTTTATAACAAGCCAATAAAAAAATCTAGGTTTTTGAGAATGTGAGTAATAGGCCTATATTATATAGCCTAAGTAAATGTTATGGCATAAATACAATCTCCATCCATGGCTGTGGCTCAGGAGGTAGAGCGGGTCGTCTGCCGATCGCAGGGTTGGCGGTTCGATCCCTGGCTCCTCCTGTCCACATGTCGAAGTGTCCTTGTGCAAGACACTGAACCCCAAATTGCTCCCAATGAGCAGGCTAGCGCCTTGCATGGTGGCTGCTGCCATTGGTGTGTGAATGTGTGTGTGAACGGGTGAGTGAGAGGCCATTGTAAAGCGCTTTGGATAAAGGCGCTATATAAGTGCAGTCCATTTACCATTTACCATCAAGACACATCAGCAAATAAACGCTAGCCTACCGTTGTGAAATGAGGGACGTTTAGCCGTAGGCTACGAGTTGGTAAGAAAAGCGAAGGTATCTAATTAACTTGCAACTTGCTCTAAGAATTCCAGCTCGTTTTGTAATTATAGCTGGGCTATATTTCTGCAGAATCCGATGTCCTGGAATAACAAAACTATGGGTTTGCTTTCATTATTAGGCTACCCCTTGTCCATATCCACGGTTGCCCCCTAGTGGTAGCCTAGTCACTGACATCGCAATTATAGTAGCCTATTCTTTTCAGGGAGGCAGGCAGGCAGTTAACCAGTCAGTCAGGCAGGCAGGCAGTTAACCAGTCAGGCAGGCAGGCAGTTAACCAGTCAGACAGGCAGGCAGTTACCAACCAGTCAGGCAGGCAGTTAAGCAGTCAGTCAGACAGGCAGACAGTTAACCAGTCAGTCAGGCAGACAGGCAGTTAAGCAGTCAGTCATACAGGCAGGCAGTTAACCAGTCAGTCAGTCAGGCAGGTAGGCAGTTAACCAGTCAGGCAGGCAGACAGGCTTTTAACCAGTCAGGCAGGCAGACAGGCTGTTAACCAGTCAGGCAGGCAGGCAGGCAGGCAGTTAACCAGTCAGGCAGTCACCATGTCGTTGCTCAGTGACCTCACGCACAGCCTGTCGGCCAGCAGACGGCAGGCATACACAGCCGCTCCCTGACAGTCAGGGATCCAGACCGTCTGGCGCAGCCCTCCACACCCTCCCCCCAACACCCAGAGGCACTCTGCCTTTCAGTAAACACCCCCCACCCCCACCTCACTCCTGGCACAGTCTCACTGTAACATAAAAAAAATGTATGCAGTTTGTATTATGATTATGTATTACTTCTGATAATGGTTGTTATCATTATCCTTATTATTGTTATTATTCTCATCAAAATTATAATTTTAATTATTATCATTCTTCGTCTTCTTCTTATTCTTATCCCCACAATTATGATCCCATGGTCGTATTTAATGTGCCATAACTGCATGGTGTCTTAAAATAACTGAATTATTGTTATTCATTCCCATAACTGGTGCTATATCCTGTCAGACCCCCCACAAAGCACAGACAATGTGCCTGGCTTTGATACAACAGCAGCGACACAATGTTGTTAAAACCTAATTTGCCAAGGGGTCAAATGCAGACCCCCCCCCCCCCCACACACACACACAACACACACCTCTGCATGCCTCCAGCTGTCCTGTCAGCACCTTCCTGATTTCTGACACCCACATGTTCTTCACATCCATAGAGGAGGCCTGGGAATGAACAAACACACACACACACACACACACACACACAGCATTATACCAGCGCCCCTCTGTTTCTACACAAAAGCCTGACCCTAAATCAATATAATCTTTTTTTTCTTTTCACATAAATTGCTGTGGTTGGGATTATTGGCCTTCTCCTGGAACAGCTGCTAACGGCTGGAAGAACACTGAACACAGCAAACCTTTTGGGGTTAGACCACAGAACTCAACGTGCTCTCGAAGCTCTTCAGTATTGGCCCAAGAAACTCTTCACATGGGCCAACACTGCCACACAGTGGTGAATGGGAGAAGTGAACAACTCACAGCCAGTGACTTTCAAGGAAGACATTCAAATGCCTGACATTCTCACAAAAGACTTAAATCAACAATTTAAACATGTTGGCCAGGAGACACCTATGAACTACTAATCAGGACAATGTGAGCAAATTCTTTTGATAAGGAACCGTAGTGCAGGATGAGAACATTTAATGGAATTTTACGTCGGGTGTTTTGATCCTCAGAGTCAGACGATGTTTTACCTGAATTATGTAGACTTCCTCTCTCCCGTTGTACCACACCTCAAACTTCTTCATGTCCCCTTTGACGTTCTCTGTGATTCCCACGGCGCTCATCTGGGACACAAAGACAGAGCAGATGCTGCATTGCACCCAATATCACCGCTTCCCACAAAACTTCAGAGAAGCACAAACTGCTTTTAAGTGAATTTTAACTTTTTCAAATGAATATACTTTTCCCTTTCTCCCCTGAGGAGAATTTAATTTGAAAAAGTAGACGGAAACCTTGTCGCTTTTTTTTATTTATTATTAGGGCTTTTTTTCCCCAACAATTTTGATTCTGTGACAAGTTTTGCCAAACGGAGGTAGGAACTGAAGCTCAGATAATCTGTCGCAGGGTAAATGGACGGGCACTGTGATTTGTTGGCTTGTGTTGTTTCTCAGGTTGATTGCCAAGTTGTATTAGAGTGAACATGCCTCAAGGCTCAGTGACTGAATTCCTCAGCTCAATCAACCCAGCAAACGTTTCCTTCTGAAAACAAAGATCTTTCGTCTATCAGGAAAGGGCTTCCTGTCTTGATTGGAGCGCTTTTTTAATATCTTACACGCGCTAAAAACTTTTAACTAGCAGAAACCTTTCTCTGTGTCGTTAAGTTATGCATGTTTGGCATTTCGCTGCCTGCGCTTCCCTTGAGTTTTTAAAAGATCAAAATGAATATTTATAAGAGCGATATTTCATTGCCTTTGGAAACAAACTTTGCTAAACTGCGAAAGAAAATTAGAGGTTTGAAACAGGAAGTGATGTCCTTGGATGGGGAGAAGATGAGGAAATGTGATCAGAGGAGAGTGTTGATAAAAATTTGGACATGCTTGCTTATTCTCTCCAGTGTAATTCTACAATTCCATCCTCTCATTCCATTATATTTTGTCCTGACTGAAATTATAAATACCACCTTTTAAAAATTGAATTATGCTAATTAATGCAATTAATGCAAATGTAATAAAGTCAAATTACTTTTTGTTTAATAATTGATTTCATTAATGCAATGTATTTACTTATTTGCTATTATATACTGCTCAAAAAAAATTAAGGGAACACTTAATCAACACAGTATAACACCAAGTCAATTAAACTTCTGGGATATCGATCTGTCCAGTTAGGAAGCGTAAACGATTGTGAATCAATTTCACCTGCTTTGGTGCAAATGAAAGTGACAACAGGTGGACAGGAGAGGCAACAGCAAGACAACCCCCAAAAAGTAAATGGTTTTGCAGGTGGTGGTCACAGACCATTTCTCTCTCCTTATCCTTCCTGACTGATTTTTCTCTAGTTTTGCATTTTGCTAGTGCCCTTGTCACTACTGGTAGCATGAGGCGGCACCTGCAGCCCATTCAGGTTGCACAGGTAGTCCAGCTCCTCCAGGATGGCACATCCATGCGTGCCGTCGCAAGAAGGTTTGCTGTGTCTCCCAGCACAGTCTCAAGAACGTGGAGGAGATACTGGGAGGCCATTACACGAGGGGAGCTGGACAGGGCCGTAGAAGGGCAACAACCCAGCGGCAGGACCGGTATCTGCTCCTTTGTGCGAGGAGAAACAAAAGGCTACAAAATGACCCCCAGCACTGTGCAGCTCGATTGGCATTTGCCAGAGAACACCAGAATTGGCAGGTTCGCCATTGGCGCCCCATTCTCTTCACAGATGAGAGCAGGTTCACACTGAGCACATGTGACAGACGTGAAAGAGTCTGGAGACGCCGAGGCGAATGTTATGCTGCCTGCAACATCATCCAGCATGACCGGTTTGGTTTAATTGACTTGGTGTTATACTGTGATAATTAAGTGTTCTCTTCATTTTTTTGAGCAGTGTATTTCTGTCACTAATAACTATTTGTTTATGTCATCACATATCTGTGTAGTATGGCACTTTATGACTCGTCATTGTAATTTACATACACTTACAAAATTAATCCTTCTCTCCTTAGTTATACTCATGTAGCCACTTTTCTGACACCCTTTCAGTTATTACTTGTTTGAAGCAAAGCATTGTGGGACTTGTAGTCGCATGTAGGCCAAATGGGCTCTGTAAAGGATGCGTCGTTCTATGATGTTTCCTGCCTGCGTTCATTGAACAAGTCCAATGTTCTCTGTCACGGCAGCTGCGTTGTGAGGAGACGAGAGGACAAGACAGTGATGACTGTGAAATCACCCATCAACTTTGCATGGGCTTCTGAAAAGGGTTTTGCTGAATTGCTGCAAATTTGTACAAAAATTGTCCACTAAACGCATGAGATACTAGTGATGCGCAGTAACTAGGAAGCGCCATAAGCTGTACCGGTTTGGTCCACAAAATCTTAAAATATTGTCCAAATGACACAATAACTTAACAAATCGGCACATGGGGAGACATTAGATGAACAATAAAGCACCTATTGCGACTACATGTTCTTAAAATTAATTGACTTTGTATTTTGAGCGCATTTGGAACCATTAACTTGCATTGAAAATCGGGCCTGAAAGACCTATACTGGAGCCAACCGCACTGGCGCCAGAGAGCAACGCTTTCAACAAGACCAGGAAGTGAGGTTCAATAGCGAAGCCCAGTTTTTGCCCCTTGATTTTAACGCAGCCCATGACTAGAACCCAGCAGCGCCTCACGGTGGACGGCTGTGTGAAGAGACACTCAGCTTTACCTTTAAGGAGTGTTTGAAGCTGTAGGAGGGGCTCTTCTCGTGTCCGTCAGCGGTCTCCTCGCGCTTCTTGCAGAAGAGAAGTATCTTGTTGTAGAGGAAGAGGTGCCGCTGCATGGGCTTAAAGCGGGCCAGGTCCTTGACCTTGCTGTGACCCCGTTTGTGGTCCGTCCACACCTGGAAGGAGCCCTGCATGAGAAGCTTTCCCAGGTCACTCAGACTGCCCTGGGGAGAGGGACACACACACCTGGGTCAAACACTTCACCTGAACAACGCAGTGAGGGTCAAACATTTCACCTGAACAACCCAGCAATACACACCTGGGTCAATCACTTCACCTGAACAACCCAGCATTACACACCTGAGTCAAACACTTCACCTGAACAACCCAGCAATACACACCTGGGTCAAACACATCACCTGAACAACCCAGCAATCAGGGTTTGGGTCAATTCCATGTCTATTTACATAACTATGAATATAAATCCTTAAATTGAATTAATTACTTCTACAAAATGCCTGTAATGTTCTATGAGGATTTTTACAATTTAATTACAGAACTGCCTGAAATGCCTAACCAACCCAACAGAGATCTAAAACTACAGTCCTGGAGGGCCGCAGTGTTTACAGGGTTAACTCCAGTCCTGGAGGGCCGCAGTGTCTGTAGGTTTAATTCCAGTCCTGGAGAGCCACAGTCTCTGTTACTTCTTTGGATCAATCATGATCCTACGAAGGTGATTCAAGCCACCTCAACCAATGACCTGTAACATAACACTGGCTAAAACACCCTAGAACCAATCACAATATAGGACACTCTTAATCTCACTTCCCATTCCAGACACTGAAGAAAGGTCAGACAGGTGCTGGTTTGTGTTTTCTGAACACAAGTGAAAACACACCAAGTGAAAACAGTACTAGCACCCATACCAAACTGTTCTATCAGCCACAGTATTTGTGTTCAATCCCACGTCCATCCATCAAATGGTAACTTTGTTTTGGGTTTTAATGCGATGCCCTTAACGTACCTGCAGCAGGGCGCTGCGTGGGTAAAATAATGTGCATGGGGGAAAAAAGGCTAGCAGCTCGCTTTAATGGACGTCTTTAACAGTATGCTATTAAAAGGCTGTTTTTGGCCATTTTTACAGCACTGCATTGGACACGGCTGGCCGCACACACACTCTAGCAGCACGCACCTCGAACCCCGTAATGGCGATCTGATGCATGGAATCGTTGACTGATTTTATGATGTCGAGCACGGTGGCCAATGCTTCCTCCAGCTCAGCAGTGCCCTCCGAGTTCTTACTGCATTTCAGCATCTCCTGCAAAAGCAAGCGCATCAATCACAAATATTCTACAATTATATATACACACACATACACACACACCAATCACAAATATTCTACAATTATATATATACACACACATACACACACACGCACACACACACACACCAATCACAAATATTCTACAATCACACACACACACACACACACACACACACATGCATACCAATCACAAATATTGTACAATAATATAAACACACACACATGCACACCAATCACAAAAAATGTACAATTATATAAACACACACACACACACACACACACACACACACGCACACCAATCACAAATATTGTACAATTATATAAACACACACACACACCAATAACAAATATCCTACAATTACACACACACACACACACACACACACACACACACACACACGTACCTTTCAGTTCAAAATGTAACTATACATTTCTGAATATTATGGGCATTTCTATTCATAAATTGCAGTTATCCTCCTGAATTTACTGAAGTGTAAATGGAATTATCCTCAAACACAGGTGTACATATATTTTGGTTTTAAATTTGATTAGAAGCACAGTTCAAGCATTGTGATGTAAAAATATGTTACAAAATGTAAAAATAAAAAAAATGTAAAAACAGGTGCCCTGCCAGGCCAGAAGGGGGCGATACTCAAGATGCACGTCAATTCATATTAAAAGAAAAATCACCGGACAGCTCTGGCCTCGTCCTGCCCCCCCCGCGCTCATCTCAAACCCCCCCTGACAAGGCAGTTAAATTCAGACTCTCTTGGGTCGAAGGCAGGGGAAGAGGGGGGGCAAAGTTTCACACCGATCATGTTACAGTTCCACAACGATCGCTGTCAATCAAAAGTGATGGCCGGAATTGATAGACGCTCTCTCTCCTGTCTTCCTCATTCAGCCAGCTCATTCCCTGGAGACGCTCGTTAGTGTTTCGGCCTTTATTAGGGGTGACGGCTGACATCGAGGTGTGGGGGGGGGGCAACAGCTGTGGTCACGGAATGAACGTCACAGTCACACGCACACTAGAGCTTATTTTAGAGTGGAAAGGTCGTAGGGCTTGTGGGCTTAACGAAAGGCATTAGAGGTATACTGTGACAGAAACAGTGTTACCTCCCGTTGTCCTTTTAATTTCACAAACATCTAACCTTTTTTTACCACCTGTGCCCCTGCCCTGGTTTGAGAGTGTGTATCATAACTTCTGCCAATTCCTAACAGGTTTTCATATTGGTGGAGCCACGTTGATCTGAGCTAGGATGGTGCTGGCACAATATGAAACTGCAGAAGGATGCACACAGGGCAGATTAAAGGGTTTTTGCTCTATTGGGGTACACAGGGCAGATTAAAGGGTTTTTGTAGTATTGGGGTACACAGGGCAGATTAAAGGGTTTTTGCAGTATTGGGGTACACAGGGCAGATTAAAGGGCTTTTGTAGTATTGGGGTACACAGGGCAGATTAAAGGGTTTTTGCAGTATTGGGGTACACAGGGCAGATTAAAGGGTTTTTGCAGTATTGGGGTACACAGGGCAGATTAAAGGGCTTTTGTAGTATTGGGGTACACAGGGCAGATTAGAGGGTTTTTGCTCTATTGGGGTACACAGGGCAGATTAGAGGGTTTTTGCTCTATTGGGGTACACAGGAAAATTTGAAAGGTTTTTGCAGTATTGGGGTACCCAGGGCAGAATAAAAGGGTTTTTGCAGAATTGGTGGACACTCCATTCGCCATCTCCTGAGGCAAACAGAGTATTAGAGTCGACTGAGGTGTTTGTGATATTTTTCAAAATATATGTTGTGTGTGTATGTGTGCATGTGGGCACAGACATGCATGTGTGTGTGTGTGTGTGCGCGTTTTTTGTGTGCGTGCGTGCATGTTGTGTGCATGTGTATGTGTTTGTGTGTGTGTTTGTGTATATACAGTCAAGCCGGAAAGTCTGCCCACCCCTTTCACCTTCTCCACGTTTTATTACATTACAGACATATTCTACAATAGATTGAGTTAATTTTTTGTCTCAAAATTCAACACAAAATAGCCCATAATGACAAAGTGAAAACATGTTTTTAGAAATTTTTGCAAATGTATTAAAAATCAAAAAACTGAAATTTCTCATTTACATAAGTATTCATATCGAGAGTTTTTTTGATGTTGATGGGTCACAGACTTCAGGAAGTAACAGCATGCAAAGGATATGCGACCAAATATTAAATATGATACTTTACAAAGAAAAGGGTATGAATAAAATATTTCAGTTTTCGATTTTTAATACATTTGCAAAAATTTCAAAAAACATGTTTTCACTTTGTCATTATGAGTTATTTTGTGTAGAATTTTGAGACAAAAAATGAACTCAATCTATTGTAGAATATGTCTGTAATGTAATAAAACGCGGAGAAGGTAAAAGGGGTATTCAGACTTTCCGGCTTGACTGTATGTACAGTGGAGAATTTGTACTTTCCGTCCCCTGAAATGGGGGAGGGACTGTGTATAAAAAGGGATACAATTGCTGCACGTTTCACTTGATATGGATGTGAAAACCCTCAAATTAAAGCTGAAAGTCTGCACTTTAACCTCATAGTCAGTTTCATTTAAAATCCAATGTTCTGGAGTACAGAGCCAAATCAACAAAAATTGTTGTCACTGCCTGAATACTTTTCGTCCCCACTGTGTGTGTGTGTGTGTGTGTGTGTGTGTGTGTGTGTGTGTGTGTGTGTGAGAGAGAGTAATTCAGTGACCCCGGGGCACCCCCCCACTGATCCGCTGTGTGAGAGAGAGCTTTATTCATTGCAGCGGCTTTTAACAACGGTATTTAAACTGAAAATGAAAAAAAAAAAACAGCGCATTCAGCGCATTTTCAGATGTGAGAACTGTAACGCGAAACGCAGCGCTGGGGGTGTGAAAGCAGCGCTGGGGGTGTGAAAGCAGCACTGGTTTGTGCTTTCTCTTACTGCGAGGCACACAAAGTCACAGTGGAGGTGTGAGGAGACAATGGGACGGGACATTAGGGACAGGCTTTCACTAGACGGCCCATTAAAAGCCACTTTAAGAGCTGGGCGGGGGTTGAAAGGGCTCTGTTAGTTTCCATAGGGATGCTAATCAGGGCTGGGTGGGGTTTTGAGCCATGTTTACGCCTTGCATTCCGCAGTGGGACCCAAACAGTGCCTCAGGGTGCGGGGTGTGTGTCCAAGTGCGACACGCAGGCGGTTAAACCTGCCTTCAGCATCAGCTGGTACTTGGTGATTCTCTGCACAGGTTTTAGCAGGTACGCGTCCAGGGAGAGCTTGTGGTCCAGCTTCTTCTGACACTCCTGCCACAGGAAAAAAAAAATACTTCACCCGACAGAACAGGAACTCACAGAAACTTACAATGCATCTGGGAAACGAAAAAGATACATCTTTTTATATCGGCTCTTTCTGTTCTCCTGCCATTCACAATCCATATCCAAACCACAAACTCAAAATCGACACCGCCAACGTTACAACAACAGGAGAACGTTTCCCTCTCGAAAAGCAGCATTGAGGGAACGTACTCGGCCCAATCATCATATTATGATTATTAGTGTCACCTGCACAATTATTATCTTCATCATTATTACCCTTAGACTTAGTCTCATTCTCAGTCTCACTTTCGGTCCCAAGTCTTATTCTCAATCATAGTTCTAAGCATTCTTCCTATCTTTTCATTGGTCTCATTCACATACTTACTCATTCATGTTTCTTTTAGTGTATTACTCTCTTAATATTCTATTTTATTGGTCTCAGTTTAATTCTTCTTCTCACTCTAAGTTACTGTGTGGGAGGGGGGGGTCACCTGGAAGAAAGCGCAGTCTCCACACTGCTTCCACAGAACCTCGGACCGTGGTTTGTTCTGGCAGTACTTCTCATAGATCTGCAGGTCCTCTTTCTGGAGAAGAGAGTTCTCTCAAGACACATTACACTAACACACTCACCAACTGCACACACACACACACACACACACACACACACACACACACACACTCACCCTTTTTAGAAAACACCTTCCCACCAACTCTGGGTTTTCAACACAGTTTTCAAGCTCCTTCAGAAATGTCCTGAAAAACAGTGAGCCAAATGTTAAAGGCAAGGAAGAAGCGCACGTGCACACGCGCACACACAAACAAAATACACACAAATTTCAGTAGTATTCAAGCTTGATAATTTGATGAAATACGCATACCAAAACCAACTCAACTAAGTGGCAGTAAAGAGAAACACCTTTAGCTGTGTGTGTACTTGCCAGAGCGGGAGCTGCGGTGTGTGTGTGTGTTGCGTGACTCTGTGTGTGTGTGTGTGTGTGTGTGTGTATGTGCCAGAGCGGGAGCTGCGGTGTGTGTGTGTGTGTGTTGCGTGACTCTGTATGTGTGTGTGTGTGTGTGTATGTGCCAGAACGGGAGCTGCAGATAACAGCAGCAGGGTGCCGGATACAGTGGGCATCACTGAGAGGCCCGGCTGCATCAGTCTGAGTTTGTGGAGCCGGTAAAGTGTGCCAGGACGGTCACAGAGGTCGCTGTGTAAAACTGGAGTTCCTGGGAAACGCTGCAGTTAAATCAGCCTCATATTCTCTGCCCCATTGCACTGGGAATACCCCGTTTACATGCAGCGCTCTTCCCTGTGCCGTTTTATTATTACTAGTAGTTATGGACATCTTGATTTCAGCCGGAAAAGGATGAGTCTAAATGTGACAGTGTAAATGGGGACAACGTATGGAGGAGCTTGTCTAAGGCGTGGGATTTAGGAAGCTCAGAGGAGTTAGCGTAAACAGGGTCTATTGTGCTTTTAAGTATTGAGGGCCGCGAGCACAAAGCATTCCTTCCAACTCATTCCCACGAACCAACGGATGGATTAATAATTGACCTGTTCATTTTTGTATAGTGCTTTTATAGACATGCGGTCACAAATACGCTTTACAGTGGAAATACAAAAGAAAATTGGGCAAAAAAGCTAGGACTGAACCCCAAAAAAGACTGATTGAGGTAAAAAAAAAAAAAATTTTTAAATCTCCTCAATGGGGAAAAAATACTCAAATGGTGGCGAGAAAAAACTCCTTTTTGGGAGGAACCCAGCTATAGGGGGGAAAGTTCACTTTTACACACATGCACTGGCCGGCAAATCAAACTGCAGGGAACAAAAACCAGCGCAACGCATAAACACAACTTTCAGCACTGATTTGCAAAATGTCTTGGTAAATAATTCAGTGGTTTGTAATATTATACTCCTAAGTATTGTTATCATGATTATTCAGCACTCTCCGATATTCTAAAATAAGTCCCCAGGCTACGGTCCAGACTCAATATGCACTGTAACTGGATGTGCAGCAGCCCTTCAAGCCTATTTATCAATTAGTGAAATTGTGTCATGGTTTTGTGAACCTGTGGCTTGTCAGCATCCTAGAGAAGAGAGTATATTAGTGAGGAAGAATGGAGAGATTCCTTGTTGTTTATTTCCTCCTATTTTGTGTGTGTGTGTGTATGTGTGCGTGCGTGCCTGTATGTGCCTGTATGTGTGTGTGTGTGTGTGTGTGTGTGCCTGTATGTGTGTGTGCATGGGTGTGTATGTGCGTAAGTGTGTGTGTGTGTATGTGCATGTGTGTGTGTATGTGTGAGACTCAGGGTAATAACAGGTGATGTGGAAATCGAATGGCGTTCCCCAAGTGGCTCTCAGACCATTTATGGCGCCTGTGTTTCACCCTGTAACTCAATCCGCTCTGGCAGAGCGGTGGATCAGTGAGGGGGGGCCCTGGGACAATGCACAGCTCTGGGGCAGGGTGGGGCGAACTGTGTGTCACACAGGGAGGGGGGTGGTGGGAACTTGTCAAACTGGTTCCTCTGCATTTTGCTGTATCTCCAACCTCTAGGAATGTTCTTAACAAATCACTCATTAACGAGGGGGGGGGTATCTGCTGGTCTCACAACAAGGCATAACAGAAACAAATTTAAAAAGTCTCTTACCTGTTGTGAAAGTCATAGATTTCCGTAAGATTTCCAAAAAGCACCTCTTTTTTGTTTTGTAACGTCACAGGAACTAGGTGTGCGAGATCTGCGTTATCAAGCTCAGCTGCATAACCCTAAGACAGAGTGAAATTACAGGGCTATGAGCAATGCAACAAAAGTGTGTGTCAATTGCCAACATTCATTTATACATGAGCATGCATAACACCTCCTGGATTCTGTTTGCCGTGAGATGATTTTGTTTACCGTGAGAAACAGTCATGTTTCTTATCTGAACCTGACCTGCCATGCTGGATAACTGCACTGAGTAAAATCCGGAACAGCTCTTTTTACCTCAGTCCATGTTCCAGATTTGGGAGGGTTCCGGGTTTTACTCAGTGCAGTTATCCAGCCAACTCGGTAATCTTGCTCGGTGATACAGGCCCCTGCCGCGCTGCATTAAATCGATGCTAACAAGCTTGTTTGGGTTAAACAGAGCCACACACAGTGCCTCATTCAGGGTGTCCGGTTTCACACAGTGATGCAGCCTCTTAGTCATGATACAAGCAAAACAGAAATAAAAAACCCACCTCCATGATGCTCTGCAACTCTTCAACATAAACTCTTTCAGTTTCAATGAGCTCAGTCATGATGTGTCTGCAAAGAGGAAAACAACCATAATGCATCATGAAAACCAAACTACATCTCGACAAGCCACATATTGGGAAATATCATCTTACACCAGATATGAAGAGCACCGGGAGCTAAAGAAAACCTACAGCAGTGCAGTGCCATCTAGTATCAGTTTTACTACCGCTATCTGTGATCTATTATCAGACATAGACTGCTTGTTTAGATAGCAAATGCTCCATATCTAAAACAAGCTGAATCCTGAGCCTGCAACAGCGCAAGGGCTTGTAAGAATTCTTCCGATATCGCCTTAAACCCGTGTCATATCGCCAAAAAGGGGTCACACGTGATGTGTTTCTGAGACACAGGGGTTAGAATTAGACGCAGCCCGGCCTTTTAACAGTACCCCCCCCCCCCCAGAATTTACACATTTTAATGGGATTTGAGGCCTGGATTTTCATGTTCACTCACAAAACCGCCAGGCGTCTGATGCATGGCGATGTGTGTATATTGTTCGATAAAGACAAGTGAGAGCGAGCGCCACGCATTTGCTGCGCCATGCACCTGCTGCGACAGTCGCTCGGCTTTCTTTCTGCTGCACCTTGCTTAGAAATGCGCTTGTGTGGTTTCCCGCAAGCACACCTCATAAGGTTCGATCAAGCCTGCATTCTTTACATAGAGTCTATTATACAGCTGGCTATTTACTGACTTTACTTAAGCGTACAACAGCAGTGCTCCACCTGGGAATTAAACCAACTTCTGGAGTTCCCTCCGCATTATGCTACACTGCCACCCTGTACACACACACAGACACACACATGCACGCACATACTCGCACACACACATAACACATACATTTACACGCAAACACACTCGCGCACGCACACACACACAGACTCTCCCTGTTCCTGAGAGTCATGTGCCTGTTCTGCTTTCCACACTCACAATTGTTTAGTACCGTGGTGTGTGAGTCTGTGTGTATGTGTACATACATTGAGCACCATAATTAATTGGACATTGACACATATTTTGTAATTTTGGTTCTGTACTCTATCCCTTTGAGGTTGATACAATGACAATGAGGTTGAAGTGCAGACTGTCAGCTTTAATTTGATAGTCTATTGATCCATCTCGGATGAACCCTTTAGAAATTATAGAACCTTGCCCCCCCCCATTTTCGGGCATCAAAAAATACTGGACAGTTTAACATAATGTAGAATAAAGTAATCATTTTAAATATTTGGTCGCATATCCTTTGCATGCCATGACTTCCTGATGTCTGTGACCCAACAATATCAAAAGACTCTTGATATCTTATTTTCTGGTACTCCTACAAGTGATACTATAACCTTTCTGCATTTGAATGGATCTCTATGGGAATTGGGGGGTGGGACTAGATTTAGCTATAAATTACACTGGAACAGTATGGAAGACATGGTTGGCAAACTCACACCACTATTCTTATGAGAAAGATTAACACAAATAAATACACCAGTTAGTCTGATTCCCCTCTGTTATGCTGCAAACGCACACACACACGCGCACACACACACTGGTCAAATCATAAAATTGTCTGTGTCAAGGCTCTCAGCCATATCCAGCTCTGTATATATTTTAATGAAAGCTTCCTTCCCATTTGCACTGTAACCTAATAAAAGCAGAGTGTTGAATGACTTGCATTGTCCTCAGGGTTCTTCTGGGTTTATGTGATTCAGGTGACAAAAATCTTCGGGGGATTTCAGCGCCAGAAATTTCAAATTTCACTTTTCTCTCTCGGCTCTAGACATGCAGTCCTGCATTATTAAAATGATAAAATGTTAAACTCTGGTGAGAGTACATTTTACTCTAATGAGAGTATGTTTTTCTCCAATAAGAGTACATTTTACACTGATTCACCTTGAACTTACATAAACTCTATGAAAGGACAATGGGAAGCCGAGTGTTTTTACAGCGCTCGTGCTGGCTCTCTTCCCTAGAGCGCGCGTGGTATTAACGGAAACTTGCTGGCTTGGCCTGAAAGTGGAGGCAGAGAGCGCATTTCCCTCTGAGCTCTACCTCCCCCCCCCCTCCTCCTGTCCTCTTCCTCTCGCAAAAGCCAGCGCACCATACGGGAGGCAGTCACAAGCCGTCAGGTCGCAGAGCAGGAAGCCCCACGGCTCTTCCTGTCGCCTGTCTGTTCCATTCAATCGTTGGGGAAAGCTCGCAACTTTTCCATAGGACAGAGGAACGACGAGATTCCCAGGCAGAAAACACGCGCGGATAAAACTTTTCCCCGTACTGGTGAGTGAACCAACCAAGGTTTATTTTTTATGTTCCTGGCTGTAGATGTATTTATAATGTGGAGACTCATGGGTGGTGTTTGATTTCAGTGGTTGTGAAAAGTAGTGTAGAGGAGAACTCTATTTAGCTTTGTCTTTGGAGGGATTTCACCGATTCCATGGGACAGTCTACCACTCCACACCAGAAGACACTTAGCTGAAAGAAAGCCAACACCCTTCACTGGAATCCGAACCTATTTATGGTGCGTCTAAAATGGCAGCTTCAAAAGCACGTATGTGCACACTTAAATCTGCTCCTTTTCTCAGTAAAAAAAAAAGAAGAAAAAACCAGAGAAAGATGTATGAGTAAATGTTTACAGAACTCTAAACAACCCCTTTAGACTGGTATCTGTGAGCTAGCCATTCTTGGCCCCCGTTTATTTTCATCTGTGGGTGGAAGATCACAGGCACAAGATAATGTGTGGCTCGGGGGGCATCAATCTTGCATGCTGTAAATGTTGTGCTCCTCCAGAGACTCGTTTCATTCCTGAGAAACGTGTTGAATGTAGCTTCTATGCCTCCATTCCTGTGAGCACATTAATTCCTCAGAAAGTTTCCAGCATGTGGAAAGTTTTAGTCTTGCTCAGGGATGGAATATTCTCTCTTATAAGGCTGGACCTGAAATGAGGAACTGAGAGCAGATGCATGCATGATTCATTCAGATCTATGATAAGAAGCCATGGATAAAAAAACTGCTGGAAAAAAACTTTTCTTTCTGATGTCGAGAAAAGTAGCTGTAAACTGCAGAAGAGCCTTTTACAAGCATGGTAATTTCCCTTGTTAGACACACTCCCATTTTGTAAATGTTTGCAGACATGTAAAGTTCTTTTAAAACACTTAAGAGCTCCTCTCCACTGTCACACTATTTACACAGTTACCATGAAAATGGGGTGACTATGGAATTCTTAGTCCATTAAAAATGTATTTAGGGCTCCAAGGAATTTTCCCTTTGGGAAAACATATAATTTGTGAGGGATCTATTCTAAACAAACTGATGTTAAAAATATATATTTGGATCAAGGGCCAATGGCCTCTGATGCAAGTCTTTCCATTTCAAAAACAGTCTACTGCCAACATATAAGCACACAAACTGTAAACAGCTGTCTATTCCCACAGTGAATGCTGAATGCAAACTAATATGTACGCCGTATATGAAATGAACATTGCAAATAACACAGCTTTGAATGAAACTGACCGTGAAACACAACAGTGAAAGACACTTGTTTAATTTCTCAATTAGAGGTGGGCTCACCGCAGGTGGTATGAAATGTGTTTTTGTTTTAAACAGCACAGTGTTTAAATGCACTGTGGGGGTTTCCCAGGCAGCTCATCCCAAAGGTATTAACACAAGCCCATTTGAGACAGGCATGCCGGCCGTCTCATTGTTGTAAATGGTCTCACTGCACAAACCTGCTGTTGTAATGGTATTTTTTTGTGGCGAAAAGCTTTGTATAGCCCGCAGTGATTCTGTTTAAAGCACGCCAGTTTAAAGCCCCTCATTATTGGATGTACCGGTGCGTTGGCTTTTATATTCACAAGCAAAATTTCGGCAACTTCCACTGCACGGTCAAGTGATTTTTAAAACAAACAAAAACAAAAAGCTTGGAAAGTGTTGGCTATTGCGACAACGTAACCAACAGATTATGTTCATTACCTACCAGAAAACCGTGGTACAAACGCCTCAACAAAAACAGCCCCTGTTGTATCTCATGTGATTTTTTTAAACACATGAGTGTGTTAAATATGTCTTCCCCGATGTGTCCTAGCTGTACTTTTCCCTTAAAGTGACGCTAAAAGCTAAAGTGGACACAATTCAGTTGAAATCAATGATGCTTTCTGCCTCACTGCATGCACACAAGACACAGTAAGAGAGGCGGGGGAGACAAATACGGAAGTTTAAAATGACATGAAAGTATTTCCCTGCAATTTAAAGATATAAAAAGATAAGAAACAGAACAATTAACCCCAATAATATATTTTTCACTGGATGAACAATAAACTCACCCTTACAAAAATATATATGAGCTTGCCGCAAACCTGTGACAAACAATGCCAAAGGTTTGCGGCAAGTTCCTATTTTCACCCGCAAATTAGCTTTGTGGGAACTGCCCAGTAGTTGATGTAAAGTAACGAATTACAACTACTCTCGTTACAGTACTTGAGTATCGACCCCCCTGTAACCGTACTTTGTTGAGTATAATTAAATTACAGTACTTTTACTTGAGTTTATTTTTCATAATGTATTGTACTTCGTTATTTTTTCTTTTGATAATAGTTACAGAGTAAATTAAATCTGGTGATTTAAGTGAGTCCCTGAAACTATAAACCAATTAGAACAAATCGCGGGCACAATTTTAAAAGATTCAGGCAATTCAACATGATTTGAGTTTTGAGAGCCAATCGATTCAGGCCTACCCAAGTCAGTCGCCGCAACCGCGAACCGGCGCGAAGCTGTTCAAAAGAGGCAAAAAAATCGAGTGTGTCTGTGTGTGCAAGATGTCGGAGCTGTCACGGACAGAGACCGTCAGCGAAAATCCCTGGCCCCACTTATCCCCAATTTTTTTATTTTAAAGTCACGAAAGGCAATAGCATTATAATGAAATGCAAAATGTGCATGCCAAAACCGGTGGAGATCTCTGCTTTTATGAATTAATCTTCTAATGTGAGGAAGCATGTGGAGGTAAGCAATTAGCTAGAATTATTATTTTCACTTTGACTTGGATGTTTTAGACTAATAAATAAGCAAGACAGCTCTGTGTTAACTATTAACTTTAAACGTAATGCTGTCGCTTCCATGTGTTTTGGGGGTGCCTGTGTTAGAGTGCAAAAGTTAAAAGTTCAGCAATATTGCACAGGCATCTGACATTAGGCTGCGTCAAAAACCGAATCGTGGAGTGAAACATAGGCTTTGCCACATCAGGCTGGTTTACCAATATGATCAGTGTCTCGTCCGTTCACATCAATGCAACATTAGTGTACACATTTTTGACCCGTTTTCAAATGGCATTATTTCGATAAAAATTGACTAAAATTGGGTGTGTTGTGTGTCTCCTACTCAGATTGTAAATTGAAGAAGCATACATACCTTTGAGCCGTTCATACTGAGAAACGTCGCTAGGGAGAGACGCTTTGAGCGACGCTTCTCACTGTGAACGGCCACTTAACCATCTGCCACTCTGTTAGCAATCTTGGAACCCATCGGCTAAATCAGAATTAAAGTTATGATTTAACCTCTGGGATCGAACCGCGAGTTCCAGGTATCGGAAGTACCATTCCAGATATAGCATTTTTCAGATCTAGCTAGCTAACTTATACAACCAAGCACACACAATCCACATAGCACAATTTTATCCTAACTTAAATTTTAACTTTTGACGGATGGTTAAAAGAAATCCCGTTTCCTATATGATTTTAGCTGTAGGCTACACATCACAACAGTTACTCTTCCAATTAAATTATTGGCTTCAATGACCACCACACTACCCATTCACTTTATCGCCTATCTTTCGCACTTGGGATTTAATACCAATTAGATTTTGAGAGATAAAAGGTTGTCTTGATTGTAGATGTACAAAAGTAACGCTAAAAGTAATTACTTGAGTACTTTTTCAGTACACAACTTATTTACTCTGACTTGAGTCATTTTCTTTACCAATACTTCTACTTTTACTCAAGTGAATTATCTCTGAAGTAGCAGTACTCTTACTTAAGTAGGAATTTTCAGTACTCTTTCCACCTCTGGAACTGCCATTCACTTCTGATAAAGTTTTTAGTTCACCACTACTGGCAAACTCTGACAAACCTCTAGAAACATTTTGTGGGAAATCATTTAGTTTGCGGGAAATGCGCTACATATTATCTGAAAGTTTGCGGCAAACTAACCAGTTTTGTAAGGGTCAATCAATGGTGTTTATGCTGTAAAAAAACGTCCGTTTTACCTTTCTTTTCTCAATGAATTCCTGGTGTAGAGAATATTATGAAATGACCTTGAGGCGTAGCTCATAGTAATCAGTACAGATACGGTGCAGTCATTTACCATATTCACAACAATGACAACACACTGTTTCACGGCTCAAATCATGTGGAGACAGTATGTCACAGGATTCCGTCTCCATTAGCAACCACTCTTGGAAGGGCAGACCGTTGCCATGACGCACTGTAGTTTATCACACATAATGATACTGATACTGGCCTTTGTTGAATGCAAATTGACACAGTAATTGCTCCCACTGATGTATGTTACAAAGATAAATGTCCATGGAGAACTTCCAGGGGAGATAGAGAGGTAGAAATATAAGTAGGACAGTGTAAGTCCACAAGGTTTTCTCTGGCCTAGATGCCTGGTGTCTGAGTGTGTGTGTTCCATTTTTGTGGAGTTCAGTGGCGACTGCCTGTCAACGTGATGAAACAGGAAGTGGTTTTATGCTAACCTAAAAAAAGCATTATAGGATTTCATAGACTTGATGTGGGTTCGGAAAAACTGATGTTAAGCTTGCCGTGCTTTTGCTGTGTTATATTAACCGCTAAATAGAACTTATTTAACAACAAACAAAACACAATAGAGATCATGCATTTTTCAAACATGCATTTTTAAAGCTTGCTACATTCCAGGATGTCCTTTTGAGTCCATAGGAAGCTGTCAGCCTTTCAGCTCCCCTGCAATGGCTTTGACATGGCAGTGGCTTTCTTACAATTCACACTTACATTTAGCAGAGTCACTTTGTTTGGTTAGTGACCGCAAACAAATAAATCAAGCGACCGTAACCGTGGCTGCATGGCACACGCCGGGCTTTCACGTTTGTTGCACTTTGTTTTCTGTAACTCAAACTGCAAGAAACTTCCAGTTACAAAACTCACAAACATCACATGACAACATCACATGACACAACTGTTACAGAACAGCACTAGCATCACATGACATTACATAAAACACACGCTCGTATCTGTGGCAACTTATAGTACAGGAGTATAGTAAGTGAACCTTCACCTGACTAATATAAGTCCCAACTCCAGCTAACAACACAGAGTTTTCAGTTAACCTCTGGTTAACCTCTTAGAAATCAGTTTTAATTTAAGTGGCTTTTCTTTGTTACTTTGCAGAGAGGAGGATATGACCTTGACTTTGGGTGTGCGGACAGCATGACGTTAACCCCATCCAGCACGGCCCTCTCTGCACTCTAACCCCAAGGCTGAGGAAGACGACAGTGGATTGCGGGACGTTACGAAGCGTGTGCTCTGTCTTTCTCTGAGGACCTACAATGGAACATCTGGATTACTGCGACAGTGGCGACCACGCCCGATCGGAGGCCTCCTATTTGACCTGACGGAGAAGGCGGGGGCGGGGCCAAGGGACGGGACGTTTGCAGGATGTTTATGAATTTCAGGAGGATCAGAAAATGCCAGTGCATCCAGCTGATGACCATGTGCCTCACCCTGTCCATGGTGATGGTGTGCTGGGAGGAGCTGGACCACCACGTGGTCAGTCACATGAAGTCGTACTCTTACCGATACCTCATCAACAGCTACAACTTCCTCAACCGGAGCTTCTCCGTTAGCCACGAGGCAGCGCGCGGCCTCAACAACCACTCCTACCTGATCGACCATGAGCGCAAGTGCGCCGGGGCGGACGTGCTGCTCCTCCTGTTCGTCAAGTCATCCCCGGAGAATGTGGAGCGCCGTCAGGCCATCCGCTCCACCTGGGGAAACGAGACGTGGATCCGGCGGGAGCTGGGGGTGGAGGTGCGGGTGGTGTTCGCCCTGGGGGTGCACCCCGACCCTCGGAAGCGGGCGGCGGTCCAGTGGGACGTCCTGAGGGAGGACGGGCGATACGGGGACATGGTACAGCAGGACTTTGTCGACTCGTTCCACAACCTGACCGCCAAGCTCCTGCTGCAGCTGGGGTGGGCCCACTCCCACTGCGGCCACGCACACTTCCTCATGTCGGCCGACGACGACATCTTCGTGCACATGCCTAACCTGGTGCGCTACCTGCAGGGCGTGGGCCGGGCAGGCATGCAGGACTTCTGGGTAGGGCGGGTCCACAGGGGGGCTCCGCCCGTCCGGCGCAAGGACAGCAAGTACTACATGCCTCATGACATGTACCCGTGGGCCTCATACCCGGATTACACCGCCGGCGCCGGGTACGTCGTTTCGGGTGACGTGGCAGAGAAGCTCTACAAAGCGTCCGCCATCCTGAACTCCACGCTCTACATCGACGATGTCTTCATGGGCATCTGCGCCGAAGTGGCGGGCGTGTCGCCCCAGGAGCACGTCTACTTCTCGGGGGAAGGCAAGACGCCGTATCACCCCTGCATCTACGCAGAGATGATGACCTCACACGGACACGTGGCGGACATACACCACCTATGGGTGGTGGCCACTGACCCCGCGGTCAGAGAGGCGTGGTCTGGGCTGACGGGCAGACTATACTGCACTGCAGTGAAAGCCCTGCTCCTCTGCAAACCCTATCATTTTAACACCTACCCCTGCAAGGCGGCCTTTTCGTAGCGAGAGTCAGAACAGGCCCATTCGGAAAGGTCCCTGGCTTTATAGTTTTCCAGTGTCTGTTTACACAACATGCCCCTGTTTTGTATGTTTGGGGTTTCATGTTGCAGAAGATGCTGCATGGCTGCACAGACCCTGGGGAGAGCTAATTTTACTCTAGGGCCCGACGGTTGTGGTCAGAAATAATTTTTTAAAATAGTCAAGGGGAGAATTTTCACAAAACTCCCTCCTTATGACCACTTCCTGTTAAATAAATTCCTGTTAAACATGAAATGTTCCCATATGAACATTCCGCAGCTCCACGCTTCCCAAAGCTTTCCGCATCATAATCAGCTCGCGGACAGCAGGGCTTTACCCCGGACGCCATTCTGAGGCCCTTCATCCCTGCTGGACTGCAAAACACTCGTCTTCAATTCATTCGGCTTGCATGCACATTTCCTTTTTTAAGCGGCTGGATTGGTTTGATTGTAAGTAACGGGGTATATGACTGATTCGGTGTACACACCAAAAAGACTATATTCAAAGCAATAAGATTGAGCGATTTGACCCCGTTTATGTTTATAAAGCAGGTCCGTCGGCCAAACTGCAATGTGGGGACCGAGCCCTCAGGGAGAATCAGGGTTTTATTGTGTTCCTCTTAAAAGCCTCAGAGATAAATTCCAGTTAACTATTGTGATATGACAATAAAGTAAATAATAAAACTGCAGCAAAAAGTACATCTCCTCTGTGTTAGCATGAGAAATGAGGTTAGTCTCACACGCACGCACGCACACACGCACGCACACACACACATTCAGAGAAAGAAAATGAGCATATTTCCAGATGAGCACATTTCTTGCTTCTTTTTTTCAGAGTCTGTTGCCAGGGTTGGTTGCAAACTGAAGAAGTATGCCTATGTGGAAAATGCACAGCCCTAAAATACAGAAATTATTGCCAAAGCGGACAAAAGCTGGATGCTCATCCAAAGTTCACCTTCTTAACAACTATCGTTACGATCGTTTAAGACGAATGCGATATAAATGATTAACACATACTCTTGGATTATCTGTTCATCAGGTGATCTTAGTGACAGATCATGTGAAATCAGCAAAATAGCTAACAAGGTTGACGCACAATACTGTTATACTAAGAAAATTTAAAACACTGGTTTGTCATCTCAGGTGCCGTGATTCATAAATGGACTCACAAAACCCCATATATATATATATCACCGTCATATATGACAGAACTTCATGAACGTAATGGCCTTAAAGGGATACTAGGGCCTAGAACAACATTTGGCTGAAAAACTAGATCCCCTTACAAAATTATAGGTGATAGTGATCCCCTTGACCACTGTGGGTGCATAAGAACAATAGCACAAACGGGGCTCTGCACTTCCTAGGATTTGCTGACGTCAAACTCGTAATTTGACGGTAGAGAAGGAAGAGAAATACACGGACTACAGCAGTTCTTATATAGTTCTGTGGACTACAGCCTGTAGGCGGGAGTGTGGGCTGGTATGCCTGAATGATGGTAGGCCTACGCGGTTTCAGGTTGGGTCGGAGGGGGGGGTGTCTTGTCTTGACCTGGCTCTGGCGACGGCGGTCCTGGCAGGGAAGGGGGAGTGGGATGTTATGGACAGGTATACGGTAGGGAGCGACCACTTCCTGATTTATATGCGGTTTGGGCAGTCCCTGCTGGTACAGGCAGACGGGAGGCCGAGGCAGAGGGATTATAGTAGGGCGAGGTGGGAGGAGTTTGATGAGGGGTGTGCTGGTGAGCTGGGCAGTGTGGATGGGGATGGTACGGTGGATGGGTGGAATGAGAGCCTGTGTGCTATGTTGTATCGTAATGTGGACCGGTTTATTCCCCGGACGGGGGCCCCTAGGGAGCGCAGGAGTGTGCCGTGGTGGAACTCGGCGTGTAGTGTGGCGGTGAGGGATCGGAATCGGGCCTACAGGGTGCTCAGGCGGCGCCCGGGGGTGTGGGAAGTGGTGGAGTATAAGAGGCTGCGGGCGGTGGCCCGGAGGGTGATCAAGGGAGCTAAGCGGGATTGTTGGAGGAGGTATTGTGGGACGCTGGGAGCAGAAACTTCGGTGGGGGAGGTGTGGGCTGCAGTCCGGCGCATGTCGGGGGTTGGTAGGCGTAGGGCTATGCCAGTATTGGAGGAGGGTGGTGTGGTGGCTGTGTGTGATGATCAGAAGGCCGGGATGTGTGTCCGGACGTTTCAAGCAGTCCATAGTCTAGAGAATGTGGGGGTAGATGGAGTTAGGAGGAGGGAGGAGATGTTGAGGGGTCAGGGGTTTAAGTTGGAGGTGAGTGGGGATAATGGGGACCCCTGTACTCTGTTCTTCACCATGGGGGAGCTGCATAGGGCGTTACGGCATGGGGGCAGGTCGGCTCCAGGAAAGGATGGGCTGGGGTATGAGGTGTTTCAGCACCTGGGGGATGTGGTGCTGGAAGAGGTTTTGTCCCTCATTAATGCTGTGTGGGCGGAGGGGGTCCTCCCGGCGGCATGGAAGCAGGCAGTGGTTATCCCCATCCTGAAGCCAGGGAAGGAGGGTAAGCGGCCTGGGTCGTATAGGCCGATTGCCCTGACAGCGGTCTTGTGTAAGATTATGGAAAGGATGGTGACTGACCGGTTGGTGTACAAGCTGGAGAGAGGCGGTTGGATTACACCAGTCCAGAGTGGCTTTAGGGTGGGGAGGAGTACTATGGACGCGGTTCTGGCTCTTGACCTGGATATCAGGAAGGCCATAGCGTGTAAGGAGTGCATGGTGGCAGTGTTCCTGGACATTGAGAGGGCCTATGACATGTTGTGGAAGGAGGGGCTTCTTGTGAAGCTGTATGATGCAGGGGTCAGGGGGCGCATGTTGAACTGGATTGGGGCATTTCTGAGGGACCGGGTGATTCAGGTTAGGATTGGGGGGGCGTTGTCTGGTGAGGTGGGGACTGAGAATGGCACCCCGCAGGGGAGTGTGATCAGCCCGGTGCTCTTTAATGTTATGGTGAATGATATGTTCTAGGGGGTGGGATGTTCCCTGTTTGCGGATGATGGCGTGGTTTGGAAGCGGGGGGGGAATGTTGGGTTTGTGATGAGGAAGATGCAGGAGGTGTTGGGGCAGGTGGAGGAGTGGGCGGGGAGGTGGGGGTTTAGGTTGTCGGTGGAGAAGTCAAAGATGGTGGTGTTTGGGCACAAGCGGAAGGGGGGAGGGCTGGGATTGTCCCTGTATGGGCAGCCACTGGAGAGGGTTAAGGTGTTTCGGTTTCTGGGGGTGTACTTTGATGAGAGGCTGACCTGGAGGGTGCACGTGGATAGAACGGTGGAGAGGTGTGAGAAGGTGGTGAATGTGTTGAGGTGTCTTGCGGGGAGTGATTGGGGGGCTGTCAGGGGGACTATGCTTATGGTGTATCAGGCTTTGATCCGGTCTGTCCTGGACTATGGTAGCCTCGCATATGGGAGTGCGGCGCCGACTACCTTGGCGAGGTTGGATGTGGTGCAGGCGAAGGCGCTGAGGGTGTGCTGTGGGGCGTTTCGCACGACGCCCATCCCGGCTTTGTTGGTAGAGGTCGGGGAGGCCCCCTTGAGCGTTGCGGCGAGTTAAGCTGGCTCTGCATTATATTGCGAAGGTTAGTGGCCAGGGGCCTGGTCACCCAGGGAAGGCGTTGGTGGAGGGGTGCTGGGAGTGGGGGAGTAGTAGGAGAGGGAAGTGGAGCTTTGTGAACCGGGTCTGGATGGAGGAGGCAGGGCTAGGCCTGGGTGTGGTGGCGCCGGTGGTGGTCTGGCCGTGTGTGCCCCCGTGGCTCTTGCCTACGCCGGAGGTGGACGTCTCCTTGCTGGGGTTGGTAAGGGTGGGGGAAGGGGGTGAGGGCCCGGCTGGGCTGGTGAGGGAAAGGTTGCGGAGTGTGTGGGCGGCGCATTTGCAGATTTTCACAGATGGTTCGGTGGACCCCCGGAGTGGGAAGGCTGGTTTTGCCATCCATATCCCCCAGTTGCATATTACCGAGGGCAGGCGGCTGCCTGATGGGCTGTCGGTGTTCACTGCTGAGGTGATGGCGCTGGTGTGGGCGCTGGACTGGGTTGAGCGTGCGCGCCCGCAGCGGGTGGTTGTGTGTTCCGACTCAGCGGCTGCCCTGGGGGGCCTGAGCGGTGGTTCACAGGCTAGGCCTGATCTCATCCTTGAACTGGTGATGGCTCTGTACAGGGTGGAGAGGGTGGGGTGTAGGGTAGGGTTTATGTGGGTCCCGGCTCATGTGGGGGTGGAGGGGAATGAGGCTGTGGATGCAGCTGCTAAGGGGGCTTTAGGGCAGGAGGTGGTAGGGGTGGGGGTGGATCGGGGGGTAGCTGAGTGGAGAGGTAGGATACGGGGGGTGCTAATGGAGAGGTGGCAGGCTGAGTGGGAGGTGGAGGTGAGAGGGAGGCATTTCCATGGGATCCAGGGGAGTGTTAGGGGGGAGAGGGGCGCCCTGGGAAGGGGTAGGAGGGAACAGGTCATGATGACCAGGCTTCGGCTTAGTCATTGTGGCCTGGCCTGGGACCTGGCCCGGATGGGGAAACATGTGGATGGTCTGTGTAGCTGTGGGGGGAGGGAGACGGTGAAGCATGTCATGTTGAAGTGTGGGAGGTATAGGAGGGAGAGGGCAGATATGTATGCTCATGTAATAAGGGTGGGGGAGCCAGTTGTATCTCTGAGGGTCCTTTTGGGCCATGGGAGTCACCAGAATGAGGTGGGGAGGGCAGTGGCAAACTTTATGTTCACTACTGGCCTACATCTTAGGGTGTAAGGGCCTGGGAGGGGTGTAGTACCGTGTCTGGCCAGGGAAAGGCAGCAATACGCCACGTCGGCGTCTAGCCTGCCAGAAACACAAAAGAAGAAGAAGAAGAAGCCTGTAGGCGGGTGGGCGTGGAATGCTAGGAATGATTGACATTGTCGTTAACCCGAGAACACGCCCCCGAAGTTCTGAACACAGGTGTAGCCGCCATGACACTTCAGAATGGCGACCAGCGAGAACGTTATGTCTGAAGATTTTACGGTTTATGACGTTTATGAATCGGAAGGAGGTCGGATATCGGGGTGATACATGCATCGTTTCCATGTTTTTACCAACATCAGTGAGTTCCGAGTTGCACTGGGAACGTTTTGGCTTTGCTAAAACAGCAAACAAACAACAAATAGCCTACAACAATGGCGTTTTAACTTTTAATTGTATATGTTTAATATTCTGCATCAGCATGTCGGTCGACAAAAGCATTTCGTAGCAACTGAAAAACGGGAGGTAGGGGTTGATTTTCCGACATGGAACCGGGGTGCGTAGCTTAGCTAAGTGTTACAGACTCCTGGCTGGCTAATGTTTTCACGATGCCAAACGTAGATAAATGAAAAGCCGTATTTCCCCTGTTTTTCTGGAGACTGAGCTAATGGTGGTGGTATTTTCTCAGTGTAACTGATACATTAGTGGCTAAGTTGCGTGGCCTCTCTTGTTTCTAAATTACAACCGCTGCAGAGCAGACAGGCACTACATGAGCAATAAAATGCCCAGTCCCTTGGCATCTGCTTCTGTAACTTTATTCAGTGTGACTGATGTTGTCTAACTCCGCCCATAAACTGTAAGCGCTCTTGGCCATTGTAGTTCGCAGTAAAGCAGGTACCTGGTACATGCGCAGTAGTTTGGGGCTATATCTCTGCTCTCACTATTGATAGAATGTTGGCTGAGAGCTCATTTTAATCAGGAGGAGAGCTACTTTTCTCCAAACCAAACATATTTTTTGGGTGGAATTCCCCTTTAAGCACTACATGGCTCATATGCTGAATTTTCTGATATGACCTCTAAAACTGTAACAAAAAAAACTTTGAAGCCTTTTAGCTCTAAGGTGTAGTGAGCAAACATATTAATCTGTCAAAAAAAAAACTGCGTAAACTGTCAATACAATAACCATCAACACATGAACAGGATAGCTGTACAAAGTCCGTGTCATACGAAAATGTCCGCCAATTGTACACATGCACTGCAGATTGTACACATGCACTCGGATAAGCATGTCACCTCAGCACTACATTCATATTTTTGATGCCAGGTCTACAAACTGTATTGTTGCTGATTTGTTTGCTGTATAGCTAGTGATGTAAAAGCTGCATAACGAAAAGTTGAAGCTGGTGCTGAGCAGAGGCACTATATGGTGCTTCCGGGGTAAACCTGAATCACCAGCTGCCAAAAACGATGGTGGTAACAGTTTTTATTTTTTTATTGAAGGCTTGCGAGACATGTATCCCATGTTTGTGATACTGTCTGTTTACATTGAGAAAGAAATACGTCCCCTTGCCAGAGTTATCAAACTCTACATACTCTGTGTGTATACAACTTAAAGTGGTTTTTGGAATTGTTAAGAAAATACACAGATTAACAACAACTATCTGGAGTGAAACTCTTTCTTGGCTGTGTTAATGTGAGAAATTTACATTGGGGACATGAGTGTTAATGCAGCGCACTGTATACCAGTGGTCCCCAACCCTGGCACACCTGATTCTACTAATTGGCAGCTCAGCGAGATCTCTAGCTGTTGAATGAGATGTGCTTTGTTAGGGCTGGAGTGAAAACCTCCAGAAACAGAGCTGGGGACCGCTAGTGTAAACACATCCTTAAGGGCGGGACATTCAGGGAGTACAGCAGAACCAAGAAAACAAACAGACCACAGCTTAAGGACTTCCCATTATTTAATACCTAGCTGGTTATTTTAAATCCATCCTAAACCTGTATACGTTCACGAGATAAGCAAGGAAACAATCATTTAAATTGAAATACTGTTCACCCATTAGCAGGTGATTTATATTTTTAATTAACCGCATAACTAATGCGATAGTTGTACCCTCATATGAAATTAGTTAATTAACGAGATGAAATACAAAAAGCGCTTAAAAAATGTCTGTTATACTTAAAGGTTATTTAATGCAACCTGATCTCCTGGTTATAATGAAAATGATCTAATAAAAAGCAGAGTAACCGGTTGAGCACCATTGTCAGGTAGGATGTGTGCATGCCTTCTTTCTCGCTTGCTGGTTTAAACAAATGAGAAGGGCTTGTTTGTTATATGTATCCAGTGGTGATGCAGGAACGCAGGAACTGAGTCAACTAAAGATGCCTTTTACAATCAAATAAACCACGGCACGGCCTTTTCAAAGGTGAGTTGACAAAAGGCTTTGCACTGCTTCCATGAATTGACACTATTGTTTTTCTCTAATGTTGCAGCTAATGAACAATTCTCTAATAAACCCCTGCATAAATATACATTTATAGCCATATATTGAAAGATATAGTGTAATACATAGATTTAATAATAGATTTAAATATATAAAAGCATTCCAAATGTATAAAAGCATTCCAAATATATTTCAATGTACTTTTCAAGTAACATTTTCTTATTTCACAAATAAGTCAGTGTTACGGCTTGCTATCACTGGTATGTGTAGTTCAATTCTGAAACTATAATCAGAAAAGCCTTCCATTGCCAATATATGTATATATACACCGATCAGCCACAACATTAAAACCACTGACAGGCGAAGTGAATAACATTGATTATCTCGTTGTTATTTTGGTTCTGTACTCTAGCACTTTGAGTTTGAAGGAGTTTGAGGAAGTCATGGCATGCAAAGGATATGCGACCAAATATTTAAAATTATTACTTTATTCTACATTTATGTTAAACTGTCCAATATTTTTTGATGCCCAAAAATAGGGGGGGGGGGGGGGACTATGTAGAAAAGGTACTATAATTTCTAAACGATTCATCCGATATGGATGAAAATACCCTCAAATTAAAGCTGACAGTCTGCACTTCAACCTCGTTGTCAGTGTATCCTTTCAAACTCAAAGTGCTAGAGTACAGAAAATAACAATGAGATAATCAATGTTATTCACTTCACCTGTCAGTGGTTTTAATGTTGTGGCTGATCGGTGTATATACAGTGCCCTCCACTATTATTGGCACCCCTGGTAAAGATTAGTAACAAGGGTTATAAAGAATTCACAGTTTGGTGAATGAGCTTAATCTCACACTTAAAAATTAATTAATTAATTTATCTTTCCATAGAGTTCAATAAGAAAATTTGTCAGGAGAAACAACCCTTAAAGTGATCCATCCATATCTACTGCATATCTGGCAGCAGAGTGATGGTTTGAGGCTCGATTGATACCTCAGACCTGTGATAACTTACAGCCATTTTACCAACCACGTATTCCGTATACTGTTCCAGCATAATTTACAGCTAAATTTAGTCCCACCCCCCAATTCCTATAGAGATCCATTCAAATGCAGAGATGTTATAGTATCGCTTGTAAGAGTACCAGAAAATAAGATATCAATAGTCTTTTGATGTTGTTGGGTCACAGACATCGGGAAGTCATGGCATGCAAAGGATATGCGACCAAATATTTAAAATTATTACTTTATCCTATATATAAATGCAAGGGTGCCAATAATTGTGGCACACATGGTTTTGTTAAAAATGATTATTTCTTGATTTTCTTCTCATAATAAATTTACTTCAATTAAAGGTTGGATTTTTCTAATTTTTTCAGTGTGATATTAAGATAATTCACCAAACGGTTAATTTTTTATAACCCTTTTTACTCATCTTTACCAGGGGTGACAATAATAGTGGAGGGCACTGTATATAGTATATATATGGTAAAATATATTTCTGTGTTGGAAGCGCAGGCAAAATCCAGTCTGTTACCTCCTTCTGCTGGACAAAGACTCCTCCGTCTCAGACACCAGGACATGACTGGACCCCCCCTGACTGGCTTCATGCAGAACTTCAATCTGCGGAATGGGACAGTAAAACACGATAAACCTTCACCGTAGAAACTGATCATACGAGGGACCATAAAACAGCGGTAAACTATCGCCGTATCAACCGAATAGAGGGACCGTAAAAAAACAGCGGTAAACTTTCACCGTACCAACAGAGCAGACATTTCTACTGACGGCTCAAACTGTAGCCCCAATGGGCCGCAGCAGCTCCAGTTTTCAGCAGCCAATTTAGGCCTTGAGAACAAGGTTTGTGTGCCCTTCCGCCAATCAGTGAATTAAATGAAGCGCTTAAATGCTGAAACGCATCAAAAACACTGGAGCCTGACACCCTATGTCTAACCCCATGGGGAACCTGACCATCACGGGTTTGAACTACAGTTGGGTCTTGTGTAAGCCACTCAACCTTAAATGTTTCTGTGAATTGAGCCGCATCTGAATAGGTATGACTGTGAGCTACCAAGGACAAGTGCGTCTGCTAACAAGAATAGTGGCACTCTCCATTTCATCATATAACTACTACAAATACCCTGACCATTTAAATAAATGTTGTAATTATTTTGATAAATTTTCACATTACTTATTTGCTCAGTCTTACACATCTTACATATGAGATTAAAAACATATATCCAGGAGGATATTTTCCTGAAGCAATATCCCTTTTCCTGATGTACCCCGCTCAGGGATACCACAACTGTGCCACACCTGGGACTTAAACTTGCAATCTCTAAGGTAAAAATCCTAATTCCCTAAAAACTATACTACATGTCCACAACTGAGACAAGAAACCATCTCAGGCAAGAATTGAGAGGGCAGGCCGGTCAGTAGTGCTCATCGGTGTGACGGCAGAAGGTGCGATGCTCTTGCTCTTGTGACATCAGTGGCATTCGGCAGTTTAGCGAGTTGTCAGATCGAGCGACCGTGCATCAAACAGATGAACCTCCTGCCAGAGTGGTAAGTTACACAGCCGGAGAGTGGGAGTGAACAGACCTCTATTCTCTCTGCCTGCTGCTCGCAAATCACTTATTCCAAAGGACAGCGACTCACAGGAGCAGGGAAAAATACACTCGCAAAATACAAAAACACCTCCAAAATAAAACGTATCTATGTAAACAACAATCTACATGGTGGATTCCATAGATTATATGCAAAATGCATATTTTAAAGTAAATGTATTTGAAATGCTGCCTATCCTTAGTTACTTACAAGTGTTTAATTATTTAAAAAATGAGCGTGAACATAATTGAGTGTGCAGAGCACAAACGGGCAGGCTGAGAAGACTACGCTTTAAATAAACACTGAGCTTCTCATGGGTAGGAGAGTATTTTTATACAGTATTTCTTCTTCAGTAAGACAGCTTCTATGCGAGAGGTGGCATAGGGATGGCATAGGAATGACATTATGATGGGGTAGAGATGAAGCAGCGATAGCATAGGGATGACATAGGGGTGACATAGAGATGACATTAGGATGGCATAGGAGTGATGTAGGCATAATGTAAGGATTATAGGGGTGACATAGGGATGATGAAAGGATGACATAGAGATGGAGTAGGGATGGTATAGGGGTGGCGTTGGGACGGCAGAGGGACGGCATACCAATTTTTGCACAGCTTACCTTGATGCCACCTTTAGTCTTGCGAATATTTTTCTTCCTGGCAAGGTCAGCATCCGCCGGCTGCTTTGGGCCGCTGGAATTCTCCGGAATCCTGCGGTTTGCCACTGGAACAGAAACAGATGGAGAAGTAAGATATGGATGAATGGGAACCTGCCCAAACCTGCCATGAAAACTCATCCATTATATCTGTATTGCATCATTGCTGGCATATGGCAGCGGTCTATTTCGTTTGTCCTTTTTGTATAAATTATTATGTGTCACTTTTTAGTAATGTTGTTATGTGATTGAATATAACACACATAAAACACACACAATGCATTAATGCAACTACTAATGCTCGATGAACTACACTTTGCCTGGCATGCTCCAGTTTAAAAACATGTATACAATGTGAAAAATAAAACGTCTTATATTATTAATTGGTGTTCTCAGTCTGTCTGCTACAAACGGATGGGCTTTCAAAGCCAATGGCCCATAGTACTAATCTACAGCATGGAGGCCGTTGGCAGTAGTTTATCAGTGTAAAAAAGCTCCCAGCCTGGAACAATCATCAACAGTCTCATGAGCACACCAGGGACCCGCCCATGAGCAGCCCAGTGGACTCCTGCACAGTTTTTTTAATCCAGCTTTTGAGGTGCACCATAGGTCAGGGGTGTCAAACTAAATTCGCAGGGGGCCGCAGTGTCTGCAGGTTTTTGTGATTTCCTTTCAATCCCCTGCCAATTAAGGCCTTGAGAGCAGGTGACTGGATTCTTTAGACAATCAACGGTTTAAATGAACCACTGGTGCTGAGAACACCCCTCGAATACCAGCAGACACTGTGACCCTCCAAGACCGGAGTTAAACCAGCAGACACTGCGGCCCTCCAGGACCGGAGTTAAACCTACAGACACTGGAGTTAAACCAGCAGACACTGCGGCCCTCCAGGACTGGAGTTAAACCTGCAGACACTGCGGCCATCCAGGACTGGAGTTAAACCTGCAGACACTGCGGCCATCCAGGACTGGAGTAAAACCTGCAGACACTGCGGCCATCCAGGACTGGAGTAAAACCTGCAGACACTGTGCTGCTCCACAAGTACTGGAGTTTAACACCTGTGCTGTAGGCGATTTAAAGCCACCATTTAACTGGCGACTGTGCAGTGTGAATGGCCCTGGAATAATGGGATCATTTGTGTAATGAAACGCCGATGTGTAAACTGCCAGAGTGCAACCTCACTCCTCAGAAATCAGTACATGGTGCTAGACAAGACTTGTGTTAGTGTTCCGGTTGACGTTAATCTCTTGAAATTAACACCAGAGGGTAATTCCACTTTTACAACCTCTGAACGAGTCAGTGTTTCTGAAAGAGGAAATTAAGAATTATGAAAACGTGTGTTCAACAGGCGTGAATTTAAAAACTGAAACGGTCACGCCTCGTCTTTACAGACATACAGGTTGCTAATATTCTCAGATATTTCTTTTAAACGGGTTTTCACTATTCTGCCAACTGACACGGTCAGTACCAGTAGACTCGCTGGTGTGTCCTGCAGACTCAGGTCCAAAACATATCTGAAATACTTCAACCCTTTAGATGCCAATAAAACACTACTGGCTGATCTGTGTTAACTACGAGAAGCGCACCAATGGCACCGTCATATTTCACCCAGGTGTGTTGTGATTTTTATGGGGGGCTGGCTGAGCGGGGGCTGTGCCGTACCGGGGCCGCTGCTCCTGCTGGTTTTGGGGGAGGAGCGTTTGGGAGAAGACTCAGGTCGCGGGGCCACAGGCTGTACGGGCCGGGCCTGTTTGGCCGACAGCTTCTTGAGGCTGACGTGTCTCCTGTCGAACATCTCGCGCACGTCCTCCAACCGCTGCAGTGACTTCTGTACGCTGGCCTGCAGGGGGCGCAAGAGAACTCCCATCACCACGGTAACCTCCTGTACTTAACCCTCTAAGGTGTAAGAGAGGAAGAGGATGCTGGGACAGCTGCAGCTCAATATCTGGTTAGTCTGTAGAACCTGTGTCCAGGCAGAAACCTCGTGCATGATTCGGGCCGTACCTTGATTTCGGCGGTGAGGATGACGTCATACTGGTTGTGTAGGTCCTTGAGGCTTCTCAATGCTTGCTCTTCAGCGCTCCCCAGGAACTTCTCAATGTCCTGCAGGGCCGACTCCGCCCCCTCTTGTGATTGACACTTGTCCACGGCCTGAGAGGCCAGCAGGTACACGCCCGACTCGCACCACTGGTTCACCTGCAGGACAGGGAGAGAGTGCCCCCTTCAGTACCTCTGACTCCGTAGAGCTGCTTCAAATTTTCCCAGCATTTTAAAAAGTTTAAGTTTAAAAAAATATATATTTTAGAGCTTTTTCAGCTTTATTGGACAGCACAGTGTAGAAAGACAGAAATAATGGGACGAGAAAAGGAAAGACATTGGAACCGCTGAACCGCCAACGTCGCGGCTCACAATGGGCATGTGGACGGTGCTCCTACAGGCTGCGCCCCTGAGACGCCCCAGAGTTTAAGTCTGACAGCAATATTCATCTTTCCCTCCAGTTATCAGGATGAAATCTCAGCTGCACTGTGTCACAGACAGTGCGTAAACGCGTTAATATTCAACACATCTCCAAGCTTTATACACGGGCACAGATACGCAGATAACTACAGCAGTAACCCCTCCCTAAGGCAGTTCCCACAGCTACGTGGCAGTTCCTGAGTTTGTTCAGATCCTGTGTATCTTAGTTGTTGCCCTTGCATCACATTAACACTAACTCAACGTGCTTACCGGAGAGTACAAAAACAGAGCTAGTCTCAATATTCTAGCTTCTGCAACAGGCATGTTGCCATGGTGACATATTTCCTCCTCCAATTATTTAATATTACGGAAGAACCAAACAGTGGATTATTTCCATTTAGAACAAATAGTTCAGATTTGTATGTATTTTTCAATAGTTTTTACCTTTTCCTATCTATTCTCACCATGTCATTCAGTCACACCCCCCCTCCTCATTCTGTCCCCCCTCTGCCCCACTCTCTACTCTCTCTCTCTCTCATCCCCCTCTCTCTCTCTCTCTCTCTTTCTCTCCCTGTGCTCTCGCCCCCCCCTCCCGGTCCTCCAGACATGCTGTGCAGTTCCATACCTTGTCTATCCCTTTGTGAATGTGGTGGGACTTGGTGAGCACGTCGTTTTTCTTCTGGGCGCCGTTGGTGAAGTCGTCGCAGATGCGCCTCAGCTCCACACACTTGGGGCGGATGGAGTCGATGGCGTAGTGGTCGCTCTGGATCAGCTGGTCTCCGTGCAGCGCGTGCAGCTGGGCCTTTTCCAGGGATTCCTAGCCAACAACACGAAAGAGCGTTCACGCAAAACGGGCTCAACGCAGGGAAAATGGGCAGGTGGACATACGTGAGCGCATTCCACACAATTACACTGCATGATAAGAGGAGTTTCTGGAAGATATCCGACCTGTAGCACACGGTAACCTGCTACCATCACTCCTGAGACATGCGGTATGATAGGTATGCCACAAATCTGCCATACATGTCACAAATCTAATAATATAGTATAATATTATGAATAATAATAATATTTAAATATAATATATAAATAAATATTAGAAACAGTAATATTGACTGAGGTGGTGTAATGGCGGTAAGAAGGTCAAAGGCAAATTGGGAAGATTCACTAGAGAAGTGGCAAATTTTAAGTCTTGATCAAAATATTGAGTGACTGCAAGAAATAGAAAAAGACAAAAGGAAGGACGTTTTGGCTGAGAGAGCATTTGCTGGAATGGCAACTCATGAGGCATGACGTAAACAAGGTTGTGTGAAATAACTAGTCCCACAATATAATGGCCAAGTGACTGAAAATAAGAAACCTAAAGATGAAAAGGAGACATTAAAACAAGACCAATGTCGAGCCACAGAATATATTAAAAGCCTTGAACCTCAAGTTTCTGCGTTGTCAGATACTCCCATGGCAGTGTTATCAGTCGGGGGGTTACACGCCCAAAGCACGCTCAAAAGTGCAGCAGAACAGTATGGCGTGGTGTTGGCACATAAGAACAAACACAGCAGTGCTCAGACACCTTTGGCCCCATGGGCCCGCTTGTGGTTACACATGGTGCTGGATACCCCCCAGCCCTAGTAGTTAATGATCTGGTAATGTCTTATACTGATCCGCAGGCTTTCCAACAAATGCTCCCCTCATAAGGCCATCCAAATAGTCAGTTCTGTAAGAAACCGCGTGAAGTAGATGCTTTCTCCCCATTACATGCGGCCGATATACACGCCATCATTACAAGTAAAACAAATGCAGAAGACAAAAGTAGAACCAGTACTTCATAGACATGGACAGTGGGCCGCCCGCACTTCACTACTTTGCAGGCACCTCTAGTTCCAATTCAATCTAGAGCGAGCGAACAAGGCAAATCTAAGCTTTAAGCAACGAGGAAGGAATAATCAAATGGTGAACAAGTGTAGATTCGTAAAACAAAAAGCCCACAATCTGGGTTTCCGGTGAGGAAAAGTCAGTGTCACTTTTGTAAGAAAGACGGTCAAATGGGAGGCTCAATGTGCACAGAAATCCGACACCAGGCTGTCCACTCCACCCCCGCCTGCTCTTCCATATAATCTCCAAGCAACCAACAGTAAAGACTTCCTTGAGTCATCCAGTAAGGAAGAACAGCAGCTCATAATTGGAAAACGTATTGACAAACACGGACAGTAGATAGGCATTTGGTGTGCTGCATGACTATATGTACAATTGAGCTCATAGGAGTTCCATAGGAAAATACCAGTTTTAGCTGCTGTAAAAATCAAACTTTTAAAAATTTCAGAAATATAGGAAGCAGCAACAAAGAGTGAGAAGAAGAATGGACCATATGTAAGGCTACATATAACATACTGTATGACATCACAGGGTTTACTATTGCAAAGTATAATTGTGAAAAAGTCAGATGAGGAGTGCCTCTCTAGGAAAATACGGTAAGGATAAGGCCTTTGCTGCAATAGCTACTGCATTGTGCATACAGACTGAAGCAATGTTCAACTGTACCAGCAGCCTAGCTACACGTATGGCGCAATATTGTGAGTACACAGAGCGGAGACTGGCACGTGAGCAGGACGGACCGAGCTTCCGTATGAAACGCGTCTCACTGATAAGTGATTGACAGGCAAGGGAAGTTCCTCGAGTGTTGGCGACAGCGGTCCTGGGGTAGATGATCCCAGAAGAACCATATGTGCCCGTCGGCGTTGATACGGTGAAGCTGGGTGTGGTGGGTGTCTGTGAGTACTACACCATCAGGGGAGAAGCCCTTGTACCTGTAGGACAATCCACTGGCCTGACTGCCTAGGCCTACTCTGTTAACTCAGTCCCTTTTTCTTTGCAGGACATGTACGGTCATTATGCTAAACGGCAGGATGTAAGTGTTTCAGTAAACGCCAGCATGGCGTTTAGACCCAAGGTTGACATAGTAGGAGGAGTTTCTCTGTTATCAATGGCTTTAGATCTTACCTCCGAAACTACTGTAGCATTACGCGCAGTGTTGAAGAAAATGGCGGTAAGTATGTTTATGCCAGCTGAGGGAGAAGTCTGCTCGACGGCAGAACACTCCTTTTCCTATCACATACAGTGCAGTGCTCTTTACTATTATTGGCACCCCTGGTAAAGATGAGTAAAAAGTAAAAACGTTGATTATAAAAATCCATCCTTTAATTGAAGTAAATTTATTATGAGACAGAAAAATCCCTCATCAAGAAATTATTATTTTTAACAAAACCATGTTGGCCACAATTATTGGCACCCCTGCATTTATATATAGAATAAAGTAATTTTTAATATTTGGTCGCATATCCTTTGCATGCCATGACTTCCTGATGTCTGACCCAACAACATCAAAAGACTCTTAATATCTTATTTTCTGGTACTCTTACAAGCGCTACTATAACATCTTTGCATTTGAATGGATCTCTATGGGAATTGGGGGTGGGACTAAATTTAGCTGTAAATTACACTGGAACAGGATGGAACACATGGTTGGCTAAATGGCTTTAAGTCATCAAGGGTCTGACGTATCAAACAAGCCTTAAACCATCACTCTGCTGCCAGAAATACAGTAGATATGGATGGATAACTTGAAGGGTTTCTTCTCCTGACTTATTTTTCCATAGAGTTCAATGGGAAAATGTGTCAGGGGAAACAACCCTTAAAGTCATCCATCCATATCTACTGTATATCTGGCAGCAGAGTGATGGTTTGAGGCTCGTTTGATACCTCGGACCCTTGATGACATACAGCCATTTTAACAACCATGTGTCACAGACATCAGAAAGTCATGGCATGCAAAAGGTATGCAACCAAATATTTAAAATTATTACTTTATTTTATATATAAATGCAGGGGTGCCAATAATTGTGGCACACGTGGTTTTGTTAAAAATAATTATTTCTTGATGAGGGATTTTTTAGAGGTAAATTTACTTCAATTGAAGGTTGGATTTTTTTTTTTTATTCAGTGTGAGATTACCAGGGGTGCCAATAATAGTGGAGGGCACTGTAAATCACCATAGCAAGACATGCTTCAATCGCAACTTAATCAATCATGAGGATCAGTAAAAAAGAGGCACCAAAAGTAAAGAGTATAAGATAAGCTCAAGTTTTCATATCTGAAAAAAGGCAACTAGTGACTATGATCATAGGACACAGGGAGAGATCGGGGTAGATCGGGTTAGAACAGAGTTACAGGGTTCTAAAAATGGAAATTCGGACTGGGCCGTCCATTAAAATGTGGATTATCTTCAGTCAAGCCATGTGGGGGATATCGAAGCTAACCTGTACAGGTTACCGCACTGACCTCTGCCTCTGTAATTTAATCTAATAATTATAAGAAATATATAAAGATTGAAGTGTCGAATTAAGCAGTACATGCTTCCCAGGAGTTTGCTCTCTCACCTTTTTCAAAAGGAATCAGGGGAGAATGTCCAGTTCTCTAAATTGGCTTGCAAGGGTTTCAGATTTTTCGCTTTCCTCTGGAGAACATGATCATAGTTCAAATTGAGTATGAAAGCATGTGATTTGAATCCTCTAGTCTCTTATTGAACTACTGTAATATACATTTACTGAATGCATATTAATTACTTCAAACAGGAGGGATTTATGGATAATAGTAAAAATGAGCAATTAATTATACAATACAATACAAATACAATAGGTGTGTGTGTTAGTGGATTGGAGTCTGTTTTGTTACAGTAGAGTGTAGATGTTTTTGAAGTGTGTAACATATAGATAAGGAGGCCAGAGCTTGTGTAACTTATTTTAAGTTCAGAATGTTTTGGACATGACCCATATTGGTGAGAAAAACATTAAGAATATGCTTAATCATTCTTCCAACTAGTTTTATCCGTGGTCACACGCAACGACCAGTGACGTATCCTCCTTATCAAACGATCACATTAATCAAAAAAAAGAAAGTTTAACAGAATATTCGGCGAGACAGTGTGCATACGTGCATACTGCTCCTGCTCCTGCATACATAGAATAAAGCCACTTGTACTATTGAATACCTGTCACAAATATGTGCTGTACCTGTCATGCCGGTCACATATATGGTATAGGCATATCTGTCATACCGCATGTCTCAGGAGCGATAAAACACAAATTATGTGACAATAATTACTATCATTCATTAAGTTTTTATAACTGGATAGAATTATATTCTAGAGCAATAAAAGCAGCCAGTGACAGTACGTCTTTATTAGCACTTACAGCCAAATACAGATTTATTTTTTTGTGCAATTTATCACTTTTACTGTATAAATTAAGTGGCATTTATTTAGAGAAGAGAAAAGCAAAAGTCACTGCCACCTTAACTTGAACACAAGCAGTTCATTTAACACAAGGAAAATGTGTGGAGTTGCCAGCTCAAATGCACAGCCAGATCAGAGTTGTGCCTTGGCTGACACCTGGATGGGTGGGGCCAAAAACCTGGATTATGTTTACTTTCACTGGTCTACTTTCAGGGTTACAGACTTAACTAGGGCAGCGTGTCCTGACAAGAGTCTCCGATCTAATTCTCATCTCTGGGATTCGGCTTTTCTTCTATTCTGATCTTATTCTCATCTCTGGGATTCGGCTTTTCTTCTATTCTGGCACCGAAATACAAGATTCAACAAAACAAAACTCAGACGAAGAATTCAACATGATTCGTTGATTAGTTTGGGCAAGAAGGACAGCCCACCGAACCCCCCACCGCTCCCCGTGCTGAACTCGGAGAAGACGAGATACCCCCCAGCCCAGCCGCAGAACTGACCTGGGCCTTCTCCTCCAAGGCCTTGAGCTCTCTCAACAGCTGTTCCACACGGCTGACACTGTCTCCGATGTCCGAAAGCATTGCCTGCGTCTGCATCAGGCTGTCCAGTGACACTTTCACCTGAAGAAGGGCACGCAAACAGAGATCCCCAGCTTTCAAAAGGTCCTCTCGTGAAACCCTGACTGACTGTGGTCATTCTAAACCCTGTGGGGTTTTTCACAAGAGTAGGGGTGTTAACCCCAGTGTCCCACACAAATCTCACTCTCCATGTATTCCTAAGATTATTATTACTGCAGAACAGTCACCACTCTGAAATGATTATTACTGTGGAACCCTCACCTCTCTGAAATGATTATTACTGTGGAACCCTCACCTCTCTGGAATGATTATTACTGTAGAACCCTCACCTCTCTGAAATGATTATTACTGTGGAACCCTCACCTCTCTGAAATGATTATTACTGTGGAACCCTCACCTCTCTGAAATGATTATTACTGTGGAACCCTCACCTCTGAAATGATTATTACTGTGGAACCCTCACCTCTCTGAAATCGTGCTCGAAATGGCGCAGCTGTAGACATTGCTCCAGTTTTATGTGATGTTTGGACCAGAACTGTTCAAAAGCATTCTCTGTTTCATCCAACTGGGCCAACAACCTGAGACAACAGAAATGCTGCTCTCATTAACAGCGACTATTATTATTATTATTATTATTATTATTTACTATTGCTGCTACTATTGTTATTATCTCGTTATTGTTATAGCATTATAGTTCCCCTACTGAAGCTACAAGATGACAATATTTCCCAGCATAAACCCAGGACTCTTAAGCACACTAATATTTTGTCTGTATACAGCACAGTGTATATTTAGAGTATTGTATAACAGAGTATTGTATAAAATATAACACTGTTTAATTTAGAGTAAAAATCCAGTGCTGCCAAACCTTTCCACAGTAGTCAGGTTCTCAGCTTCATCAGGGTTGAGCCTGTAGTTGGCGTTTTTGGCGGCTTGCTCTTTGATACAGGAGAGCAGTGTCGTTCCCTGCTTCATGGCCAGGCTGAGTTCTTCCTGTTTCCGTGAACGAGTCCATCATGCAGAGGAGAATAAACCATTTGCTTTGTGTGTTGCTTTGTAAACTACTGCAATGTGCGGCTAGCCAAATCCGTGTGTACACCCCTTTCTATCCAGAAATAACAGATATGATAACGAGACAGCCATGACATCACCTTGCACTGAGCTCCACCAATCACAGAGTACATTGATAACAAACAAGAGAACAAAACCATTGTTGATTGGTGGATTATTTCTGGCTACTTCTTGGCTAATGTACGGGATACAATTGGGATAGGACAGTCTTGGCATCACCTTATGCAATGAAATCTGATAGGAGCTTGACCAATTACAGAGTACATTGGTAACAAATAAGAGAACAACCCTGATGGTGATTGGTGGATTCTTTCTGGCTAATGTAAGGGATAATACATTTTGGATAGGGCAGCCTTTTGCATCACCTTAAGCAGTTAAAACAGAAAGGAGCTCGGCCAATCACAGAAAGGGAGTGACCCACCTTCAGTTTGTGGTGTTTTTGGGTGTGCGCCCCCAGCAGGTCCTTGGTGCACTGCACATCGTTGGGCAGCTCCGTCTCTGCTAGATCCGTCCCGAACCTCTGCAGCATCTGCGCGGTGGTCTTCACCGTCACCGCAAAGTTTTCTATGGCCTGCGGAGCCACGGAAAGGGTGTGGTCATGTGACCACGCGAGCATGCGCCTTTAATGTGGTCTTCCAAAAGGTGGAAATGAATTAACCCTTTTGAGTCTAACCCTTTTCTATATTTTTCCAGTGGGCCTGGAGGAGATATATGCTATATGGCCAAATGTGTATGGACACCTGCTCGTCCAACATTTAATTCCAAAATCATGGACATTAATATGGAGTTGGTCCCCCCATTACTGTTACAACAGCCTCCACTCTCCTGGGAAGGCTTTTCCACTAGATGTTTCTGTGGAGATTTGCTTGTCAAATTATCTGCAACCACAGCCGCTTTCATGCGCGAACCCCACTGCTGATTCGGGAGAGTGTAGACTTTCATATGTGGCTTGAACCAGCAATCCGACCACGAGCTCCCGATCAACCAGCGGGGGTCGTGATGAAACGCGGAACCCTACCCGACTGAACCCACCTGTAACCTGGCCGATGCAATGACCAATTGCAGGCAAAAGGTAAATCCTGTAGTGATGTCAGTAGGCATTCGTTTTTTTACAGAGCGTGTGGAACAGCTGGCTAGGTAATGTAGCAGAGGCAGAAACCCTGGGGCTGCTCAAGTCAAAGGGTGACCCGACGGTCTGAATGGCCTGTTCTGCTTCGGAAAAGCGTTTGTATGTTCTTAAGAAAAGTATTATTCCGAACAAGCTCCCCTGTGTCAGATCCTATCAGCTCCTGTAACGGACACTGTTCATTTACTCATAATTTTGAAAGCACTTTGGTTTCTGCCACCACTATGGTTCTTTCTGATAAACAGCATCAGTGTCTGTAAATATTTGACTATAGTACTTTTTTGTTTGTAAGTTATGAAGTGAGTTACAGCTAATCAGGTGCAAGGGGCGAGGCAAACGTGCAGGGGAGGGTCGGGGAGGAGGAGGCGAGGTGCATTCTGGGGGCGGGGGGTCTCTCTGAACAATGCCTTTGCTGTTCAGACAGACAGAAGACGCAACCATGACCGTGTACGGTATGTACAACAGACTGGGGGAAAAAACGACAACCGGCCTCTCTCTGTCTCTCCACGACAGCGGCGGTATGAGCCGAGGGGCATGACTCACAGTGCGATGGTGAATCCATTGGCTGTGACAGTATTCCAGGTCTCCGCCCAGTTCGCACGTCAGCTGGCCTTTATCTACGTATCCATGCAGGTCCGACAGCGAGTTCAGCATTATGATCTGGGGAGGGGGGAGGGGGGGATGCAAATATCCATCAATCACTTTAATAGTTCCCCAGTCACTTAATCGTACATTACGCCCAGAGAACGACAGTGTCACCCATGGCACAAACACACTTTATTCATCATTTTAATAGTTCCTGTGTCACAAAATCATACGTTATTTTGACAGGAAGGCAACGTCACTCGTTCATGGCTTGAGGAGTGAAATAGCAGAGGGCTGGAACCATTGTGCAAATGTTACGATGGTTTCACCAAGTGAGGCAGTATTTAAACAGTACATGTACATATAGACATATGTGTATACATGCTGTATGTGTTTGTGTTTCTCTCTCTCACATTCATTCTCCCTCCTTATCGCTTTCATTTGACTATATTTGTCCATTTGTGTATTTACACTTATACACAGGAGGTAAAAGAAGTTGTGGAAACGTAAAGGTATCTATTTGCTTATGTCGTGTTGTTACCTCACCAGCACTTTCTGTTTGATTGTATTTCTAAGTTAAATGTATGTTTTATTTTTTTATGTGCTAAATAAATAAATCAGACATCATTCAATCAGGTGATGGTGGTTCACCCGCACAGGGTGCTTTCCCCATGTTAACCTCTAATGCAGATTTGTGCATTTCCTTCTCAAGCGGTTTCATTTTGACTCTGAAAAAAGCCTGAAGCATAAGATATAATCACAGTCACCACTGTACAAACTGGGAGCTAGAACACTTCCTCAAATGCATTCTGGGCTGCCCATATCATAAAACAGATCATTAACAGATGTTAAAAGCAGAAGCAGCCATTATTTCTGTCTGCTTTTTTAAGATGCAGAACGGTGAGTGGTGGAAATGCTGAGGCTGAAGCATAGGCAGAACTCATATACCGCATCCAAATTGTAGAAAAAAATCAAAACTCTATTGCTTTGTGAGACTGGACATCGATCACAAACACACTCTGAATCCACCAGGAAGTGCCTGTGGCTCTTTTCTCTTCAGTAACGCATACAGTACATTTCACGGGCGACTGCAGGTGAATTCTTTTTTTGTTCTGTTCGACAGAACGCAGGTTCTGGTTGCAGAATAACACAGTTTATACATCTAATGAAGACCTGAGTTTGAACAACAGCTTGTGAAGTTGTCAAGAGAGCCTGACTTTAATTCACAGAAATAAAATAAAATAAAAGTCAAACATGCGGGGAGAGCCTGAGGGGTTCAGATAAGAAGGTGGGGATTCAGATAAAGGCGTGGGGATTCAGATAAGGACGTGGGGTCTGGTTTCTGCTACCTTAGGGTCACATGCAACCATGGACGTGCAGAGAAAGTTAGAAGGGTAGGTGCTGAATTTCCGATTTTTTTTTAACCAAATAATTAAATAAATAAATGCCTGGAATGACTACTTTTGCGACACTGCTAAGGATTGGTATTAAAATGGATGAACCAGAAAGCCACCACTGAGGTTGGCTCAAACACTGCTACAGGACTATTTACTTTTTTTCATTTACATTTTTTATTCGCACTGCAAAATATGTCTGTCTTAGGTGCTTAAGTGTTTTAGTCTTGTAATGAGACTTAATATCTTATCTTTTTCTCTAAAATATTCACTTTTTAAAAAAAAAATTTAAGTTACTTTTTGCTTGGCAAGTGAAATTATCTTACCCCACTGGAAATCTTTTTGTCTTATACAGCAAAAAAGTAGCAGAAATAAGATTCTAAAGTCTAAATATAAGATTACATTGCTTGTTAAGATTAGGTTTTTGCAGTGCAGTTCATGAATTTCAAATTAGCCACCAGTTTTCCTGGCAACACAATTCCCCTTTTGCTCCTAAACATGCTGAACTTAGGCTACTAGCTATCTCACGTAAGATAGAAAAATTAATTTACCTCAGTGCCAGTTTATTTGCTACCGTTAGTTAGCGAGACTTGGCTGTTAGCTAGGTTCGCTGCTTGGCTCTGTTCTAGCCTAGCTAGCTAAAGCTTTTTCTCTCCATACACACACACACCACTGCACACAAGCCCATTTGTTGCTCCCCAGCAGGCTGTTAATAAACTTGTTGAATTCTACCGTCCGTTCTGCTACTATTTTAACTGACGTCTCGACGCAAACCGCAATGTCAGGTAGACTACATTGTATACTGCACATGCAACTACTTGTACTTAAACGTACAGGCTGTTTTGTATACTTCCGGGTAGGAGACGAGTGGAGGAAAGGAGGTGAGGAGTGAAGCATATTGGGATGCACCCTCTCAACAAAGGTGCACAAGGCTATTTTTTGACAACAACAACAAGATGAATCTATGTTACATGCATTCCACTCACTGAACTGATTTCACCATAGTAAAGCTAGCAATTCTAGTTGGCAAATTTGGCAAGTTGCCAATATAGTTTTAGTCTATTTGGTAAATAATGTCAGTGAGCAATTCTTATAGTGCAATAGTGCATCAATAGAAATATAAAACGAAAAATTGGCATACCATGTCCGACACCACGCACACTCACTGAATGACACAACTTCCTGTCTGATGCCCACGCCTGTCTGATACGTGCTGAACGTGTGCACTCTCAATGCTCTCTAGGCTCTCCGTCGAAAAGTTCAGCGAGTAGCTAGCGCGCGCCTTGCAGGATAGAAGAAACCAGGAGTGACAGAGAGCGCCGCGGCCATCCATCAATCCATCAGGTCAGCAGGCAGTGCGGCACGCTAACAGAGATAGGCCTTTCTTTATTGACATCTCCTGAAAAAGGGCCCTTTATCTCTAGGAGGCAAAAGGGCAGGTGCTTGAGCACTGTTTGAGCCTCTCTGCACATGCCTGCATGCAACAGACAAACCACAACAATAAGACAAAAAACCTTTCCATGCAAACCCAAGTACCAAGCCTCAGGTATCTGTCCTAGAAGCGTAGAGCAGTCACTCTGTGGATTATTATGTGACAGTCTAACGTGGTGTTTTTGCTTGGACTTCTACACTTGAATGAGCCATGAGGGGCAAGCTGTGAACGTATCTGGAAAGGTGACAACGAACAGGCAAATGAACAGGCAAACGAACAGGGTGCTTGGGTCTCAGACAGAACTTCGGGAAGGACAGATGGAGGCATGCTTACCGGTACCTTCATTTTGAAGTCGTCGCGGTGAAGCCGGATGCCAATGTCGGCGAAGGCTCTCTGGAAGAAGCGAGAAGGCCGGAGAACCAGGACCAGCTGCAGGTTTCCGGGAAACGCCCCCTGCAGGCCAGAGCGAGAGCTTGCATAGGGCGCAGCAGCTTTGACCTCGTGCAGCAAGCTCCACTCTCAGTACCCCGCTCCGTGTCTGACTCACCGATTACAGTACGCTGGTCTGACAGCACTTAGAAATGCACACGCTGACTGTCAACAGCCATAACATGGATCGTCAAGGCCAGTCAGATCAAAACCGCGAGAGCAGAAAAGGCCAGACTGACAAATTGTATTTATTTATTTTTTTTACTTATTAGATTACTGAAAAAGGACGAGTCTATACAATCCACATTAAAATGACGGGACTGTTTCCTTAAAAACCCTACTGGAAAAAAAAAAAAACAAGCTGGTTAATGGTGGTCTATTGCTGGTTCAAACTGGTCACTAGTGCTGGTTTTAATTCTGGTAAAGCTGGTAGAACAGCTTGGTCAAACCGATAATGAAGATAGCTGCGCTGGTTGAGCAGCTTAACATGCTGGTTATGTGCGATGACACTAGACTAGCTGGCTCCAGCACGCTGGTCACCTGAATGACCATCTTCACTGGTCTGCACTGTTTTTTCAGCAGGGTTAACATGTTATTAGTTGGTTGAGAGGATCTATCTCCTCTTTAAACTCAGTAGTTCACACAACTGAAGAAAACATCTGTAAACCTTGTAAAACTGTCTCTTTGACACTGACGACTTTTGATCCGAACAGGCATTGTGTGCTTACGGTGAGATTTTTACCTACCGCGATCCGTGCCAAGGATGCCTTCACTGAGCTCCATTTGTCCCTCCGGCGATCGATAACCACGATGAACCCGATGCTGGCAGCATCCAGGCTGGGCACAGAGATGGAGAAGCAAACACAAATCCAGCTAAGCGGGCAGAGGTGGATAATCCAGGGGTCAGAAATTAAATGTCCTGCCATGTCTTTCTTCCACCAGCTGATTTCACCAATTAGTCTCACCTCCTGGCTGAAGAACTGTGCAATTAGGCAAGTCCAGGCAATTGGAACAAAATACTGGACAGGACTTTTACTTTCTGAACCTGGATTTTCCAACTTTGAACACACGGTAGGATTCTTACAGTAAGTGTGTTACAACCACTGCTACTAGCAGATGGAATTCTGATTCCGCTCTGTAATGAGCATCACATAATGAAGTGAAGTGTCTCATGTTATTTTTGATATGCTGTTGGCTGTGCTCAGGGGAACAGGCCTGTTGCAGAGGGACCACAGTATGGCTCTCCCTGCCTGTCAGCTTCTCAGAAGCATAGATACGAAAGACCAGAGTCTCCACTAAAACAGCCTAATCTGGAATAAATACACTACATAAGCGCCCAAAAAAGCAGCATTCTTAGCTCACATTCCTAAAGATCAGGAGAAAGCATGTTGCTCTTAGAGTGAATCAGGCCCGAGTGTTTCTACAAGTAAAGTATCACACAGCAACAGACTGAAAAATTGACTGTTAGTCACTGTTAGTGTTGTTCACAGCTGAATTACCTGGTGACACAAGCTTTGGGAGTATTTGTTTTTTTAACGAGGGAAAATTAAGTGAGGAGAGCATGTGTCTGACTGCACTCATTAAGGTCTGATTACCTGCGCAGTTTGTATGGTAATTGCTTATATGGTAATTCAGCAGTGTCCATGTGAGATTTGAAATGCACGGATTCACACCTGGGCTTAAGTCTCCCTCTGTTGCGCACCTCAAACCCTGCAATAAATCTAGGGCTGTGTCTGAATCAGAGCCCTATCTACTGCGCCCTGTCTCCTGCGTACAGTGCACTGTGTCTGAATCAGAGCCCTATCTACTGCGCCCTGTCTCCTGCGTACAGTGCACTGTGTCTGAATCAGAGCCCTATCTACTGCGCCCTGTCTCCTGCGTACAGTGCACTGGCAGAAGTGTGCTGTTCAATGTGGACTGTTTAGCAGTTTGCGAAAAATTTCTGACATACTATTTTCCAACCGCACTGTGGAAGTGTCATAAGACGTCCCACCCGTGTTGCCGTGTCCGCAGTTTTACAGCTAAATTAGGATACTTTCAAAGTACAGCCATGGGTAAAAATGAAAAGTCACAAAGCACGCACTTACTCTAAAAAGTAAAAACATGATGATTTCTATTTAAAATACGTTGGTTTCGGTTAAAAATGGCCTATAATTTGGGCTAGTTTTTAATCACCATTTGGCTGGAAAGTCTTACAGGATCTGGCAACCCTGTTCCCCACTCTTGTGCTCCATGTCAGGTGTTGTTTTTGTGTATTTGAAGAAAAACGTCAGCAAAGCTGCGCCTAATTTTTAAAAAACTAAGCTTCTCGTCATATTTATGTGACCAAAATGTTTGTGTACTTATTGAAAAGTGTGCTCCCGAATGTAGTCAGTGAAACCCCGGAAGTAAGTGTGTCATCCGGATGTTTGAAGTACACTGCAATTAGAAAAATGTTTGCGTACTCTACATCTTTCTCGCCCTATCTATTCACCAAGGCTACTCAACAGTGTGGAAGAGTGCTGATTCAGACACGGAAAAATACAACCCCTACACCCTTTTGAGGGTGCATATTTGAGTCCACTTTATCAAAAAGCTTTTGAGTGGCTGACTTTTTCTCACAAATGGGGGCACTTAAAATACCAGGATGAACCCCTTATTTCCGGGGTTTTGTTGAGGGAATTCAGGTGCACACTGCAGAGCGGTGCACTCATCCGACAATTTCAGTAATTAACCCGGAAGTAAAAACGTAAAAAACGTATATGCATATCTATGGTACAAGAGCGGGTCATATTACAAACTACTCTGTTTTTACTTTTGTTAATTCTATCTTCAGTCATAATCTACACTTTGTAACAATTGTTATATGTCAACTAATTGATAATTCTCAATAAAAAATTAAAACATAAAGAAATATTACAAACTACTTCCTCACTAGTTTGAAAAGAGTTTTGCGGGATTTCTTTCGCACACTACTTGCAAAGTAAGTGGACAGGGCACATAATAGACAGGGGTCCGAGTGGACAGGGGACAGTAGACAGGGAACGGGTCGTATTCGTTCACACACACTTGCGGGGAATGACAGTGAGACGAGTCGTACCTGGGAATGCTGGTCAAGTAAGTGACGACATTGAGGAAGTCCTCGTCCGGCAGGTCACTGAAGCCAGAGTACTCCGGGAATGTGATTATAGGAGCCCCATCCTTTCCTCTTCCTCCTGCACAACAATAAGTTTGCCGTGACAACATTCAGTCACAGGGCACTTCCTGTTTCTCCACAGGAACTTGAGCTCAGCTGATCATTGTTCATTTTACAGAGACGTGCCTTCAACCCAAATATGAACCAGTGGGTCATTAACAGAGACAGCCCAAATGCAACAATACACTGGTTTAGAGAACTCAGCAAGGTTCAGTCCAACGCTGGAAATTTTCCAGGGTTAAATGTCTACTCTTAGGGGTTGATTTACTGAAGGTTTGCATGTAAAACTGTTACCACCCATAAAAAAACATCTGATGTGATCAAATAATGATGTGCAAAGAAGACTGCGCGTGTTAAAATGGAAAGATTCATGGGTTTTTTTGTTTTTGCAGGTTTTTTCGTTTTTGCAGGTTTGCCTGAATGAATATGCAAAATAATTGCGTGCGCATTTTAGTACGAATGGGAAGCAGCTATTAAAAGGCACACAATCGATAAGATGACGGCTGTCATTGTGGCAAGAAGGATATGTCTTAACAATCAAAGCCCACAATGTAGAGAGCAGGTATGTATTTAACAGTAAGAATAAATAAATTTTAAATCAGGAAGCAAATCGTGTTACAGAATACAAGAGTACTAGCATTTGAATAAAACAAGCAATACTACATCTATAATAACAAACAGTGAATAGCAAGGCAAATAAAAACTTTATCAAAATAAAATGTAATGTAAATGTGATTTTATGTTACACTAACTGCATAGTGCTTGTAAGTAGCCTATAGTTACAATCATTTCAGTTCTGACAAACATCTTACTCCCAGCAGAAACTAAGAGACAACCAGTGAAACAGTCCGTAGTAAACTGTAGTAAAACATCTCTCAATTAAATATGGCTGTTTGCAGTTTGAGTCATTTACATAATGCCTCTTTGTTGATCACTCATAAAGAGTGAAATGATAACATGTGCAAATCATTTGGGTGCGCACGCAAAATAACACCTCTTATTTGGGATCTTAGTAAATCGACCCCTTTGCTGTGCTTTAAAAAACCAGTAGGTGGGGATGTTGAGCTTGCTGAAGCACATAAATTCAGCGAAAGAGAAAATGTTGGAAAGTACAGTCCTTTGAAAGCTAAGCACTCGGGAGAATCAGGTTATTGTGTCAAAACTGAGCCTATTCCCTAATAGGATAGAGAAATTGTCAACATACTACAACATGTGCAAAAAAAAGTCAGCGCAATATAAAAATAGGTAGTTATCTGTATATCCCAACACCTCTGTTCATTTGCAGATTACATCATAGGGAAAAGTTTAATACAGGAACACAAAACTTAAGTCCTTGTTCACAAGCTCACCAACGCTAAAATGTCAAACAATGTAAATCAATCAACAACTCCTATACTACTGCGCTTATAAGCAGATATAGCTTCTGACTGACCAACTCCTACACTTCTGCGCTTATAAGCAGATATAGCTTCTGACTGACCAACTCCAACACTTCTGCGCTTATAAGCAGATATAGCTTCTGACTGACCAACTCCTACACTTCTGCGCTTATAACCAGATATGGCTTCTGACTGATCAGCTCCTACACTTCTGCGCTTATAACCAGATATGGCTTCTGACTGATCAACTCCTACACTTCTGCGCTTATAACCAGATATGGCTTCTGACTGATCAACTCCTACACTTCTGCGCTTATAACCAGATATGGCTTCTGACTGAGGAATAATTAAGCATCTCATTATCAACATCATCTTCGATCCTTTAAACCAGTCAGACCAGTTCCCCATTAAAAGGGCTAAGAGCATTGTTGATTTCAGACAAAATAACTTCAGTACAGAATTATGACAAAGTTTCCGTCTTCTCAACAAAAAAAAAGGAATGTATTCGCATGTAACACGTTACATATGGTAAACATGCATGAAAAACAGCTTGAGCTGACAAAAAAAAAAAAACTTTTCATGAATATTAGCTTATTATTCAAATATTTTGTCTTGGAAGTTGGTAGATCAAAATATCCGAGCCAAGAAGATCTCAGTCTTGGCTTAGAGGGCCTGGTCTGATTTTCTACTCACAGCAGTACTGAGGCTTTTACACACATTCCCCCCATTCCTGGGTCAGCGTTTACGAAAAGGTCTGCATCCGATTTCAGGGGGACTGAGCTAAGCCTCCTGCCAAAATTACAGTGCCTTTCCCATGTTGACCCTAGCCCCCTTAACGACAGACCTCTCGGCTCAGGCCTCAATATAAATAGGACAGCCTTTCAATTTCCCAAAACGAGAGTTTCACCTCAAAATATAAAAACGATGAAGATGAAACTTCGAATCGGAATGTTTTGGTAGGGCGACATAACTTTCAACGTGACGGTATGTGCAGTTGAATATCTGGCGAGCCCTAAAGAATCTCTGATCTGTGATTCAGCTTTCCGTTTCTCACTTTCGTGTCACTTCTTCCCAGGTCAGCTGATCAGTCATCCTAGCCAGCACGACGCTTCCAGGTAGCGCTGAAGTGGCTCAATCCATAAGGCCCTGGGGCTGGCATATGGCACAGCTTGCCCATCTGTCTCTCAGCGTGAAAGCACCAGAGGTCATGTGACTCTCGGGTTTAAGGGTCTAAATTAGAGACGGGGTAGGCTGAAAAGGGTTTATGGGTGCTAAGGAAACAGCAAGAAGCCCCCTGGCCGTTAGACCATCATGAACACAGAAAGCCTGGTGTAGAAACGAGCTCGCTCAGGGTGAGGGACTGACGCCACTGAGGGTTTTTAAAGCCCCAAAAAATTACTTTAAAATCAGATCCCTGAGGCTGACAGGAGGTATGTGCGTCTGTGCGAAGATGTTAACAGCGGTGAGCGAGGGGCTTTCAACACAGAGCAACTGCTGCACAGAAGCTCTCATCACGTCCTCAGAAACCGTAGGACAAAAGAATGTCGACTGCGTCAGATCCACAGCCGTGAAGTGCATTTTGATTGAGAAGCCCAGTAAAAACACAACTTCTGTCTGCCAGGGATTTAACCCTTGTGTGGTGTTCGGGTCTGTGGGACCCGTTTTCAATGCATTAAAATCTACATTCAATAACCCATAATGACAAAGTGAAAACATGTTTTTAGAAATTTTTGCAAATGCATTAAAAATAAAAAAACTGAAATCTCTCATGGACATAAATATTGATACCCTTTGCTTTAATGTATTTTTAAAGTATCATATTTCATGCATATCCTTTGCATGCTGCTACTCCATATCTGGCAACAGAGTGATGGTTTGGGGCTCGTTCGATAGCTCAGACCCTTGATGACTTACAGCCACTTAGCCAGCCATGTGTTCCGTACTGTACCAGTGTAATTTACAGCTGAATCTAGTCTTACACCCCAATTCCCATAGAGATCCATTCAAATGCAGAGAGGTTATAGTATCGCTTGTAACAGTACCTGAAGATAAGATATCGAGAGAGTCTTTTGATGTTGACTGGTCACAGACTTCAGGAAGTAACAGCATGCAAAAGATATGCGACAAATATGAAATATGATACTTTAAAAATACATTAAAGCAAAGGGTATGAATACTTATGTACATGAGAAATTTCAGTTTTCGATTTTTAATACATTTGCAAAAATTTCTAAAAACATGTTTTCACTTTGTCATTATGGGTTATTGAGTTTAGATTGATGGGTAAAAAATTTATCCATTTAAAATAAAATCTACAACACAATGAAGTGTGCAAAAGGTGAAGGGGTATGAATACTTTCGAGCATCACTGTATATAATGCTCACAGCCACTCTGGAAAGCCATAGAATTTGGGTTAAAGGCGGGAACTTGGGCGGGGTGGACCGGTCGGGCGTCTGGCAGTGCAACATGGGCGGGAGAGAACGACAACCATCCTCCTGGCGGGGTGAGTGACTGTGGCTGCAGGAGTCTCCACACTAACTGCACTTTACCGGTGTTTGCTCCGCACGCAGCAGAAGCTGGGTTCCTCCCTATTCTCCACGGGCGGCCATTTAAAACCACACTCATGGAGTAATGGACCATTACGCAACAGGATAGCACAGCAGAATATGCGCTGCACTAACAAACACAGGAAATTAAAGATTTACTGCACAGGTTGTTTTCTTATGTAACCTGTTTTAGAGTAAGGCTGCACATGCCCTGTCCACTTCGGGATTTTGTGCCAACTTCTACACATTCCATTTTCATGCCAATTTTTGTGGGTTTTGTGGGTTTCCAACTTCTGCTCTTGATTTATTAACTTATTTCTCGGTTATTTGACCAGACATCTTTGGCAAAATAATTTCACTGTGGTCTGATGTAGCAGAAAGCATTTCAGTGTTCACAGCCGTTTAGAAAATTAAACAGGAATTATTTTTTGTAACAAAAAGCAGCACATACACCAGGGGTCGGCAACTCCAGGCCTCGCGGGCCGGTGTGTATGCATGTTTTTACTGCCACCAGTTACCACGGCTCAATCAGCTAATTAGTCATTCATACACACAATCACCGATTCACTCGTAAATTACAGAATGATAGAACGCTACAATACACGCATACCGGCACAAGAACATTCCACAGCTGCTGTTCATATCGCGGATATGTAGATTAAAATATCAGATCATGTAAACGATTGGGCTAATTAAATAATTGGTAACTGGTGGCAGCAAAAACCTGCATACACACTGGCCCACGAGGCCTGGAGTTGCCGACCCCTGACATACACCAACCCTCAGGGAACAGCACTGTGTACCTTGTTTTGAAGAGAATGTAAAATAAGAACCCGATTGGCCAGCGTAGAAGCCTTATCACACCTGAAACTCATTACAGAAGTATTACAGCCCTACTGTGGTTTCAGCCATGTGTGTCTGTATCGTTAAAATACTTTTTTAGTTCTGTGGTATCGCCTGTATCTGCCAGGCCCAATTTCCTCCAACAGTATTTACATAGCAACCATATAATCAACGAATTTCAACAGCAGTCTCACTGCTATCTAATTCTGCCATTTGTTTATATGTCTTTTTGTTTGTTTGTTTTCCTGCTCACCCCCAAATTGAATTTTAGGCTGTATTTTCAACAAAATAATTAAAAACTAAAAATAGAAAGCCCGCTCTCTGTTTACTATGATTGAATTGTAAATGTTTGTTCAGGGAATTTTGTCTGCAAGTCAATATGTCTGACGAGAACAAAGAATATGAAGGACGGTTTAATTTCCTGTCAAACTCCGCTCATAACAGCAGCCTACAGGCACAGATAGACCATAAAAACAGATAACCTTTGTTGAAGGAAATGTTGTTTAACCCAATGTTTTAAACACTATATTCATACATGTATACATGATTAATAAATGTATTCTATAATAACAATGAGCTTTAAAAGTTACTGCAAGTAGATGAGCTAGTTTAAAAGAAACACAGTGCTATGCATAAAAATTAAAGGTCAAGATTAATTCAGGAGGCAGAGGCCCATTTCATGGAAGAAGCCAGAGCTTCTTTATTTTTGTATTATTATCCAACACATAGTCCAATGGTAAGTTTACAAGCTAACACACACTTGATTGTATGTGTATTTTATACAAGTTTATTGAATACTTATCTCAATACATTACGTTTACTCTGTTATGTGTTATGAGTTGACATTACAATGGTCAATTGGAGGTGTCTTACTTCTCTCTCTGGAGAAGAGGGCCTTACAGCAGCATCTTTACCAGTAAAGAATGCAGCCATAAAACCTGTTGCTATGCCGTTGTCAGGCAAAAGTAGCCATTGCCGGACCGAGATGGGCCTTGGGTTTGAGATGAAATTAAGATGTTTGTGAGTGACGTAAGGCCAAGAGAAGAGAAATTTGCATTAAAAGAGGTGGTGACATGGTTCAGATATAAAGGTGTTGTGTCCCACCACACCCCAGAGTCCATTGCTACATGGTCTGGGTAAACTTGCTTTTGCATACATGCTTGTAAAAGCGCAAAGTTGAAGTTTATTTGGTTTCAGTCTTGAATCTGTTTTCGTTCAGGATATCTAGAATTGTCGACACCTGACCGAACCGACCTGAGGTCACAACTGAAGGAGAGGAAAGGTTGTCTACTCCACCTTCTTTAAGGAAACGGGTCATTTCAGTTTTCAGTTAGACAAAGTGAGGGCACGCAGTCACAGTTTTTGGAGAAATGGGGAGCGGGATCTGCTTAGGTGGTCCTCTCCTGTCCCCAACACCAACGTGCGCTGACTGTGCTCTCAATAAGCAGTTGTGCCCACCAAACACACAGTTTCTACAGCAAGTTAAAGGAGTGTTAACTACTCTGCAAATAAGAGTACTTTCTAAACTAGTGTCTTTTTTCCTAAACTATTTTTTCCCAGAAGTCTTTTCATGGTGGGGGAGGGGGTCTATCTCACATGGAGGCAGCTCATAAATCATAAACATTCTAAAGATTACTTCACTAATATGAGTTAATCTGGCGGGACCCAAGACAATGGCACATTCCACAATGGTACAGGAATAAATCTCAGTGCTTAATCCCGGTCAGGAAACGGTCAGACGTTGGTCTAAGATAATACTGTTATTGTGATAAATCACCACACCGCTATATCTCTACACCACTACAGAGTACCAGGAATGAAGGGATCAGATGACACAGCTATCGAACCTTCAAGAAAGAGCATTTACCAGAGAGCAAGCTAACCTAAGAGCAAGCTTACCTGAGAGAAAGTTTACCTGAGAGAGCGCTTACCTGAGAGCACGGCAAACTGGCGGTGAAGCTGCTCGATGATGTCGACCGCCAGCAGTGGCCTGATCTCCTGCTGCATGATCTCATCTGCGGAAAAAAAGAGAGAAACGCCTGTGAGTCACACATCACCTCAGAGTTTACAGTCACACATTACCTCAGAGATCACAGCACTTAGCTGCCATCACAATCAATCAATCAACCAATCCAGAAGCAGCTATCACAGTCAATCAACCAATCCATAAGCAGTTGTTGCAATCAATCAACCAATCCATAAGTAGCCATCAAAATCAATCAACCAATGTTTAAGCAGCCATTGTAATCAACCAATTGACAATCAGGCATCACAGTCAATCAAACACACCCATGTGAAAACACATCCATATATGTGGAACCGCACCCATAAATGTAGAAATATGGTCACATACATGTGGAAACGCGCACATACAGTACATGTGAAAAGACACACATACATGTGGAAACGCACACATACAGTACATGTGGAAATACACACATACATGTGGAAACAGACAAATACATGTGGATCTCTCAAATATCTCTAAAAGATTAGTGTAAAAGCTGAGGTCCAAACACAACAAACTACATTTATGAAATGAGTACAGTTTTAAAATGTAATTTAATGTAATGGTAAGACGAGATCTGTGGCTAATACCAGGCTCTGTCATCAGATAGTCAGTCTCCACAGAGAAAATGCAGGTTTATGATGAGTGGGGAATTTGTTCTTTTCCACACAAATGCACATACAAAATCCACAGCTGATTCTTTGTCATTATCCAGTCCTGTCTCTCCCATAGTGATGCATATACGTCCATTTTGTGGCCTTGTTGTAAGAAAGCTCAGCCCATACAGAAAGGCTTTTTACTGCTTTATCCCTAAGAAAGAAAAATGAAGGTCATTAAATGCGCTAGAGGCACATTTCTATCCCATAATTCTCTGCTGCTATACACTGGGTCACTCGGAAGCGCAGAGGCAACCCAGGGAACTCCAAACAAAATCGTCTCTGTGTACAGGCATAGAGGAGTGCATTAACACAGGACTACACTTACTCAAGAGCTGGATACTGTATCCAAGGGGCTCATAACCAGGCTAAATATAGCATAACGAGATTCACCCAGGGTTTAAACACTCAGGCAGTGCTGCTATTGATGGCGAATGCTCATGGAAGCTAAGCAAATGTTCTCTCTCTCTCTCTCTCTCTCCCTCTCTCTCTTTCTCTCTCTCACTCTCATTACTGTGTAATGTTCAAAGCTATTGCTAAACACACACAGCTAAAGGTGATTACAGATATGTTTTAAGCATGTTTTTGTGCATGGTCCTCTTTGTATGTACTCATAAAGAATGAAACAAGACTATCTGTGAGGGAACGGAAAAGTAAGCATGAATTGTGTCACAAAACTCCAACATTTTATAGCCCAGGTTTGACCTTCATTATACAAATATCTTCATTTATTTACACGGGTATTAGCTAGCTATGATAGACAAGATATGGTCTGCTAATGTTACCCCTCACACGATTCCGTCTTTACAGCCCAGTTGTAAATGAATGTTCAGAATAATGTGAGCTAAATGCTGAACAAGTGCGCCAGTTTTTCAGCAAGACATTTATGGCACTGAACACGGGCTGAATTTCTCACTGCCACAGTTTAAAACAGGAAACAGGCCTGAGATCACAAGCTTGTTAATTGGTTTGATAGAGTTCTACAATTAAATAAAATCGACCTTTAAAACTTCTGATTTTTTCAACCTGGGGCCACATGTATAAAACTCTGAGTAAAATAATGTGTAAAAGAACGCTCAGGGTGAAAGTCAGAAATCTGCTTTCAGAAAGTATTGCATTTTCTTCCTCTGCCTTTCGGTCATGGTGTCACCATATCAGACTGACTCCAAACATTGCGTACGCATGGTGTCCAGCGTATGCAGAGGTATGCAGGTTCTCTTATTTTATACATCTGAATTTCTGTGTGGAAACTCGTTTACGCAGCTTACTGAGGGCATTTTTCTGCTCAGCACTGTTTATACATGTGGCCACTGGTGTCATTTGTGCCCGCATAAATAATTACAGGTTTAGCAGTGTTTTTTAATCGCGGGAGCTTGATGTTTTATGTCATCCACTCTCGCACCAGGAAAACAGTACATGTTAAAATCCTTAAAACCATCATCATTCTAACACTGCCTAATCATTGTTACCATTCATATAGAACAATGCATGTTGCTAAAAATGTTATTTTAATTTTAACTTCGCTTGACATTTTGCTTGCTAAGCGTGTTTCTGAGTGAAGTGGGCGGGGTTTAGGATGGAGGAGGAGACTTATTTGATTGTAAACACAGGACCACAGCAAGGCTAAAAATTCTGCATATTGCATCTTTAAAATAAAATGATTACTTCATAAAATGAGTGTTAACACATTGCCCTTGCCAACACTGTCTCCTCCCCACCCAGAATGCATCTGTACTTGTGTGTTAAATATGTAATTCTGTGCATCTCCCAACTGAAAAAAAAACTGCTGTCTGCTGAATTCTTCTTTTGCTCTGGGGAAAGCTACTGCAGCTACTGCTTTGGAAATGCAAGGGGAAAGCCGGGTCCTGACAAGCCAGTTGAATCGCAAAGGAGCTTGAGGATTGGCCACTGGATGCATTGCTGCTCTATGCTAGAGCTCTTTAATGGAAAGACCCTCTCAGAAGCCCATAAACATAAATAATTTTTTTCTCAGAGCTGATTGGTCAGCGGCCTGGCAGATCATATCCGATTGGTCGGTGATCAGGCTTGATCTCTGCCAACACGCCTCCTCTCAGAGAACAAGCAGCAGTGTGTTTCTGCTGATAACTCATATAAATATTAATAAAGCACAATTCTGTACAACTGTCAATCAGTCTAGTCAGAAAACACTTCACAAGGAACATTTTCCAGAAAGAATTAAAGAGACAGACGCTGCACATGCTTGGGCCGGGGTGTGAACAAGCATCGAACGGAAGAAGGACCTGCGTCAGGAGAAGGCTCTTCCCACTTTTCTTATCCTGGACACAGAGTCCCAAAGCCTGACGCTAATGTCATTACAAGAGCCATCATGAGCCTGTGAGACTAGTCAACATTCACTCGTCCCTGAATGAGATTAAAAATGCTTGTCTTCTCTCTATTGACGCCTCCAGAGGAAGTCTGACAGAGCAGATAGTACATCGGGGTAAAGGAAGGAAACTCGCCCCACCCTCAGATCTTCACCTATTCATATTTTCTTCACGGGAAATTCTTTCACGCAACTCCGAGACAAAAGACAACAACCGAATTCCCTGTGGACACACATGGAAATCTGCTTAAGAAGGTGGAACAGGAACGTCCTACCATGTTAACTTTTAAAAAAAAGACAATTTCACAAAGCAAAAGCCAAAGAAGTGAGCCCAATACCACAACGTTTCAAAAAAAATCCACACTTAAGATTAGAATGGAAAAATGTAGTGTTATATATGTTGTAATGTCTTTCAGAAGCAACTCGGAGGGCTTGTGGCTCTTGCTGTGTGTGCGGCCAGCTGAGATGGTCACACTTGGACACACCCCAATGCAGCGCCATGGAAACACACAGTAATGACATTGTTCACCACAAACCGAACAGCAGCAGTCACCCACTCCCTGGTTATTTTCTCTGGTGCTTCTAAAGCAGGGGAGAGCCATTTGCGGACGGCTGGTGTGTAAGCAGGGTTTTGTTACAACCAATTGCACAAGCCTAATTAGCTAATTAACGGAATAAACCAATGCTGGTTTAATTATAAATTAGAATTTAGGTTTCATGTTGGGACACAAGAACAGTCTTCGCTGACATTCACAAGCGCATCAAGAGATGTAGCTGAAATGTTGATGAATGAATGATTGGGCAAATGAAGTAATCAAGAAGATGGAATGAAATGGAGAAACAGATGCTGCCCTCTTTTTCCACCTGTGATCTAAACCAAGACCTCTAGCAAACAGTGAGATGCTCAGCTCATCTCAGAGCAGGAAAGGGTTACTGCCAATCCTCACGGACTCACCTTCTCCATTAAATACCAGGAGAGAAAGAGCCAATCAGGGTGAAACCGTTCATTGGAGTCCGTTTATACCAAACTGAACATAGTTACATTAGAAGTGTCTTGGAGGGGCATGTTGTCAGCTGATTCTCAACACTTAAATGATCATAAATGATTAAAGGAAACCACAAAAATCTATAAGCACTGTGGCCCTCCATGGCTGGAGTTAAACCTGCAGGCACTGCGTCCCTCCAGGACTGGAGTTAAACCTTCAGGCACTGTGGCCTCCATGGCTGGAGTTAAACCTGCAGGCACTGCGACCCTCCAGGACTGGAGTTAAACCTGCAGGCACTATGGCCCTCCATGGCTGGAGTTAAACATGCAGGCACTGCGACCATCCAGGACTGGAGTTAAACCTGCAGGCACAGCGACCCTCCAGGACTGGAGTTAAACCTGCAGGCACAGCGACCCTCCAGGACTGGAGTTAAACCTGCAGGCACCATGACCCTCCAGAACTGGAGTTAAACCTGCAGGCACCATGACCCTCCAGGACTGGAGTTAAACCTGCAGGCACCATGACCCTCCAGGACTGAAATTAAACCTGCAGGCACTACAACCCTCCAGGACTGGGATTTGTCACCCCTGAAATACATAACGGGATGTCAGACTGAATTAAGGCACATTTTGGGAAGGTTTAGTTGAACGCCCCTTTATTCAATAACCATGATAGTGAGGCCATCATGAAAATACAGCACAGAAAATACTGGACAAGCAGCTGAAAATCCATCACTGACCCTGACCATGAGCATAATTATGTATGAATATTGAGAACAAATAGGGTTTTTCCTAGTGCAGGCTTGTTTGGGCCCGATCAGCCCTATACAGAGACTCAACTGTAACAGAGCAACACTCCTGTGTTAATATACATTGTACTACACTCAGACAGATTTCCTCTGTTCTATGTCACACAGACTCTACTCTTACAGAATTCTGTGTGAGTGCACGCTAACACTAACGCTAACCCAATAACTGGACATTTCCCACTAAGTTCATTTCAAACACAGCTGTGGCCCCTGGATCTTAATCTATATGAATTTCAGCACAGCCAGATATCAGTGCAAGGTTCATAAGTTTAATATTAAGCTTATTTTACAGCACATTTTCATACAATGCATTGTAGCCCAAAGTGTTTCATAATAAAAATTAATAAATAACCCGCATGATAAAACACAAAAGCTACAATTGAAAAGACAGACAGGTTCCAAGCAAGAATATAACTTAAGAATAAAAAGTAAAAAAATAAGTAGTGATGAGAGTAAATAAAAACAAGAATAGCCATAAAAATAAGTGTGATCAACCACACTTTTCAGGAATATGTTAAATTGGTTGAGAACAGTCACACTAACCATCTGAGTTGAAATTGATTTGCACATCAGCGATAAGTACCTGGTTACCTATTCAAACGATCCAGGTAAAAGACGTGATCGGTGTTTGCGTTGCCTTGTGTTTATATTTAAATTAAATCAGCATACCACGCTAAAGAGAACTACAACCAACGGCCGGGCCAGTTTTTCCAACAATAAAGACTTCTGTCTGGTTTGCACAATCACAATGTTGACAACTGTTCTTTACGTGTCTCGAAATGTCTTTCTAGGTACTAGAGATATTGGCACAATTCCTTTCAGTTAACTTTTGTGGGTGAAAAATTCACATAATATAAAGAACTTTTGCATAATATAAAGAAGTTGGTTTGAACTTTTAAAGATGTGCAACTCAATGCCAAGGTCTTGGAGCCGCATTTAATCAAATATCCAGCTGATGTTAAGACGGCCCTGCTAGCCTGCAGAATTGCGCTGGATCCTTGTGGGTGAGGGCCAGTGTGGATGCAATAGAAGCACGGTCCAAGAGGCAAGTGAAATATTTTATTCTGCCTTGACCTTTCACCTCAATCCAGTTTGTCTGTGAGAACAGACACGCTAATAGGCCTAACTTTCAAAATTACACAGTTTAAAAATCTACTGCAGAGATGTCCGAGATTTGCATGTACTTTTAACGCGTTTGCATTTTCTTAAAAGTCAGGGTCGCACCGTATTTTCAACAAAAAAAAACTTCACCATTTTACCATTAGAACAAATTCTGGTTGTTTACAATTAAGGTGTGAATCACGAAGAGCTTCACAATTAATCCTGAATTTTGCCCGTTCTCACTTTCCAGCCCTTTGAGTAGCAAGACTGCAAGTGCGCGGCTGCGCGCAAGTGAAGCACCCACGCTGACAGCCGAGTGAGAAAAACAAACCCCACTCTCTCTATCTCCGTTATAGCTGCACACGCTCTGACTGACGACGAGCAGAAAGGACAAACCTCTTACCTATGAGGGGTCTACTTCGCTTCATCATTGTAGAATCGAGCGAGCAAACAAAGTCACATTAATCCGGGAGACTGGGAGAGAGAGAGCGGATATTTAAAAAGCCGGTGGCAGCCGAACAGCGTTTGTCCAGACTGAACGCGCGTGCTGTGACCGTTTCCATCGCGCCCTCCTCCTTTCAGATTCCTAGGCGCACCAGCAGCTGCGGGTTACTGGCAGGAGACGCATTTTTGTGGAGAGCAAAGCGTCTTTGGTCACTTTTTCCAGCCCCGACAGCTCCTCCGGCTGCAGGTCTCTGCTCTGCGGCATAATCTCCAAAAAGGCCTCGCCGCTCGCGAGGTGCAGCAGACCTATCACAGCCCGGGGAGGAGGGAGAAAATAAACAACCGACTCCCTCTTTTTACTGTTTCCATTTTTTCCCAGTTTTTTGTTTGGATCAGAGACAGAGGGAAGTGCTTGTGGGACGGTCCCAGAGCAGAAGTCTGGGTAACCCTGCCTCTCACCCCCACCCATACCCGTACCCATCCACCGGACGGCCAGATTCTCTCGCTGGAGGAGCGAGTGTGATTTTTTTCCATTACATGCATGACTGGGAAGATGAGGGTGTTTATGATCTGAGAGGAAATATTTCCACAACAAACAACGGTGGCGTCTACTGACGCACTGTGTGTTCTACAAGGTCTTTTCCTTCCCGTTTTACACTGTTCAGAAGCAGATACAAAAATCTCAGAATAGCCGATTTACACATGTGACGTAGTCTACCTCAAACCCTAATCAACCATGATTAATCATTTTCAAATGTCTTTGTTCTTTCAATTAGCCTACACATAGTTACATGTCTTTGTATCTTATTGCAATAAAGCATGTTTATTTAATTTTTGATAGACCAGGGGGTAGAAATAAAATAGAGTGCACTCAAAAGCCATTTCCAAGGTTTCTCTAAAGCCTGGAATACACTCGTGCGACTTGTCCATTGATGACAGCTCATACATCCTGGGTCCCGTTTCCCAAAAGTATCTTAGATAAAGATCATCTTAAGCAATTTTTTTTTTAAATATTAGTTTCATTGTTTGTTTTTGTCATTTGTTTTTTGTCTTTCTCCCTCTATTTGTATTAATTGTTTCATGTAATATCAGTACATTTTAATAATTTGAATCATAAAATGCAGACAGCACAAACACAAAACACTCTTAAGATGATCTAAACTCTAAAGCCGGGGATACACTGTGCGATTTTAAAAATCGTAATGACGGTGAACCCCTCACACTGCACGACCGAAAGTTTCAGTCCTACCCGATCAGACCTTACGACGTGCGTGCTCACACTGTCAGCCACGATTGATTGTGCTGCGACTTGTTCAGTTCTTAAAATGGCGAACCGTCATCCAGCTGCATTGATGGTATGCGCATTATTTTGTGCTGGAAAAAAAAAAAGAAGACGAGCGATTTGGACCGTGGTTGGGCAGACATGGGCTGTAGCCACGGCCTTTCCGTTCTTCAGCGGGAGTTGGTGGTAACTTTAAAATTAAATGTATTCTTTGTTTGTGCCGTTTTGGTATTCCACGAAGCAGGGTTCGAGTTATAATCTGAGTTTTGTGGGGGTATTTAAAATAACTAACGTTAAGGGCGGAGATAAATAAATAAATAATGACCCCGGGTGCGCTTTCCGTGAGAGAGTAGAGAGATGCCTTCATTTTCAGAAATGATGTGAAGCGATGATTTTGGGCGGGTGTATGTGCATAATCGTGTCTTAGCACCACTCACACTTCTGACATGTCAGAAATTTGTCGCGAGATCGTATCCTAGTCTTTAGAACGTAGGAGCAATTAGTCGCTGATCTTTGACTCTCTCACACTGTGCGACTTCCGACGTCCGGATTTGGCCATACGACGCTAGGATTTCTGTACGACTACGCAACGTAGTCTGCGACACCAAAATCGTGGAGAAATCGCACAGTGTATCCCCGGTTTAAGAGCTGCATGATTGCATCCGATCAGACAAGCTAATTACACAATTAAATTTGGAAAGAGGTCAGATTGAGAGGAGAATGCAGAATTGAAGGGGAAACAAAGGGAATGCATTTGAAGGTCATAATTGGATAATTAGCCCAATTTTAATCACTTAGCCAGTCTACAGCGGTTAACAACATAGAGATAAAAAGTGTCTCGATAATAGGCCACACGCTCTTCTGAAGCTGTAGGCTCCCTATAACAGAGAAGTGAATTTATAAAAGACAATAATACCACATATTCACATGTTGTAGCTACATGTCACAAAGCCATTCCTCATCTACAGAGCAGAGGAGTATGGTCAAACTTAAAAGGGTGGGATAAATGTATTTACTGATGAAATTGAATATGCTGCAATATAGGTGGACTTTTACAGCAATGTATTGATATATTGCATGAAAAATTAATTGCAATATCTGAAATCAGCAATATATTTGCCCTTAGATTGTCACGTCTTATATAATATTGGACAGTTTAACATAATGTAAAATAAAGTAATAATTTTTAATATTTGGTCTGGTATCAAATGAGCCTCAAACCATTACTCTGCTGCCAGATATGCAGTATATATGGATGGATCACTTTAAGGGTTGTTTTTCCTGACAGATTTTCCTATTGAACTCTATGGAAAAATAAGTCAGGAGAAGAAACCCTTCAAGTTATCCATCCATATCTACTGCATATCTGGCAGCAGAGTGATGGTTTAAGGCTTGTTTGATACGTCAGACCCTTGATGACTTAGAGCCATTTAGCCAACCATGTGTTCCATACTGTTCCAGTGTAATTTACAGCTAAAACTAGTCCCACCCCACAATTCTCATAGAGATCATTCAAATGCAGAGAGGTCATAGTATCGCTTGTAGGAGTACCAGAAAATAAGATATCAAAAGTCTTTTGATATTGTTGGGTCACAGACATCAGGAAGTCATGGCGTGCAAAGGAAAAAATCCTTTCAAAGTCAAAGTGCTAGAGTACAGAATCAAAATAACAAAAAATGTGTCACTGTCCAGTTAATTATGGTGCTCACTGTATGAACAGAGACACATAAAGACAGATCCTCATCTTGGTAATGCAAATAAAATCCAGAGCAAATTCATGGAATCGTGCTTATTTCAAGTGAAGTTAAACTAAATCATTTTGGCACAATTTTGAAGCTGAAACAAACCAACTCGCAGTCTAATCAAGGCACAATGGTGACACTGTTGAGAAATCAGTATTGAAATGGAGAACACAGCGCTTTGAATCAGGGAAAGCGCTGAGGGCATTTTGTGCAGTGTAAATGAGTGTAAATGTATTTCGGTCACATGAAAACCAATAATGTGCGCTGTGACATGTGGTAGAGATGCTGGGTAGGACACTCCCCTAAAGGCACAGATGTTCTGCGCTTTTCCAGGAGAGAGGCACAGGGGTTGTTATGTGGAATATTCTTACTGTTGGTATTTAATGCTGGTTATGGAACAAACTGTTGTTTGGCTGAAATACGGGACATCCCAGCTCATTCAGGACTGTTAGCAACACCAATAGCACTGCATGTAGATTACTATCATAGTCTACTTTCCTAGTCGACATTTATAGTCTTCATGGGCACTATTGTTGCAATAAAGTGTCATCATAGGAGCTGATTTACCCATAATCCTTAAGCTCAGGCCTGTTTTCCACTTAGTTTGTTTTTATTCATAAGTTTCTTTCTGCATTCCACTGAAACTGATTTTCAGCTTAAATAATTTTTCCCAAATTGGCTCAGCTAAGGTTTTTTTCCCCAGGTACTTTGCCTCCCTCTGGAACATGTCCATTGCGATGCACTGAGGGACAACCTGTGTGTGAATGGCACTATCCAAAAATAAGTATTCATTGATTGACTGATTGAACTCTTGGGTTATAATCTATGCTGCTGTTCTAGAAAGGTAATTTCTAAGCTGTCCGCACGTGTGTCTCAGTGCTTTATATGGACGTACTGGGGAAATGGGACACAGAAAACAATAACGGATTGCACATCTCTTCCCTTCATTAGTACATGTTCCTTTGGCCGTGGAAAAATGCTGTTACTGCAAGGCTTCCGGTGACAATATGGCCGACTCAGAAGCAACATCAAAGGTCAAAGACTTGACAGAGGCGGGCACCCCGGCGCTAACGGCACAGATACAGTAAAACAATAGAATAATTGCTAGTCCATAATACTAAAATCAGCAATAACAGCGGTCGCTGTGGGAACGCTTGGGCCGTGTGTTTCTGTTCTTGTCCACAGCAGGATGAGCCCCAGATCTGTGAAGCATCCAGGTGCCTCTGATTAGGGCAGAGCATTTTAGGGACGGAGCCTTTTAGAGGTTGACCCTTTTAGGGGCATCCCCAGGGAGTCTGGATGTTGGGGTTGTCTCTGGCTGCAGGGGAGGGGGAGGCAGCGCTAGGACACTGGGGCCTCATTACAACCCCATAACACTTATGCTCGTGCATTTGAGCAGCAAATCAGAGTAAGTCATACACTTATTTCCTCCTTGGACAACTCTGCAGTTAATTACGGCAGCCGGAAAGCTCGTAATGCCATGCAAGAAAATGGAAACGCCCGGGTAGGCTGCATGAATTATTAAAGTGCAGGAAAAAGTGCTGAGCTGTTGGACTGGGTTGCAGCTGGACCCTGTGTAGCTCGGAAAAGCAGAGCATTATACGCCCTCACCCAAAAACACACTCATATCCTTCAGCCTTGTTCTTTAATTCAGTGTCCAGAGCTATTTGCACAGCATTCCTCGGCTCCATAAATCAGGCTGATATTTTGAACATGTTTCTCTTCCTTTCTCCTCATATTTATCCAGAGGGAATAGGACACAAAATTAATTATATTTTTATTCAAAATCTCCACAGCAACACCTCAGCGTTTGTGTTTATATCAAAACCAATCTGGCAAAAATGTGAACATGCCTCCCGGCATTCATGCTGCAGTTACATTTTTCTCCACATGGAAAACAAATATTCCATGGGGCATTTAAAGGGAAGCTCAGGTGGAATTCTGTAACAAGTCGTGCAGTTTGTGGCTTCATAAATATCACAGAATGAATGTCAAATGCCACAAAGTAAAAGTAGGCTACACTGGACAAATTACAATTCTTTATGGGGAGCATTTCCTCTTCATTTCTTTTGTACAGTCTTTTGAAAAGACTGGTAATTGTGTTTAAACAATGCAGGGGTGTTCTCACTGGAATGAGGTATGAAACAGCTAAATTCAATGGTGTGTTCAGACTCAAAAGCAAATAGAAACCGTGGCTATAGATGGAGGTGGGTACTGGTAGATAATCAAAAAATGAAATCAAATGAGCAAATTCAGAAACGGTTCACCATACCTACAAAATCTCATATCCTTCATTGAAAGATAAGGGGAAAATATAAGAGGACTCAAAATTGTATCAAACAAGTATTAAACAAGTATTGACGCATATGAAAGAAGAGCAGCATCTCAAGTAATAAACACAAAGTGTCCTTATAGATATTAATATCCATGTGTAAGTAATGTTATAAGTACCTGCCTATCCAGCAGCATAGAATATGGAAAACTACGCATGTAAATCACACGGCCGGAAGTACAGTCACCCTTCAGAGTGTGTTTTTAGTTCTCTCCTCTCTCAGTGCCTTGCTCTTAGAAACACAGTTTACGCTCAATACGTTTCGCAACAGGAAACACCCCAGGTTCCAATGAGCTGCGCATCAGTCACCCACACTGTTGCATCATGGGAAACATTCACAACTTTTTCTTCCTGTGGTTGAATCATGCTGTTAAGGTGTTGAACTGAGAAACTTAGAACTGTGTTATTGTTGAGCTTCTTTTGCCAGGGTTATGGTTTGTTTTGTAAGGTCACGTTTGTTTTTCCTTACTTGTGAAAACGGATGTGCAGCTTAAATTCACTGGACTGATATAAGAAACAGAAATCTGAGAGTAATTATGGCCAGATCCCAGCCTGCAGATCCCAGTCTTAACAAGTGTTTCAGTCTTGTAATGAGGCTTAAAATCTTATTTTTTTCTCTCAAGTAGAAAATATTAACTTCTTTTACTTTTTGCTTGTCAAGTGAATTTTTCTTACTGACTCAAACTGTCGCACCTCATTGGCAATATTTTTTTATTTAGCAAAAAAGTAATAAAAATAAGAATTTAACTAAATATTACACAAAAATACATGCTAAGATTGACTTATTTTTTTGTATTTTGCAGTCTGTCACTCAAAAGGACACAGATGGTCTGATTAATAAAACACCACAGCGCAACAGTACCATACGTCTGATCAATAAAACACCACAGCGCAACAGCACCATACATCTGATCAATAAAACACCACAGCGCAACAGCACCATACGTCTGATCAATAAAACACCACAGCGCAACAGCACCATATGTCTGATCAATAAAACACCACAGCGCAACAGCACCATACGTCTGATCAATAAACGCAAGGCCACAATGAGGGGGAACCAGAAAGGGGGGGTTACAGAGTCAGGAACAGGGGCGAGGAGAGTGATGGGGAAGAGGAGAGTGATGCGGATGCAGAGGTAAGGACGAAGAGGAGAGTGATGAGGAAGAGGAGGGTGAGGAGAGTGATGAGGAAGAGGAGGGTGAGGAGAGTGATGAGGAAGAGGAGGGTGAGGAGAGTGATGAGGAAGAGGAGTGAGAGGAGAGTGATGGGGAAGAGGAGAGTGATGCGGATGCAGAGGTAAGGACGAAGAGGAGAGTGATGAGGAAGAGGAGGGTGAGGAGAGTGATGAGGAATAGGAGTGAGAGGAGAGTGATGAGGATGCAGAGGAAGGACGAGGAGGAGAGTGATGAAGAGGAGGGTGAGGAACGTGATGAGGAAGAGGACGTACTTATCCCAGTAACAGACTCGGTCTCCTGACACACCCCGAGGAGGCGGTGGTAGGACTCCATTTCTCCGCGGGAGATGCGGACGGTGGAGAAGGACGCTTCGCGCGTCCGCTGCCCGCAGGCAGAGCAGCAAGGCGCTAATGTTTGGTACCGTGCGTCGTAGCCTTCCATTCCGCAGCAGAAGCCCGGCCCTGCCCCCGCCCCGACGTTTACGCTACGACCGCCACGTTCAGTCCGTCAGGCCGGTTTAGCTGTGGTCAGTCCGTTAGCTTGGTTTCTCCGCGGTCAACCCAGCGCAGCACAGTGTTCGGAGCGGGGCAGTCGCTGCTTCCCAATCTCAGAGCGTTGAGAGCCGGCTCCTACCATCCACTCCTCTGGATGCTACCGCACGGTCACCCCGCCGGATATTCTGGGACCACACGGTTGCGTTTCTTCCCTCCTCCCCTGCTCACCCCGCCTCATCACTCTCTGACTCTTTTTCGGTTTCCCCGTAAGGCCGGTCTCCTCCTGGCTCTGCCCTCTACATTCCCTCCACTGGAGCGAGAGGAATGACTGGAGATAACCCAGAGGAATGCTACAGGTTAGCTGTGTGTAACTAGCTAATCTGGTCTATTGCAGGTGCACAGAGGCATTCCCTCTGTCGATCCTCAGGCAGGGGTAAAAGCAATGTTACTGACCCCAGTGCTGCGTACCTGTGACCTGATCTACGCCGGTCCGAATGCAATATTGCACTGCGGTCCCGGCAAAGCAGGTCAGTCACAGGCTTCCTCCTCAGGTCACTCAGCTCATCGCTTTAACCGCCGCTAAGAACATAGATCTGCTTACTGAGGACGTCACCAGAGTATACTGCTGCTGCTGCTGCCTGAAGACTGGGTCTCTCTCACACACACGCACATTCACAGCAACACACACGCACACAGATACACACACACACAGATACACACACACATGCACATAAATACACACACAAGCACACAGATTCACACACACAGCAGCTCACACTCACAGAGCAGCTCTCGCACACACACACGCACAGAAAGACCTCCCCGTGGGCCACACATTGTGATGGTGAGACTCAGTGGTCAGGGACAGACAGTAGCCCGTTAGCGGGAGCAGTGTTTACACAGCGGCTTCCAGAATCTGCTCAGCAAGTCCAGCTGAAGCAGTGGAACATCACGCAGCCCAGAACCCCAGAATCTACAGAACCCCTGATTCTACAGCCACTGAATCTACAGAATCCCTGATACTACAGCCGCTGAATCTACAGAACCCCTGAATCGACTGAACCCCTGATTCTACAGAGCACGATTCTACAGAATCCATGATTCTACAGAGCCCCTGATTCAAGAGAACCCCTGAATCTACAGAGCTACACTGACTCGGCACACCTGAGGCCAACACATAAAACAACACATTTATCAAACACTTCCACAGCTTAACTCTTTATTTATACATACAACAGAACATTTATCATGAATCAATTCAGGTTAACGTTCATGAAAAGCTAATTAACAGCAGTGCCTCCATCCGGGGAATTGAAGCTAAAAATATAGTTATCAGCCCACTATTATACTACACTGCCTGTATTCTATCCATAAATCGGCACATCGGCAAGTATGTCTTAAGCTCAATACAGCAGCATAAAACAGGACTTACACATTACGGAGCCCATGTTGAAGAGCAGTGGTTGGGGAGCCAGCGGAGCCGTTTCTCTCCGTTGCGTGCTGGCCGGGGCCCGGCCGGGGTTCTAAGTCAAAGCTCCAGGACACGTCCAGGAGACTGGCGTGATTTATGCCGATATCCTCAACAATACCCCCTCGCGCAACGCGCTTCCCTTTCCTCTCAGAACCGACCCCACATTCATCACTGAGATGCAGCCGCACAGCCAGGGGGATTGAGGAACTGGCCCAACAAAAACGCCCGGCAGCTTCCCAGCGCAGCTCACTGGCCTGCTCCCCTGTCCCCACTCCCCTCCGTTCCACACGAAACAGGGCAGCGCTTCACCCCCTCGGCCCTTCCCTGCATGTGCGCACATTGTTTTGTGTGTGTGATGTGTTCTGTGCTTTGTGCGTTCAGCTTCTGGGAATTGAAACAAAGCAAAAATTATTTCCTTTGCAGCACAATTAAAGGAAAATGCCATGCCTGTCTGGAGAACGTTCTTTATTGTTCCCAGAAAGAGAAAAAAAATGCATTTTTGAACAGATAAACACAGTTACTTTCTTCAGAATTCTAATGCCAGTAAATGGGATTATAATCCTTGAGTCACCTAGAAAAAGCATAATCCATCTCTCAAATTGCTCTTTGAAAAATAGCAGATTTTAAGATTTTAAGCACTTTGATTCATGTTCCTGAGGCAAAGACATTTAAAAACCTAGTCCTGCATGAATGGGACTCAACAAGCCAAAATAGCACATAGGATTGTAACAACTGTATTCTTACATTTTTTTCATTACTGTACCCAAATATTTTAACAGCCAAGTGAAAATTTACGATAGTGGCAATGTAGTCAACTATTGTACGGAATCTACTCTACAAAACTAACAGCATGCACCAAATGTTTTAATGAATGAATCTGGGGAAAGACGAGTTACATTAGTCTGAAATGAGTCCAAGTTCTAAAAACATATTTACTGAGTGTGAATTTTGCAGTAACACGACTGATTCACTATTGTATCTGATGCAAACCCAGACTCACACTCCCATGAGTACGGATTTCTCCCTGCACTGTATCTGAGGATCATCTCTGTCAGAGCGTTAATAAGATGTCATGTTGTCTAATCTTATTACCATGACCTATTTAAGGAGGGTTTAAAAAAGCAGTGTTAGGTATGCCAATTGGTCATCGCTCTCAAAAATTGCCTGCAGAAAACACAGCCAATCAGCTGCCGTGTACTTCCTGCTCTGGTAAAGCCGGAAGTAAACAGCAGCCAAATCAGCTGCGTGTGCTTCCTGCTTAACCAGAGAAAACAGCGCCTCCTAGTGGAACACTCCCCAGACTTGCAGGAATCATTCACTGGTGACTTTTCTCATATAAATGTTATGGCTCCTCCCGCGTGTTATTTAGTGTCAATCAGCTGAAAATTAAACTGTATATATATATATGGTGACCGGCCTTGTCAACTAAAGTACCTCTCAGTCAGCAGAAGGACCTCATAAATTTTACAATGAGACAGAAAACCTTGACAGTTGTCAGAAACACATAATCGATATCCCCCTCGTCTCATAAAAGGTTTTCAGCCTGGCTCTGCTGCCCCTTGAAACACTTGAAAAACGAGTGAGTTACTGCTTACCAGAGTATTTTCAAAGCTCTATTTAGAAATGAGCTTTATCATCCAGGCTACACACCATTACAGGGGTGTGGAGTCTGTTGTACGCCAAGCGCCCTTAGCTTTTCAAAGCGTCTTCATGATAAAAACTGGTTGAAAAACAGCCATAACATAATTATTCAAACTGGCAGCTATGTGACATGAAAACAGACTGATATAGGCTATATTCTAAAACATGTAGTTTTGTTTCTGTAGAAACAAATAATGACAGCTGAGTCTAATCTGTTTATGTCAGCTCTAATTGTTCAGTGATGGTTCAATTCAGTAATCAATCAAATCCAAATAAAATAACTCTGTGTAAAGCCATCTGCCGTGCGAAGCTCTTTCATTTTCAGCTCAGTGGTATAGCGGTGAATTTCCCCAGAGTAATCAAAGAGTGTTTCTCAGGTTAACAGCAATCATCAAATCCTCAAAGTCGCATCATCATTTGCGATTTCACCAAACAAACATTCAGGTGGCACTGCAGCACTGAGTCATTGAGGAGAGCTTGCCGGTTTGATTCCCAGGTGGGGCACAGTTTTTGTACCATTGACCAAACACACTTAACCTCAATTGCTTCAGTACATATCCAGCTGTGTAAATATGTGGAACGTAAAAGAATAAATAATAACGTAAGGTGTGTATGTCGCTCTGGTTAAAAATGTCTGATAAATGTAAACTGTGGCCACTGTATGTACAGAGCTCTACGACAGGATCCAGGGCTCTACGGCGGGATCCAGAGCTCTATGGCAGGATCCAGAGCTCTATTGCGGGATCCAGAGCTCTATTGCAGGATCCAGAGCTCTATGGCGGGATCCAGAGCTCTATTGTGAGATCCAGAGCTTTATTGCGGTATCCAGAGCTCTATGGTGGGATACAGAGCTCTATTGCGGGATCCAGAGCTCTATTGCGGGATCCAGAGCTCTATTGTGGGATCCAGAGCTCTATTGCGGGATCCAGAGCTCTATGGTGGGATCCAGAGCTCTATTGTGAGATCCAGAGCTCTATTGCGGGATCCAGAGCTCTATGGTGGGATACAGAGCTCTATTGCGGGATCCAGAGCTCTATGCAGTTCACAGTGGCAAACACCAAACTACTGACCCTGGATCAGCCTCATAGTTTTCAGGTTAAGACTAGGGCCAGCTAAGCTTGATATTAATATTAGACCAGTTAATCAGCAAGTATAGATTCCTTGTAGATTCTGTGTATAGTTGGTTTAGAATCGGTGTAGTGTCAGTGTACAGTCTGTGTAGAGTTGTAATAAAGTTAGTGTAGAGTTGGTGGAGTTGGAGTAAAGTCAGTGTAGTGTTAGTGCATCAGCCCAGCTACTCAAACAGGGCAGGGGAAAAAGTGCTTAAACCAGTCAAGACTATGATCAATACATGATTTCTCTTACCGCGGGGAGAAGTTGCCTGGGCAGGAAAATTTTGTATCTATTTTCGCATACATGCAGGCTTCCTCTGGGATATGTAGGTGTGTGTTTATAATTTTGTGTTTAGTGTGTGAATTCCTAACAGCATGTGAAGAGTTATAAAGTTCAGGATTTAAAAGTAATGAGAGTGATCTAATGATGACCCCCCCGAGGTGAAGGGCATGGAACAAGGTGAAGGTCACAGGAAGGTTGGGGGTTGGGGGTGTGTATATGCCTTTGTACCCCACCCTCTGATGATGGCGCCAAAGCCCGTCCCATTGTGAAGCGGTCAGGCCAAGCCGGGCTGGGCTAGGCCAGGCCGGGACAGTCCTCCTAACGACATTCTTTTCAGGAAACCAGGGTTCCTTTGTTTTAGATGCTTAGGGAAAAACTCATAATGGCTTTCGGAAAGTCGGAAAGACGAGAGCTTTTCAGAAGGAGCGCCAGCGCAAGTAGGAAGCAGCGCCGAAGCTCTTTGCGTCATAACAAAAGGCAGCACATCCCTAGGTAAATAAGAGCCACACCCACAATGGGGTACAATGGTAGGGACCAGGGCAGGTAGCATACACAACAACCAAAAAACTCAACACTCTATCATAAACTCAATCAACAGCCTCATGAGCCAAAAACCAAAACACACACCTGCTCATTCATAAACACCAACGTCATACTTTCAAACCTTGTGCCACAGGACTTTCAAAATCTATATTCATTTATACATATCATCACTGTAAATACAAGTAAATTCCAAGCAGATCATGTGTATTAAAACTGCACTAAGATTTTGTATTATTTATCATTTAAATCCAATCTGCAACCTCAACTCATTTAAATGCACCAAATGTCATAAAATGTGGTTATGATTTCTGAATATACAGCAGAATTAAAATTTTGTTCACTTTCTGGGGTAACTGCCTGGGCCATTAAAAAAAACTCACTAAAACTGAAATAATATATTTTTTTAACTCAAAGTGAACTGTCCCTTTAAATGTGTTCAGGAAGGAAGGCAGGTTGTTTGTGATGACGAAAACCCGAGGCGGAGTTGGATGAGGAAGGAGGCGGAAAAACGTTACATGACTTCCCCATTGTCCGTCTTTTAGTGTCTCTGTGCTATTTTCAGCCCAGTGTCATGTCCAAATCTGCTAAACAGCATCGACTCCAAGTTTATGGCATGCGTCTTGGGTCTGTTGCACTTCTCATGTGAGAACCAGACAGACGCGGGTTAAATACTCATTTTAAATACTTTAACTCTTTACTTGTTAAAAAAACGCCGGCAGACCCTTGAGAATTTTCAGTGAAACCAAGAATATTTGTATAAATTTTTTTATGACAGAAGTAGGCCTATATTGCAGCATTCTGGGACTAGAGTCTGACACCACTGAAATAAATGCAGGAGGCTAACCAACTGTCAAATTAACGAAAAGGTCAAATATTCCTCCTCATGCTGTCATTAGAGTAAGGCACGTAACCTTCAAAACAAACCACCCGCAAAATGGCTCAATCGTGCAACTACAGCTGTCTTTAATAATAAACGTGCACAACAGCCGCACCGTATTGAACCGCATAATGTCATGAAACCGCATCGTGTAATGTGTTCGGTATAATGTTACAAAGCACTCTGTCTACTCTGCCTGGGCTGCGTCCCAATATTCTTCACTCCCCACCTCCCTTCCTCCACTCCACTCCCCCACTACCACTCCTCTCCTACCCGGAAGTATGCAAAACTGTCTGAGCGTTTCGAGTACAAGTATTCGCATGTACAGTATACAATGTACCTGACATTGCGGTTTGTGTCGAGACATTAATTAATATGTAACCATTAATACGTAATTAATATGTAATCAGCAACATTAGATTAAAACACAAAGATCAGTTTCCGTGGCACGGAGTAGAGGAGGTGGTAGTGGAGGAAGGGAGGGTGCATTTTTCAACCCAGAAGGTCAGGACTAATCACATGCTTCTGAAACCACCAATTATATTAAACCAATTATTCTGACGTTGATGTTCTTTTGTTGCCATGTTACCTTAAAGATGCCTTGTCTATTGCATGTTTGTATCCACTGGTGAGAGAGTAGGAAATAGTTTTAAACACATCTCTGTGTCTAGTTAAGGACAACACATTTTGTGTTACTTTCAACACAGTCTGTGTTAAAATAATCTCCCATTTTAACATGTGAATTGTATAATTTGACAATGTGTTGAAAGTAACACAAAAGAAGTCAAACAAAAAAGTGTGTTGGATATTAACACATCCCTTTTGAGAGTGTGGTTGCAGGTTTGATTCCCAGTTAGGGCACTGCTATTGGTATTGCTGGGAAACCTGAACTGCTTCAGCAACTAACCAGCTGTATAGATTGTAAGAGAAAACTGTAAGCCGTATAATTTGATTTGAATAAGGATGCCTGTAAATGGCTCAATGTGATCATTTGTACATATACACACCTGCATGTGGTGAGCTGGGAAGCCAATCAGAAGGAGAGGTGAGCAGAGCTCAGGTCAGGTAAGTTGCTCTCGATAAACCTGAACATGCATCTTGTGAATGTTTTGCATTTTTGGTTCCAGTTCTCATGTTTGTCGCACCATTGCACCCTGCTCTGTCTGGTGTGACTGGTAATCCTCTTAGTGCGATTACAGCCGAAAAGACTGAATCTGTTCATTTTCTTATTTTACCCCACACACTGCAGCTCGGGTATAAACTGACCATCAAAGTTCTATATTCATAAAGACATGGCACATTTTTTATAAGTTAAACCCACAAGTCCAAATGCCTCTAAGTAATGCTATTGATTGTATTTTAGCATTCAGAGCTGAAAGGTTTATATGACCTGCAGGTCTTTCGATATGAAAGAGGGAGACGGAGCTGTAGATTAAAATCTTTCTCACACAATGATATCACATTGGGGGCGTGGGGGCTCTACTCTTCGCCTCTACAGTTTTGATTCTTTGGGTTGCCACAGCAACGAGCCGAGCATATTAGCTCTCAATTTGCAGTGCTGCAGTTTGGCTGCATTTTACATGACCTTGGCGTTCCTTTAACCGTCCCGCAGTCGCGCTCAGCGCACTCACGGGACTGCGCTTTTCACTTACGGTAGCGTAAAACATCACTCTCTGGGATGGCCGTGATTTGAACTCACGCCGGAACTGAACACAGTTCTCACAATTGGCCTAAATTAGATTAACTGGGCGGAAGAGAAGGAAGTCCGGGCGGTTAGCGGACAGCTGTCACTGAAGATTTACTTCAAAAAACCGGTTTGCAAAACTCTGAAGCCGTCTGTACGAATAAATCTGTATTTAAAATAGCTAAATATAAGTAAACCTTGTATTTGGATGAGTTGATGAATATCAAAGTCCTTTTCAGGAGAGTATTGATAACAACATATTTCAAAACATAGGCTATAGTATGGATCCTTTGTTTCTCCTATTCTGAAATATAAACCATGATTTACCAGCAAATGGTGCATAATTGGACTATGTACACATTTTAAGCAGTTTGCCTGCATTCTGCATCATTAATATTCATGAGATCCATACACATTCCTGGAGCAATGCAATTATATAGCACCGGCATTTGTGAGAGCATGCATGATGTCATTTACAACCTATCACAGCACAGAGAATGCCTATATACCGTAAGATTGAGGTTCTGCTTCCAGGAACTCTGTATGAGTCACACAGCAAGGTTTCAAGGCTGTATCACAATACCAAAAAACTGTGATAATGTATCAGAGGACTGACGTCAGCTTCCCTTTAAGATTTCTGTCAAGTTCCACCCCTTGGTTTCAAAGCATTTCAAGCAAAGGACTGCAAAAACTGCTAAAGCATAGCCAAACTGAATTATCTGAACCAAAATAAAGTAGGTACCAATATATACACCTACATTTCTTTATATAAAATGTACACAATGCCTCCACCACAGACAGTAATATGGAGTACCCTGTTCCTTTACACCATTAACAAGCAGATGCACTTTTAGGTTGTTTGGGTTAAATTTAAAACAAACTATGATGATTGCTCTTAATAGGGATCACTGTACCACATGACACCACCAGAACAGGAAAGCAGAGAGCTTCAATCAGAGCACATGTAATTAGCATGAATGGGGCGGGTCAGCTGCTATCTCACGACCTTCGCGGAGAAATAACTGCGAGCCCTTCACGCGCGGGGCAGAGCTCAAGGAGCATCTGAGCAGAAACGCATTCGTAGCTGCTCTCCTGAATCAATGTGGTCTGATGCGTGCACACCGCACGGGCACGGGCATTGGCTATGCTGGTTTCCATGGAAACTGCCGGAGCACATCCCCCCACTGGGGCTGCTGCGGTGTTGGAGCTGATGATGTATAGCGCGCGCGCGCGTTCTCCGCCCGGCAGTCTCCTTCCAGCGTGGCACAATAACCTACTTCCTTCTCTCTCGCTCAGCGGCAAAACCCGGAGACGGGAAATGGAAAGAGGAACGTCCGAAACATGCGCATGCGCATATTCCACCTGCAACACCTCGGCAGGTAATAAAATGTGAACAGACCGCGGAGTTGAGACCAATGTAACAGCTTCCAATGGAACATTTACAAATGCAAAAATTCACCAAAATAATTTAGACCATTTATGGAGAAGTGAACAGTGACAGTGGTTTCGGTTTTGTCTAAAGGACTTGAATAATAGGTGCTACATCACAATGTTCAATGCACGTTTTTCCAATTGCCATCCCATAATGAGTCAAATGCAAAATTACAATAGTACTACCCTTTATGATGTCAAACTAATGCAGTAACTATAATAATAGCAGAAAAATATGAATATACTGCCAACCAGACAGAAACAACCCTCCTCTGTCTCTTAGGTGAGAGGAAATCTGTCCTATCAACAGCTTCACTAATCTGGTTGTGGAAACAGGACTGTATTGTCTATCTGACTCTGCTATTTTCTAGTAGAGATAGAAAACCGCAACCCAGGCAGCGAGAAGGAAAATTTAAAAACGCCCATCAGCTCTGATTGACAGGTAAGTCACAGCCTTGTGTCATACTCTGCCACATCCATGACCTCACTAATTCTGTAACAGGACAGACAGACAGATCAAAGCTCCCTAAGGAAGCAGAGTTCAGACTGAGGACATCCCTATTCCCTGCCAGGGGTTCTACTTCCACTCTCCCAGGTAACACCGGCGCCACCCCCGTGGTCTACCATCGCCATGGCAGCAGCAGGGACACTCTACACCACCCCCCCTCCCCCTTCACGGGTCCATTGCCATAGCAGCGGCAGGGACACTCACCGACATGGGTAATGACACATTCGGCTCGCTGCCGGAGCTCCTGCAGAGACATGTCTTCCTCCCACAGCCAGCAGAGCATCTCAGACCAGCCGCCGCGTCCGCTGCTCCTCCTCCTCCTCCTCCTCCTCTCCCTCTCTTCTTCTCCCAAGCCGCTTCGCTTCTTCTCCTCCTCCTCCTCTTCCAAGCTGCTCTGCTTCTCCTGTTCCTTTCTGAAGTGGCGCGGCCGCCCCGGGGCCCCTCCCTCCCGCGCGTACAAAGCAAATGCCACTCCCTGTCAGCGACACCTCCGAGAGAGCAGCCAGGAATCCCGCTGCCGCTTCAGAAAGATCGCTCTCAACCTGCTTCCGTCCTCTATTAAAATAGCTATCTGTGTCGAAGCCTGTGCGTACGTGTGCGTGTGTTGCTTTGTACCACTATTGCGGTGCAGCACACCCACGCACTTGGAAGCACAGAGGAGTTTCTCTCTACTCTCGAGCTGGTGCTGAGCTTGCTATCAGCATCAAGGGCTGACTCAGGCACCAGGAAGCGAATCAGAGTGCAGCCACCTGCCCCTGGGGAGAGGTAGAGCCCTAATGGATTCTTGACAGAAAACCTGGAGCAGTGGAAGAAACGGAGCGGATGCTGGCCTCCAAAGGGCATCACAATTGCAGCTCCCTGGCTTCTGATGATGTCATCCTCCCTAACCTTACCGTCACGTGAATAAGTCACGGTGAATTAGAAGCTTCCCTGCGTTAGAGCATCAGTAACGGATAGATGAGCCTTATTCAAAGGGGAAACGGCTAAACTAAGATTCCAACAAAAAAAGACGGTGTTTCTTCTTTTGTTTTTTTCCAGTCACTTTTAAGAACAGGATCACGATAAACACGTGAAGTAAGAACTCAAACATAATATCTATACATAAGACGGATGTATCGTGTTAAACATTCTATTTCTGCTTGTTGTCCGTACCAGTTTGCAATATAATGCTTTATATATATCCAAACCTACAGCAAAAACAGTAGGACAAACGTGTATCCTATGCATTTAATATTTGATGGCTCTTTCCCTTGCTTTCTTGATTTCCTTCAGAACGCCGCTTAAACTTGTACATATGCCCTACTCGTTTGCTGTATGTAGCATTTATGTTAAATCTTAAACGCAAGAACATTATCAGAGCGTTATTACTCGTCGTAACCCAAGGGACCACGGCGAGAGGCTTGGCAACTGGTCAGAGAACGGCAGCTGCGCGAGGCCGGGTCGCCTTATTAAAGCAGGAAAACATGTGACGTTCGCTTGAGAGATAAAGGAGAACACGTCCTTGCCGACTGGGAACCCAGGTGGTGTTCGCAAAAACAGCGATAATTCGTAGACGCATTGTGTTTCAGACGCAGTGTCAAGATGTTCCTATTGATTTATCCGAACGAACATGACCGATAATAAATGCATTTTTTTCCTCCAATGTAATGTCAAGTATGATTACTATTCATATTTTAAATCTAATAAAATCTGGAAATATGTATAAACAGTATAATAAAAAACAGTAAATAATACGGAATGGTCTATAAATTTTAGAAAGAAAACCATAATTTTTGCATGCATGTATACAAGTTGGATTGTGTCAGTTGAGGTTCATATGCCCGCTTCCTGGATATGTAAATGAAATACAATATGTAATCCTCATATTACAGATTTTACATGATTTGTAATTAAAATTATACAAAAAATACAACAGAATAAAATTTATAATCAAATACTTCGTTTGGGCCTATTGACAACAAAAAATAAATACCAGGTTATAAGCAGTAGATGGTGCAATATTCCATATACATAATTTAACAGAAACAGCTGCCCTTCTATTGTTGCGATAGATTGAGCAGGCTTTGAATAGCCTACAAATGTACAGCTTAATCAATGTTATTTGGGTGAAGTTGCAGTGCTTCAATGGATTTGGTTTGTCAAAAGATGTGACCTTTTGGTTGTGTTGTCCTGTTGGTTGGATAGGAAACATGTATCTAAAACAAAGAAAATGGTCTGTGGAATACACAAAACAGTGAAGACAACCCTGACACCACCCGGGATTGTTAAATTAACAGCAGTGACCAGCTGTGACGCGTCCAATTTTAGTTTGCTGTTTTGGCTATTTCATGACATCTAGCCTATACATTGAAGCTCCACAGTCTGTCTTAATTCGTAGACCTACCACCAAGGTTCTTTTAATTTTATACCGCATACGGTTAGATTCGTACACTTGCCCCTGTCCTTGCCAGCACAAAGTTAATTGTTTATCCTCCGGCGGCAGTAATGTACATTTTCACTAGGCTTCGCAAAAGAACAAGGACACCATCACGTGACTCCCTGAGCTGTTCCAGGAAGTGCTGTGTCGTAAGCGGAACTGCACATTCCGTCAAGTGCGCCTGGCGGGAATCTGTTTTATGATAACTTGCATGTAAACATTTCCTACTGTACGGATCTGTAGTATCATCCCATTCTCTTTAAACACTTCGTCAAACTATTGGGTAAGAACTGTACGGGGGGAAAAAACACACCGGCGATGCATTTTTATGTAGTGGTTTGCACGCATAGCTAGCAAGGTGGTTAAGTTAGCTTATTAGAACTAACGTTACATTTCTGCATGTCTGACATTAGCGTTATATTCACTATCTTTTTCTCGACTGAGTGAAAGAACACCGGTTGCGAGCTGTTTTGTGAAATTATTATAATCCTGCGAAAGTTAATAACTGCCTTGCTTGAGTTGGTAGCCATGTAACGTTACAAGCGCAACAATAATTATCTTTGGATAATTTTGTCGCAACACTAGCTAGCCAGATTCTGTCATTGGCATGGCACTTGGCGACGAGTCCATTAGCGTTATAGTTTATACCGCATACGGTTAGATTGGTACACTTGCCCCTGTCCTTGCCAGCACAAAGTTCATACTGTTTATAAATAATCGATATTTGGATGGATAGACCCATGTCTGCGTGCCCGCCGCCTTTACGCACAGTTAAAGTTACAAATGAAAATGTGCAGTTTGTATTTCTTACGTGGAGCAGTTATAATAACCCAGACATGGCTGATCAACACATGTCAGTTAGTAACGTTAACTTGGTGAACAGTTAACTCGCCGCCGTGGTGTCATACCGAGCTAGCTGTCAAGCGGTTCTCACAAAACTTCCTAAAGTTAAACTATTCTGTATTTTTTTGATAGCAGAAGAGAATCATGCAGGCATTTCTGAAAGGGACGGCCACTCAGAGCATTAAGCCACAGAAAGATAAAGCTGCTGGGACAAGCGGGGAGAAGAAGGCGAAGGCGGTGCCCTGGGTAGAGAAATAGTAAGTTATTACGTGTGTGTGTTGAATACAGGTATGCGTCAGTTGTTCAACAGATGGTCTCAATGTTTACCCCGAAGTATATATTCACCACTAAACAGTACAAATGTTAATTGCTCAAAAATAAATGAATAAAACAATCTAGATAACGTGATTTTGTACACTATACTTGGCCCATAGATTTGCAGAAACTTCTGCTTTTTCGTCAACATCAGTAGAACACAATATTCAGTAACCCTGGCTACAAAAGCCAGGGTTTCCAGCTGCCAGAGGTAGATGGAATGCACCCACGGCGATTCTGAGGACAGTGATGTCAGTTGAGTTTCTTGATTCTTTGGTGTAACACTGGTTGACATTATTTTGTCTCCGCTGATGAAGCAAAAAGTTGTATGTTTCATTTTTTTTTTAGCTTTTTGTTTTATTCATGAAGGACAGAGCAATCTGTATAATTACATTACTAAACAAACATTAACAAATCAAAAACACAGAAAGAAACTTAAGAGTAGAGAAATAGTTCAAGTAAAAAAATATCTCTCCAAAATGTCCCTGTATCTTTTTTTGGCCGTGGAATATTTCCAATAATGTACATCATAAACTTTAAATCTAATTTTTAAAATACTATATGGGGATTTGTTTCTGAGGATTACAAATTGGGCAGTATTTCATACCTGGGTCCTTGTGACTCTATGGAGATGGATTAGTATGAACAGGGTTGTCTCCCTGTTTCCAAGGAGACCGTAGTCAATGGCACTTACTGTGTAGATAACTTGATGGGTTCTGAGTTTTGTCCGATAATGTGCTTTTCACACTGTGCATAGTTAATCCTGGGTTAGCGATAACCATAGGTTACCCTAACCCCTTTTCACACTGTATATTGTTAACCCGTGGTTAAGTCTTAACCCAGGGTTAATGATTCACACTGCCTCTTGTTAGCTCTGGGTTAAATGTCAGTTGATACACAGTGACTAATGTTTACATTCTAGAATGAAGCGCTGTGATTGGACGTTCATTGATTATTCTAACCTTGATTCACACTGGCAACAGTTAGTCCCTGTTCACGGGGATAACCCTGCTCCGAAGCAGGGCCAGCTAACCCTAGGTTAAAGTCGGGGTTAGCCCACATTGGAACTTGCCAGTGTGAAACCTCTATTAACCTTGGGTTAACAGCCCAGTTAACCTAGGGTTAAAATGGTTCTAGAATGCATTTAGCCCAGGGTTAAGCGCAGTGTGAAAAGCCCTTAAGAGTAGTTAAGCATGTGTGTGTATTGATCAGTGATTTAGTTTAGCAGGTGAGGGCTGATCATCGGGGCCTGGGTTTGTATGGCTGGAGAGCAAAGGCAGAGATCAGACAGGCCTCTGCCCTTCCTGACCGGACATCTAGATGCCTCTGGCATGACTAATGGCCTGTGTTGTTGATGAACAAAAGCATTATGTCATTGTGATCAAAGAAATATGCCCTCACAGATAATATGGACATGTGTGTCAAGTCAAGGCCTCCGAGGGTATGTTAGCCTGATTAGACGTGTGTTGAAGGTTGCTGCACTGCAAACCTGCGCTGGGTGTTTGTGATCTTTTCGCTGGCCGATGCGACATACAGTAAACTTTTAGTTTTTCTAGTGAAGTGTTTGTTGTGTTGGTGAGTTTCTGCGTTGCCCTCCTAACACTGTAATTGATTTGTGGGGGAAATGGCTTTATGTTTAAAGAGATCTGCAGACAGCATATGGCCAAGTTGCACTTAAACACTCTCCGTTTTAAATATTTTATCCAGGCCTGGATCATATATTATTATTTGAAATGCTTTCAATCTTTTAGACACTAGAAAACCTGCAGATTACTGAAAATTTAAAAAGAAACGTAATGTATATTTTTCCCAATACCTGACAGATGATTGTCAACATGCTTGGTTGAAAATTCTCAGATCTGACGAGTTTCAGATTTCATTCTGATTTAACTTGGAAAAATTAGTCTCAGAACTAATGCTTGTCAGTGTATTGAGTTTGCATTACAAACCTATGAATATGACACCAGGCTCCCTTCTTTATTAGCTTTTTAGAACCATTATTCCTTTATATTTGCTCTTGATGTCTGAAGTTTCATGATCAGATTTGGGTTGCTAAATCACAGACATTTTAAACGATAATTACATGTTTTCATGAATGGTTTGATCAAGCTTTTTAAATGTATGTCATCTTACCATCAAATTAAGTCACATAACCCTGCTGTATTGGTGCAGTGTGTGTGTGTGTGTGTGTGTGTGTTTATGTTTATGTTTAATATATTTCCAATTTCTTCTCAGCCGACCAAAATGCATAGATGATGTTGCTTTCCAAGAAGAGGTGGTTGCAGTTCTTAAAAAGTGTCTAGAGGGCGCTGATGTGAGTATTTTTCTGGGAAGTACAGTGCTGTGTGTGGAATGTTCAGGAAGTACCAGCACTGGGTTTTGAAGGGTTGACAGGAAGCAAGTGCCTCATTCCTAAAGGGAACATTTTTATGGCAGAATTTTTCATTGTTTTTTGAGCCAGTTGGGTGAAATCAGGGAAATATACTACAGTTGTGAAAATTTAACTGAATAATATGTTTATATGTTTGCCTTTTACATTTTTGTTTCCATACGAAGTATTCATAAAACAGTACAAACCTAAAAGTACAGACCTGTACTCTGTTCAGATCAGTTTTGAAGAATCGCCAATGCTCTCAGTAAACACACCAACAAGCATTTGCAATTTAAAAAATATAGCACTCAAATAATTATTGCTGTTTTGTGAACTGTACAGCTTTGATGGGTACCTACCGTTTTGTTACCTGTAGTCTCTGAGAATATCTGGCTGTTTAATGTAGCCTCTTTTGGATCCTGCTTAAGTTTCTGTGACACTATTAATAACCAGGGACCTGTTCCCTTGAACCTGAGTTCTGCTCTGTGGAGCTGGAGTAACCGAACCCCGTAAACCGAGAGCGGTACGGACTACACTGGCATTTACTTGCCCTCTCCGTTCAGAGAGTTCCAAACATAATCATGCATCAGAGACGCCTCGCAGGATTTTCCCCTTTCCTGGCCGTGAAAACATGTCAACCTGCACTTGTATGAACAAATAGTGCATAGTGAACAACATTTATGGAGATGGTTTGGGAAGGGCTTAAAGCAGGCTGGAGAGAGTGCCTGTAGTGCCTGTAGAGCCCCATTGAGGGCTGCTTCTCTGGACTCTCTGGAGTCACAGCTCACAGGAGTCAAAGCACTGAGCCCAATTCATAAGAGTCACAGGCTCACTTTCAGCAGCACCATCCTGACTCAGGTCTGCTGTGACTCTGCTTATGGGCAAAACCGTATTAATGATCAAAAAGGTTTATAAAAACACAGATGCAGCCCATGTTTAAAAGCAACCATGTCTGAAGCCTGTTACTGCAGCCAGTACAGGGAAGAGCCTGATGCTTCCTCCAGTACCCGAGTTAGGCCCGTGTCACATTTGGTACATGTTGAAATGTATTAAAGGATCGCAGGTAGTGATTGTTTGTCCCGTCCGTATGCAAACGCTGTTTGTTTCATGTTGTTTTGATTTGCAGTAGAATGAACACTGAGCGCAGTTGGAGGAGTAGTATAGTAATACAATGGGGGAAATAAGTATTGGACACGTCAACAATTTTATTATCAAACATATTTCCAATGTAGCTATTCACATGAGATTTTGACCAGACATTGGTATGAACTCAATAAAACTACACAGCTAAAGAAATTGTAACGTTCCAATTCTTTAAAAAAAAGTTATGTGCAATAAAGTGAAATGACACAGGAAAAAAGTATTGAACACGCTAAATTAAATATGGTAGAAAAGCCATATTTTTTATATTTGGTTGCATATCCTTTGCATGCCATGACTTTATGATGTCTGTGACCCAACAACATCAAAAGGCTCTTGATATCTTATTTGCTGGTACTCTTACAAGCGATACTATAACAGCTCTGCATTTGAATGGATCTCTATGGGAATTGGGGGGTGAGACAAGATTTAGCTGTAAATTACACTGGAACAGTATAGAACACATGGTTGGCTAAGTGGCTCTAAGTCATCAAGGGTCTGATGTATTAAACAAGCCTTTAACCATCACTCTGCTGCCAGAAATACAGTAGATATGGATGGATAACTTGAAGGGTTTCTTCTCCTGACTTATTTTTCCATAGAGTTCAATAGGAAAATCTGTCAGGAGAAACAACCCTTAAAGTGATCCTTCTATATCTACTGTATTTCTGGCAGCAGAGTGATGGTTAAAGGCTTGTTTAATACATCAGACCCTTGATGACTTAGAGCCACATAGCCAACCATGTGTTCTATATTGTTCCAGTGTAATTTACAGATAAATCTTGTCTCACCCCCCAATTCCCATAGAGATCCATTCAAATGCAGAGCTGTTATAGTATCGCTTGTCAGAGTACCAGCAAATAAGATATCAAGAGCCTTTTGATGTTGTTGGGTCACAGACATCATAAAGTCATGGCATGCAAAGGATATGCAACCAAATATAAAAAATATGGCTTTTCTACCACATTTAATTTAGCGTGTTCAATACTTTTTTCCTGTGTCATTTCACTTTATTGCACATAACTTTTTTAAAGAATAGGAACGTTACAATTTCTTTAGCTGAGTAGTTTTATTGAGTTAATACCAATGTCTGGTCAAAATCTCATGTGAATAGCTACATTGGAAATATGTTTGATAATAAAATTGTTGACGTGTCCAATACTTATTTCCTCCATTGTAGATGGTAGTTGGAAGAGTAGGCAGAATGCTGAGGACGTGTTTCTATTCTGGTGTCCATTTCAGCTCCCCAACCTGCTGTTCTACGGACCTCCAGGGACGGGCAAGACCTCCACCATCCTGGCAGCAGCGCGGGAGCTGTACGGGTGAGGAGGACCTGAAGCACGAGTAACAGTCGTAGTAGTAGTAGCAATAATAGTAGTAGTAGTATCAATAATAGTAGTAGTAGTATCAATAATAGTAGTATCAATAATAGTAGTAGTAGTATCAGTAATAGTAGTAGTAGTAGCGATAGTAGTAGTAGTGTCAATAATAGTAGTAGTAGCGATAGTAGTATCAATAATGGCAGTAGTAGCAATAGTAGTATCAATAATGGCAGTAGTAGTAGCGATAGTAGTATCAATAATGGTAGTAGTAGTAGCAGTAGTAGTGTCAATAATGGTAGTAGTAGTAGCAGTAGTCGTATTTGTGGCAGCAGTAGTAGTATTTGTAATCGTAGTAGAAGTAGCAGTTGCAATAGTAATAGTAGAAGTAGTAGTAATAGTTGTAATCGTAGTAGAAGTTGCAGTAGTAATAGTATAAGTAGCAGCAGTAGTAATAGTAGAAGTAGCAGTAGCAGTACTAATAGTAGAAGTAGTAGTAATAGTTGTAATCACAGTAGCAGTACTAATAGTAGAAGTAGCAGCAGTAGCAGTACTAATAGTAGAAGTAGCAGCAGTAGCAGTACTAATAGTAGAAGTAGCAGCAGTAGCAGTACTAATAGTAGAAGTAGCAGCAGTAGCAGTACTAATAGTAGAAGTAGCAGCAGTAGCAGTACTAATAGTAGAAGTAGCAGCAGTAGCAGTACTAATAGTAGAAGTAGCAGCAGTAGCAGTACTAATAGTAGAAGTAGCAGCAGTAGCAGTACTAATAGTAGAAGTAGCAGCAGTAGCAGTACTAATAGTAGAAGTAGCAGCAGTAGCAGTACTAATAGTAGAAGTAGCAGCAGTAGCAGTACTAATAGTAGAAGTAGCAGCAGTAGCAGTACTAATAGTAGAAGTAGCAGCAGTAGCAGTACTAATAGTAGAAGTAGCAGCAGTAGCAGTACTAATAGTAGAAGTAGCAGCAGTAGCAGTACTAATAGTAGAAGTAGCAGCAGTAGCAGTACTAATAGTAGAAGTAGCAGCAGTAGCAGTACTAATAGTAGAAGTAGCAGCAGTAGCAGTACTAATAGTAGAAGTAGCAGCAGTAGCAGTACTAATAGTAGAAGTAGCAGCAGTAGCAGTACTAATAGTAGAAATAAGTTGTCATCACTGTGCCTCAGACTCAGCTACCAGTCTGCTGACTACTCCACATTCCTTCTGTTTGTACAAAAAAAAATTCTCCCCCACCACATGGACAGGGCTGTGCACAGCCCTGGTGCTGCTGCTTGCTAAAGCATAGTCGCCTATAGAGCAGAGAGTAGCCCCGCCCTCATGCCATTACTGTTATGATGAATTATTCTTAAAGCTCAGAGCTGTGGAGTTCTGAGGTCCTTGGTTGTCCTTAAATATTGACTTTGTGTTTTTTCATTAAGAAAACCGCGTACACCACAGCACTGATCCTCATTGTGCCCACAGGCCAGAGCTCTATAAACAGAGGGTCCTGGAGCTGAACGCCTCAGACGAGCGAGGGATCCAGGTGGTCAGGGAGAAGGTGAAGAACTTCGCCCAGCTGACCGTGGCAGGAAAACGCACAGAGTGAGTGCTCACCTGTGCTGTTGATATACTTTACACCCGTCCCCATGTGAATCTTTACAGTTACATTCATGCACTTAGCAGACACCTTTATCCAGAGCTCATTTCTACACATTATATCCATTTATACAGCTGGATATATACCGAAGCAATTCGGGTTAAGTACCTTTGCTCAAGGGTACAATGAGGAATTTAACCCACCACCTCTGAGTTGGAAACCCAGCTCCCTAACCATTACACTACACTGTTGCCTTTCGTTTTAACGTTTATGATCTTGGGTTAAACACCTTGCACTGCCCACCAAGGAACTGAACCTGCAATCCCTAATTTTAAAGCCCAGTTTGTTGTTCATTTACCCACAATGCTCTCTGTTCCGCTGAATGGTGGGGGGATTCTGCTGTGATGGGATAGTCGCGCTCTCATTTTACATGCCTTAGTATTTTAGTGTCTTGATTATTCAAATACCTGTTAAAGAGAGAGAGAGAGAGAGGGTTTGGAGGGCTGAACATTTCTTGAGTATTTCTCAGAAAATCTAAACCCAGACAAGATTTAAGATTCCATGGCCATGTTCTTTGCAGTGGTCTCTGGCAAATATTTAGCGATCATTACTTTCATTATGAAACGTAATGTTCATGATTACATTTTTTTATTTTAACCTACTTGAGTCCTGCAATTTTGGGGTTCTTTGTGTATGTAACTTGTGTGATCTTTCCCCCCTTTTCCTTGGTCAGTGGGAAACCCTGCCCCCCGTTTAAAATAATCATCCTGGACGAGGCGGACTCCATGACCAACGCGGCCCAGGCAGCCCTCAGACGCACCATGGAGAAGGAGTCGCGAACGACGCGTTTCTGCCTCATCTGCAACTATGTCAGCCGGTCAGTAACGCGGTGCAAGGTTTCTGCCTCATCTGCAAATACATCCGGTCAGTAACGCACCGCGCGAGGCCACTGGCCGCTGTGGGACGTGCAATAAAACCCGCCTCTCGCCTCTCAGGATCATCGAGCCCCTCACGTCGCGGTGCTCCAAGTTCCGCTTCAAACCGCTCACCGACAAGATTCAGGAGGAGCGGCTGTTGGAAATCTGCGAGAAGGAGAAGCTCAAGTACAGCAAAGGGGTAGGAGAGGCCGGCTGAGCTTTTACCAGTGTGACAAGTCCCGCCCAAACCATCTACTGTCCGCTTTAAGCCCCACCCAAACCATCTCCAGCCTGCTTTAAGCCCCGCCCAAACCATCTCCAGTCTGCTTTAAGCCCCGCCCAAACCATCTCCAGCCTGCTTTAAGCCCCGCCCAAACATCGACTGCCCGTTTTAAGCCCTGCCCAAACCATCTCCAGCCTGCTTTAAGCCCTGCCCAAACCATCTCCAGCCTGCTTTAAGCCCCGCCCAAACCATATCCAGCCTGCTTTAAGCCCCACCCAAACCATCTCCAGCCTGCTTTAAGCCCTGCCCAAACCATCTACCATCTGGATACTTGTTGTTTTATATTGTTTGTAAGCTGTTTGTATCTTTGTCTCCTGACGTGGTGGATACTTGTTGTTTTATATTGTTTGTAAACTTTTTGTATCTTTGTCTCCTGACGTGGTGGATACTTGTTGTTTTATATTGTTTGTAAGCTTTTTGTATCTTTGTCTCCTGACGTGGTGGATACTTGTTTTATATTGTTTTAAGCTTTTTGTATCTTTGTCTCCTGACGTGGTGGATACTTGTTGTTTTATATTGTTTGTAAGCTGTTTGTATCTTTGTCTCCTGACGTGGTGGATACTTGTTGTTTTATATTGTTTGTAAGCTTTTTGTATCTTTGTCTCCTGACGTGGTGGATACTTGTTGTTTTATATTGTTTGTAAGCTTTTTGTATCTTTGTCTCCTGACGTGGTGGATACTTGTTGTTTTATATTGTTTGTAAGCTGTTTGTATCTTTGTCTCCTGACGTGGTGGATACTTGTTGTTTTATATTGTTTGTAAGCTGTTTGTATCTTTGTCTCCTGACGTGGTGGATACTTGTTGTTTTATATTGTTTGTAAGCTGTTTGTATCTTTGTCTCCTGACGTGGTGGATACTTGTTGTTTTATATTGTTTGTAAGCTGTTTGTATCTCCGTCTTCCTTCGTAGGCCATCGCTGCTTTGGTGAAGGTGTCCGAGGGAGACCTGCGGAAGGCTATAACGTATTTACAGAGCGCGGCCCGACTCAACGGAGACAAGGAGATTACGGAGAGCATGGTCGTCGAGATCGCAGGGGTGAGTGCTGCTGGGAAATGAGGGAACTCCAAACATTCCAAGTGTAAATATTACATAATACTGTATTTGTGGCTTCGTTTAAATGTGTTTAAATAATAATGTGTCTTTGTATATTTCATTTGTTTTATGAGTATATCATTTGTTTCATCTGATTTTTAGGTTGTACCCACAAAGATAATTGACAATCTGCTACAGATTTGTTACAACAGCACCTTTGATAAACTTGAAATTGCTGTCAAGGTATGTACCAAGACCAGTCCAGCAATGAGCACATTCAGCTCTAATCCCAACATATTTGACCTAGCTATCTGCTTATTTGTATTTATCATATTTGGGAAGGATTTGCTCATATTTAGCATGTAGCCAGAACAGCAGGCTTACTTGTATTTATTATATGTGGGAAAGTCTTGCTCATATTTAGCATGTAGCCAGAACAGCAGGCTTACTTGTATTTATCATATGTGGGAAAGACTTGCTCATATTTAGCATGTAGCCAGAAAAGCAGGCTTACTTGTATTTATCATATGTGGGAAAGACTTGCTCATATTTAGCATGTAGCCAGAAAAGCAGGCTTACTTGTATTTATCATATGTGGGAAAGACTTGCTCAAACAGGCTGATAATAATTTCAGTTATTTTCATAGCATTCCATTTCAACCTCATTTCTCCACATAGTGAAGCCGTAATTGGTGACTACTATAGTAATAATTCCGTACAATAGAATTCCATAATTCCCACAATAGAAAGTTTAGCGCCTAGTTCTGAAGCCCTCTCAGCGTGTTTCACAGCGGGTGGTCATTGTGGTTTATTACCTGTTGTCTGTCACGAGGTCACGTGATCGCTCTTTTGTCATCGTCTGACCAAGGGACAGAATGATTGAATCGTTTACCGATGGATTTTGGCAAAATTTTAAAGATTTACTGTTCAAGAGAGATATTTAGTTGTATGTATGGATTAACCCATCCATATCCATATAATAATATGTATTGTTATGTATGTAGCCCATCCAGATGATATCCATTTCAGTGGATTTACATTGTATTTGTGCTGTAATAAAGAAGCAGTAGCCCACAAGATGAGTAATGTTCATCATACTTGTTAGACTGGTGGCGCAGCTGTTAAAGGCATTCACAGTGAAACTATTATTATTATAACACAGTCATGTTTGTGATTAGGGGCAGGGCTAACAATGTGGGTGTAGCCCAGGATGGCACAGAACAGCAGTTGGCCAGCAAGCAGGAGATTCTCCCTTTGGGAGTATGCAGTAGGAGGAGCCGGTTTCTAGGTCACAGCCTGGCGTCTCCCGCCTCTGTGCGTCTTGTGTGTGAGGGCTGAAATACCACATGGTGCTGCTGGCAGCCGGCTCTTAATGTCAGGGTGCGTCCCAATATTCTTCACTCCTCCTCCTGTCCTCCACTCCCCGACTACCACTCCTCTCCTACCCAGAAGTATGCAAAACAGCCTGTACGTTTCAAGTACACGTAGTTGCATGTACAATATACATATATGCATATGCACCTGACACTGCGGTTTGCGTCGAGACTTTCATTAATTTGTAACCATTAATATGTAATTCAGCAACATTACATTGGGACAGAAAATTTCCGGGGCACGGAGGAGAGGTGGTGGTCGTGGAGGAAAGGAGGCTGCATTTTTCGAGTATTGGGACGCACCCTCAGACTTTGCTCACACGAATAAGGAAGTGGGCGTCTCCTCTGTTGTAGCCTTATACTCATTATACTCAGGCATGTGACAGACGTTCTTATCTAGAGCCACTAGAACAGGTTACTTACACAATATATTTAGACAGCTAAATACAGTATGTTACTGAAGCAATTCAGGTTAAGCAAATATATTTATGCAGCTGGATGTTTGCTGGAGCAATTCAGGTTAGGTACCTTGCTCAAGGGTAAGGTGGCAGTGCCCCACCTGGGAATCAAACCTGCAGGTGCCAAGCTGGGGCTCTCTAACCTGTGTTGCCACACCGCTGCCGTTTTCTGCAGAACATGATCGACGAGGGGTACGCCGCCACACAGATCCTCAGCCAGCTGCACGACGCCATCATCGAGGAGAGCCTCAACGACCGCCAGAAATCAGCCGTTGTGGCAAAGATGGCGGTAGGTGTTAGCCCCCCCCCAGAGCTTAGCCCTTAGCCTTGGAGAGTAGATAAAAATCTTCTCTTGTGGAAGGAGTCTGCCTCCGTGGGTTCTGCATAAGGGCTTTAATTAAACTCTTCACACCACGCCAGCCCCCCCCCAGAACATCTGTGCTGTGAGAAACATCTCCTTACTTCTCCTTTTGTTCGGCTGAACTGGGAATGTCACCCTTTCTCACCTGAATGTCTATCTTGAGGTGCTTTTTGAGTAGGTGTGGGACTAGGGTCCAGTTGTACCTGCGCATTCCTGAGCGGACATAACCCATTTGCGTTTCCCGTTTCAGGAGGTGGATAAATGTTTAGCCGACGGCGCAGACGAGTACCTGCAGATGATGAGCCTGTGTTCTGTGATCATGCAGCAGGCTGCTCAGAGCAGCTGAGGAGCAGCCCTACCTCACAAACCTGAGCTCTGTACCCGAGCTCCACACCGCTTCACGTCCTTGTATGTTTGTTGGAAAGAGATTTTGTACCTTATTAAAATACTGCCCATGTTATACTCGTCTCTTCAGTTCCTTGTAGCTTAATTATTAAATTGGAAAGGGCACTTAGACAATTGCATCAATGTTTTATCCCTACTCTTAAGAGGCGGTTTCACACCCCGATTAAGCCGAGTCCTGGCCTATGAAGCAGTAATGAGAATTTTCCTGATTAAGTCAGGAAATGCAGATTTTTTCAGACCTTAAATGTCTGAAGCAGAGGATTTGGGGACATCATAACGCAGCTGATGGCATAATATTCACCAATAAAGCCCAAGAGCAGTGGCCCCTACAAACCTTGGGGGAGAAATCACAATCTCCATTTGAAGCGGCTTAGTCAAGAGTGTAATCTGGGACAGCAAAACAGTCTCATTGCTAAAATCCAAAGAGAATTAGTGCAAGAACTGTTGACAAGGCAAGCTGCATTTTTCACTTTAACATTGTTCTGGCATGCGCATTCATCTTTCCCAAGCCTTTCCATTAGCTGCAGTATTTTTAAAACTTGAGGATTAGCAAGGCCTTCGGGGGATCGCCATCAAATCCATGTTCATTGTTCTAAACAATATGCCACTCCCATTAAAGTGAAAACACAGTAATTTTCTGTTTAAATGCATGGTTACACAGTCAACAGTGTCATCTATGTAGCTGAAACTGCTAAACAGAATAGAGTGGAGAGTCCATGTTAAGCACGTTATTTTTAATAATCAGAACTAGAAACGGTATAGTGGCGCTTGCTAATTAATGGAAGTGGCACCGACTTCAAGATACAAGTACCGTCACTTGAGTTTGTTTCTGGCCACAATTCTCCATCTTTTCTGCGACTAGGTGTTTCAACGGGTCTCGCAATCAGTAAAGAAAAACACAACAAACCATACATTTCCTCTTTATTTTTTTAAACAAGGGTCAAATACAATTCATATTCGAAGGTCAGGTTTAATTTAAATCATTGTCCACATTTAAAGAGGAAGTATTAAATTTGGGTGGCCTCATTGGAAAAAAATAAAATAAAAGCATGATTAAACAATTTAAATACATTTCACAAAAATAAAACTTTAAAACAAAAAGTGCTTGGAAAATTTGGTAGGTCACTGCATCTGACCTGAGTTTTACAATAACTAAATGTTAGTTTCACATAATTAGCAGACTTTATACAGCACTTATATCTTTTAGTCCATAAGTAAATTACTAAACGATAGAGAACATCTAACACACACACCTTTATTGAACTAGGAAAAAAATACCTACTAAAGAATATGTGTAAAGACCCCGTGTGTTCGAGTCCCATCCCAGCAGTCTAACTGTAAGAGGACCCGGTCTACAATCGTCCTCAAAAAGAGCTCACGGCCAAAGTCGACAGACTTAGCAAATATCTGAATTTTTTATCCGCTTTCAGCATCGAGACGAGATTCAATATTTTTCCAATAAAATAAGCACAATGCACGCGTTTATTCAACAACAGCGAGCACCGCATAAAATGGATATCATCTCGGGGTTAAATTAGGTCGGCCACATTCATGGGCATCTCCTCGACAGTAGTATTGTAAAACGTCTCGATATCTCGAAGAATCCTCTTGTCTTCTTCAGTCACAAAGTTAATGGCAACGCCTTTCCTGCCGAAGCGGCCGCCACGACCAATTCTGCACGAAGAAAGAAGGGAGGGAAGTGAACCAGGTAAGTCACCTCATGTCCCACACCAGGTCTGCAACACAGGTACTGGAGAGCTAGAGAGCGGCTGCTTTTTTATTTCCAAAAAAAACATTCTGACCCAAGAAAGATGAGTAAAGTTATCAGTGTAATAAATTGCTTTAACTGGTCAACAAACAACTGAATAATAAAAAAAAATGCATAGCCTACGGCTCTCCAGGACCAGGGTTGCAAGCAAAGGTGGTACAAACACTCCTTTGGTACCCAAAGCCTTACCTGTGGATGTAGTTCTCCCGATTTGTCGGAAGATCGTAGTTAATGACGAGAGAGACCTGCTGCACATCGATGCCTCGAGCCTAGAACATAAACACGTCCGTTAGTATCCACGGGACGGGTTTGTAGCCTGCCCGTACCTTCGCAGAAAAAAATGGGATCCTGTAGTTTAATTATTGCAAAAACGTGCCTTTGTTTAAATCCAGAGCGTTCATCCCAAGGTGTGGTTTAATGAATACAGGTGTCAGTACACCGTTATCAGCCCCCCGAACGGGTCTAGTCAGTCAACTGTTCCTCACAAACTGAATTCTTGCTTGTCTTACTCACCAGCAGGTCGGTGGTGATCAGAACTCGGCTCGATCCGGATCTGAACTCCCGCATGATCACGTCACGCTCCTTCTGGTCCATGTCTCCATGCTGTGAAACGGTGAGGCGTTAGGATCGGCACTGCCCGCTTCAACTCCTGACCACAGCTTGGTTAAATAACTGAGACGAGGTGTAGGGATTAGCACTTCCCGCTTCAACTCCTGACCACAGCTTGGTTAAATAACTGACACGAGGTGTAGGGATTGGCACTGCCCGCTTCAACTCCTGACCACAGCTTGGTTAAATAACTGAGACGAGGTATTAGGACCGACATTGCCCCGCTTCAACTCCTGACCACAGCTTGGTTAAATAACTGACACGAGGTGTAGGGATTGGCACTGCCCGCTTCAACTCCTGACCACAGCTTGGTTAAATAACTGACACGAGGTGTAGCGATTGGCACTGCCCGCTTCAAGTCCTGACCACAGCTTGGTCAAATAACTGAGACAAGATATTAGGACCGACACTGCCCGCTTCAACTCCTGACCACAGCTTGGTTAAATAACTGAGACGAGGTATTAGGACCGACATTGCCCCGCTTCAACTCCTGACCACAGCTTGGTTAAATAACAGACGAGGTGTGTAGGGATTGGCACTTCCCGCTTCAACTCCTGACCACAGCTTGGTTAAATAACTGAGACGAGGTATTAGGACCGACATTGCCCCGCTTCAACTCCTGACCACAGCTTGGTTAAATAACTGACACGAGGTGTAGCGATTGGCACTGCCCGCTTCAAGTCCTGACCACAGCTTGGTTAAATAACTGAGACGAGGTATTAGGACCGACATTGCCCCGCTTCAACTCCTGACCACAGCTTGGTTAAATAACTGAGACGAGGTGTAAGGATTGGCACTGCCCCGCTTCAACTCCTGACCACAGCTTGGTTAAATAACTGAGATGAGGTGTAGGGATTGGCACTGTCCCGCTTCAACTCCTGACCACAGCTTGGTTAAATAACTGACACGATGTGTAGGGACCGACACTGCCCCGCTTCAACTCCTGACCACAGTTTGGCTAGTTAACTATGAGACACTGTGCCCCCTTTCCCTCACACCATGATAACTATATTTTCCCAAATCTATATAGTCATTGCATATGAAGTCTGGCCAGGAAGCCCCTACAGTACAGTTGAAAACCCAGGCTGTACATTAATACAGCAGATTACTGAACATTTTCACCAACATACTTAAACCGATTTCCAAAGCAAAATGCTTTAATATAATTGTTGCATATTTCATATTTTGCTGAACATTCTCACTGTTCTGCAGCCGGCATTTTAAACTCAAAGGTTTTTCTTTTTGCCTTTCATAATAAGTAAAAATAATTTCCCTTACATGGGAAATGGAGTCTTACCAGGGCTGAGACTGTGAAGTCCCTCGCATGCATCTTCTCCGTCAGCCAATCGACCTTTCTTCTTGTGTTTAAGAAGATGACTGCCTGTGTGATGGTCAGGGTCTCATACAGGTCGCACAGAGTGTCCAACTTCCATTCCTGTCGGGGAGAAACGACAACTCTCAAACACGACCGGCTCATTCGCACAAACGCAACAAAACAGCTGCTGAAAAATAAATGTTACACAGCCACCTTGAGACAGCAGCCACCGGACATTAAGAAAGAGGTCCGTCCTCGTGCCGTTGCAGATGGCGTGTGCTTTTTCTCCTTCTCTGGTGTACTCCAGCTGACACCATCGCAAGACCCGAGCCAAGGGCTTTAATCTCACTTAGCAGAGTGCTTTAGCAAAAAGGAAGTGCATGAAAACCCACCGGCACTCTTAACGGCTGGGCGCGACAGTGCGGTCACGCTTACCTCTCGCTCTACATTGATGTAGAACTGTTTGATACCCTCCAAGGTAAGCTCTTCCTTTTTCACGAGGATGCGAATCGGGTCACGCATGAATTTTTTGGTCACCTCCAACACGTCAGCCGGCATCGTGGCTGAGAGAAGCACCACCTGCAAGAGCGAGAGGGGTCACCCACAGGAACCATACATCTGTGCACTGCGATACCAACATCGGAGTTTAAGACGGATGTCTGGGTCCATTCTCCCAGCATTCTACCGACTACCAAAACCAAGCTAGACCCATTTTCCAATATACCATTTTCATTTTTATGGGAGAAAAGGAGTCAGACAAACATGACTGCAGTCAATTATGACTTTAGAAAACAAAGATCAATTCCACATTAAAAAAAAAAGAAAAAAAAGAAAAGTCCATTGGCCCAGTGAAGTGCTGAATGTAAAGCTAATACTCATGCTCTGGCTAACAACTCGCTTGGGCCCAATAGCGCTTTGTTATGTTAATAGTTGCCATGAACAGACTACACAAAACTATACAAACACTCACTTGGATGTTTGTGCTTAACTTTTGGAAAATTTCATAGATTTGATCCTTGAATCCTCGACTCAACATTTCATCAGCTTCATCCAAGACAAACATCTTGATCCACTTAGGAGCTGTGAAAACGGGGAGACCAGCGTGAGGCCGTGAGGTCTTACCGAGCACCGTTCCAAAATGACGCATGTCACCATGGCGATCACAAGAACAAAAGGAATCTCCGTTAAACTTTCATCCATTAAAGAGGACAGCCAGGGTTCCCACTCAAACTAAGAAGTTTGATTTTCCATGACTTTTCAATGATAAAGGATCGATGTGGCAGGGCTGCACAACAAGGGCTGATCCGTTTCATGATTTTGTGCCAACTTCTGCTCTTATTTAATTGGCTCCATCATATCTTGATCTGACAGCACCAGCTACTGCCAGACTGCAAGTGTATCCTAAAGATTTTACTGTGCTCAAGTACAGGAGTTAGCCAGCATAGTTTATAGATCGGTCAGAAAACTAAAACAAAGGTATAATTGGTTGGAGCAAAAACCAGCATGCAGACAGACTTCTACACCCTTCCGATTTTTTGGTGCAGCAAGTCAGGGATACTTTTACGAGGTGGACAAACATTGAGAAAATTTACTTTATAAGATTTTCACTCTCCAGTGCGCAATACATTTTGGCTGTGGAATTATTGTACAAAGTTTCTGCCCAATTAATTTAGTTATGACTATCATCAAACTGGTATTTCAAGATTTGCGACCGACTTAGCAAGAAAGATGGGTGCATTGGCATTTAGCACGTGCTCTTACCCACAGAAACTTGCATTACAATTAGGCAATGAACAGTGCTCAAGCTGAGCCATCAGGGTAACAACTGTACTCATAACTTAATACATGAGCTTACAAAATAAACTCTTGACTACTGGAAGTACAAGGGGAAATTGGGAATTAAGTATTCGGAAGAAAACATTAAGGAATGTAGCTTTTAAGGTTTACATAGCTGGACATTTTCATTTTTGATTTATCACAGGTAATGCTAGTAAGCTTACGCTGTAATAAGTTTGGCGAGCTGTTTTTATCCCTCTGACTCCTCATGGTCACTGGCTGTATTTGAGCAGTCCCCATGTCTTTCCCAGGATTCAAATATTGTGAGGGGATTTTTAAGGGCTGTGGGGAACCCTGGTGTTTAGCCCGCGTGTGATTGGGAGGGACGGACACTCACACAGGTATCCCCTGTTCAGCATGTCAAAAACCCGTCCTGGGGTCCCCACCACTATGTGGGGGGCCTCAGCCTGGAGCTTTTGCATCTCGTTGCGCACGTTGGTGCCCCCGATGCAAGCGTGGCAGGTGGCTCCCATGTAGTCACCCAAGGCCAGGATCACCTTCTGAATCTGGTGGATGAGATCGACTTATTAATCCGTTCATCCATTTATCCGATGGGACCAATGCAATTAAACAATGGGATATTGGTTATAAACAGGGCAAGAGGTAGTGCACATTCAATTTCTCAGGCAAGGCTAATTTCCCAAACACTGTTCCCAGTTAGGCTTTTGTGAACATTTTTAAAACCGGTGTCGATTGCAAGAAAACATTTCATTTAGGTTTAACTCTTTCAGCTGACGGGAAGGCCAGCGTTTACAGTGTTCAACAACACACTGAAATTCAGCAAGTGAATTTAAAGGGCTTTCCAACTCAAAGGGTGAAGTTCCACCCCATTCCTGAACAGACTGAAGTGAAATGGGACCGAGCCTCACCCCAATTACAGACGTGGCATACCTGTTGGGCCAGCTCTCGAGTCGGCGCCAGGACCAGGGCTTGAGTCTCCTTCTGATCGATCTCCAGCTGCTGCAGGATGGAAATGGCAAACGTGGCAGTTTTACCAGTTCCTGATTGGGCCTGAGCGATGACATCATAGCCTACAACAAAAGCACTCGTCAGCCAAACAAGTGGACTACATGTGAAAAAAATTAACTGCAAATCACTTTGGAGAAGAACCTGCAGAGGAACTAAACATAAAAAATGTATCTTGTAAGGACTTACTGTCTTGTGTATTCATTTGAGATCAGACTATACTTCCATTAGTCAGACATTAACTGTCCTTTTAGTTAATAAGCCAACTCTGTCAACACACTAAGCTCCCCAATTAATTCACCCACCACTATCAGAATGCAGAAGTACGAGTGATCAGTAATAAAAAAAGTATCTCCATTCGAGGTCAGTCCCGAAAGATGGTAGGGCATCATCTCACTCAACTTTCGATCATTTCAAGAGGAGTTAATCAGCTGTCAAGAACAGAGAAGCCATACCTTTAATGCATGGAATTATTGCTCTCTGTTGAATGGCAGACGGCTTCTCAAATCCATATGCATAAATTCCCCGAAGAAGAGTCTCCTTCAGGTTCATGTCATCGAAATTGTCCGTGATCTCATTCCAGTTGCTCTGCATGGGGGAAAACGGTTAAAGCTAATGACAATAACAATAATTAATTCAATAACCTTAATAAAAACCAAAAACAATGGCCGGTCGCATGCAGTACTCTTCAGGAACGCACCTCGATGACACCGTCAGGCTCCATTCCCTCGGGGCCCCCATGGTCTCGGTCTCTAGAGCTGTACAAACACAAATTCCATCAGAAGCACTGAAGAGGCATACATACACTCTGAATGCCAAATATGAACATTAAATGCACCGAAGCCCCCAAAGCACACAGAAGGGCATTTCAGGATAACTACCAATGAAGGATAACGTCTAGTCTCGTGAAGCGGATTTATTATTCACTACCAATATCCCTGACATTAACGCAAGGGTCGCTGAAATCGCTGATCCGCTCAATATAGAAACAAGAATGATTAGAAACACAAAACAAATTCTCTCTCCACTGCGAGTCCGGTATACCGTCACGTCACACTTTGCCCGGCATTATCAGGGCATCCCGTACGAAACATGGGACATTTTTCTGCGAACAAACAAATACTTGCGCAAAACATCCAACAATTAATAAAACGACAGAGACAGGCCGCTCCCTGCCCCGTTGCGCAATAGATGCATCACCTATCTGTCGAGTGCATATAAGGTCTGCCAAATTCTCCATATCGACAGTCGGTTCTTCGCCAACCATGCAATCGTCCTTCATCAAACCAAGTTAACAGCGTCGGTTGTAAATCATACCATTAGCTTTTTCGCTAATAATTGATACCTAGCCTTCAGTTACGTTGTCTTTGCAAACATAACGGGATACCCAACTAACGTTAGCCCGATAGGTTAGACAAAGTCCGATGACTAACGCTAACCAGCTGACCGGGGGGCCTCCAGCAAGTAACGTCAAAGACCGATCGCTGGAGGTGGCGTTGAGCTTTTTTGACTCATTCACAACCTCATTTTACTGACATATGTCGCTTTGATTGTGCAGCGCGTTGCCGTCTGTCCAGATTCCTATGCGCTGTATGCTGTCATGCATTGCAGATCTTTACGTGCCAATGTTTTTGGTTTTGCTCCTGCAGTCGGGGGGGACCACGGCCTCCACGGAGCAGGGTGGGATAGCCTAAGTTATGTGCCAGGCTAACGTTAGCTACCAACAGAATAACGGGTATTTAATCCGGGGGCCGCTTTCTCCTGAACCACTCAATATCCGCAAATTACTGAGAGTATTTTTTATTTTTTATTTTTTTTTAAACGTGAAGCATAAAAAACACAAAATATATTTCCTGTTAAAGACAGCAAAGCAGAATGTTCCCAGTAGCAGCTATTTGGTTTGTGATCCACACTGGGCACTGGGCAGGCCCCGGTTCATGCTAGCAATGCATTGCGTATAAATCATGTGATGCCCAATTAGTATGGACACAAAAACTTTCCAGCATGCAAATGGTATCAAGATATGCAATACTTAATACACATATTAATACGTATATGATATATATTTTTTGTTTTATATGAATTTCTATACCTGCTGTAATCCGCAGAACCGCTTGACATGATCCGGCTGAAGCTTCAGTGCTCAACTGAAAAAGAGGAGGAACTAAAGCGCAGATCATTTCATCTAGCCGGGACTCACACTTCCGGCATGTAAAATGTTATAACTATTAGACAACAAAATACTGCTCAGTGGGGCGGCAATAAAAAATCATATTGTACTCTGCACAGTATCCTGTAGTAAACTAAGCACAATTTACACGTTAAATGTGTCCATTTTCAATGCACTGCATTTTGAACTACATATCGTTGCGGAAGGATATTGCAGTAAAAGAAAAGGGTGTCCAGAATGCTACGGGGTTTCCCCATAACCCCTGCGCAAGATGCCACCGGAAAACCCTTCTCTCCCAACTAAACTAGTGTTGCATTGCATGTACATCTTTTCTTTTTATGCATTTCTTTTTAAATAGCTTGTGGAGTTAAGTTTTTATACACTAAATTAGATGCTTTACAGTACTACACATCATAACAAAAACATGTAGTTACTTGCAAAGTAAATCACAATTTCTGCTGATCAAAATATATTTTGCTACCTAAATTACATTTCACAATTTAACCTATGTATGACCATTTCAGAGCTTAATATTGTCATTTATATGGTTTTAACTATACACGTGTGTGTGTATGTGTGTGTGTATTGTACAATATACGGTATTTGTACATATTTACTCAAAATAGAATTAAGTTTTTGCCATTAAACCTTTAATGAAATAATTAACTGCAATTATATTGCTTTTAAATCCTGTTATTTACAGTTAAAGGCAGAATTTATCTAAATCACAAATCCACAAATGTATAACACCCACCTGGAAGATTCATAGTGTCCCAGAAAGCTCTTTACATAGATCAAATGGAGAAAATGATTAATTTAACCATGACTATGTGATCAGATACAATGCAGGTCGATTTATAAATGTTCACAGGTCCTACATGTTGGTCTTTGCTCTCCTGGATTGGTAGAGGATGCCACAGGGATGGGAGGGATCTACATATGATTAGCCAATCAAAATTAGGGGGAGGGGGGTGTTTATGTGGATTCCCCATGTTGTTTAAAAAAACAAAACAAAGACGACCAATATTAGATGTGTCACGTGATTTAAAGGCAGAGTTATAATTCCTCTTGGAGTATATTAAAGGTATGGACGAGGCCAACGTTTTGATACCAGATCAGATGCATCTATCACAAATGGCCATTTACAACTGAACCGGTTTATTGAGCATCTCCACCAAAGCAAGCTGCCATAGAATATCTCCATCATCACATGTTCTAAATGCGTTTCTCTAGCTGAAAGCAGCAACACACCACATAGCTATGTTAAGAAGTCTCGATAACATTTATTAGATTGCATATATACACCTCTGCATGAGTAAAATATGAAAAGGGCAGTTTGTTTATTTTTCCTCATCATTTAAGCCAGTAACAAAGTGTAAGACTAAAAAAAAACTAGTTTAGAATCAAAACCTTTTTTTTTTGTTCTGTGAAGATTTTAAAAGAAGCACTCAGAGAAACACCACAGCATTGACAGAAAGGAACTTCATGGGAACATCTATCCTACCAAGTCTAAATCGCTAAAGACCCCGTCTTCTAGCGTGAGCTCTGGGGCAGGGGTGGGTTCGTCTTGGGGGAGTGGAGCAGGAGTGGGGTCCTCTTGGGGAGGTGCAGAGGGGGTGATGGGGACAAACTGCTTCCAGGGTTTCGTTGGGCAATTAAAGGGCCTGATGTGCTCAACTGCAGGTGGAAGCTCGAGTAGGAGGGCTGGATCTAGAGTGGCCTCTGGAGTGGCTGCGGCTTCAGAGTCCGTAGCAGGAGGTGCGGGAGGCGTGGGAAGCGCGGGCGACTGCGTGGCCACCTCCTGCGACTCCTCCGAGGACTCCTTTGTGGCACTCTGTTTCGGGGTTGAGGTGACCTTTGCCGCATAGGTAAGGTGTCTGAGCGGGGACCAACCGGGAGGTCTCCGCCTAGCAAAGGCTGACTGTAAGGACAATGAAATTTACATCAGATTCAGAGCCATAAGGAAAACCACACTGACACACTTAGATAAACATTTCTTTTGATCGTTTATTTCTTACAGGAGAGGTAAAATGACGCATGTGACACAAAACATAGGAGTCACACCTCAAGAAAAATCAACATTTTCAGCAGTTCTATTTTACCATCTGGAAAACTACAGCAATCCAGTGAAAATATGTTAGAATGTCTCACCATCATTTGAACCGGTTCACAATTCATGTGAATTTCTGGTTCCTCTCTTCTCCAAGGTGCTACATAAACTGTGGAATTGCAGTTGACAAACTCCTGTATACCGGGACACATTACATCACATTACCACTTTCTGGCACTAAGCTTCACTTGGTCATAAAAGGTCAAAGAATACTAATTTTGCTCAGCATAGACAGGTAAACACAAGGGTATTCAATATCTTCAGTAAAAGCCAAAATTAAAATGTTGTCTTACAGGTTCCATTTCATCTGGCTCGCACTCGTCTGTTAACTCTTTGAAGTCCTCTTTAGAGCAGTTGCTTTTTTCCAGTTGGAACCAAATGTCATATCTGAATCCTGCGACTACCTATAAGGAAGTTGAGATCAAGTATGAGGAAAGGCAATCATGGACATGTTTTTCTCTAAGAGGAGATGCCAACCATTCAAACAACACACAAAACTACAGCCTCCATCTTTATAATTGAACACCCCCCCTCCATCTTTTTCCAATTTTGTTTGCTCAACTGTGTTTGTGCTTACTGCACCCCCGTGTTAGTTGGGGATGAGCAGACGCCTTAACAGATACCAGACCATGGGGCCCATCCATACACTGGAACAGGGCCTTAACAGATACCAGACAATGGGGCCCATCCACACGTGAAACTGACTTAACAGACTGAGCCAGTATTCCTAGCCCACCAAAAGAATTTAATAAATAAAGATGTTATGCTGCAAGCTCCGTTATCGTTTTGGGAAAGAGAAGACAATACCCCGTCTTTCATAATGTGCAAAGCCCAAACAAGGTTAAAGCAGGAATTGAGCATTATGCTAACGGCGTTATCTGTGCAACGCTTGCCAAACCCACCTGCCGCGTGGCTGATATAATGCTATGATGGACAAAGTGGTGGCTGAAGCCATTTTCTGCGTTAAACTTGGCCACAGAGTACACCATCGGCTCCTTCAGGTCGTCGCTTGAAACTTCAATCTTCTCTCGACATCCCAGGCAACGCGCCCGTTCACGATTGACGACAGGCTCGACTGGAGGGAAGAACATTCGGCAAAAACTTTACCGTTTTCTGTGATACACGTTTTTAATCTGACTGTAACAATCAGGAAACCTGTGACAAATAATCATGTGAAACGTTTCGACAGTAACAAAATTCCTGCAGATTACCATCTAAAAGATTAAAAAGTTTCACCAACACTCAGAACAACTATTTTACATAGTAAACATGTTTCACCCTGAAAATAAACTAAAACCTTCAAGGATCTGCTGGACTGGTTTTGAATTTTATTGAAATTTAAAGAGTTCAAGTATTTCAGGTGCACACTTGACCCAGGTCAGGTACTCAGTACAGACAGTGCTCCGTATAACATCTGTATTTTATTATTCTTTAAAGGCTTTTATGCCTAGCAGTAAGTTCAACAGAGATAGATTTTGTTTGAAAATCCAGTATTACTTCTCCAGATGAATTGCTTCAGGATCTCTTTTTCGTACCAATGCAGTTTAACCAACAATAGTTAATTGAAGCATTTCCACACACCCCACAAATTCGCAAATTTTACCTGAAGTATTTTTCTTTTGAGCCTTTTTTCCCCATAACTAAGGAAACTTTTGTTAAAATGAGGAATCTTTGGTTTCCGCAAAGTTGTCATGAATATCTGCCTTTCCATGGCTCATAAAGCAAGTGTTCTGTTTCTTAGTTCAATCATGAATTTTCTAGTTTTTTTTTTTTAAAGTTTAAATTCATTGACTTTGTGAGTCACTTAGTCAGTGAGAACGTCTGCCAAGTGTCAATAGCGCAATATAAACTCTCAAAGACGCAATGTCTTTGCATTCAAACTGGAATTAATCATGTTATTTCAGATGCATTTAGAACAAAATTGAATCTCCGATCCCCAGAAATAGAGGAGGGAGGACTGGGTATTTATGAGCAGACATACATGACAATTAATCAATACAGTCACATAGGTAGTACACGTTACCTGTACGTTTGCACTCAACAGAAATGATCCCTAGACTTTCTTGAAGGTCACTCCTGTATGCGACTGCTGTGCATGGACTTGGTGCCTGAGAAACAGTGACAGTGTACATACAATTTCTACTTTCCAAATGTCTGAATAACAACTTATCAAACCTCCACAAACACTATAGCGAAGACGAGCACTCACCTGATTGCCCTTTGGTAGGTAGTCACAGTCTTTCCACACTTTGTCTCCCCCTGCTGGACAGTCAGACTCTCTTATGAGGAAGTGCAGGGTGTACAATGTGGTGGACTCATTCACAGCCTGAGAAAGAGATTGGATTGCTCTGTATTTTATGTTGGCACAACTCAAAGATTTCAGGTTTAATTCTCATATGGAGGCACTGTCGTTGTACCCCAAAACACAGTTCTTAACCTGAATGGTTTCAGTAAATATCCAGCTGTATGAATAGATTGTCTGTGAAAAGAATGTGATCTGTGTCAGTTTCTCTAGAAGAGAGCGTCTGCTAAATGCCTAAATTTAACATACTAGGTATTCCTGACGGTTATTAAAAATTGAATGAACAGAACTAGCAAATGCTGAGTCAGGTAGGTAGCAATATAAATGAACAATGTTACAAAAAAAAATTAGTAAAAATAAAAAAAGATTTGTAGAGAATCTTGACAGGGAATTAGCGGTATGCCACTCACTTTCAAGGCTCTCACGATCTGAAAGAGTGCAAACTTATTTCCCTGCAGAAGCTTCCCGTTGTGCGTGACGAGGGCCAGGTCCACAGCGGCCTCCACGTCTTTGTCGTCGCAGAAAGTTTCGTCCAGGTCCTGCGTTTGCCCTCGCGGGCAGAGCAGGAGCCCAAATGCGCAGAGTATCAGAAACGAGGTTCCCCGCATGGTGAGTGCCTGTACAATCCAAGTCCCGCCGCGTTCAGACTAACAGCGCAAGAGACCCCTCGCTCCAGAGAGTACCCACTTCATGTAATGATTGACTTGCGTTAATATACTGGTCCTCAGAGTGGCAGATACTCCCCCGACTGCGATAGGCCTGTGAAAATAAAAGGCAAAAATCAGACGGGTTGAGCTTTGAGTGACCGCAGCACAAATGTTTGCTTATCAGCGCTCCTCCCGAGTCTGCGCACATTAAAATCAATATTTCACATTCACGAGTCACTGCTCATGACACGAGTCCCCCCCACAAAATAACACGCATGTGCATCATCCATACACGGCTATTCTCAACATTTCGCTGTGTAAGACCTCGGTTTCTCTCCGTCTTCCCAACGGTCTCCTCCCTCTATTGTTGGACAAGGATATACATTCCATGTAGAACAGAAAGCCCTTCAACAACATGGCAGAAAAATGGGTCAGTGACGTTCGATAGGAAATAAATAATTGAAAGTCAGGGAGCTTGTTTACGCTCTGAGGTAGAGCCTCACAAAAGAATGAAATAGTGACACAGCCCAATGCTTCTGACTACATTGATTACTGAATTAATTAGGGTAATAAAAACAACTGACTGTTGATTCATCACTGAGAAATGAATATCGACTGAATGAAGATATGCCCAGTGCATAAGGAAACATCTACAATGTTACATTTGCAGCACGACAGCATACAGAGGATGACATCACAATTAAAATACACAACATGCCGTCTGTAGGATTGCTGATATGAATCGGCTTCTTTATTATTAATCAATTACCCATAAATAAATACAACAACTAACACACTCATCACCCAGCTGTTCCAGCTCTAATGCAGAGCTGTACTGTAATTTAAGAGGGTGAACCAGTTCTACAAATGACACTATGAGGCCACAGATCGCAATGGCTACAATGAACAGACTTTGGATGAGCAAATATGCTCCCCCTCCACAAACGCTTTCCAAACTGCCAAGTTGCATTACTCACGTTGACAAAATTGTGTATTTAAGTAGATACTTTGTTCCTCTACCTTTGCCCAGCCATCCTACACAGAACCATTGTAAAATCCCTTCCCAGAATTTGGACAGAGCTCCCACGCAGCATGACCCGTGTGCAAGAGCTGGCCACCAAATCAGAACCACCAAAAAAGAACCCCACAGCAACATTAAAATGACGTCTCCTGAATATTCATTATTGCTGTGTTGCAAACTAATCGGTGCCTTTTTGCAAACACCATTGCATTAGCAAGGAATATTCTAGAGGGAAAAAAGGGCTCTACTTTAATTTCCACAACACCAATACAAAAACACCATCAATTTTACACGAGTAAATATGTTTTCAATATGCAATACGTCTCACAATTCCATACATGGTTCCAGATTATTTGGTCAAGAGAATGTTTACCAGGGTGATAAACCTGCTCCCGCCCCCTGGGTAATCCCTCCCTCTCCACATTGGCTGGTATCTTAATAGTATATAATATGTAGAGACAGCGATACCAATAGAAACCAATGGAGAGTACATGCGAACCAGGAAGTTTACATTTTGCGCTCATCTCACATGCGCAGTGTTCTTGGAGTCACTTGGATGTACAATGAGTATATGACTAGCTTGCGGAAATATAATGCATTCCAGAATAAATTATTATTTAAAAATGTATATCTTTGTGTTGTAAGAAACATATTTGATCATAGAAAAAACTTCTTTTTTTTTTGTAATTAATGCACATCAATATATGAGTGGAGGTTTGTTTGGTTTTTTTGCTGTCAAAAATGAATGGAGCCCAATGGGGAAACTGGCTTTTTGAGTGCAAATTATAGATATCAGCAGAGGGCGACATTATATCTGGTGCTGAGGTCGAGAGTTCAAAGCTAGCACCTTGGCTGGTATACTGTGAGTGCTCTGGCACAAAAAGGCTCCCGTACCACAGGTAATCCCTCCCTCTCCACATTGGCTAGTATACTGTGAGTGCTCTGGCACAAAAAGGCTCCCGTACCACAGGTAATCCCTCCCTCTCCACATTGGCTAGTATACTGTGAGTGCTCTGGCACAAAAAGACTCCCATAACACAGGTAATCCCTCCCTCTCCACATTGGCTAGTATACTGTGAGTGCTCTGGCACAAAAAGACTCCCATAACACAGGTAATCCCTCCCTCTCCACATTGGCTAGTATACTGTGAGTGCTCTGGCACAAAATGGCTCCCATAACACAGGTAATCCCTCCTTCTCCACATTGGCTGGTATACTGTGAGTGCTCCGGCACAAAATGGCTCCCATAACACAGGTCCCCCATTTCACTGTCGTAAAACACTTTTAAGTCTTGATATGAAAGGTGCTATATAACACAGTCTATTATTATTATTATTATTATTAATAGACCAATGCACATGGTACACATTAAGAAACAAAGACACCTGCAGATACAATATCAGCATAATCAGAAGTAGCCTATAAAGGTGTCCTCATACAGAAAACGCACTGAGCCGAACTTTACATGTCAGGCAGTGTACACATCTGGACAAGACTGGGTTTATTCATCACAACTTCCCGTTAGAGCTCATTTGAAGACACAGCGAACACCACAACCTGCCATGCAAAAAAAAGACATTAATTTAAAAACATGCAAGTGAATATGGTTGCAAGTTTACCTTATTAATGATGTGATTCTAATAGCCCTCACAAATGTGTAAAGCTGTCTATAAATCCATGCTTCATCCACACCACATCACTACCCATTTCTTCAATTAACTTGCACAGCCATTCCACAGTTCATTAACCTTTTTTTAATTCTAGGTCAGTGTTCTAGAACGCCATTGCGTGTAGTGAGTGTTACATCAGCATTAGAATGTTAAGTTTAAAACATTCTAACCACATATTTGTGATCTTACACCTTAAAGGGTTAAGAAACCACACACATAGCGGTGGGTCGCCTATGAAGACGACTCTACATTTCTAGCCTGGGTGCAATGCTGCAGTGTGCAGCCGGACAGCTGAAGCTACACCATAGTCCTCTCACCTCAATGCCTCACCACAATGGTGGACCAAAAACATGGCGTTTGTGCCCCTCCCACTCAACTACGCCTTTTCACCACACGCAAATTCCCCCTCAGAAGCATCTGAGCGGCCTTAGAAGGTCGAGCGAAAGTTGCAGATGAGAAGCACACTCGTCGCCGTCGAGCACTATGGAGCGTCTCTGCTTCTCTGCGTCCTGTTCTGGACGGGTGAGTTTTTCCTTCTGCTTCCTAACCTTTCAGCTTCAACGTTTATGTTATCAGCAAAGCAGTCACGTGACTTCAGGCTGCTGAGTGTTCTTGGGACTGATATAACGACCGTTTTCCTGCATCCTGCACCAGCCCCCTGCAGTCAGCTCTATACAGCTCTATACCGCTTTAGTTTATTTTCAACACAAACGTCATTTGTTTATTTCACAATGTTCAAATGTGCATTTTCATAAAAAAACTTGAATATGCATTATTAAAACTGCTCTAAAATCCTAAGCAATGCAGCTGACATTAGGATAAAGTATTTTGCCAAGCATGTACAGTGCCCTCCACTATTATTGGCACCCCTGGTAAAGAGGAGTAAAAAGGGTTATAAAAAATGTACCGTTTGGTGAATTAGCTTAATCTCACACTGAAAAAATTAGAGAAATCCAACCTTTAATTAAAGTAAATGTATTATGAAAAACAAAATCCCTCATCAAGAAATAATAATAACAAATTATTATTTTTAACAAAACTATGTGTGCCACAATTATTGGCACCCCTGCATTTATATATAGAATAAAGTAATCATTTTAAATATTTGGTCGCATATCCTTTGCATGCCATGACTTGCTGATGTCTGTGACCCAACAACATCAAAAGACTCTTGATATCTTATTTTCTGGTACTCTTACAAGCGATACTATAATGTCTCTGCATTTGAATGGATCTCTATGGGAATTGAGGGGTGGGATGATTTAGCTGTAAATTATGCTGGAACAGTATGGAATACATGGTTCAGTGTGAGATTAAGCTAATTCACCAAACGGTGAATTTTTTATAACCCTTTTTACTCATCTTTACCAGGGGTGCCAATAATAGTGGAGGGCACTGTATATACACCGTAGGACGTTATTCCACCACAGAAGCATATTTCACCATCCTAAACAAAGAGGAAGGAACAAACAAGATAAAGGTCTGTGGTCCAAAAACACTCGACCCAGCAGACAAATATGCAGGAATCATCAAACAAAGAGGTGGGGGAGGCACACTGTTGAACTGAATTGTCATGAGATGCGTTTCACCACAAATGTAAACGATATTTAACTGACAGTGTGGACTGTTCTAGAACATTATCACGGGTAGTAATTGCGAAACTGATGAGGTGGGACGGGTGATGATGACTCATGTATTAGGGCCACAGTGAACAACGTGTGGGTGATACAGACACACGTTCCCACGTTCCCACGTTCCTAACCCCCCCCCTCCAACCCCCAGGCCCCAGCTCAGCCACAGAGACAGAACAGGGCACAGACAGGAGGAACCAGGGAGCAACAACACCCCCCGATGGTACCCCCTCATACCAACCTGCAAACTCGCCGTCCCTCTCTGCCCATCGCCCAAAACAACCTCATACGGGGCGCTACGACCTCAGCGATGGCAGAGACTCTGGGTGTCTGAAGGCTCACATGGGGGTGCAGTACATAGTCACCCAAAACAAGGTCAGTCAGTCTGCCTTTTGGTCCCTCCCTCCCTCCCTCCCTCTCTACCTCCCTCTCTACCTACCTCCCTCTCCCTCTCCCATACAGAATTCATATATATACTCCAAGTACTCTTAAAATTGTGAACATTGAATAACTACTGCTGAGTGCTCATACTCAGAAATAGTAATTTGTTGTCAAGGTGACCTTGCTTATTTGTTTTGCAGAACATGCTGTATTTCAATATTGACCCCACCTCCACAGGGAAAACTGGACAATGTGGACAAAACACATCCTATCTGTCACTAAATTTCACTGGAGGGCATCTTGAATTCACCTTTTACAAGGTATGCGTATCACAGCATAGATCATGCTACTCATTTGACTGTGCAATGGCAGACTTTCACACAGGAAACTGCTGCAGTGAACTTCATGCTCTATAGAATGTGGTTGACTTGCATTCATGAGCACAAAGACCAGGCAGATAAATCCATCCTGATTCTTTAACCACAGAGCTGTAGCCACTGCATTCTTTAAAACCCCGTGAAATTACTTTAAATGAATTTTAAAAGTGTTCATTAAGCCACAGGATTAAAAAATGCATAATTTTACCAATTTATAAACAGGAAATTTATTTTTTTAAACATGGATACTTCACTTCTGATTGGTAGCCCAATAAAGACACCCTGCTGAATGTAAATCAATTAAAATGTAAATCATGTTGTTTATGGCAGCGTGTGAGCTTTGTTGTTTTTGGGATTGAAAAACTTTAAAATCTCAACTGAATAAAATAGGCTCAAAATCAAAGTATGATTTATTTGGTTCTTTATAAAAATAAACATTTTTGGGAAGCCATTTTAAAGACCCCATGCGAAGTAATAAGGCTGGTACGGCAAGTATACAACATGTCCTGCTAATGCCACCCCCACAATGGTGACCTTTGCTCCCTGTTAAGTCGACTTCCATTCCTTAGTCCTGTCCGAACATGCTACCCAGCTGAAAGACAGGCCCTGCCAAAACAAGTGGGTAGTTTCAGAGGATAAACACTTGTTCTAACTTTTCAAGGTTATGGCTTTGTCAACAGGAAGAACAGACGTCATACGTGACTACAGTCCGAGCCAGTTTGGAAACATCCATCTGCAATGGCTGTAAAAGTAAGTAGAGCAAGGCCGTGACCGAATGCGACCCCTGCCCCTATGTGCCCTGTCCCCTCACTTTGCAAGCAGTGTGTGAAAGAAATCCCGCAAAACTCTTTCCAAACTAGTGAGGAAGTAGTTTGTAACATTTATTTTTATATATATTGAGAATATCAATCAGTTAACATATGACGATTGTTACAAAGTGTAGATTTTGAATGAAGATGGAATTAACGAAAATAAATAAAGAGTATTTTGTAATATGAACCATAGATATACATATACGCTCTATGTCTTTTACGCTTTTATTTCCGGGTTACTTACTGAAATTGTCAGATGAGTGCACCGTTCTGCAGATGTGTGCCCCTGAATTCCCTTAACAAAACCCCGGAAATAAGGGGTTCATCCTGGTATTTTAAGTGCCCCCATTTGTGAGAAAAATTCACCCACTTAAAAGCTTTTTGACGAAGTGGACTCAAATATGCGCCCTCAAAAGGGTGTAAGGGTCGTATTCAGACACGGCCCAAGTGTTCATTGTGCTGGTAGAAAACCATACTGGTTAAAATAATTCACCTAATCGAATGTCTCACTCGGTCTCTAGGGAAACTCTTCAATGGCTCAATCGCCAATAAGATGTTGTTCAAGGCCAGTGCTGGACTTTGCTACAAGTGTGACACCCAGACGACACTCCGGCTTGCTGAAAACCTCAGCATCAAGATAATAAATGCTGAAATTCAAGCATTTGGAATAATTGACGGGAAATTTGGAATGGGTAGGTCAATTCTGATGTCTACCAGCACAGTGGGGAATTTTTTTAATTATTTTTTTAAAGTAGGCTAGTTGATACAGGGCTTATGGTAAACAGATACAGATTTGTACCCAATACAAATATTAACCACAAAATAACAGATTTTCATGGACAAAACTTTACAGCTCCACCAGCAATACTCACCCTTGCCCCCAGAGAACTGCCGGTGGCTTTTTATTTTTGCCTTAAAATCAGCAACCAATTCAGACCAAACAAACCAGCTGACGAGATGAGCTGTGTAATCAATGTAGTCAACTGTGTAATCAGCTCTTTTAATTGATCAAATAAGTGCAGAGTAACAATGAAAACATGAACAACCTGCAAGGGTGGGCAACTCCAGGCCTCGGGGGACAACTCCAGGCCTCGGGGGCCGGTGTGTATGCAGGTTTTTACTGCCACCAGTTACCAGTTTTTTAATTAGCCCAATCACTTACCTGATCTGATATTTTAGCTACATTCCACAATATGAACAGCTGATGAATGTTCTTGTGCCTGTATGCATGTATTGTAGCCTTTTATTGTGGTCTAATTTACGAGTGAATCGTGTTGGTGTTTTAGACTAATTAGCTGATCGAGCTTGGGTAACTGGTGGCAGCCAAAACCTGCAGTTTAGAGCTGTCAGAACTAAAGTTCAGGCAATTGGGTGGAACAAAAACCAGCACGCAGACCAGCCCTCCAGGACTGGACTTCTGCGTCCCTGAGATACTCACATAAAATATAATCAAATCTGGACCTTGAGGCAGTAGTTTTCATTCTTTCCCTCTAGGCAGGGACTGGTTTAGACCTGGAACACCAGGCAAATGGGCTCTCTGCCCAATCAGGGACTGGTTTAGACCTGGAACACCAGGCAAATGGGCTCTCTGCCCAATCAGGGGCTGGTTTAGACCTAGAACACCAGGCAAATTGGCTCTCTGCCCAATCAGGGACTGCTTTAGACCTGGAACACCAAGCGAATGGGCTCTCTGCCCAATCAGGGGCTGGTTTAGACCTGGAACACCAGGTCTGCCCAATCAGTGATGTTAATTCATCATTTAACTCCAGCAGCATTACTGGCCTCCAGGGCCAGATTTGAAGATCTAGACAAGGATTCTCAACCCTGATCCTGGCGGTCCAAAGTGTCTGGTTTTTGTTTTCACCGTATAATCAGTAACCAATTCAAACCCAGGGAAAGAGGGGAGCTAATAGACTGCATTCATTGATCAATTTAACTGATTTTTTCCTGATATCACTTGTGTCATTTCAGAGGAAGAGTGTTGGCCTGATTACTACAGACAGGTTGTCCCAATTATTTTAGGGGGGGTGGCCGTGGGACTTTGCCTAATTGCCATCTTCTCCTACCTGATTATCCGAGAAAACCGTCCGCAAGGCTACCAAAGAATTTAACTCAACGGCACATGGACATTGATTCTGATATTGATTAATTGTCTTAATTGCAAATTGACAATATGCATTATAAAGTCTAGTAAAGATTTACAAGAATCATTCAATAAATCTTTAAAAAATGTCTCAAAATCCCACACACCAAGGAAATTGTACATTTATTTAGGCAGAATTGACATTTTTCTTCAATCCAAGCTCTTTTTTAGAAAACATAATGATTCGGTGATTCATGTGTTTTTTGTTTATGCCCATCATAGGTGTATTACTTGATCGGGTAAATATCGCTGTCACAAAGTTTATTTTACGCTACATTAATTTCCTTGTCAGTTGGAGAAAGTGGATGTGTATGAAAAGCGGTTGATAAGCAGTCTAGCCAAGTTGAATAAATTAATGGTGTTTGCTTTAAAGCTGAAACGCAAAAGCAGCTACCCTTTTTAACAATTAGTCTAATAGACTTTATATTTTATAAATGACGACGGACAGTTTTTTTTTATTATGTAGACGGACACAGACAATAAAACTGAAAATACAGATTTACAAATAAGCATGTACATAAGCATATACAAGAATGCGGTAAATCAAACTTGTTTTTATCAGATTATAAAATATTTTAATATGTATTCATGATTCATAACAGATTAATACACTGTAGAGTAACAATGAACCGAATGCAGAGCAAAGCAAGGTCGCCATCTGCTGGTAAAACAACACACTGCACGTTTCTCCTGGAGTGAATTTGCTGTTCGCCCCTTTTGCGCTGGTTTTCTGCTACATTATATCCTGGTTTATTTTTTATTAAAAACGAGCCGTCCATTTAGATCGCAAAAAACAGCTATGGTTCGTTTACTGTGTTGTAAAGTGCTTTAACGTTACCTGGTTATGTGCTTGTTAAAACAAGCACGACCCTATTTAGTTACCCGCGATTGAACATCATAACGCAACATTCTTTCATAGCACCTCTATTGTGCACCGCAACTCTGCAATATGTATAGTGTGAGAGATGTTATCGGTGGATAAGAAAAGACAGATTATCTACTTTGCTTTTGCTTTTACTTTCAACAAGCTAACTTCTTTAACAATTTTACCGCTTGCCAAGTGAACATTGTCTGTCAGTTATTTTAACCACACGATGATTTCGCCTATATTATACAGCCTCAAACAACTTCATAAAGTATTTGTTCAGCTATGAATATAAAAACATAAAATCAGAGCTTGTTACATACCTGTGTCATATTCGGAAGGAATAGGAACCTCCCCTTTGTACCCACCTTCATCTGAGAGGTTCTGATTGGCTTTCTTGTGTACGGGTCCGCAAGCGAGACAAACTTAACGAGAGTTAAAAACAAGCTAATTGCTCATTAAAAACAAGCTAATTGCCGCAAAAATTCGAAGCGCTGCAATATTTAGACCGATTAACGCGTTGAATACTTTTGTTATGGTTGTGTATAGGAAAGCTAGTTAATGAGGTCCATAGAATAAAAATGGCTGCATAGGTTTGTGCAATTTACCATCGAGTGCTAGGTACTTAGCTAGCGATATAAAACGCCGTTTGCCCGCACTGGCACTGATACCAGAAATGGCCGCTGTCATACTGAGAGTTCAATCCTTCCAGGGTTTGAAAACAGTGCTACAACAGTAAGTGATGGACATTATTCACGACCCAGTGTCATAACTAATGTATGATTGTATTTATGTTTTTCGTTCTGCAACAAGATTAAATGTTGGCGACTGATGGGGAAACTTGTAACGCTGGATAACACTAGTTGGGTCAACTGGCTATCTTAAATCTGCACCTTAGCTACAATGTGTAAACTAGCCACGTTAGTTTGTAGGAAAAAAACAAGCCTATTAGCAATTGTCACAAGTTCACTGACATGTATAATCATTTTCGCCAGGGACTAACCGCTATCTAGCTAGAATATCAGCTGTTGGCCAGTTAGTTGGCTTGCTACCATCATGCTTGTTTGATTCAATGCAAGGTGAAATAAAGGTGCTTTCCTGCAATCAGAAATTATCCGATTATTTTATGACCATCTCGTTCGTTTTAACTGTGATAATACATCTGGGTCTAATTTACTAGTTAACGTTGCACCAGACAATAATGCCTTTGTAAGAAACATTACGAACAACTTGCATTTAGGTAGCTGTAACGTGAGGTGGCCATTTCGGCTTCCAGTTGGTGTGCAAATGGTAAATAACGTTACGAATTTGAAACATTCATGTTGCATATCCATGCCTAACGTTGCCTGTTCCGTATTTTCTTTAAGGAAATGTTTATGGACCAACGGATCCTTCAGGCGTGCGTCTGTTGGTAAGGAACAAAGAACTTTCCCCGTAGTTGTCTTGCTTCTGACAACCTTAACTTTGGCTGTGTTTAGGCAAATATTTTGTTTTAAAGGCAAATTCATGTAAAACGGCATTACAAGATATTCCTGTTTCACCTTCCCATTCTCGTTGTCTCTGTCTAGTGAGGGGAAGGATAGAGAAAGTCCTGATTGCCAACAGAGGGGAGATCGCCTGTCGAGTGATCCGCACTGCGAAGAAAATGGGGGTGCGCTCGGTGGCCGTGTACAGCGAGGCCGATAGGCACGCGATGCATGTAGCCATGGTGAGCAAACCCCACATCCCCTCTATCACATGTCTTCGCTTTACTTTAGTCAACATGTCCGAGGGCTCTTTCAACATGTACTGTCCGAAATTGATTAAATGAGCTCCTAACCATTACATTATTTTGCCTACCCCTAATTTACTCCATCAGATGTTTGAAATGCCCACCATTTTATTTTTTATTTCTTGGAGCCTCCATTTGAAAATGTACAGCTTGTCTGTTTTATGATGTGCTGCATAGTGACTGTACATCATCCTTTGAATATGACTGAAATAATTTAAAATGGCGGTGTTGCATTGGATGTCATCAGGTTTTGTTCTCATCCCCAGGCGGATGAAGCCTATCATATCGGTCCAGCCGCATCACAGCAGAGTTACCTATCGATGGAGAAAGTGATGGAAGTCGCCAAGAGATCACATGCTCAGGTAATTATCATTATTTCTTTCTGGAGGTCTCTCTGAAAAGAGATCCATGCACTGCATAAAAGATGCTGTTAAAATCATGTAGTGCAACAAGTTCCGTATGTAACACCTGCTATTATATGACAAAATAAGTTGGTTGATAGTTGTACATTTGAGGGTCTCCCCAATGACTGCATCTGCTGACCTGGAATGTTTAAGGTACTTCGATAGCAGTGTAGCATATGTGTACGGAACTGGGCCTGTAAAGCTGGCTGCTCGTTTGATTCCCAAGTAGGCCCTTGCTGTTGCACCCTCCAGTGGTAGCACCTGAGTGACCTGCAGTGTAAGAATGGCACATCTACTTGTCAACATGCAAATTTAACTACTTTCCATGTATTTGCCATTAAACCAGTTCACTCATGCCGTCTAGAAATTGCTTTCAGAATAATTTTAATGGGGGGGGTTAGGGTTCCATAATACATTTTTATTTTATGTACACAGTTGATATGCTTATATTGGGTACAATATGTGGGCTTTGTAAATTAGTATATTTCAAAGATTCGACTGCTTTATCTTAACTCAAAGCAATAACATGAACCTCTAAATGAAATCACTTGGCTTATGACCGTCTCTCTCAGGGGAGTTAAACTGCAGGGCGGCAGTGTCTACGGTTTTTGGGGGTTTCCTTTCAGTCGGCAGCCAATTAAGGCTTTGAGAACAAGGTGTGCGGATTCTTCAATGTCTTCACTAGTGCAGAAATGTATCCGAAACAAACCAACGCTGGGTGGACTCGTTTTGACTATCTCGGGCTATCCCGTATCACGTGGGCGGCGAGGGAGGAGCTCTCTGCTGGAATCCAGTATAAACTGGCGCCCAAATCGGCAGCATGCATCATGAGCAAATCAATGGATCCAAAAACCATCGTGGCTCATTTGGAACCCCTCGTTGGCGTTTGATGTCATTCACAAGTGCCTCGCCGACTTTCGCCTTATGTTAGCATGCAAAGCGGTGACGTCTGGCGGCCGCTTTTTTCATGGTCGAGAGGCTTCCCGCTTGCAAAACAAGTCCACCCACTGAGACCCTCCAGGACTAGATTTGTGCCACCTGTGTGTCTAGATGCACTGACTGCTACTCAATGTGCACAAATGTGTTGGAGGTACTCTTGGATAAATACATAGTTCAGCAGTAATCGGATAAATAAGAGTATTTGGCACTGCCTCTTTTTTAATCACGTTTGTTGAAGAGGATTGTGCACTGCTGTCTTAGGCTATCCACCCAGGGTATGGCTTCCTATCTGAAAACACAGAGTTTGCGGAGTTGTGTAAACAAGAAGGCATTATCTTCATTGGACCTCCATCTTCTGCGATACGTGACATGGGGATTAAGAGGTAGACGTATAGCTACTCTTCCTCCCATCTTTCATTTAGTGTATGCTGTCCTGGGTGTTTTCAGATTGTGCATAATGGTAGAATTTTTTTTTTTTTGTGTGTGAATGTTTTCAGAAATTACTGACTTTCTTCAAGACTAACTTTATTTTGGTTTAGCACATCAAAACACATTATGTCAGCGGCTGGTGTGCCCATCATTGAGGGTTACCATGGCGAGGACCAATCGGATGAGAGGCTGCAAGCGGAAGCTGCCAAGATAGGTTACCCTGTGATGATCAAGGCTGTTCGTGGTGGGGGTGGGAAGGCAAGTACGGAGACATGCATGCGTAACAGAACCGCCTCTTAAGATGAGGGAATCCGTGGCATGTGGAGGTTTTGTGTCTGTTATCTATCGTTAAGGCATACATACTCCTCAGTACCTTGCATAGTAAGAAGTAAGGATTTTCTGTACCACCACTGCTAATCAAAGTGTTATAAATTCTCAGATTTTATTGTGATTACTTTTTAATCCATCAGTGCTCATGCCATCACCATACTCTACCCCTGTTTGTGCTCAGCATGCTGGCGCTAGCGCTAATGCCGTAATACCCGTTTGTGCTCAGCGTGCTGGTACTAGCGCTAATGCTATCCTTATTCTACCACACAGGGAATGCGTACTGCACACTCTGAGGCAGACTTTCACGAGCAGTTGGAGTCTGCGCGAAGAGAAGCTCGCAAGTCTTTCAATGATGACGTCATGCTGGTCGAGAAGTTTGTGGAGAACCCCAGGTCTGTACAGGTCGCTGTGGGGACTTGAGTGAATAAAATCCAGACCCTATTACCTTCATGTCAATGTATCCACCCCCCCCCCCCCTCCATTTTTAGGCATGTGGAAGTCCAGGTGTTCGGAGACCAGCACGGGAATGCCGTCTACCTTTTTGAGAGGGACTGCAGTGTACAGAGGAGGCATCAGAAGATTATAGAGGAGGCTCCAGGGGTAAAAACCTACCCTCTTTACTATCAGACGACGACTCTTTACTGAAGTTGTCATGAATCCATTCAGTTATGTATAGTGGTTTATTTTTTTTAATGTTGTATTTGTATATCATGTACAGGTAACAATATGATGCCAGAAGGGGTACAGTGTTTTATTTTTCTTTTGGACATCGCTGGCATGATGTAGTCGGATCTTTGTGAGCATGCTCAGTGATTACCGTTTGTGTCAGTAACCAGAATACTCAAAGGCCGTCTGTGTGTCTGTAGCCAGGAATCAGCCCTGAGGTGAGGAGGAAGCTGGGAGACGCGGCGGTTCGGGCTGCCAAAGCAGTCAACTATGTGGGAGCAGGTGAGAAGCTGTGGCATCGCTGCTACCCGTGTGAATCGAGATGGTGATGCCTGGCAGCCATTTTGCACCAGAACGGTCATCACACATCAGCTGAGGTGGAGCAGGGGGGAATTATTGAGCCAGTTATGTATAATGATTCATTGGCGATTTCAGAGGGGAGGGTTCTGGGTTGGGAGTGAATCGGCAGTGAATCCCTCTCCCTCAGCGTTCTTTTCGCTTGTGTGAATCCCTCCCGGCTCTTTCCGTTCCAGGCACGGTGGAGTTTATCATGGACGCTCAGCACAACTTCTTCTTTATGGAGATGAACACCAGGCTGCAGGTGGAGCATCCTGTCTCGGAGATGATCACGGGCACCGACCTGGTGGAGTGGCAGCTGAGGGTGAGAGGGTTGGAGTCACTTGCTCTTGTACGAATCATGAGTGCTCATTACCAACACTCCAGTACTTCTCACCGCCGTATGAGTATGAATCGCCACAACAGGAGTATGAATCATCACAACCAAACGGCACAGATCAGCAATGTTCAAATTGTGCGCAAGTGCTCGCCGACACAAGTATTTATCACAACCACAGTATTACGAATCTGCTCCATCGCATGATGCAGGAGATTCAGAACACGCGCACTTCCCACAGCTCTGACATCCTCACAAGTAAACGTCCAGCAGAGGGCAGCAGTGTGCCAGAGTAACGCATGTGCAGCTGCTCCACTGAAGTCTTGTACATTGCACTTGAGGTAGCTTTTGATGGGATCTCTTGATTGCTAATGTCATGCGAACGTTTTCTGACCGTTTGCACACCGTCAGGTGGCCGCCGGTGAGGAGCTGCCGCTTGCCCAGGAGGAGATCGAGCTCAGCGGGCATTCCTTCGAGGCCCGTATCTATGCTGAGGACCCCAACAATGACTTCCTGCCTGGGGCGGGGCCCCTGCTGCACCTGTCCACCCCGCAGGCGGACGAGTGCACACGCATCGAGACCGGCGTACGCGAAGGTACAAGAAACCAAGTCTGACCGGGTCATAAGGTCAGATTACATAAAAACATAAACCTTAAATATGATAAAAACAGCCAATTTAGTCCATCTAGGCTCTTCCTTTTTGCCTTCACTATAGAGTGATGGCGTCGCCCTCCGCAGGGTTTCGTTTTCACCTTAAAATTGGCAACCAGACCTAAGAAACCAGGGGAGGTCAGCTGTGTGATCAACCACCTGATCAATTAAGTGCTGATTAACTACAATACCCAGCAGGCCCTGAGGCTGTCCGAGAGACAGGGTGAATATCGCTGTGCTAACAGGATATGTTCTGACGAGAGAGCCTGACCTGCACTGGTCTTTCTCTGCGTCTCAGGAGACGAGGTTTCGGTGCACTACGACCCCATGATCGCCAAGCTGGTGGTGTGGGGGGAAGACCGCTCAGCTGCCCTGAAGAAGCTCCGATACTGCCTGCGACAGTACAACGTAAGCCCCTGTGCACCCTGGGAAAATTCCCATCACTGCAGATTTTTACAACTTCAAATTGTGTGGCTTTGATTGTCTGGTTGCTGAGCGCTGTTATTCTGAGATGCTATGCCTGTTAACTGTATTCATTGTGTGACACCGATTGTTCAATGCGTTGCTCGCTGCTTCTGGTTAAACCCCCAGCACGCCCACAAAATGGGAGCAAATGCATCTCAAGGATCATTTCCAGAACGTCTGGAGCTTTACAAAATATAATGAAGGTTTTCTACGTTTCCTGGAGGAGTCTAACGCGCCTGTGCCATACCCCCTCAGATCGTGGGCCTCGACACCAACATCGAATTCCTGCTGAGCCTGTCGGGCCATCCGGAGTTTGAGGCAGGAAACGTGCACACCAGCTTCATCCCGCTGCACCACGCCCAGCTCTTTCCCGCCCCACAGGCCCCGCCCAAGGAGGTGCTGTGCCAGGCTGCCCTTGGCCTCCTGCTCAGGGAGACGGACCACACCTGCGCCTTTAAGGCCCAGTCCCACGGTGAGATGGCCCAAATCGACTCCCCCATTCGCCCTTTACTCTCCTGTCTGTAAATGCACCCCATGAGAAACTCATCTATCAAACTCTTATCAATCACTTCATTTTTACAAACGAGGTTTCTTGCAGTGCTGCACAATAGATATTTTCTGTAGTTTTCAGGCCATGGTTCAGGAACGGTGTGACTCGAGCATTGAATAGATTCGGATTAATTCAGTGCATCAATTGGATGAATCAATTTCATTAATTTAATCAGACTGAACTGAAATTAAATTGACTTCCTTCCTCCTCTTTTGTGCTGTGACTTTACAATCCTTTTCTCTGATTGGTGTGCCTCATGCTGCGATGCTGAAATTCTCTTCTCTGATTGGTCTTTTCCACTGCAGACCAGTACTCCCCATTCGCTTCCAGCAATGGAAGGAGGGTGAATGTCCTCTACACCAGGAACCTGACCCTGCAGCTCGGAGATAAAAGTAAGTTTAAGAAAAAAAGTGTATGTATATATCTTTAAGTTATAACGGCGATGGGAGCACCAGCAGGTCAGGGGACTACTGTGGCTGTTGTACCATTCAGGTGGTCGGGTTTACAGCTGTGACCATTAGAACGTTATGGAATTGACATCAGTTTTCTGCACCCACTCAGTCCCACAGATTCCAGTTAATTTGTGGGGCAGTCAGAGGTGTAAAATCCAGGGGTCAGAAGGTTTAAAAAGTCCTCCCATATGTTTCTTCTACAGCCAGCTGATTACACTAATTAGTTCTACCTCCCGGCTGAAGAATTGTGCAAATCCAGGTGATTGGAACCAAATGCTATGGGGGACTTTTACTGTCTGAACCTAGATTTTGCACCTCTGGGAGCAGTGTAGTGATTCCGGAACTGGGGTTTGTAAATCGCTTCAGTGTATATACAGCGTGTTCCACTACAAGTGGATTGGCTGTGAAAAGTCTGGAATAAGTGAAATTGCAACATCTCTACCTGTGACTATAAAGGGAATTCTGTGAGGCCAGAAGTGGGATGCAGATATCCTCCTTTGTCCCGCTCCTGTGTGAAACGTAGTGACTTCCGCATGATTGCACAGGGGGAACCCTTCTTGCAATCCCCGTACTGATTTATGGAGGAAAGGAAGGTTGTGGAAGTGGGAATATTAATGAACGCTCTCAGGGAGGCTGTTATGGGGAGTAACTCTGAATGTCTCCCAATGCAGTGACGCTCACCCTCTTCCCTCCCTTTTGTTTTGCGTCTTATGTCGTGCTTCTGCTCTCTGAAACATTGTGACACTTTTCTGAACACCTGCCAAGTCCCTGGCTGTAATTAAACTTCCAAGTCATTTCCAGTGAAAGGCCTCCGCCGGCCTCAACGCATTTTAACCTGTGTAGAGGGCGTTCATTTGCATCCCTGCTACTGCCAGGAGCCAGCAAGCCAATCTGTAGGAGTGAAAGCAGAGGGAAGAACAGCTGTCGTGTGCATTAATCCTCTCCTGTGTTAGCCCTGTGTATTACACACACACTGTGGTATTGGTGACTCTGTTACTCCACTGTGATATATGATGCCAAAGTGATTTGATTAGAAGAGAAAAAAAAGAAGAAAAAAAAGTGTTTTTTAATCTGCATTATGTATAAGGCCATTTATCATTTTGATAATGATTCACCGGCTAGGCAAAACATTAAATGAATAATTGGACATGATTTTGGTACAAAAATGCTGACTTAAGAAGCTCCTTTTGTTATTAATATGTGTTCTGAGAATTTTAAATTGCATTGAGCATTTTAAACCCCCCCTTCTTAAACCTGCAGAGGTAGACGTGGCTGTTACGTACAACCCAGATGGCACTTACAATATGGAGGTATGTTTTAATATTTAATTTCTGTAGTTGATTCTGCAGTGCGGTGCTCACTTGGGCATGCTGAATTAATTACTTTCATCACTTGCCTCACTTCAACTTTATCTAAACCATATAGCCAGAGATCTCAAACTCCAGTCCTGAGGGGTGTACTATGAAGCGAGATTAAGGGGATAGCAAGCTAAATTAAGCTTCAACCCTGGGTTTTCTGTGTCACGAAGCCGACTCACTTTTAATCGGGGTATATTGCCACGGCAACTTACTCTGCACGGCTAACCTGCTCCGGGGCAGGTTATGTTCAGGATAACGGATTGGTCAAAGGGCGGTGGTGCTTTTATATGTTTCAATCAACTCCTTGGCTTTGGAAAAAGGCGTCTCCATTCCAAAAGATTCCGAAGAAATATGTGCGGATAGAGGGAATCTCTTCGCAGGGCGAGATGAGAGATTTTGTTCCGCAAAATGATTGAAATATATTTTTTTATGAATAAACGTTTGTGTGATTGCTTCAGCAAGATTTTAAACATGCTGTATCAAGTTTAAAGTTTAGGAGTTCTAGAATGCAGTTTGACAATGTACTGAGTGCAGATTTAAGAGTGGTAAGGTGAATAAGGTATTAACTAACAAATTTAACCTACACAGTGAGTATTTATTTTTATTTTTTGCAAAAGCTCCTTCCTGGCTTTGTTGGAGGTAACAGTGTTGCTTATTGCTCTTATGACTGATTCATGCTCTTATCCGTTCATTATATTCATCCGTATCAGTCACCGCCCCTTTTATGGGAGCCTGAATAATAAAGCCCCGTGTTCACTTAGCAAGTTGATAACCACGTTCGTAGTACCGGTTAAGCCAGATTGCAGTGTTTAGGTTTTCTGAAGCCTGCTAATGCAAAGAAACCCTGGCTATGTTAAGCTTCCTTCTTAGTATACCCCTCTGGAGTCCCACAATGCCTGCAGGTCTTGTGTGGTTTCCCTTCAATCTGCAGCCAATTTAGGCCTTACAACGGTGACTCCAAGACCACTGCAGTAGTCCTAATTTGGCACACCTGATTCTACTAATTGGCAGCTCTGAGATCTTTAGCCGTTGAATGCGGTGTGCTTTGTTAGGGTTGGAGTGCAAACCTACAGGACTGTAGATCTCCAGGAACAGGGTTGGGAACCCTACAGGTTTGGGTGTTGCTGCAGAGGTTTGGGGCGTTTGGGTGTAGCTGCTCAAATTCAGTGCTCTGTGCCCCCCGCAGACGGGAGGCGAGGTGTTTCTGGTTTCAGGGGAACTGGTGGAGGAAGAAGGAACCTCGTACCTGCGCTGCTCCATCAACGGGGTAGTGTCCCGGCCCAAGCTGGTTGTCCTGGACAACAACATGCACCTCTTCTCCATGGTGAGCCCCCCCCGAAACTCAGCAGGCCCCCTCTATATGCTGGTGTTTATTACATCCATAATTGCAACTCCTTCAACTGTAATGAGCTGCCAATTGTTCTTAGATGCTCTAAACCCTTGGTTCTCAAAGATAAGTTTGGGACGTCCCCGTTGCATCCGTGTTTGGTGTGATTAACACTTGCAGAAGGCATGTCTGCTTACTGTGCTCTCGCTGTCACCCCCTGCAGGAGGGCAGTTTCACGGTCACTGTGCCCGTGCCCAAATTCCTGGCGGGAGTGAGCGGTTCGGGGGGACAGGGCAGTGCGTTGGCTCCCATGACGGGGACGATAGAGAAGGTAACTCCGCCTCTGGGATGATGACGCTGCTAATGAGTGACACCCGTCACCGGGCTCGCGTTACAGATTCATTACAGTAACAGAACTGTGTCAATGGCTCTAGTGACTCCTCTCCCACAGGTTCTGGTGAAGGCAGGTGATAAAGTGCAGGTGGGAGACGCCCTGATGGTGATGATTGCCATGAAAATGGAGGTGAGTGCGTTGCCTCCCTACACCGACTCTGGTCCACTCCCAACAAAAGCCTTTTTCTTTTCTACTTTATCATGTGATATTGATTTGAAGATGATTATTGACTGAATCTGGTGTTTTGGTGCTGGAACCCACACCTGTCCTCTGGTAAGTTTAGGGAATGTCTATCTTAGACCTTGCAGGACCAGAGCCAGGGACTCCTGCCTTAGACTTTTGTCATTATTTATACTGGAAAAGCATAGAATCGATGAACAACTTGTTTTACAGAGTCTGTACTTTTCTCATTTCCACATTTACAGCACACTATCAGGGCCCCGAAAGCAGGCATCATCAAAAAGGTCTTCTTCAAAGAGGGCTCCCAAGCCAACCGGCATGCAGCGCTCGTGGAGCTGGAGGAAGAGGAGGCCAGCGAAGAATAACTCCACATGAATGACATTCAGACTGACTAGGAATAGTTTAATGCTGTGGAGAGTACAGATGTTAGAAGCGTAGATGGCTTTTTGTGCGACACAGAACACTACGACTACCGTTATTCTTGGTTGCCTGGGAGATTTGAGTCTGTCGCCTTCATTTGATCTCACTCGTAAAATAATTGTAATATTCTAGAATCTGTCTAACATAAAGTGAAGGTCTTTGTATGGAGTTCAGTATTTTTTTATTTAAGGTTTACTGGTTTCCTCTACCTTTGTGTGTTTAGTTGCGGTTTCCATGGTAACCTCATGCCACCCTTTATACCTCCTTTTTTCTGTTCTTATATTTTTCTTCCTGCCTTGTGCCTCCTTTTTTATTTTTTTTGTCCTGCTGTGTTGGTAAGGCAGGAAAGTGACTTATTTTGGTCAGTGTGCAGTCTCTTCCCCAGCCCCACATCTCCCCAACAGCCTCCTCTGCTGAAATGGAGGCTGTGGGATTTGTGGCACACCATCCTCACTGAGCACGCTCCAATCCTGGGCTCCTGAGACCACACTGAGCTTGCTCCAACATACTTTCACACACTTGACCTCCAGGCACGGGAGCCTTTATAAGCCACATTAGAAACTAACCAGCAGTGATCAAAATCAAACGATTCATTGCATTGAAATCATGTAACGTATCCTGATGCTTTCTGAATTAAAGAACACACTGAACTTCTGTTGCATAGGTCAATTTTTCCCCCCTAATATTGGATAGAAAGAAAACGTGATTAGGTGGAAAAAGTTAAATGTCAGAGAAATTCGGCTGACACTCCTGACTTTGTGGTGATTGCGATGCCTCGATGCACTTATTGTTATACTTACTGGAGACGTTCCTTCATTGAGCGTTTAGTTTTTTCCTTACTGATCTTTCTTTTGTGTACTGAGCCCTTGTACAGCTCTGCCTTTTTTCATACAAATGACCGGTTGAACAGTGAGCATTTTCTGTTTTATATTTGATGAACCCGATGTTCTGGTATATTTAATAAAGAGATCTTTTAACTAAAAACACAACTGTGGGGAGAAATTCTTTCATGTGTTCAGGTACTCATGTCAGCTTCAATTCAATTTATTTTGTATTGTGCTTTTTACAGAGAACTGTCACAAAGAGTTTCACTGTTTGCGTAAACCTCACTCATCTTAAATGCAAAACTAGGGTTTGCAAAATTGCCTTGCACACATGCAAATGGGCATGGGATTATTTGTGATAAAAATGGCACAGCAACATGAATTTTGCGAGTTATTCACTATAGTGGTCTGGTTCCTCTGTTGTCATGGTAGTTCCTCAACAGCAAGTCAAGTGTGCAGGATGCAGGTAAATGGAGGGGTCAAAGGGCATACCATGTGACTGATGGCATCCCTGTAGACCCTGGTGAGCACAATGGGTGTGTCCCAATACTCAAAATGCACCCTCCTTTCCTCCACTACCACCTCCTCTCCTCTGTGCCCCAGAAACAGATCTTTGTGTTTTGATCTAATGTTGCTGGTTACATCTTAATTATGTATTAATGGTTACATATTCATGAATGTCTTGATGCAAACCGCAATGTCAGGTACATTGTATACTGTACTTGCAAATACTTGTACTTGAAACATTCAGGCAGTTTTGCATACTTCCGGGTAGGAGTGGTAGTGGTGGAGTGGAGGAAAGCGGTGGGGAGTGAAGAATATTGGGACGCACCCAATGACTCGGGTGTCATAGCTGGCGTGTTTATGTGCCATTTTATATTATGTTCATAGTGATGTTCCTTCACTCTGAATTTTATGATATTTTAACGAGTCTGCCGCTCCGCATCCCGATGCTTAAGATGATTTTGGGGGGTGGAGGGGTGCACAGGTCCTCAGCGTAGCAGTGGGTCCTGTACTTCCAGGGGAATGGTTTTGGGCCATGAGGGAGGTCCGCACAAACAGGGGGTGGGAGTATGGCAGGCCAGTGCTGCGCTTTTGATTTGGGCAGGGATTCCAGTGCTGCCTTTACGGACGATGGGTCCAGTTCTGTCTTTTTGGGAGGTGATTCCGGTTCTGTTATCTGGAGAGTTGATTCCGGTGCTGTCCTTTCAGAATATGATACCGGTCGTGTCGTTTCGGGAGGTGATTCCGGTCCTGTCCTGACCCTGATGGGTGTGGTTAGGGAGACTTCTAACCTTTTCCGGTGTTGCTCTTCTGCAGGAGAGCAACAGGACAAAGGGCCCTCACCCATAGCCTGTAGGAGGTGTTCAGGGAATGATTCTGTCTCGGCACATGCTTCGGACCCTGACCCGTGACCATCTGGTTGAGCCTGTTTTCCCCACAAGTCACCAGCCAAAGAAGGGTCATAACCAAGGTCCCCCGCCCCAGGACCACGTGCTTGTGTGTAAGGTAGGACCTCAAACTCCACCCCCCTGCTCGGCGAGATACAGCGTTCCACAAGAGAGCACAGAGTTCCAAAATCTGCAGTAGCTGGACCTCCACCAGGCGTGATAAGACCGCCGTTCGCCAGCTCTGCTGCCGCGCTTCCTGGTAGCTCCCCGCATACACGCCAGCCCTTTCTGTCCACTCCGCCGTGATGCCCAATCACAGCTCCGCTCTCTCGGCTCCCAAACATAGAGCACCCTTCTGTCTGCCGGCCAACCAGAGTGGATGAAGCAGAGTCAGTGTACAAAGCATGTCCTGTTTTCATGACTGGGTGAGGCTGTGACTCTTTCTGTCCCTGTGAGGGGTCTTTAGGCTGTGACTTTTTCTCTATCTGTGAGAGGTCTTCTGACTGTGACTCTTTTTCTAACTGTGAGCGGTCTTTAGGCTGTGACTTTTTCTCTCTCTGTGAGCGGTCTTTAGGCTGTGACTCTTTCTGTCCCTGTGAGAGGTCTTTAGGCTGTGACTTTTTCTCTCTCTGTGAGCGGTCTTTAGGCTGTGACTCTTTCTCTATCTGTGAGCGGTCTTTAGGCTGTGACTTGTTCTCTCCCTGTGAGAGGTCTTTAGACTGTGTCTCTTTCTCTCTCTGTGAGGTGTCTTTAAGCTGTGATTCTTTCTCTAACTGTGAGCGGTCTTTAGGCTGTGACTCTTTCTCTTTCTGTGAGCAGTCTTTAGGCTGTGACTCTTTCTCTCTCTGTGAGAGGTCTTTAGGCTGTGACTCTTTCTTTATATGTGAGGGGTCTTTAAGCTGTGACTCTTTCTTTAACTGTGAGCGGTCTTTTGGCTGTGACTCTTTCTCTCTCTGTGAGAGATCTTCTGGCTGTGACTCTTTCTCTAACTGTGAGCGGTCTTTAGGCTGTGACTTTTTCTCTATCTGTGAGCAGTCTTTAGGCTGTGACTCTTTCTCTCTCTGTGAGAGGTCTTTAGGCTGTGACTTTTTCTCTATCTGTGAGATGTCTTTAGGTTGTGACTCTTTCTTTCTGTGTGAGCGGTCTTTAGGCTGTGACTCTTTCTCTCTCTGTGAAGGGTCTTTAGCCTGTGACTCTTTCTCTATCTGTGAAGGGTCTTTAGCCTGTGACTCTTTCTCTATCTGTGAGAGGTCTTTAGTCGGTGACTCTTTCTCTCTCTGTGAGAGGTCTTTAGGCTGTGACTCTTTCTCTGTCTGTGAGGGGTCTTTAGGCTGTGACTCTTTCTCTATCTGTAAGGGGTCTTTAGCCTGTGACTCTTTCTCTCTCTGTGAGGGGTCTTTAGGCTGTGACTCTTTCTCTATCTGTGAAGGGTCTTTAGGCTGTGACTCTTTCTCTCTCTGTGAAGGGTCTTTAGCCTGTGACTCTTTCTCTCTCTGTGAGGGGTCTTTAGCCTGTGACTCTTTCTCTCTCTGTGAGGGGTCTTTAGCCTGTGACTCTTTCTCTCTCTGTGAGGGGTCTTTAGCCTGTGACTCTTTCTCTATCTGTGAGGGGTCTTTAGCCTGAGGTAGGCAGAGCTTCGTGGTGATTGGCCTCTCCATGGGAGGGGGGCGAAGTCTGTGCAGATTGTCTCTTAGGCCCAGTTTGGTGAACCGGGACCTCAGGAGCTGGAAGCGGGAAGGGCGTGGCTGGGAAGGAGGATCTGTCTCCTTGCACCTCCCCCTCCGCACGTTCCTCCTCTGCCGCCCACTGTCCTGCCAGCTGGCCACGCCCTGCTCCAGGAGCGCAGTGTAGTTGAGGAGGGTGTTGATTTCGTCATTTGTGCGCTTGCAGGACAGCCGTTTTACTGCCTGCCACAGACCGGCAGAAAATTTGCCGGAACTTACGGGGTCATCGGTGGAACTTACGTGGTGATCGGCGGAACTTACGTGGTCATCGCCCAGTTGTGGCCTAAGAAAGAATGGAGATGTGAGAAAATCTGCATTCATTCTTTTAGGAAGACTGTGAATAAATGATTTTTATATGGTGCAGCCGGGTGGATGTTTTCATGAACGCGTGACTCAGACATTACCTTTCCTGATCAGCAGCACTGTACAGAGCCTCCGCTAACTTGTCCATCAGGTCCTTCAGTCCCAGGTTGAGCAGGAAGGTGCTGGGGACCCCCAAACTGCCATAGAAAAGACCATACAGGCACCCCGCCATACAGCCTGTACGCTCACTGTCACCTGCGGTAAACAGCGTCACAGGCTTACATGTGTGCATGTGTGTGCATGTGTGTGTGTGCACGTGTGTGTGTGTGTGTGTGCATATATGTGTTTGTGTGTGTGTGTGTGTGTGTGTGTATGTGTTAGTGACATCACATTATTAACAGTTACTGGAGGGTAACAGAATTAGCTCTACTCAAATGCACTACCTTAGTTCTAGTTTGGAATGAGGTCTGTTGATTGGTAATGTCATCCCTGTTGATCGGCATCCTGCCTGTTATTTGTTAATATTTGAAATACTACCAAAAATGCCACTTGATGCCACCCCTGATGTGTGGTGCTCCTGTACCTCCATGGCACATGGCCCACTGACAGAGCTCTGTCCAATCCCCTCCCGCTCCAAGCAGAGCGTCGTACACAATCAGCGTAAGCTCCACCCCCTTCCGTGTCCCAGGAGACGCAGCGCACCAGTGCCTGTACAGCTGTCACAGGAGAATGGGGTCAGGGTTCAGGGTCAGGTTGGTCTAAATGGAGGAGAGACCCTAGTGACTTGTGGATTGACTAATGTTTTCATTATGTGTAATACGCAGTATAAAGTTTCCAGAGTGTTGAAAACAGGAAACAGACACGTACGCGGATGGACAGTGTCCTTTCATAGCCGAATGTACTCAATGCATGCTCAAAGTGTGCCACCCCCCCACCCCCCCCCCCCTTTGTAGGCAACATTTCCCATCATTTATGTGGGCAAATTGCAAACATCAATGGTGTCATTAATGGAAGAAGATTACGGTATATGAAGGTACACTTCATATACACAGGCGGAACAACAGGTCCGCGTGGACACAAAAAATCCACTGCTGCGCGGACTACGGAGGCGGACAGCCACCCAGGGGACACTATGATGCCATTTAGGTGTGAGCGGACCCTGTGGACATCCGTCCGCATTCTTTATTAGGCGACTAGGAAATGGCCTTAAGAGAGCGTTCCTGTAGAAATCCGTTATATTTGATTCAATTACATACTGGCAAGTGAAATCAATGGGGTTCAAACCGACAGAGGGAAGGTACCTTATTTCTTTCACTTGAGTCGTAGTTTTCAGGGAAGAAGGGATCGTCACAGCCCTCTCTGTCAATATTCCTTTGCTGAAGGTAAAGCTGCCATTTTGTTTCAAAGTAGAACCAGTTTTCACTGTAATCTAGGAAAGAACACAAAGGAATGGGAAGTGCTCGCATAGGCTTTAAGCAGACGGCCATAATCACACTTGTGAAATAAGATAAGTAATCATTGTAAGGTATAAATCGGCCCCAGGAATGACACCATTCGATTCTATTTCAGTACGGTCAGTTCAGCAAATTAACTGATTATTAATTATTGTTTAATAGATTCAATTAATAAATTATTTCCAAAATCCCCTCCCCCCCAATTTGTTGAATTTCAGTTAATTTCCTGAATTGGCCACACTGAACAGGAAATGACCCCCAACTCTACATGCATAACTACACTATTCACACCCCATATTACTACATTACTCACATGCATTACTACTACAAGGAAATCTGGCTTGTGTGGAGGTTAAATTTGCTCAGTGACTAGTCTGGTGCTTGTTACATAACGCAGCGGGTGCCTCCACGCCGCTGGTCAGCCAGCTTACATCACCGCTATTCCCGCTATTCTTACCGGTAAAGAAGTCTATTTTGGTCCGGCAGTACTGCTCGGCGATAGGCAGCGCTCCCAGCATGAGTCTACCCCACTGGGAGACTGGCTTCCCCTGTACGGCGTATGAGGCAAACAGTGCCATGCAGAGGCATCCAAGGAATCCTGCCAAACAACATCCCAAATGCATCCGTCCAGCACCCTTCCACAATATTCCCAGACGGGGGCTGTGTGATAGTCCACTGAGAACTGATCCTAACTGCAAACTTAATAGTGGCAGCTACTAGTCATTATTAGGGTGGTGTTATAAAGTATTGGTAGCCTTAAAAAACACATATTTGTTCAGCTATGCCACAACTTTTGGAAATTTTCTTTAGTTGCTTGCTGAAAGAGTGCAGAAAACCTATAATCTCAAAGGTCTAGCTCCTGAAGCACTGCTCAAAACTTTTTTTTCCCAGATTATTATATGCTTTATTCTTGTACATTACAGGTATATGAGCATTTTATGAGTATGGGAAAAGATGTTCAGGTGTATACTTTTATTACCTGTGGGGTAGGTGTGTGTCATACGGCCACATTCGACGCTGGCGTGGATGAGATCCATAATGTGTTCGGGCTGAGGAAAACGCATTCCTATGCACAAGCCCCTTACCGCAGAGCTAACCTTGGGATCTGGAACGGAAACAGTCAGCTGACCATGTCCGCTAAAAATGGCATAACTGCTCACTCTCACAACTCTAAAAAGAACAATGAAGCGAGCGACTACGGCTGGGTATCGTATCACTCAGTTCTTTTCCCGGCTTGAAATAAAGCTCCACCTGCTGTTCTCGCATTCATTTAGCACTGCTATAAATACAGCTACTGTTTATCAGAAGGACTGGACAGTTGCCTGGGGTCTATAACTAAAGCACCACCCTGACGGAGAATACAAGCCCACTGACAGTCGTGAGTTTATAACAGGAACCCACAAACAGCAAATGAAATACTCAGTAACAAGGGGACAGTATTTTTGAGGGCAAACATATGATGGAGTGAATAGCTCCTTGTCTGAATAAAACACTTCACCTGTTCTGGCCTTTGTAGCATGATGCTCATCTTCATTGCTGCTTTGATGTTTCTCCACCGCTATGAGGTACCGTTTGGCCGCCTCTTTGTAAAACGTGTACTGACATTTCATGCCTACAAAATTAGACCACAATGTCACATAACTGCAATATGAAAGGTTACACATTTTGAAAGCCTGTAATATGGTACACATCAAATCCAAATACAGCAAGATCCCCTTGTGTCTGAGGACAGAGTACATCTCTCAATGGTGCTGTGATGTTGTCCCAATGTAAGAACGTTTTCTGGAGCATTGCAGAAACGTTGTGGAAACGTTGCACGCCGGCCGAAATGAGAGCACTGTGAAACTGACCTGCCAGAAGAGCTTGGGCAGTGGCGATGTGCATCAGAATGTCCAGGGGAACCCTTCGCTTCTCCACCCTCTCCAGCGCCTTCTCCAGACCCTCCCACACCTCTTCCGGCTGGGCCGGGCACCTCCAGCGGCCCTGCCTGGCGCTGTGGTACCCAATCCTGCTCCCCACCTCCAATAGTACCATACCTGCCCGGTAGCGTTCCATAACTCCAGGCACTAAACTGGCATCCGGCTCACAGTCACAGGATTTCAATCCGCAGGGGAGTCAGGGGAAAAACATGCTCACACACAGGCACGCACACCACCATGCTCACTGGTATATCGGTGAATTGCCATAATTGGCTGCCACACTGAAATAGAATTACATACCGTACCATGACTCCCAAAGCATTCCATCTGGCTTACCTTACTGTACAAGCTGATCTCGTTCACTATGTACTATGGCACAATGCTGTCATGCTGTTAGTGTTAGCACAATATGGGACTCGTTTCAAGATTGCACTGGCATCTAAAGTTAAAGTATTTCAAATGTGTATTTGATAGAACTCAAGAGAACAATTGGACAGGACTCAAGTTCAGCATGTGTCTTTCTATTAGTTTGTTCAAATTTGTATCTGACCCATGTTCCAACTTTTCACGTGGGTTGCCTTGGGGCATTATCATATATGAAAGGCAGTTTGGAGTAAACAGAAGCTTGAGAGAATCCTAAGCCCCCATCCACCCCTCATGGATAAATACCCCCAGTTTGTAATAACCAGAGCTGAATTCATGGTCATTAATTTACACTTCAACAAGCTTGTCATGCTATAATTACAAAATATCACAAGAAACATTCGCATGTCATCTGGGGTATGAATAATAATTCTTCATTTTCAATCTCACTTTCTCACCCCCCATCATTGATGACAAACGTTGAGACTGTTTTGACAGGCTTCATTGTGTCTGGCGTTACAACGGCTCACATAGCTGTTCAACCAGCCAAACCAATCCAGAGAAAGCTGCCATGACGAGATAAGAACACTACACCGATTTATCTCATTACTCTTGTGTGCTTCTGAATAATTGCAAGAAATATTTGCCTCATCTTCCACTGTCAACATCTAACTGTGATCATTTTTATAGGAAATGTGTACATGCTTTCTATTCTACATGACAATCACAACTACATGTTACTCTCTGCTATTGGAAAGAGTACTGACACCTTTAAATTAGTGCATTTTCATAAAGATTTTATTAATAGCGGAATCATTAGAAATCCCCAGATTTTTTTAGCGTTCATGTATGTGCATGTCTGTTATATACAACTTGGCCAATTGGCTGAAGGCTGCAGTGTCTTCCAAAGGGGTAACTAAAAATGGCATGATGAAAAGTCACATGACTGCTAAACCTCAAATCCCTAACGATCTCAGATTGATCAAGTGCACAGACACAGGTATCACGTGGCACTGCTGAAAACAACCAACCTCACCGCCAGTTGCCTCACACCTCAAGTCAAACATGACCCCCTCAATTGCCCTTCAGGCCAACACAAACCAGCTTCCATAACACAGGGTCCACACACACACGTACATGTTAAGCATGCATGTTTTTATAAGTATTTTCTATTAATTTATCTGAATTAATGCTCTAAGTAGTTGTCGTAGTAACCTTAGAAATGATTGCGCTGCCTTGTGAACCGTAACCTAAAGGCCTGTTGACTCAATGCGTCGTCGAAGCATATTATTTTTGCCAATAGTTGTACCTACCTGTCCTACAGGTCCTACACCGCTACTGTAGTTCAGTATGAATATGACGCCTGGTTTGAAGGAGCGCTTACCTCTGGGCATGCGCGGGAAGGAGTAGCTGGTGGAGGAGAGAGGAGCGGAAGAGTCTGTCAATTATAAACATGGTGAGTGAAATTACACTTTGTTTTTGTTTTGTATTTTTTCTCCCTCACCTAGAAAAAAAAACAAAACAATTTGGTGGCCACACCGTCACAAACACAAACAGTGTGTTGAGCGAGCTGCTCTGGGTTGGCTGTTTTGTAGATGAGCTAAACTGGAGCTTTCCTCCTGTACCGGTTTCAATTCATTGTTGGAAATGCAGAAGGCAGCTGCAGCAGCGACGTCCCCGCTGCGCACTGCACTGGAGAGCGGATACGTGCGCAATCGAGGGCCGTGGATTGAAGAGGCCTGTGTGTGCTTTTTGTTACAAGCTACCACAACACAGATTGATGGATATAAACAGTTTCATAAACATCACTGCAAATGTGTGGCATAAAAAAATAACCCACTATATAGCTGTATAACTAGCTGTCTAGGAAGCCAATTGTGCTTATGCTGGACTAACGTTAATGTTACAGCAAGTAATTTAGCTAACAGCAACTAGTTTGCAAGATAACGTTTGACTACCTAGATAATGTTTAGTCGCTTTTTCGCCTTGTAACAACATTTGTTAACTTACTAGCTAACATTAGATAAGTCACCATTAATTAAAATGCTAGTGGACTGATTAAGAAATGTAGTGTAATGTGCAATTAACGTAACGTCATGCTTGCTATACTTGCTAAATAATGAGCATGGGCTTCAGTAAAATTGCATCTTGTTCGCTGGCAAATAATATGATATAACACGTTAGTACAGGTACATTAGCATGCTAGCTAACTTACCTGACCAGATAATGCTTAATGTTGGCTAGTCATCTAGTTAACGTTACCCGATGCTTCTGTTATAATAATTATATTAGTTTAAGAATGTAGATGCATTTGATTGATAGTTTGTGTGGTTACAAGCACAAGATATCAAGATAAAGCATATTGGGCAAGTGCGATCAGAGACAAAACGTGTCCAACGTTGCACTCGTACTCAGCTCGGACTAAAAGTGTCAGTTTCACATTTTTACTCTTGTTATCGAGCTTGCCTCTGTTTCAACGCGAATGATGAGAAAACGAAATGTTAATGTTACGTATTCTCTCACAAGCAAGCTGGGTTTGTTTCCCTGTTAGGATCTTCTAAAGCGTTTGCTAGTTTTGTTCACAGTGGATAAGCCTTTTTAAAGTAAGGGTTAGTTTATCCCCATGAAAAATCCAGTGTTATTTTTACACTACCACCTTAGCTAGCTAACACTCAGGGTGTATTTGTGCGGATGATATCTGAAAGATTACCTAACGCATTTGTCTTCCCACAGAACAAGCTGAAGTCCTCACAGAAAGATAAAGTGCGCCAGTTTATGCTCTTCACACAGTCCGGCGAAAAGACTGCAGTGAGCTGCCTGTCACACAATGACTGGAAATTAGACGTGGCCACAGACAATTTCTTCCAAAATCCAGAGCTCTATATTCGCGAAAGCCTAAAGGGAGTTTTGGACAGAAAAAAGTTGGACCAGCTCTACAACAGATACAGAGGCAAGTACTCTACATAGTTTATTTTAAGTGCAATTGAAGAAAGTGTTGTTGTGTTACTGTACATCGTTTCCCTAAGTACAGGTTCCACTTATTCAACCGTCAGAATGGTCATTTTAAACAATTAAATATGTTGCTTGCCGTTTTATAAAATGCATGATAAAGGTACACGCATTTAAAAGGTATATGCCTTACCTCAGATGCTACTCATCTGAATTTCCTGTCTTAACATGATGAAGTATACAGTGATGAAGTCCAAGGACTTTTTAAATGTTGATTGATGAATAGGGTTGTAAATTACAATCGCGATGATGACAAGAATTTCAGTTGATTATATGCAGGTTGCAGTTCAGAATCTAAAGACTAATGTAACAAGGAAGTGTCTCAGAACTTCTTGCAGGGACGTGCAGAGAAAGTTATAAGGGCAGGTGCTCCGAAAAGATTTTTTACAAATAATGAAATGAATAAATGCCTGGAATGACAACTTTTGCGACACTGCTAAGGATTGGTATTAAAATGGGTGAACCAGAAAGCCACCACTGAGCTTGGCTCAAGCACTTTTTGCTTGGCAAGTGAAATTATCTTACCCCACTGGCAATCTTTTTGTCTTATTTAGCAAAAAAGTAGCAGAAATAAGATTCTAAAGTCTAAATATAAGATTATTTACGATGCTTGTTAAGATTTAGTTTTTGCAGTGCAGTTCATTTGTTGCTCCCCAGCAGGCTGTTAATAAACTTGTTGAATTCTACCGTCCGTTCTGCTACTATTTTAACGTCTCGACGCGAACCGCAATGTCAGGTACATAGTATAGGCTACTGTACATGCAACTTCTTGTACTTAAACGTACAGGCTGTTTTGCATACTTTTGGGTAGGAGACGAGTGGAGGAATGGAGGTGACGAGTGAAGCATATTGGGACGCACCCTCTCAACAAAGGTGCACAAGGCTATTTATTGACAACAACAAGAAGATGAATCTATGTTACATGCATTCCACTCACTGAACTGATTTCTCCATCGTAAAGCTAGCAATTCTAGTTGGCAAATTTGGCGAGCCAGTTGCCAATATAGATTTAGTCTATTTGGTAAATAATGTCAGTGAGCAATTCTTATATAGCAATAGTGCATCAATAGCAATATAAAATGAAAAATTGGCATACCATGTCCGACACCGTGCACACTGACTGACTGACACAACTGCCTGTCTGATGCCCACGCCTGTCTGATACGTGCTGAACGCACGCACTCTTTTACCCGTGTCGCGCGCGGCAACGCTCTCTCGGCTCTCCGTCGAAAAGGTCAGCCAGTAGCTAGCGCGCGCCTTGCAGGATAGAAGAAACCAGGAGTGACAGAGAGCGCCGCGGCCCTCTATCAATCCATCAGGTCAGCAGGCAGTGCGGCACGCTAACAGAGATAGGCCTTTCTTTATTGACATCTCCAGAAAAAGGGCACTTTGTCTCTAGGAGGCAAAGGGGCAGGTGCTTGAGCACCGTTTGAGCCTCTCTGCACGTGCCTGACTTTTTGCATATATAGTGTTGTGTGTCTTCAGATTGTAACCCCAACATTAAGGCAATATTACCCCATTTTTCTCAGCCATAGAACTGAGATGATGCAAAGCACACACGTCCACCATTCACACAAAATGTCATGACTGTTTGGAAATTTCATTGCAGACCCTCAAGATGACAACAAAATCGGGATTGATGGGGTGCAGCAGTTCTGTGATGACCTTGGGCTGGACCCGGCCAGTATTAGTGTTCTGCTCATAGCTTGGAAGTTTCGGGCCGCTACACAGTGCGAGTTTTCCAAGCAGGAGTTTATGGAGGGAATGACGGAGCAGGGGTGAGTGTTTGTCCTTCTCCTGCATCACACACACGCTTAGCACCAGTATTTAACTGTGGATGTGTTCATGACTAATGCATCGCACTGCACATCGCTCAACACATTGTACTGCGCATCACTCAACGCATCACTCAACGCATCACTCAACGCATCGCTCAACGCATGATATAACGCGTTAGGTTCCTGTTTTTTTCTGCCATACAATGTACCTTTTGCAATCTGCTTAAGGCTGGTGTCTTTTCAGTCGCGAATGTTTACTTTGCACCAAATTTCCCTGTCTTATTTTGTTGAAAGGGTAATGTTTATTGAACTAATGAGAGATGACACTTGTTGAGTGATTGTGTCGTCAGCCCAACTCTCATAGACATTGACATGTGTGATTGAGTGTACATTATTAATACCTCAATGTTCATTTTATTTCTATTTAGCTTAATCTCTAGCATGGCAAGAGTCATGGAGTCAAATGTAGCAATTTGTAGTTTGAAGATTTCCAATTGAAGCCTTTATTTTTGAAAATGTACAGAAGTTGAAAATTTTCAAGTGAGAACTCACAAGAATGTACTTGTGCTCTCTGACATTGTGAGACGTGATAAGAGCGTCTCCTCGATGAATGCAATGAAATGCCCTGTAACTCGGCCTTCTGTCTTTTCCAAGGTGCGACACCGTAGAGAAACTGAAAGCACAGTTGCCAAAAATGGACCAGGAGTTAAAAGACCAAGGGAAGTTTAAGGACTTCTATCAGTTTACATTTAACTTTGCAAAGAATCCTGGACAGAAAGGTTTAGGTTTGTTTTCTTTGTCTGCTTCGGCCACACTCTTAATTTGTGTGTTTAGTTTCAATGTCTGTCATACTATTGTTACATACTGTCATACTATTATTACATACTGTCATACTATTATTACATACTGTCATACTATTGTTAGCATTGCACTATCTGAGTTTTTGTGTTTTCATCAGTGTTTTCTGTTTCTGCAGATTTAGAAATGGCAATTGCTTATTGGAATTTAGTACTTGCAGGAAGATTCAAATTCTTAGACCTGTGGAACCAGTTTTTATTGGTGAGTTGGTTTTCACACACGCTGGTGTCTTCTGGCATATTCTCCATCCATTTTATTGTTGTTTAAATTGAATCGGGTGAAGAATTTAAGGTGGATTCCTGCCATAATATGTCTGCTCTCAGCCAGTTAAAATCTAGCCTTGACTCTCTTTTCAGTGTGAATGTGGGCCTCCTCTCTGTACTCGGGTTTCCTTACAACATGCGGTGTTACTTGGCAACTCTGAATTATTGTGCTTGTATGCATGTGTTTTTGTGCATGTGTGTGTTTTTGTGTGTATACATATTGGTTACCATTCTCATTGCAGGTGTGGTTACACTTTGTTCTTGTAAGGTTTGGCTGTGGTCCACTGTAACCCTCTGAACCAAAGGATGATATTGTTACTAATAACAGATGTATGTTTTTTTGACCACACCAAATATTCTGAAAAGTAGAAACTCCATTTTCTTTTTTACATACAACCCAACATATGTGAATAATCTGTTCTAGTATGTTCAGTGCCCTCACGATCCCTGCCCAATGTTTTTGTTTGCACAAACAAGTTCAATATTATATACTGGGAAAATGCCTGTGTATTGTTACCTACAGTAAACTCCTGCTGTGAGATAATGTACAGCGTTGTAATATTCAAATTTGATGTGATTTCCTTTCTGTTGACCTCCACAGGAACATCATAAACGATCGATACCGAAAGACACATGGAACCTCCTGCTAGACTTTAGTACAATGATTACTGATGACATGTCCAATTATGATGAGGAAGGTGAGTTGGGTAATGTAGTTCCTGGAGTTCAGGAGGTTTGGTTTGGCTGGTTTGGCTTCACGCAGTCAAAGGCCTGCATGCTCGTCTGTGGGGTACAAAGAGCGTAGTTGAAACAACAAACACTGATTTGAAAACTATTCTCAGCTGATTTGAACCCTTTCTCCTTTGTTAGGAGCATGGCCGGTCCTCATCGACGACTTTGTAGAATTTGCGCGACCGAAAATCGGGACAAAGAGTACGACGGTGTAAGGGTCACTGCTGGGAAGAGCGTGCGTAATTCTGTACGAGCAGCAGAAGCAGCGGTGGACGGAACACTGAGCCAGACTGAGCTACAGGGACTGCACAGCAGACCCTCTAAACGCATATCCCGCCTCCTCTCGCTGGTTTGGGGCTCTTCTTTAGCACAGCCTTCCTTCTCTGGTTGCTCTGGGCAACTGAAGCTGTCAACATTCTGGACCATCCTTTTTTTTTTTTTTTTAACCAGTGTTGGGCAATGTTGGCGGCATAGCGGCTAGCATAGCAGTATCTGTGTCATTTACATGAAGCACAACTGCATCTTAACCCAGCCAACCAGGACCCATGGATGAATGTCACGCCGGAAATTTATTCTTATTTTTTAGTGCATTCCTGCTTTGGTATTTCTTCCATAGTTTTAATTTTTAAAAATGAAAGAAAAGATAGATATACATTTATGTATATAATGTATATATAAATGTGTATCTATATACACACATTTGAGTGACAGACCAGTACAAAGCATTCATTGTAGCAACTTTTGTTAAGAACATCTTTGTTCTGTTTTGACACAAAAATAAAGTTTGGTTTAGTAATGAATGCTTTCATTTGGCTAAAACTGATTCCATTTATTGCTGTCAGTAGTTATTTGTGCTTGTCTGACACTTGTCTTAAGATTTTCTGTCAAAGGGTTTTGTAACTGAAGCTACGATCACGTTTTTATTTAGTTTATTTTGGTTTGTACAAATGAGAATTTGGAATTTGTACCTTTTTAGAATATTTGCTTTTGCTAAAGATGAGGAAAATATGGTTCCTGTTGTGATTGTGTATGGTTCCTGGTGCCGCCTGCTGTCTATTGCATGGCAAGTTGAAATGCCAAACGCTGAATTGGAATAGTATTGTAATGACCACTCTGATTGGATAAACCACCTCTCCAATGGAAACACACTCCAGTGCTGTGGAGTTTCAGGGCTGAAGGCCTGGGTGCTAACAGGAAGCCGTCAAGCACCTGCATATTCCAGAAAAACAATAAATCTTTTTTTCAGGTTGTACAAAAGAAAGCAAGGACTTTTGATGTTGAAGGAATCCTTACTCTAAGACGAGAGGATGTCCATTGGGAAAAGTGAGCTGGACCGGTCCAGATTAACCCACTTGTTTCATTGTTAGTTCTTTTCTGTGTTTATGTATAAAGGGGATTAACTGTCGTCACAGTACAAAATGGGTGCGGTTGCAGATGGTTAATTTAACCTGTTTCATGTGGAGAAGGGTGGTGGAAAACATCCCAATGTGCGTGCATGCCTACCAACTGTGCAGAATGAGGGACTGGACTGTGCAGAATGAGAGACTAGACTGTGCAGAGAGTGATTGGACTGTGCAGAGTAAGCGATTAGACTGTGCAGAATGAGTGATTGACTGCAAAATGAGGGACTGGACTGTGCAGAGTAAGCGATTAGACTGCAGAATGAGTGATTGGGCTGTGCAGAGAGTGATTGGGCTGTGCAGAATGAGGGACTGGACTGTGCAGAGTGAGTGATTGGGCTGTGCAGAATGAGGGATTGGACTGTACAGAATGAGAGACTAGACTGTGCAGAGTGATTGGACTGTGCAGAGTGAGCGAATAGACTGTGCAGAATGAGTGATTGGGCTGTGCAGAGTGAGTGATTGGGCTGTGCAGAGTGAGGGATTGACTGCAGAATGAGTGATTGGGCTGTGCAGAGTGAGGGATTGACTGCAGAGTGAGTGATTGGGCTGTGCAGAATGAGAGACTGGACTGTGCAGAGTGAGTGATTGGGCTGTGCAGAATGAGGGACTGGACTGCAGAGTGAGTGATTGGGCTGTGCAGAGTGAGTGATTGGGCTGTGCAGAATGAGGGACTGGACTGTGCAGAATGAGGGACTGGACTACATTTATGTACAAATGCTCTCTCAGAGCGGAGCATCCGGGAGGACGTCTAAGATAATAGCTGTGTACAATCACCCCTGCTGTTATGGACTCAAAGTTGTTCATGTTGGTGAATTGGTGGAGTAGACCACTCCCACTAAAGCTGCTTCTTGAAGGTTTGTTCTGTGTGCTTTTTTGACTGTCTGCAGAGAAGATATGAACTTTAGGTGTATGATTTCCTTCTATTGTGTGGAAAAAAAAGGATTGTAAAATTCACTTTTATTTTATTCACTTAAAAACCGAAAAAAATAGTCCTTGTACTTGCCTGTGAGGTATGTGTGGTCCAGAATTTCTGAGACAGACGCCATGTTCACGGTCTACACTTACTGAGCTGTATGTCCTACAAGTAATTAGAGTGGTACTGCATTGTTATAATTACTATGTAATTATATAAAAAATAAACTGATTGAAGCTTGAATTTCAGGAGAGTGACGTTATTCTCACAGCCCAAAGTGTGAAGGTTGCGGTTCTATTCATATGCAGCAGCCGCAGGGTTGTGAAGGGGAGCCAATGAGCTTCTACTGCTGGTGTCACTGAGAACATACACTACATGGTCAAAAGTATCCGGACACCCCTTGGTCTGGCTGTTTCACGGTTCGGGCTAGGCCCCTTAGTTCCAGTGAAGGCAAATTAACGCGACAGCATACAATGACATTCTAGAAGATTCTGTGCTTCCAACTTTGTGGCAACAAGTTTGGGGAATGTTCTTTCCTGTTTCAGCCCCCATGCACAAAGTGAGGTTCATACAGAAATGGTCTCGAGATCAGTGTGGAAGAACTTGACTGGCCTGCGCAGAGCCCTGACCTCAACCCTATTGGACAGCTTTGGGATCGATCAGAAAGCCGGCTGCGAGCCAGGCCAAAGTGCCCAACATCAGTGCCCGACCTCACGAATGATCTGTCTGAATGGAGGCAAATCCCTGCAGCATTGACCAAAACATCTAGTGGAAAGCCTTCCCAGGAGAGTAGAGGCTGTTATAGCAGTAAAGGGGGGACCAACTCCATATTAATGCCCATGATTTTGGGATGAGATGTTGAGCAGATGTCCATATTCCTTTGACCAGGTAGTGTACCTGCCCATGTACAGGAGCGTACAGCATGCATTACCACCATACGTAATATGCTGGAGTGAATTCTGGGGCAGTATATAGAATCTTTTCTGCACAGTAAATTACAATAAGGAATTTTCAAAAACGTATTTTTCACGTTTTTTTTATTCCGTAAATAAATTGTTCTCATATACATAAGCAATAAAACAGCTTCACTGACAGAATACAATTAACAGACTTCATTTTGAGATTTACTGAAAATGATAAACAGAAACCAAGAATAATTTTTAAAAGTTGATACCGCATCAGATGGTGTCCGAGGTCCAGGCAGATTCTTATTGCTAACAATCAGTATCACAATTAAACATCCCTTCTGTAAATATGGCAGAGCCATAAGGAGTCTGTGGAAGTTATTTTGTATCTCCTGGGAGTGAAACTATTAAACATAATCAACTAATTTCAATGGTGAATATAAAATGACAAAACTCAACTAAATAAAGTACCTTTTTGAAAATTACCAGTTCTTTGGACTTTCAACTTACTTTAATCTACATTGTAACTTTGAAACCTGTCTTGGGACTGACTCTTAGATCAACAGTGGAACTTAGATCTTTTCATTTGGAAGCCAAAAACTGGTAAACGGTCCCAAATGATTGAGCAGCACTTTTACACTAAACCACAGTGCAATTTAACTGCATATTAAACCGTGACCACAGTTCAACATGCACGTTGATACTCGTCACTGTGTCAACGGTGACCAGTTTAAAACGGTTGTCTCTGTGACCTCCTGCACCCAGCCAATCACCCTCCTAGACGGGCTTTAGCTTCTCCCTGAACGGTGCCTTCTGGAACCTTTCAGATCCGACCAAGAGAACGGAAAACACCGCTCACTGACCCTCCTCAATCACAGGGTGGGTCTGTGGCCCTTACTTCGGATGCACACGCACACACACAGTGAACGAGTGGTTAGTAACAGAAAAAAATACACACAGCAACCACATAAAATGCCAATTAAATGGTGACAAACCATGAATGACAAAAAAAACAATGTGATGTGAGATAACAAAAACAAAACCAAAGGGGGAAAACCTGTGCAAGTCACATTCAAAACGGTAACTAAGACTGTAACTAAGTATGTGAACTGTCCTTCCGTCGCATTGTCTACAATGAGACTGACATCTAAAGTTCAGCAACAAGTTCCAACAAAGCACCAGACTTGCGTGCCGATGTCTCTGAGCTCCCACGTCTTCATACCTTAAAAATCAGGTACATTAAAAATTGAGAATATGGCTTTAAAAAGGACCCCGTGTTTTCCTCAGGAAAGTTGGTGTACCTTCAAAACAGTCAATGGACAAAGCAGCAGTAACTAGCAGAGCAAACTAGACCAGATCAACTCAAGTCTGCCACGTCCGGCAAACTGATACAGAGCTCTCGTCTTTGGTGCCGTATCATACCCTTTTGTTACAGAGAAAGCGGTGAATGATACTGGTGTTCTGGAAAATCCTTCACATTATTCCTGGAAATTTAGTCTGGCAACACTAGAGGAAGTTTGTAAAACTGATCACAGCCTCCACTGGAACTGCTTTAGCAGTGAGTGGACTCCACTGGTGAGAGAGTCAAGATGCTCCGGTCGTTTGAATAGAAGGGGTCCAGGTCGCTCCACGATCTAAAAGCAGCAAACAAACAAGGGACAAGAGGGTTTGGCAACTGGGAAATGAGTGGAGATTTATACCTGACTCTCATTCTCCCTCTCTCCCTCTAGGCTGCCTACAACCTGCATCACTGACGCCTGAGTAGTGGACCAATGGCACGAGGCCTGTGTCCTATGTGGGGTGCTGCTGTGGGAGGGGCTGTGATCACTCTCAGCTCTGCCCACAGCCCCCTACTACACAATGATCAGCAGTACAGACTAACACAAGGTGAAATTTAAAAAAAAGGAGGAATGGGGAGATGCTAGCTGTTAGCACAGAGTGATGTAACATGGGAAATGGATGACGTGGACACGTATGATCCATACTTGCTTTACTCACCTGCTTCTACACATGTACATACATGTGCACTTGAGTTTGTGTACTGCATTTCATTTTCCTCTACACACAGTCAGCTAAATGCAACTGATCCGAATCACAAAAATATAATTTCCTGCTTGTTTATAGACACACATCATATATAAACAAATTCTAACTACAGCTTTTTATAAAAATACAACAGAAAATATATGGTTTTATTTAATATAATATCCAATCTCTTGACAAACATTTAATATATCTATCTAAAGGTAGAAAATCTATATCTATCTATATATACGTATATTGTTGTTTTTAAACAGAGCATTATTTTTAATAGCCCTTGGGGAAAAAAAAGACATCTTTCAAAGGTGGAAAGGCAACGGTGCCATGTTAAATACTGTATCACCACCAGGGGGCGCTTCTGTGGGTTTGCACTCCCTCCACTGTACTGGCCAGCCTCCCAATTACACTTCCTGTCCAAATCTATCACATTCAAACAGAATCCATGCATATGTTTGTGATCATCAAAAATAAATATGATATTTTCTTTTGTTCTCTGCGGATGAAGTGTCCCGTTTCCTCCAAGTCTCAAACGAATGTCCTGAATAATTTGCATTGCAAACTGCAAGTGAAGTCTGACATATTTAGATTATCTTTCAGACAACCGTTTTAAGACCTTTCACGCTCTGTCTGCAATACGCATGCATTTAACACTTGTTTCCCAGAACATGCTCAATCGCTACATCTGTGGGACAGTCAACGGCAACGCACATTAAGATCTCCTGTGTCACTCGTCCTGAAAAACCTTCGAGACACAGAACAGCATATGTAGCACACAACATGTCCATACCCTTGTCAAATACAAGGCAGACTAAATATATCTGCACACCTTTGAGATGGTAGAATAATGCATTATATTACCTTGACTGGCCAAGCAACTCCTGAAAAATATCTCAAGAGGAGAGAAAGATAGGACTATAGGACTATAAAGTAGGATCTGTGGACAGTTATTAAAAACACACACAAGACGTCTGATCGCTCAGCATATAAAATACTATAGGCAGGCAGCCCCCATGCGAATGACAGACTTTCTTTCCTAAAGCACCTATAAAGGCTTCAAGTTTAAATTGAAAAAGATGTAATATTCCTGGGACGGGGCCGTTTCTGTTTTTAATTTTTTAAAATTTTTATCCCCACTCGGCGTGATCCCGTATCTCAACTGCGGAAATCTCCGGAAGCATTGGCGTCTAAAACAATGAACCCAGAAGCAAGCATTCTCCTGTTCTGTGCCGGGGTGTGATTCCCCTCTCCTCCTATAGGTGGCAGTGTTCTAGCATTAAGACCAGAGCGCGTTTTCATTCATTTCTGACATAAATATCCCCCCAGTCCTGGAGTACCAGCGCAGGTAAGATGGACATTTGACAGGGGACTACGAAGAAAAGGCATGCCGTCATTCCCGTCTCCATAGAAACACGACGTTACTTTGGCAAGTCAGAAACTAGGGACAGAAAAACTAGCGAGGAATGCTACGTCCTTAACAGGAAAGAAAATCAGTCCCAGATGTGCAAAAGGTTAGCTTGTTTACAGTAAAGATCATTCAACGAGGATATACTTTTTTTGGAAGAATAAATATGTTTTACATTTTGTTTCTTTTCATACGGAAGACGGCACCAATAAGAACTGTTGCGCACTGGCAGGCTAACACACGGATCAGTGAAGCAGGCGAGTCATTCAGGTTACGATATGCATAAAACCTTCTGCAGACCTCCCACAGATGCCAGAGCCAATCAGCTGTTGAGATTACAAAGCCAATCAGCCATTGATATTACAGAGCCAATCAGCCATGGAGATTACACACAGAGAATGCTCAGCATCGCCAGACTGCTGCAGAAAACAAACAAAGATGCGGGTTTGGAAAGATCAATCCGCCAAATAGACAGGTATAATGATGCTGCAGGCGTGTGCTGGAAAGGCAATGTAACCGAGGCACCCTCAGAAATCACAAATACATTATTATTTGCATACGTAATAAAAATCGGATTTCTGGAAACAGGCCAGCGAAACGCCACAATGCCCTCCTGTGGTTTCATCCCTCTCTAATAGACCATCGGCAGGCAGACAGCCCAGGAGGCGGGGCCTGAGATGCAGTCAGAAAACCCAGGAGGCGGGGCCTGAGATGCAGTCAGAAAACCCAGGAGGCGGGGCCTGAGATTCATCTGGCTCCCTCTGCAGTCTCAGAGCGGTAGCGCGGCCGACTCATAAGAGACGTGGCGGCAGCACAGGCTGTGGAGGGAAACGTCGCACCTGCGGACGCGGGCGGGGTCACAGCGGCTCATCACTCGGTCCACCAGCCGGCCCAGCCGCGCCCCCCCACTCTCCCCCTCGGAGAAACAGCACATCGAGTCCAAACAGCCGACGCCCTGCTGGGCTTCAATAACCTAGAGAGAGGGAGAGGGGAGGAGAGAGGGAGGGGGGAGAGAGGGAGGGAGGGGGGGGGGGGGGCAGATGGGGAAGAGGGGGAGATATGGGGAAGAGAGGGAGAGAGGGGGAAAAGGGGAAGAGAGAGGGGAGAAGAGAGATGGGGAGGGGAGGAGAGAGAGGGAGAGGGGGAGGAGAGACAGAGAGGGGGTGGGGGTTGAGAGAAAGAGAACATGGTAGAAAGAGGAAAAAAGAGAAAGAGGGAGAGGGGGGCAAAGTGAGACAGTAGATTAGCATCAGCACACAGGCAGACCCGCCCTGAAGGAAACGGTGGTCAAAGTCACACTTCGAGGGAGGGCAGTGATAAGGGGAGGGGCATGCATGGGCTCTGATGCATAAAATAATGTTAATAATAATATTGCAGCAGTAACAGCTGTTAATGGTGCGGTGCTCTGGACCTGAGCCGAGCCCCGCCTGACTAACACCTCACATCTCTGAACTGTGTGAGGCAGAACTGCGCGTGAGCTGCAGGCCTCTTTCCATAAACTTAAAACATGAGTGGGAAACGGAAAAGAAAACGATGAGGATGGAGAAAGATAAGATGCAGTGAGTCGCGTAAACCGAGCCATAGTCGATTCTTCCGTCCGACACTGGTCTGGTCTTTTACAGCCAAGGCTTCATTTCCCTGACTAAGTGCTGAGCTGTGTGCTCCACAGACCCCCCCCGCACAACATAATCTTTCAGTCTGAGGTCCCACACACACACTTGCACACTCAGTAAAAGTGAACTACAAAATCAATATTGCGCATAATATTGGAGTGTGCTCTGTCTCTGGCTGCGGGGACCGGAGTGTGCTCTGTCTCTGGCTGTGGGGACCGGAGTGTGCTCTGTCTCTGGCTGCGGGGACCGGAGTGTGCTCTGTCTCTGGCTGCGGGGACCGGAGTGTGTTCTGTCTCTGGCTGCGGGGACCGGAGTGTGCTCTGTCTCTGGCTGCGGGGACCGGAGTGTGCTCTGTCTCTGGCTGTGGGGACCGGAGTGTGCTCTGTCTCTGGCTGTGGGGACCGGAGTGTGTTCTGTCTCTGGCTGTGGGGACCGGAGTGTGTTCTGTCTCTGGCTGCGGGGACCGGAGTGTGCTCTGTCTCTGGCTGCGGGGACCGGAGTGTGCTCTGTCTCTGGCTGCGGGGACCGGAGTGTGCTCTGTCTCTGGCTGCGGGGACCGGAGTGTGCTCTGTCTCTGGCTGTGGGGACCGGAGTGTGCTCTGTCTCTGGCTGTGGGGACCGGAGTGTGCTCTGTCTCTGTCTCTGGGGACCGGAGTGTGCTCTGTCTCTGGGGACCGGAGTGTGCTCTGTCTCTGGCTGTGGGGACCGGAGTGTGCTCTGTCTCTGGCTGTGGGGACCGGAGTGTGCTCTGTCTCTGGCTGTGGGGACCGGAGTGTGTTCTGTCTCTGGTTTTCACCCGGGGGGGCTGCAGTCAGATCGGGAAAAGACAGGTCTATCTAACCGCAAACTGCAGGAACCTGCATTGCATCACACCTGCTGATGTTTTCCGCCGTACTGAGTAGAACCTTCACCCTCCCGGTTCAGTTCGTTCTGACGCACTGCATGAGGGCCTACAACCACCGTATCCTTCACTAGAACACATAAACCCACCACTGGGCCTGTACCTGGGGGGTGAATAAAGGATAAATCTTTACGCTCGTGCTCTTTTATGTGCAGTTTTCATTTTCCTCCTGAGGCAAAGGTCACAGTCAATTTGAGACCAAATTTCAAGGACACAGGATACCGTACATCATTTAATCAAGATGTCCCATGTGTGTGTGTGTGTGTGTGTGTGTGTGTGTGTGTGTGTGTGTGTGTGTGTGTGTGTGACTGAGCAGGGCTTAACACCATCTACACTGCTGCACACATTAAATACATTTAAAACAATTAACAGAGTTTAAAAAAGACAATGCTTGAAGTTAGTCAACAGAAAAACGTCACAAGCCTTTTATATTAAAGACATATGTAGCAGATAGCAATACTAGTTCAGAACACTCGTAGTAAGATGTCAGTCATTTTGGCACTTAACAAAATCGCATTTAAAGGTTTTTAAAAGGTTTGTTTCGGGGTTCCAAGATGGCCTGTAATGTGAAGGAGATTTGATTGCCAAGTGAATTTAACTTATTTTAATGTATTTCACATTCATGAGGTAACAGATGAGAACTAAAAGAGAAAAAGTAGTTGGATAAAAGAGCTCTTTATTCAAAAAAAGAAGGCAAAAAAAAGAAAAGCACAAAAATAATTCTGACTATATATATATATATATATGTATATACATAATTGATGTAATGTGGTATAACATGTTATGTATTAGTGTTTCATATAGTCATTCACTTCTGAAATGCATAACCACAACACAAGCTAAAGAAGCTAGCCCGAAGGCTAAGCTTACGTCTCATGAATTACATTTCGTTTGAAGGGAGAAATGAAACATGCATGTGAAGGGATCCTTATGCTCAAGCGCCGTTGTTTTTGGTTAAAATTTCATCAGAAGATTCCTGTGATTTTCAGAAACACAGCCCCTCCCCCATATAAAAAGCTTGCTTTCCACATGGTCAATGAATATGAACAGTGTCTTCTGCTGGCAAAATACCACTGAAGGTGTAAACATGCAAACTTGTTTAGCAAACTGATTTAAATAAGCTAATACTGACTTAGAAAGCCAACGTCGTGCTCAGTACGCACCCGATTTAAAGCTAAAAACTGAATTAACTCACTCTCCACTGCTCTGTAATGGTACATACAGGTGTGTTTACCATCTGTCTGTCTGTCCGCCTGAGACAATAGGGGGAAATGAAACCCATTGTGACCTCGGGATTTGCCGCTTTACCCCGGCAAGTCTGTCGAACACGGTCTTCCTGCCAAAAACTAACGAGACACTCATCATCATTAGAACCCACCAGGGTGTGAAATGAACACCCGCCACCAGCTAAATGCTGGTCAAATTTTTAATGTGGCTGGTAAGTTTTTCTACTCTAGCAGCGACTTTGGCAGGTAACCAACCAGGTTGTGTTACATTGTAAAAGGAAATGTGTCTGGTAAAATGTTGAAAATGGCTGGTGATTTTTAGAATCCACAAGTCACTTTGGCCAGTGGATGAAAAAGTTCATTTCATGGCCTGGAAACCACCCAGGTCCGACGACAACTGGATGCCACTGCAAATAATGATAATCTTCTAATGGGGTTTAAAAGCAAACTATGATCCGACATCTATCTGTGCGTGCTTTGAGCGCTTACTGTAAGGTTATTTAGCTGATGTCACATCCCTGCCGCACAGATCTGAACCGAGCATGCTCAGAAGTACCACTGCCATCTACAAACTGAAGAGATGACTAAGCAGCAGAGGGGTTAATAAACGTCTCAATAAAAGAACCATAATCTAAGGCTCTTTAGGAGCGAATACCTCACCGCCCCATCAGAACTACTCAACACCAAGCCGCTCCACACACCAAACCCCCGCGTGGGACTGTCCCATCTGCTGTCGGCCGTGTCCAAATATGGCTGCCCTGCGCTCAAGACTGCCAAGAAAGAACTGAATTCTGGGAAGCTAAATCTTTCAGAGCTGCTGTGAGCATATGCCGTAGAATTAGCATGCTGGTCATGGTGAGTATTCCTGTCTGGTGTTTAATGTAATGCTGGTCATGGTGAGTATTCCTGTCTGGTGTTTAATGTAATGCTGGTCATGGTGAGTATTCACACAGTAGATCGGGTTGTGTACGCGCTTATGTTTAATGTAATGCTGGTCATGGTGAGTATTCCTGTCTGGTGTTTAATGTAATGCTGGTCATGGTGAGTATTCCTGTCTGGTGTTTAATGTAATGCTGGTCATGGTGAGTATTCCTGTCTGGTGTTTAATGTAATGCTGGTCATGGTGAGTATTCCTGTCTGGTGTTTAATGTAATGCTGGTCATGGTGAGTATTCCTGTCTGGTGTTCAGGTCTGAGCTGTAAATGCATCAATAAGAGGATACTAAAGCAGGGAATTCTAAATTAAGCCATCTTCTCGGTTATTATTGCTTTGTCCTTCTAAATATAGAATTATTCCCCATTATTTAAAAGACTAAAATTGATGAATTGCCAGATAGTTTTTTTATTTTCTTAGTTTTAAAAACCAAAAACAGCAGGGCTTAGTCATAAAAGTATAAAAAGTTGTCAGGTATAGCAAAAATGAACAAATGTAGGATCATCAGAAGAGGTTAAGCCATAAGGCACATTTTCTGTACGTGACACAAGAACATGAGGGATGAGGGTGCACAACATTTAGAACAGAGGACCAAACACGCCAGCATTTCCCCATAGAAGCCCCCCCACCCCCGGTCCCTGTCTACAGTCTGTAGGGCCAGCTGCTGTACCATGCTGTGATAGGTGGGGATGGGGGGAGGGGTTATGGGGGGTAGGTGTACATCAGAGGGTGATGGGAGGCTGCTGATGGACACACAGGCCCCGCCTGGGAGCTCTACCTAGGCCTGGGGAGGGAGGGGGGGAGGAGCTAGCAGGCGCCAATAGTCCTCCCCTCGTCTCCTGCGTTCAGCAGAGTCATATTCTGTGCTGAACGAACTCTTATCCTCTTCCATCTGGAAGCAAAAAAGACTGGTGAGTCTCCCGAACGCAAACGCGACGCCAAAACCGCCAAAAAATGTGAGCTAAGGCTGGGCGATATACTCGTTTGAGTATGTATGTATGAGCGCAATAACGGTCATCGCCACCATGTGGTGTATTGCCTTTCTTTCAATCTTTTTTTCTTTAATAATACCTGATGTGGTAGTAAACATCCGAACTTCAGAGGCAACGTGAAATGCTTCCAGAAAAAAACATAACCACTAATATCTATTGGACGTTGATAAGACAGCCAATCAGTAGCAAGGCCTTCCATGTGATTGACAAAAACACATCACATGATCACATGGAAGCCGTACACCCTTGCTGCTGACTGGCTGCCTTATCAACATCCAATAGATATCAGTGGAGTTTTGTTTCCGGAAGCATACTACCGCATTAGGTGTTATTAATGAAAAAAAGACAGAAATACATCACATGGTGTCGATGACCGTGATAATTGTCCAACGAGAATATCGCCCAGCCCTAACGTGAGCAGGCCCGAGTCCGCTCACGCAGGAGCAGGCCCGAGCCCGCTCACGCAGGACGCAGAAAGCCTCAGGCTACTGTGGTAGCTCCGCCCCGCGGTCACGCTGCACGCGGGAGTGAAGGGTTATGAAACCGGACCACCGCGGCTGCGGTATAATCCTCCAGTTACATAATTTAATAAAACCCAATGAGACGTTTCAATAGAAGCAGGTTGTTTGATTTGGCACGTAGAAAAATCAAAGCAATTAGAGAAATTAGAAATTTGACCAGTCCCTGGAAATGGCAGAATAATGTTACGTTAAAACACACACTCAGAGCACAGCACAAGAGGCTTTCTGAGAACAGCTTCACTGCTAAAATAATTTCATAAAATAATAATCCACAAGCATTCTTTAAAAAATGCAGTCTGGATAAAATCAAATACATTCATCACGTATCAACAGGAAGGATTTATCAAGTACCTTCCTTACTGTGAATACAAACATGCAGCTTTACAGCCATGTCTGAGGGAGCCACTCAATAGGCTGCAACAGAGCTCCACATGCAGCGATAGGCCTCCATGCGCCATGCAGCAGTAACGTAACGGACAGGCGGAACCTGCGTGCGTTGCCGAGCGATGCAAGCAGGCTAGTCCATGACAGGGGCCGGGGGGCCAGGGGGACAGGGGGTGTACAGGGCTGACCCAATGTGTCACGCTAAGAGGGGTGGGTGTACAGGACCGATCCAATGTGTCATGCTAAAAGGGGTGGGTGTACAGGACCGACCCACTGCGTCATGCTAAAAGGGGTGGGTGTACAGGACCGACCCACTGCGTCATGCTAAAAGGGGTGGGTGTACAGGACCGACCCACTGCGTCATGCTAAAAGGGGTGGGTGTACAGGACCGACCCAATGTGTCGTGCTCGGGGGGTACTGAGACTTGGCTAGCATGCAGGCCCTTTGGCCCATGTCTGTCTGTCTGTCTGTCTGTCTGTCTGTCTGTCCGTCTGTCCGTCTGTCCGTCCGTCCGTCCAACCCCAAACAGCTGGTTAGTTTGTCCGGCTCATGCAGACGGGCTGGGGTGGGGGAGGGGAAGGGGGAAGGAAGACTCTCCTACTCTACCTAATTTTCCCCAGCTGATTTTTGGCCCGGGTTAGGGGCTTCAGGGCGATGAAGTCATCCCCTATAGCCACTCTGTTGGAGTACATCTACAGCAACACACAGAAGATCAGCAAGAAACAGGAGACATACACTGGTCAGATATGCACACACACGCACGCACACGCACGCACACACACACACACACACACACACACACACACACACAAGCACACACATTCACAGACAGACAGACATACACGCACACACGCATGCACAGAAGAGGCACTGGCCCATTCCCTTCAGTAGAGCCAACAGTGCATTTCAGGATAAAGCCGCCACCACCTCCCAAAATCACACCATCCAACACAACATACCTCTCAGCTGTCATAAGGGCACTGAAATTATCCAACACATACCTCTCAGCTGCCATAAGGGCACTGAAATTATCCAACACATACCTCTCAGCTGCCATAAGGGCACTGAAATGATCCAACACATACCTCTCAGCTGCCATAAGGGCACTGAAATGATCCAACACATACCTCTCAGCTGCCATAAGGGCACTGAAATGATCCAACACATACCTCTCAGCTGCCATAAGGGCACTGAAATGATCCAACACATACCTCTCAGCTGCCATAAGGGCACTGAAATGATCCAACACATACCTCTCAGCTGCCATAAGGGCACTGAAATGATCCAACACATACCTCTCAGCTGCCATAAGGGAACTGAAATTCAAAAAATTATTTCAGTGATTGTGTTAACTTAAAAAAAACGAAAAAACTGTGATTATGTAATCCATCTTCTTAAACTCAGTGACTATGCTATCTTTTAAAAAAACTGTAGTTTGCAAAGGGCTCCCTACAATTGGATGTCTTCCTTCACAATTACAACTACTTTTACTTTTTCCTTTACTTTACTCTGTTTCTCATTCACAGAAAACAGCCAGTTTATAATTAGGACGCTTTCACATTTTTAAAAATGCAGCTCAACACAAAAATTCACAATCTGCACACCATTCTGCTCAATGGAGAATATTAACCTCTGAAGTCAGGCCTGAACAAGCTTTAAGCTAAAAAAACAGCAGCGCTTCTGTTAGCTGACATGCTAAGACAAGCAGAGAATCTGAACCCATTTGATTTAGATAAACCTCATTTGCTCAATGTAATTTACTCAATCCAGATCCTCCCCATGGAGGCCACAGACCTTCAGGAGGATTAAAATGCTTTTCTCTTGTATCTACATCCACTCTCCCCTCCATCTCATACTAAAAACCCTGAGGGGGTGGGGCCTTGTCAATTAAAGATTAAAATTCCCATCCCCAAAAATAGCCAGAGAAAGGAAGGAATGAGGAAAGCGAGCCGCGCGGGATGTCCGTGAGTATCAGCTCGAGCGCTGGAGGCGAGTGGGCTGGAGAAGAGTCTAGAGGTGCGTGTGTGTGCGTGCAGGTAAAACTGGCGTAGTGCACCATCCCATCCTGCAGGGGGCGCCAGGTGTGCAGCCATGCTGTGAAGAGTGAGAGGGGCGACGGTGCTGAGGCTAATGTCTGCGGCGCTTAGACATTTGTGTTAAAAGAGCCCCGTTACCAGCGATCCCGGACGCTGGGGGGCGTGGGGTTAAAGCCCCAGGGGGAGGGGCCCAGTGGCGGACGGCACTTGCCTGGGATTTCTGCGTGCTGGTTGGCTGCAGGTGCCTGTACAGCACCTTTTTGATGACGTCGGGGAACAGGCAGCTCAGCACGATGATGATGATGGCGAACCAAGCTGAGCCGCTGGACAGCAACTGGACGAAGACGAAGTACATATCCTGTGTGTGGAGGAAGGGCCTGGAGAGAGAGGGGGGAGAGGAGGAAGGAGGAGAGAGAAGAGACACAGAAGAGGAGGAAGGAGGAGAGAGAAGAGAGACAGAAGAGGAGAATAGAGAGAGAGGAGATAGAGAGGGGGACGGGGGGAGAGAGGCGGAAGGAGGAGAGGGAGTGAGCGGAGGGAGAGAGAACAAGAAATGGGACGTTTGCTTCTCCTTAACATTTACACCTTTCTAAACAGCCTCACTTGAAGACCCACCGTTTTTAGCAAGTAACAAAACACCGAAATGTAACAGATAAGAATTGTCTCGAAAAGATGTGAAAGATATTCAGTAATGACACTTTTGTTTCCCGGCAGTTTGCTCTCCTGCCGTATCTGACTGAGCCCCGTAGAGCCCATACATACTCCGGACATTTCCACAGTGTATTTGGGGGAAAATAAGAAGGAATTTCAGGAGTTTACCAGATAATTCCCCCATAAAACAGAGAGAAGATGAAGTAGAAGGCAATGGAACCCCACGTGACAAAATGATTCATCCACGTCCAGAAATGTGTCTCCAGAGCCAGCTGTGGACAAAAGGGAACACGTCACCCACCGAAAGCGTGCAAGGGTGGAAAACAGTCTCAAATATCTACAATCTTTTCATTGTCATGTTTACAACCCATTCTTCTGTTCAATCAACAGGAATCTTTATTCGCATGTAAACTGTTTTCTGTTCCTGAAAGACGGATTACTGCGGATTAATTTACCTTCAGTGTCACTGTAATGACCATCACAGTGAAAACCAATGTGCCAAACGTCCAGTTTCCAAACATCTAAAACAGGGTGGGAGAAAAAAACTTGGGTAAAGATCCAAGAATACAAACATTCCACCTGCATTTTGAGCTGCATTTCAGCACGCTTATGCATTTCAGCACGCTTACGAAGTACGTACTCACATTTCAGTACGCTTATAGGGCTGGTTTCCCAGACATAGTTTAAGCCTAGTCCGAGACTAAAAACTTTTTTTCAATAGAGATCTTCATTTAATTTTTCTTTTAGTCTAGGACTAAACTTAATCCATGTGTGGGAAACCGGCCCATAGAGTAAGTGCACGGATTTCAGTACGCTTATAGAGTAAGTTCTCACATTTCAGTACGCTTATAGAATAAGTACTCACATTTCAGCACGCTTACAAAATAAGTACTCACATTTCAGCACACGTATGGAATATATTCACATTTCGGTATGCTTACAAAATAAGTGTTCACTCATGTGAAACAGCATTGTTAAAAGATGTATTTAAAGGGTAACAAAGCACGCTGGTTTAGCTAGACCCTGCCCCCTTTTGAAATTTGAAAAATGCCTAAATCTGGGCGTGATAAGGTAATAATATAGGGGCTGAGCTCCAGGTATCAAACCAAATGTTTTTCACCAGTATATATATTTTTTAAATGAACTAGCAAGCTAATTGCTAAGCTAGACGGAAAAACAAACTATCAAAAAACAAGGGACTATCAAGCTATAAAAAATATACCAAAAATAGGTTACTATAACGTACTAGAATATTCAAAAAAGCTCAACTGTAAGCTGAGCTACATATATTGCTCGCTCCTCTATCTTCTCTCCGGCCACGCAAATCAACCACCGAACTATATAGAAAAATGTGAGATCAACCGCTGAGATTTGCTTTTTTAGCTGGGGCGTAGCCCGCCCTCGCTCCAAAACGTCAGGGCGTAGCTGTACAGGTTTCAATTTCGTCACCGGGAGGAATACGTCAGTTGGATGAAGTTTCTGGCCAATGACAGACTGGACGTGCAGTTCCTAACATTTTACCACTAGACACACTTTCGAGCCAGATCCTTTGGGTTTATGCTGTTTTGCACTGACTGCAGTAAAATGTCAAGATTTGGACCAGAATCAATCAGTCACACTTAGAAAAAACCAAATGTATCAGTTCTCATCTAAAATAAGTGGTTTTAGTGCTTTGTTACCCTTTAATTGAGTACGATTTACTGAGGACAGAAACAAAGCCGTTCGTCCTCGAAGGTGGAGAGCAGGATGAGTAACATTGTACACTGACCGACTGCGTTTCACAGAAAACTGTAACACGCCCCCCCCCCCCCCCCCCATGAGTGAACTCAGTAAGACAGGTAAAGAGCCCTATACTGACCGACTGCGTTTCACAGAAAGCTGTAACACGCCCTCCCCCCCCATGAGTGAACTCAGTAAGACAGGTAAAGAGCCCTATACTGACCGACTGCGTTTCACAGAAAGCTGTAACACACCCCCCCCATGAGTGAACTCAGTAAGACAGGTAAAGAGCCCTATACTGACCGACTGCATTTCACAGAAAGCTGTAACACACCCCCCCCATGAGTGAACTCAGTAAGACAGGTAAAGAGCCCTATACTGACCGACTGCGTTTCACAGAAAGCTGTAACACGCCCTCCCCCATGAGTGAACTCAGTAAGACAGGTAAAGAGCCCTATACTGACCGACTGCGTTTCACAGAAAGCTGTAACACACCCTCCCCCCCATGAGTGAACTCAGTAAGACAGGTAAAGAGCCCTATAACAGGATGGAACGGAATGGAGAGCCAGGCGACAGCAGATGTTAGGCGACTGCCGTGAGAGAGCATGCAGCAATTATAATCCAGTCAACTCTTACCAGCTGTCTGTTAGCTTTCAAAATCTGGAGACATGCAGAGCATGAAGAGAGGGAGGAAGGAAAAAACAGGGGTGAAGGAAGAGGCGAGAAAGAGAAGGGCGATACCGTGAGAGAGCTTGCACACTTTTCTTTTTTTATACACAGGGACTCAACAACAATGATAGAAACCCCCAGGGGAACCCAAAGAATAGAGGGGGGCAGCAGCCGGAGGGGAGGAGAGGGCAACCCACATGGACTTCAAAAAAAAAGGGAGACCACGCCACTGTTGTCTGTCCAGAACGGAGATGGGTGATCCCAGTCCTTATGCACCATGTACTGTCACAGGTTACATTTACCTTTAAAATTCAGTAATTACTTGCACCTGGTGAGGCGAGATTCTATTCAAAATAACAACTTCAATTAAACAATTTAAAAAGGGAGGAAGAGGAAGGAGCAGCAAAGATCCTGCGGTCTCGCTCAGGACAGGAATCTCCCACCCCCCCGGTCTACACAAACACCCTGCCCTTCAATCACACCACACAACGTACTTGCATCAAAATTCACGCGAACCAGCATCATTCTTTCTGGAAAAATATATCCCCTTAGTGTTCCCACCGACAAGTGGTAGGGATGTGACTTCCTCATTAATAAGAAAATGTTGGGTTTTCAGACCCTTAATGTCTGTGGTGCCAATAGTGTTGGGTTTATGGCCGAGACATTTAGGGCATGAAAAATCATAATTTCCTGATTAATCAGGGAAAATCTAGTCCCTGAAATAGATTATTCAGCAGCAGATATTAATGAGAATTGGTGTGTGAATATCAGTTATTGGCTGAAAGTGTGTTAGTTTGCAGGGCATGCCTGCTCACTCCCCTGCCTGAACCCAGACAAGCAAACAGCTCTTGTCAGTCACAAAACAGAGCAGCCAAACCCACACAGTCAGATCCAATCAGAGCAAAGCATCGAGAGAAAGCCACGCCCTTTCCCCCACTAAACACACCCACATGTCTCTCTGAAACTCACTGCTGTTCTGCTCTGTCATTCTGCCCCAGTATCCAGAGCTCAACCGGCCTAGTGAGAACCCTAGTGCACTGTGGGAAGTGTGACGTGTGAAGCATGCTCAGTGCGGCGAGCAGCAGGCTCCGCCCCCTCACCTGGCCGTTGCCCATGAGCGAGGTGTCCTCTCCCATCAGGATGTAGGAGCCGAAAAAAAAGATGAAGGAGTGGAAGAAACCAAGCAGGGTCCAGTATAGGAAGGTTTTAAAGGACAGGAGCGAGTTTTTACTGATGTCTCTGTCAGGGGGGAATAGAGACGCCATTGCACACCGCGTGTGTTAAACTTACAATCAATCAGACACATCCATAATCATACGTAAAACGCATCACATGATCTGTTGTCAAGTGAGTCTCTGGTGCGATCAGAGAGTGTGTGTGTGTGTGTGTGTGTGTGTTTATGTGTGCGTGTTCTCTGCCTCCGGGTGAGACACTGAGGGTGTGCAGTGGATGAAGAGAGAACACACACCTGTAGAAGCTGTAATTTACCTATAGAGCGCAGGTTTGTTCTGCAGCACGTGTGGATGGACCAGCTGTTCAAACAGGCTGTACACCAGGATGGGCAGAGACGTGAAGCAAATGTTGTACAGCGTCAGATACACGCTGTCATACAGTGTCTGAGGAGGGACAAGAAGCGCGTCAGATGCATGCTGCCGTACAGACCACATGAAGGTGCATCGCTTTTTCCTGGTTACAGGAAATATCCATATCCTCCTCCTAAAGAGCCAAATTGTCTTTGCCTACGTTAAAATTAACGGACCCAGGAAAGCTGTGAGCTTCTCCAGTTCTCATTTTACAGGAAGTGGGCAAGAGCAGATTACCCAGGACAACACAATGCCTTATGAACAAGACCCACGGTGATCACTCTCCCACAGAACAACAGTAAAACACACACCAACACAAATATATCACCACACACACACACACACGGAAAGACTTACTTGCTGTGAAAACAGACAGAAGAACTGGTATAAAAACTGGGGTGTGATAAAACACACATTCTAAAAGAAAATAAAAAGTGATTTAGAACCTTGAATCTCATGAGTCAGAGCTGAAGCCCAAATTCAAACGCATGCAGGTTTGCAGACACTCATTCACTTACCTTGTAGAAAAAGTACTGTACAAGGGTTGCTATTCTAATATAGTAGAAATGGCCGTGGACCAGCAGCAATTTAGCCAGGAATTTAAACCTGGCAAATGCATAGTCACTGTTTCTCACTGCCTGTCGCCCCTCTTTACCCATGATACCTGGAAAGAAACCGGTAAGCCAGTGTTATTTCAACATCATAACAATGACTTTATCATGTAATATTTCACTTTTCAGTCCTGTATTATTTTTCTGCACTGATGATGTCACCATGAACAACACTTCAGCAGATGTCTGCAATCTGCATTCACTTTGAAATACAAAATCTATTAAAAATTAATAAGAGATTTTCTTTGCGCAGCATTGTTCTGAGTAATCAATAATAATAATAAAAAAATAAATATACAAAGAAAACATAGAACTGTATTTAGATGAGCACAATAAGCCAGATAATACTTGTGACAGACTGAGTGCCAAAATCGATGCAGTCATTCTGCAGCCGCAGCGCCAGCAGTCTAAACGCAGAGCAGTCTGGAGTCCTGCTGTCATTGGATGATTTACCTGTGAATATCCGCCAAGAGGTTGGGCAAGACCGCGATTGGCTACAGAGTAAAATCAATCAGCTTCAAGGGCGGCACTACCACAAAAAAAAAAACATCCCCAAGTATCCGGGGCAGGGAGAGGAAACAGAGTGATCACTCGAACCAGTGGCACTCCCACTACGAGCCAGCGGATCTGCGCCTCCTTTCTCCTCCTCTCCTCCCTTAAAACAGAGCAGCTGGCCATGAAAAGAGTGATTGAGTGTACTTGACATCCTCACCCGAGAGCCAGCAGGAGGCTCTTCTCTCCCGCTGCTCAAACTCGGTAATGACATCATCATTTTCGGCGTGGCCGGAGTCCAGACTGCTCCGCCCCACCCCGCTGGCCAGCGGACCGGCGCACAGGAGGGCATGCAGTTGATGTTAGCGTGGGAGTTTCACAGCTCACCTATACCGACATGAGCCTCCTGGATCATGCTAACGTCGTTAGCGCCGTCCCCGATCGCCAACGTGATCGGCTTCTCCGGGGAAGTCTTTAACAGTCGCACCACCTGCCAAACGAGCAGGAGAAAGTTTAATCAGCTCTCCTGGGCTACTGGGAGTTCACTGCATCATTTCAGATTATGAAGGGAAGAAGAGGGCTGGAAGGGGAGCGGTGTGGGTGGGGGGCCGTACCTTTGCCTTCTGCAGCGGTGCCATACGGCAGCAGACCACAGCAGAGCAGTTCCTGCACACCTCCATGAACAGCTTCTCGTGTTCCCTGAGCGCCAACGACAGGCTGGCTCCATCTACCACCAACCCGTGCTGGATCACATGATCCTCCTTTATCCTGCCGGGAGACACAGAGCGCTCAGTACAGCTGTGGACTGGGGAGACACAGAGTGCGCTCAGTACAGCTCTGGACTGGGGAGACACAGACACAAAATGTGATCAGTACAATTATGTCCCAATGCACCCTCCTTTCCTCCACTACCACCTCCTTATCTCTGTGCCCCGGAAACGGGGGAAAATGTTGTGTTTTAATCTAATGTTGCTGATTACATCTTAAGTATACATTAATAGTTACATATGAATTAATGTCTCGATGCAAACTGCAATGTCAGGTACATTGCAAATACTTGTACTTGAAACGTTCATGCAGTTTTGCATACTTCCGGAGAGGAGTGGTAGTGGGGGTGTGGAAGAAAGGAGGTGGGGAGTGAAGAATATTGGGACGCAGCCTACAGCTCTGGATTGGGGAGACACAGAGCACGTACAGTACAGCCATGCCGGAGGCAGAAAGGACTGTCAGAGACAGCTTTACTTACATACATGAATTAAAACCACAAATAACACCTCATTATACACAATAAATAACTCACGATTCACAGCTACTGATTTACAAAACATGGTTGAAATCAGTAGACTGGACACCTCTTGGTACTGATATAAAAAATAAACCTCATTTTCATGTGCATGTCAAACAGGGTCATTTGTAATTTGCGTGCCGTTCCTTTCATGCTGCCAGGCAACCGTCTGCATGGCAACCCAAACAGCGCTACACTGAGTCTTTCTGGCAGTTTCAGAAAAACACTGCAATCCGCAGTGAAACAAAAACCTCTCTCGCTGCTCAGGGACAGCCCTGCTGGGATGAGGTGCGGTTGCGTTGACCCGGTTGAACCACAATTAAGACTCGTGGTCAATAAAAATCCCATGGTAATTTTGTAGTAGAGGTGTCAACTCATGTGTGCTGGCTAAACAAAACTGGCTTCCTTGTTCTGGTGGCCTGATCATTTCCTCACATCTGATTGGTCCAGACCCAATAATCCAGACTGTGCAATCAACAGCTTTAATTGATCAATTAGGTGCTGAGTGACAATGAAAGGCAGCAGACCCTGCGGGTTACCAGGACCAGGGTTGGGGATCCCATGGTTACAGAGAGGCGGGGCTGGGGGCGGGGCTTACCTTCTGGCCAGCCTGCCGAGCTGCTCCGCACATTCGTTATCAGACCTCTGCTGCACGAGCTCCAGGATGTTCATGGTTCTGTGGAAGTGGCCGCAGGACAGGCTGACGCTGACTGCCGTCTCGTGCTTGTCCCCCGTCAGCACCCACACTTTAATCCCGGCAAGCCGCAGCGCCTCGATCGTCTCCTGCACCTTCTCCTGCAGCCTGGACACAGTGATCACGTCCAGTTAGCGCGACTGCACCCGGTTAGCATGACAGCGCATGGTTAGCATGACCACGCCAGCTTAGCCTGACAGCACATGGTTAACATGACGATGTTCAGTTAGCATAACAGTGCATGGTTACCGGGACAGCGCATGGTTAGCACGTCCGTGCATGGTTAGCGTGAGAGCGCATGATTAGCACGTCCGCTCATGGTTAGCGTGATAGCGCATAGTTAGTACGTCCGAGCACGGTTAGCAGGTCATTCACCGCGCCTGGTTTGCGTGACCATTGACAGAGGGGGGTGACAGTGTTCTGCCCAACTGAAGCACATGGGCTGAAAATGTGAGTCTCTGCTTTCCCTCAACAAGCACAGATTTCTGCGATGTGCTGCGTAACAAATCCAAATTATCCTAGCGAAATGCACACTGTTTAGACAAGCAGGGAAGCAAATGTAAAGTTATGCAAAATAAGCCAAGTGCACTTTGCAGAAATGCTAAAAAAGAAGAGGCAGTGAGATGTGCATTTTAGACACTTTGAAGATGAGATTTCAGCAGTGTTGCTCTGTAGAGCCGCCACCCTTCTCCTCCTAGGGGAAAATTAATTAGGCGCGCACAAGGAGTGTTAGCAGATGGTGTTTGTGGATTCATTTGAACACTGAAACACAAACTGCTTTCACATTCTGAGGCCAGTCAATCTGGCTGGTCCCTTTCTCAGATCTGCAGTCCCTGGGGGCAAGGGGGGCAGTGGTCCTGAATGCACTGCACTGCTCTGGCTCCAGGGGGCGCAGGAGAGGTTTGGCTGATACACCAGCAAATCGCAGCCTGTGTTTTTAGCTATATGCTAATTGATATTTTAAATGCTCAAAGTGGCGGTTTTGTATTTCTGTAATATAGTAAACTTCCTATAGATCAGATGTAAGTCAAAGCATGTTCTGATGCTCAAAAATACACATTTAAATAATTAAATGAATATCATAAAATTAGTCTATGATTAGTCGACTACGGGTTTGAACTGACGACTACAGGTCGACTAAGCAAATCTTTAGTCGGGGCAGCCCGAATATTTATTTAATTTTTATTGAGAATATCAATCAGTTAACATATGACGATTGTTACAAAGCGTAGATTATGAATGAAGATAGAATTAACAAAACTAAAAACAAAGTAGTTCGTAATACAACCTGCTCTTGTACCATAGATATGCATATACGCTCTATGTCTTTTACGCTTTTACTTCCGGGTTACTTACTGAAATTGTCAGATGAGTGCACCGTTCTGCAGATGAGTGTGCCCCTGAATTCCCTCAACAAAACCCGGAAATAAGGGGTTCACGTCCTGGTATTTATTTTAAGCCCCCATTTTTGAGAAAAAGTTACCCACTCAAAAGCTTTTTGACAAAGTGGACTCAAATATGCCCTCAAAAGGGTGTAGAGGTCGTATTCGGACACAGCCCCACTCCCCTGCATTTTAAAATGATAAAAATCTAATCATCAGAATGCCATGCTGGACTAATGCTGAGAGGCAGCAGTAACCATGGTGATATGGTGGATCATTCCTGCTGTCCAAGCAGGCGAGCGGTCAGAGCGAGGATGCACAGCAGGATGTAAACAGGACTGCCAGGGTTAGGTGGGCTTTGGGGTTCAGTGGGGCAAAATAATGCTGGTTTGGGGTTTATTGGGGTAAAATAATGCTGGTTTGGGGTTCAGTGGGGTAAACAAATGCTGGTTTGGGGTTCAGTGGGGTAAACAAATGCTGGTGTGGGGTTTAGTGGGGTAAGAGCATTCTTGTTTGTGGATCAGTAGGGTAAAGCATGCTGGTTTCTGGGGCTCGTGGGGGTAAATCTTGCAGGACGTACTTATCCTCCACGCCGGTGGCGCCCAGCAGCTGCAGGTCCCTCTCGATGAAGGCGAAGACCTCTGCCAGCCGCTCTTCCCGCTGCTGTAGAGCCGTGCGAGCCTCATGGAGCCGCCGGTCCACCTCCTCATACTCCTGCACGCTGAAGTGCCTGCAGGCCATCACCAGGGTGCGCAGTCCTTTCTGAGAGCAGAGAAACAGGCAGCGTCAGGCCTGAACACACAGGAGCCCGGCCGTAGCTCAACACACAGGAGCACGGCCGTAGCTCAACACACAGGAGCACGGCCGTAGCTCAACACACAGGAGCCCGGCCGTAGCTCAACACACAGGAGCCCGGCCGTAGCTCAACACACAGGAGCCCGGCCGTAGCTCAACACACAGGAGCCCGGCCGTAGCTCAACACACAGGAGCACGGCCGTAGCTCAACACACAGGAGCACGGCCGTAGCTCAACACACAGGAGCACGGCCGTAGCTCAACACACAGGAGCCCGGCCGTAGCTCAACACACAGGAGCACGGTCGTAGCTCAACACACAGGAGCACGGTCGTAGCTCAACACACAGGAGCACGGTCGTAGCTCAACACACAGGAGCACGGTCGTAGCTCAACACACAGAGGAAAGGCTGGCCCTAAATCTACTGCATCGCGGGAAAACTCGCAAATGAAAAACAAATCCCATTTTACCCCCCTTTAAAGATCCAATATCCTGCTTCACTAACTGCAATTCACCAAGTGAGATTAATCACTTCTGTAGAGGTTACTGCCCCCGACCCCCCAAAGTAACCAGCAAAACTAATCTCTGTTCTCTCCCCCTCAACACACATGCGCACACACACACACACACACACACACACACACACAGGGAACTGAGCGAGAGACAGAGCATGCAAACACACACAAACGCCAACAGTCAATCAATACTTTTTTCAGGGGAGTCCGATATTGCGCACGCTGAAGATACGAACTGCATTAATTTACTTGTTTGGCTTCGTGTGTGTCTGTGTGTGCGTGTGTGGGTGTGTCTGTGTGTGTGCACGCGCGCATGTGACATTCCAAGATGTGAAAGCGTCTTCGTCAGGGTTGTGTGAATTGATTGCAGATGAACACTATTTTGTACACAGCTATGAAAGAGGAGGCAGTGAGTCTCTACAGCAGCAGAGCAGCAGGGGCAGGCCGGGGGCAGGGCGGATAGCAGCGCTCTTACCAGTGCAAACTCATCCACATGGACTCTGGTCTTCTCGATCTCCCCGCTCTTAGCGTAAGGCAGCACGGAGGATTCCGCTCCCTTGGTAAACAGAATCTTCTCCCCTGCAATCGATAGATCTTTCTGGATGAGTAAACCATTATAAGAAATGATGTCGCAGAAGAAACCAAGGAAAGACACTCACCTGTGGGAGCCTGCAATATAACGCTCATTCTTCTCCTGTTCGCATCAAACTCTAAAACATGGAGCAGTTTATACCTGCAAGACAGGAGAGGCATCATGCTTTGTGTGTACAACTCCCAAAACACTACAACTGTACCTCCTAGCCTCAAGTTATTTAGTGCGTAGGATTATGTTAGTTTTACAAGAGTTCCAAAAACATAATAACACAGTATCAAATGCACAGTAGATCCATCTATGCATGTACAGTATATTTAGGCATGTGTATCTGTACAGGATGACAAATAATATAAAGGTTTTATTTTTGCACAGTAAAATGAGTGATTGTCGGTGTTCTACAGTGAGGCACAAGAACTACAGGCAAGAAATGCAAAGCGACAGACCGTCGTGCTGAATCGTCCCCATTTGTGTCTCAACTCACTCTTCCATTGAAAATACGCTCTGAGGACACGGCGTAATCGCAAGCATGACACATATTCTCATAAATATCAAGCTCAACAGAGGTCAGAGCTGGATAAATGTGACCCAGAGGGACTGGATAAAACAATAACAACCAATATCGACGATTAAACGTATTTAAAAACCTGTATGTTTTTGTTTTAAATTGGAGAGTTTAAATGTGGAGCTCTAATGAGATTTCAGAGCAGCACCACAAACTGACATGGCATGCTAACGTGCTAAATCGGAGCTCTCCAGTCAACCATAGCTTAGTGAGCGTGACAAGAGTTAAGGCTCTCTACAGCGCTCGTTCTGAGGAAGACAGGGTCTCGAAACACACTTTGGTTCCTGCTGCGCAGAAATATTCACTAATGTTTTTAAAAATATGATACACTTGAATGCTGTACTGAGGAGCCTTGGTTACTGTTGTTCGTGGAATTTAAGATATGTATTTTTTTCCTGATCTTAAATTCAGGGTTTATAGCACACTTTTGCCCCAGAGCTACAGAAAATACAGACGTGTGATTACAGTAGGAATGCCAAGACGCCAACACTCCCCCATTCAAGTACTGGACACAACACAGCTAAAGTGAACAGATTCTATACTGGTGGTATTGGGGTAATGCGTTATGTGCAATGCTTTTTATTTTATACAAACATGTTTAATCCTGGCTTTTTATTGAATTAGTTAAACTCATGGCCCATGGCAACCATACAGGGCTTTATTTATTTATTTAACCATTTAGGGCTTTATTCCTCAAAGCTCACATGGGACAGGCCACTTTCGTCTGAAATATAGGACATCCCAGAAAAGACATTAACAGCTACTGTGGGACTGCGTTTGTGTCCAAACTGTGTGAACGTGCAAAAGAAACCGTAAATTCTTACGTTTCTGATCTTCCAAATGTTTTAACTTCCATTTTTTCTCCATTATTTCCCAAGAAGGTTACCCCCAACCTACAGAAAGAGAAACACACTTAAACAGCACATCACACACACAAACAGCACGACACACTAAAAATACACGTTTCGTTTGTGACATTTCAAAACCATCCTGTTCATTCAGTAATACGGTCACACAATTTAACAGCACATTAATTCAGTCATACTCGCACACTTCACCACCACGTTCATTGAGTCATACGGTCACACACTTTAACAGCACATTAATTCAGTCATACTCGCACACTTCACCACCACGTTCATTGAGTCATACGGTCACACACTAACAGCACATTAATTCAGTCATACTCGCACACTTCACCACCACGTTCATTAAGTCATACGGTCACACACTAACAGCACATTAATTCAGTCATACTCGCACACTTCACCACCACGTTCATTGAGTCATACGGACACACACTAACAGCACATTAATTCAGTCATACTCGCACACTTCCCCACCACGTTCATTGAGTCATACGGTCACACACTTTAACAGCACATTAAGTCATAAAGTCAGAGTGAGAGCTGGATTCAGGAGTGGTGAGTTGATTTATTGGCTGTGCGTTAGGTGCTTAAAACTGAGCTTACAGCTTATTCAGTAGAGACTCTGTGAGAAGCGATAATATGAGGCACGGAGCAATCGCAGTGTCAGCTTTTTGTGTTCAATAAACGGGGGAGAAATTGCCAATTTTTACCCGCCGGGAGCCTGCAAATCAAAAATCAAAAAGGTAGCTGACACTCTGCCAGGCAAACTTAATGCTCAGGCATTCCTCCCAATAAATACTGGGTCCCCCTGGAATACCAGCTCCACTGAAGGCACTTCTCTGACTCTCAGCCAGTTTCACTGACACAGCCTGCAGGTGAGACTCCTATAGCCTGATAATACAAGCGTGATTCCTGACTCATCTATACGTAAAACCTGTTTTTCCCTTTTTATATTCATATTTGTATTTATATTCATATTTATTTATATCGTTCTTTTTATTCTCTGCCTTAATGTTAATTTGTTCTTTAATTTTCTAGAGTGCTTTCAACACAACATACAAAAACAAATCCAAATCCTGCTTCAAGACCATGTAACTTGTGCAAGGAAAATGCAAACATTCACAAGTGAAGTTTATTATTTAATGTTAGAATAATTATACCAAGGCACTCAAAATGGCTTCATTAACATATCCACCATCGTATATTATCACTTTAAAAACACTGACAGGTTTCAGCACACTAGTCTTCATCAGGGTATGTGCATTATTACTTGTAGTCGTAGTCGTAGTAGTAGTAGTAGTAGTAGTAGTAGTGGTATTACTATTACAGTGCTATTAGCAGTAGTAGTAACATGGCTATTATTACTAGTAATAGTAGCTGTTCTAGTATTGTTTTTGTTATTACTGGAAGCAGCACTTATTATTATTAGCAGCCCCACCTCTTCATGGCTTCCACCAAAGCCTTCTCATCAGGTGAGGAGGCATAGTACTCCATCTGGAAAGAGATGCCGTTGGCGTGAGTGAAGGAGCCGGCGGGGCCGTCTGTCTGATTGTAGCTGATCTGCACCGTGTGGCAGAGCGCGACGGCCTTCAGGAACAGCTCCTCCTCTCTGCTCTGCACAGACAGGAAGGGGTTAAAGCCAGACAGGGACGCTTGCGACACAAACGCACGCACCCACAGCTCCTGCACGCTGTGTGGAAGCCAGAGAAGAAAAGAACAAGAATCTCTTAAGAATGAGTCTTAATGTCACTTGTGGTGCTAGAGTGGTTTGTGGGCTGAAATTTGGAGTTTTACAGCAGGTGAGGAGGGAGAACGGTTACCAGCTGAGGAACTGCGCCGTCGGAGAAATCGTCGGTCATGCCTTCGGGGACGAGCTTGCCGTTGATTTCCTGGTATTTGATGCCATTTATGGAGCACTCTCTAAACTGCATCTCGTTTTCCGTCAGCGTGCCCGTTTTGTCCGTGAAGACGTACTCCACCTGGAACACGAGCAGTGGAAACCACTGTCAGCCCAGACTACACTCAGCCCACAAGAAGAAAAAATGTCAACAGAAGAAAAATGAGCGTGCACACACACACACACACGCACATATGCACGCACGCACACACACACACACACACACGTGTGCACACAGACACGCACGAACACAGACACGCACGCACAGACACGCATTCACACACACACACACACACACACGCAAACACACACACACACACACACAGACAGACACACACGCACGCACACTCGCACACAGGCACACACCTGGCCCAGCTCCTCGTTGAGGTCAGACGTGTTGACCTGGGCCTTCTGATCGCTCTCTTCATGGTACAGATCCAGGTCCCATCCGATGAAGAAGGACCCCAGGAACTTCTGCATCTCAACGGTAACGTAGAGCGAAATGGGAATGATGAAGTTGTACAGCACCAGGAACGCCAGAAAATCCGAGATGAACTTGAGAATCTGTGGGGGTGGAGGATGAGAGGAAGAAGACTTCAGACCGCCGAACAGAAAGAGACATTTGGGGGCAGCCATCCATTTCCCAGTGATTGATGGGCTATGTGAGGTTCCCAGTGATTGATGGGCTATGTGTGGTTCCCAGTGATTGATGGGCTATGTGAGGTTCCCAGTGATTGATGGGCTATGTGAGGTTCCCAGTGATTGATGGGCTATGTGAGGTTCCCAGTGATTGATGGGCTATGTGAGGTTCCCAGTGATTGATGGGCTATGTGAGGTTCCCCGTGATTGATGGGCTATGTGAGGTTCCCCGTGATTGATGGGCTATGTGAGGTTCCCAGTGATTGATGGGCTATGTGAGGTTCCCAGTGATTGATGGGCTATGTGAGGTTCCCAGTGATTGATGGGCTATGTGAGGTTCCCAGTGATTGATGGGCTATGTGAGGTTCCCAGTGATTGATGGGCTATGTGAGGTTCCCATATGTTCTTAATCTCTGTCACAATAGTCATCTGCTGGAGCACTGCATGCGGGCGCGTGGCCCAGAGGCAGCCGGAGCGCCGTTTATCAAAAACACGCCACCTCGCTCTCACCCTCATTTACATTAAGCCGTTCTGGATAAATACTGCACACATATTTTCATACTTATTTTCACATACACTCCATTTATACAGCGTGACAATTACTGAAGCAATTCTGTCTTAGCATTTAAGCCAAATATGATAACATCAGTAGTCAAATTCAAGTTAAGTATGCTGTCGTAAGGAATCGAACCGGCAACCTCTAAGTTGTTATCCCAGTTCTCCAACCGTTGTACCACAGTTGCCAACATTCTATCCCAATTAAGTGTTCAATTACATATACATTTAGGCATTTAGCAGACATGCAATCCATTTACACAGTTGTATATTGAATGAAGCGATTTGGGTTAAGTACCTTTGCTCAAGGGTACAATGGCTGTGCCCGAGGTGGGAATCGAACCTGCAGCCAATATATTACACTGCTGGCCTATGAACCTGAAAACAGACAGACAGACAGACAGACAGACAGACCTGGCTGCTGTTCCTCTCCTGCTCAGTTTTCTTGTTGTAGAAGGGCTCGTCCCATTGGCCCTCGGCCTGCCAGGCATACTTCAGGATGGTGCTGAGGATGGCCTCAAACAGCAGGATGCCCAGGTAGATGATCAGAAAGGTGTTCATGGATCTGAATCAGGACAAAAAACACACACAGTTTAAAGCACTGAGGCTACCATGCTTCGAGAAACAGAAGGCACAAAATAATCACAATACTGTAAACCACAGATTTTTTACACTCACCAGATGCTCAGCTCCCTATTTTTAACATAAAAAGTTTTGTCTTTCTCCCCACTTTGATGCAGCCTCCAAAAATGTATTAAAGGGGCGTGACCAAGGACAAAAGTGCAGCAATGGGCGCTCTGTACTGTAATAAAGCACTGGAAACTACCGTTACCAACCGGACCCTCCCACAGTTCATAAGCAGAGAGGATGTAAGGAGTATAGGAGTTGAGGATGTAAGGAGTATAGGAGTTGAGGATGTAAGGAGTATAGGAGTTGAGAATCTGGTGTCTGTACAGAATCTGTGCTGTAAGTGCTGCCGTCTCCAGTCAGACACACACTTCTCCACCGCTGATCTCTTCTGGGATTTGCACTTGTAGTTGAGGGCCATCTTGGACTCCATCCCTGTGTAAACCGCCACACCTAGAGAAACCAACGGAAAGGCGTTACTGTGGAAACACGTTACTGCAGAAACAGCACTGATGGAAACACGTTGTAAAGAAAGAGCGTGACGACAACGGTCTGTTCAACCGCATCATAGAACATTCAGAAAGTATGATGACATCACCATAAAACAAAGCACACACACATTTACATTTAGAAACAATGGCTTAGAAATTTGATGGATTGTACGATCTAAAACTCAAATAGTCCCCCATGTTGTAGGCTTGTATGATCCAAAGCTCAGCCCTCCCATATTGTAGGCTTGTGTGATCCAACACTCAAAACAGTCCCCCATATTGTATAATCGATACCAAAAAAAGGATGAACCATGAGTAGTTTGAGGAAAATATATAAATAAATAAATTTAAAAAACTTGCCAAAAATTTCTTTGGTGTTTTTCAATCTTGCTCCCCGGAGTAGGAGGTTTTCTGGCCCCAGAGGTCTAATGAGACAACGGCACATAACAGCAGCAAATGACACACCTCCATGAAGCCCTACTAGGCCTGGAGCCTGAGCCTACACTCAAGGACCCAGCTCCACCTCAAGCGTGTGCATTAGAGCCTGCACTCAAAGCCCAACTCCACCAAGTATGCATTAAGAGACAGGAGGCTCAGGAGGGGAGTTAGCACCAAGCTCCTCAGTGTGTTTATAAACCAGAGTCATTACTGTGACAGAACTTGTGCTAACGTCACCCCATCACCTGTATTAGCGTGGTAAGCTAGTCTGAGACAGATATACTTGTTAGTTGCAGAAGCCCCCCCAACCACCCTCCCCTCCAAAACCCAATCCGTCTCACCTTACGATCTCCTCCCCAAGCAGTGTCACCGTTATTCGCCCAACAAACCTGGCGACAGAGATAGAGAAGTTTCTGCTGAGCAAGGAGAACTGAAAAACTGCCGCAGACTCTGAATATAAAACAGGCAACCCGATCTGGTGTCCCGTGCGGAAGGGGGGAAATCGATGCCCCTCCGGGTGATGGATGACGGGGGAGGTGGGGGTACCTGTACAGGTCTGCTTCGGGCTGCTGGCATTCCACCACCGCCAGGAGAGCCTCCAGCCGGGACACGGACTGCGACACGGCCGTCTCCGGGACCGCAAAGTGGGTCTGCGGCAAAGAGGGGCAGGGGAGAAAAAGACAGGGGTTTTGGCAGGAAAACAGCCGTGGGGTACTTTGAGGATCAAACGTGGCAACCCGAGTCCAAAATCTATCAGGCCATTGGCCACTCGGCACTGCGGCGTTTCTCGGATCACCTGCGGTGGACAACGTGCCGCTCGATTCCCCCCCTGTCCTTTCTGACACAGAGTGGAGATCACGTTTAGGTACATAGTCGATGTTCCACCGCACTGATCAACATCCCAGTACGTTCCATTCTGAACACGTTTTGTTCACAGTGAGCTCTTATCTACAGCCACTTACGGAAGAAGTTTACGTCGCAGGTTCAGGCATGCCTGTTGACTGTAACCCTTATTTGATCATGACGTTGCCTATGTCCATCTCTATGTCCATCTCTTTTGGCGTTTGCTGACCCGGTAAAGGCACCTTTGCTAAAAGCACCTGTCAAATGACTAAACTGTAAACCAAACCCATTCAGCCAATCCATTAGGATATTTTACTGAAGCGGTTCAGATTAAATACCCTGCTCATGGGCGCGACGGCAGCGGCCCACCTGACATTAAAAAAGCGGAGGTGTTTGGTTCAAACGTCCACCGCCTTTGCAGAACAGTTCAGGGAGAGAGAGAGAGAGGGGGGAAAAGAAGCTAAACCCAAGAATGCCATTAGGTGCAGATAGTTATGTGAAATTTAAAAAAATTAATACAAAATGAAACAATCGTTTTTTTAAAGAGGCAGTTGTGACGTCTCTGTGGGATTAAAACACCAACCTTGAGATTAGTCTCTCCGTCCAGACTGGCGGTGGTGATGTGGCAGGTTCCCTCTGCTCGGTCAGACGATAAGAGGACCAGATCCGCCGGGAACGTCTCATCTTTGGCGACTCTCACTATGTCCCCGACCTGCAGGGAGAGAAACGGCGCCATGCGTCTCAGAATCGCTGAAATGCGTCTCCCTCAGTCGGATCTATCAAACCAAACAGCTCATTAAAACACCCGTCTCTACTCCATCTATTCAGTAACAGACAGAACAGCAGAGTGATTCTCCATCTTTTCAACCACACAGACAGAACAGCAGAGTGATTCTCCATCTTTTCAGCTACACAAAGAACAGCAGAGTGATTCTCCATCTATTCAGCAACAGAGAGAACAGCAGAGTGATTCTCCATCTATTCAGCAACAGAGAGAACAGCAGAGTAATACTCCATCTATTCAGCAACAGAGAGAACAGCAGGGTACTTCTCCATCTATGAATGTCTGCATTGCGGGCCACTGTGGGTGGCAGGTTTTTGCTGCCACTGGTTACTCTGCCTCAATCAGCTAAATAGTCACATAAACACCAACACCAATTCACTCTTAAATTAGACCACAATAAATTGCTACAATACATGCATACAGGCACAAGAACATTCATCAACTGCTGATCATATAGCAGAATGTAGCTAAAACATCATGTAACAGGTCATGTAAATGACTGGGCTAATAATGATAACTTCGTTAAAATATTTTTCACTAATTATGATTATTACGTTTCTTTTTAAATTAATGAAAGATATAAAGATATAAACATTCTGTAAACACAACAAGGAAAAAAAGAATTCATCAGGTCCCGTGTGACAATTTTCTTAAAAATACCATCTCCTCGGTCAGACCCCCCCTCGCCCACACACAATGATTAGAATAAGGTGTGGCAGGGCTCAGGCAATAGTGGAATATCCGTTTACCATTTCACAGGGCCTGCAGAGCAAACAAGGCAGCGTTGAGAATGTAGCGGCTGATGTTTGCTTTTCGAATGACACATATGCTCCACATTCCTCTCCCTCAGACACACACACACGTCACACTTAGAGGTCACACAGTATGTGTGTGTGTGCGTGGTTCTGTGTGAAGCCGCACCTCTTCCTCAACATTTGTATCCTGATTGACAACCCTACAAGCCAATAAGAATTAAGAAGCCCCTAGCATTTTTGGGATTGTAAAAATTTCCAAAAATATTTCATAAATAACATATTAAACAAGCTGCAAGGTTTGGTATTCACAGGTAAAAGCAGAAACAGACTGCTTTGGCTTGGATGTGGTCACACACTCACTCTGATGTTCTTGGACCGGGTCTGGACCAGACTGCCGCTGCGCACCACGAACACGGGAGCCCCGTTCACCTCGTTATCGGCCTTGTGCCGAAGCCAATCCTCGTAGCCCTGCAGAGAGGGAGACAGCGCCCGCCCGTACCGTTTATTCACTGGGCTGGAAGCGTAGTGTAAGGGTTAGGAGACCGGGCTAGAACCCAAGACAGTGCAGGTCCAATTCTCAGATGAGACACTGTCCTTGCACATACATGTGAATGTAATGCAGAGCGACTGGGGCGTTTACCAATTTATTTTTAAAAACACTGAAATGTATTTAATTTAAACTTCTTTTTTAAATTATTTTTTATGATATCATTCTAAGCTACTTGAATCCAAAATTATTTTATTATTATTTTTTTTTTTATCCTGTGTTGTGAATCTACTGGGGGGTATACTACGAAGGACGTTTAACATAGCCAGGGTTTCTTTACGTTAACTGGCTTCATAAAGCCTAAACAACGGAATCTGGCTTAAACGGTACTACGAACGTGGTTAAGAACTTGCTAAGTGAACACAGGCTTTATTAATCAAGGTACATGTGCGTTCCCATAAAAGGGGCGGTGTCTGCAACAACGAGCCTATAGCGGTGCAGCATGGGCTGTACTAAAGTACATAAAGTACTATCAAATTAAATACTCATCGTGTAGGTTAAATTCGTTATGCTAGTTCACCTCATTCACCTTACCACTCGTAACAAATAAATCTATAGGCTACTCTCAGTACATGGTCATACAGTTTATTTCTACAGTTTAACTGTACTACTACATTCTAGAGCTGCTAAACTTTAAACTTGATACAGCATCTTTAAAATATTGCTGAAGCAATCACATCAACGTTTTTTCATTTTAAAAAAAGTCTCTCAAGCATTTTCCGGAATTCAGAAAATCTTTTGTGGAACTCACTAATCTCGCCCTGCGAAGTGATTCTCTCAGTACCTGCAATATCTCTACGGGATCCTTTGGAATGGAGACGCCTTTTTCCAAAGGAGTTGATTAATCAAAGGGCGGTGCTTTCATATGTTTCAATCTGTTATCCTGAACATAACCTGCCCCGGAGCAGGTTATCCGTGCAGAGTAAGTTGCCGTGGCAATATACCCTGATTAAAAGTGAGTCAGCTTCGTGATACAGAAAACCCAGGGTTGAAGCTTAATTTAGCTCGCTATGCCCTTAATCTCGCTAACGTAGTACACCCCTCTGGTGTTCACTTGCTTTAGGTGTTCCTGTGTTTGCTTGCTTTCTTGGAGCTTTCCTTTATATTTTACTGTACAACATTTTAGGCCAAACGTACGAAAAGTATTATTATCAGTATTATTATTATCTTTTTTTAAATGTATTAATGCTATAGATTACGATTCTGCTACACTGCAGAGAATATTCCCGCTGTGTACGTTCTGCTCATATATAATCGGTCAATAAAAAGTGAAACAATTAGCAGATGGCCTTGTTCTCTTTCACTTCTCCCTCAGAGTGGAAGCAGGTGGCCATGCAAAGCACTGACTGGCGGCATAAGCAGGCATGACGGTGACATCACTTCAGCGGCTCAGTTCTGGCTGGTGGACCTGGCGCGGACACCACAACAGGAAGGTGCACACGCTCGCCGCTCACCTGCTTTATGGCCGTTACCGTGATGACAAAGAACAAAGGAAGTCCACTGGTTATGGGGGAGGTGGGGGTGTCTATCATGAGCTGAAAAAGGAAGTGAGAGTTCCAGTCAACATCGCAATCATGCCGTCGCATAAACTCAATAAAGACACGGACAAGTCTATGCCTATTGCCTTAGGAAAAGACAACAGGCCATAGATGAACTTTTCCTTGTTTCTTTAATCACATTAAATAAATGCCTAACATTAGACACACAGGGGAAATCAGTGTTACAGCATTCCTGCAGTGCTGATAATGAGCTCTGTTCTTCTTCAACCTCAAGCTGCAGGCTTCTACAGCCATAAGAAACTCAGAGATCCACATCATCACCCGCAGTCTCACATCCATAAGAAACTCAGTGATCCACATGATCACCCGCAGTCTCACATCCATAAGAAACTCAGAAATCCACATAATCACCCGCAGTCTCACATCCATAAGAAACTCAGAAATCCACATAATCACCCGCAGTCTCACATCCATAAGAAACTCAGAAATCCACATGATCACCCGCAGTCTCACATCCATAAGAAACTCAGAAATCCACATCAGCACCCACTGAGCCTCACATCCATAAGAAACTCAGATCTACACCATCACCCGCCATGTAGCACTGACACACTCTGTCCCTTGCAGCAGAGACGGCACCCACCTGCACCAGGAATATTATGAGAAAGTAGAAATTGGCGATCCTTCGGAACTGCTCAAACAAATTCTTGGGGACAAAATTCCAGACGGTGTACTGTGGAGGGAAAAAAAGAAAAGGTGAGTGGAGGAAGTGAGACCGGAGCAGTTCAGTTAATAAACAGCAGATCACCCGTGTCAACGTTTGTTTGATTTAAGGCCTCTTGTTGGCACTCCTGGCTGGTTTGCACCTGTACGTTTGAGCGCTGCAGACACACAGTTTCCAGCCTTACCTTGGAAGATATAATCCTGTTGTCAGCAAACTTCTGTGGGACATAATGACCATGCTGGGGAAACCGGTTCGCTATGTACACTGTTCTGTTGTCACTCTGATGAGGCGGGTCAAAGCCCTGCAAGTGAGAAAGAATCGAACGCTCAATCAATACATGCATCTTTATGTACCGTCTTCCTTAACCCTTAACTGAACATTCTAATGCTAAATAATGTAACAATCACTACTGATAATTGAAAGCAATGGAGTTCTAGAACACTGAATTCCCAAAAAAACCTCCTCATCAAAGGGTTAAATTGAGGAGGGTGTGCACTAGCATGCATGTCCTGCAGAATAAGGTAATTATAATTATAATTATAATAATAATAATCATTCTGCATACCGTCAGCTGAGCTGCGCAGTTTCTGTGCAAGAGGACTGCGCAGCTGAAACAGGCAGATCACAGCCACACCACCGTTAAGTGATACTACCTGGAAACCCTTCCTACCTGGCACAGCCAGGATTTAGCCTGACATTAATCTTACGGCCTTCTCCTACATAAGCACAACAAAAACGTATCAACAAACACAACAGGAATACTAACAAACGTCTGATAAGACGTTCCCACCTAAAGGCCAGTCCGGAGCAGCCGAGACAATACTGGCCAGTTTTCTGAAAAGATCTCAAGAACGTCTTGAGTTAGACTAGGCAGTCGAGTTAGACTAGGCAGTCCAAATAAACGGTTAAACAATCCAATGACCGTTCCTATGAAAAAGAGTCTGCACGCATTCCAAATGCTAGCCAATACTACGCCAATATCTTTTCTTAAACTCCGGGCTCAACATTTGACATATTGAACGTGGCAGATGCCAGCGGCTGGCGGCAGATGTTCACACTAATCAAATCTCCTAAAATCGTTGTGAAACAGTGCCGTCAGTCGATAGCTGAACTAGCCTTAACTGTTTACCAATGCCTGTTTATAATGCCTGTGTAGCATTATGACTGACAGAGAGGACTGCTGCAATGTCACATTTCAAAGCGGGCAGGACCGCACACATCCCCCACTCATCCCAGTCCCATTGAGATTACAGGATCTCTTTTTCGAGGGAGCCCTGGCCAAGATGGCAGCAATACAGTGTTGCAAACAACATAAAAAAGCAAACATTAAAAACACATATTGTAAAACATACAGTAGAAGCTCATAGGATCCCATGCCTAAGAAGATAAGACAGGAGAAAACAGAATCTAGCTAAGGAAGCAATTCACGGAGCTGCAGGTGGGGCAGAGAACAGAAAGGCCTGTTTGCAGAATTCAATGCGAACCATAGGGACGGACAGTAAAAGGATATTTGATCGCAAACAATACTTGCTAGTTTTTATTGAGATATACCCACAGAGGTAAGAGGGAAGCAGGCCGAGGATGGACTTATAAATAAATATGTGCCAATGAGTGCTTTTACAACCAGCATGAGTGAAATTTTCTATTTTGTAAGTACAATTTGTCGTGTTTTTTTTTTTTAAATCACAAAGCTTTTATCGCGGTTGGATTTCTTAATTCTGAAAACACTGCTCTGTTTAATTAGAGCCTGCAATTTTACCAAGAGTCCGTTCACCTGGAAAATGACCTCACCACTCTTGAACATCATCAGCCAATGCTCAATCAAATTCACTCCCGGGTTGAATGCCAAGCGACAATTGTTTCAGGAATTAAAACATTTCTGTCCATGTAGGTGTCATAATAGTGCAAACGCCAAACGGTTAAAAAAGAAACTTGTTTTCATCTGCAAACAACACACCACTCTTACAGAACTGCGGCACACGCATCTTTCCAACTTTGTTACATAGGCAGTGGGGCTGTGAGGTACATCCAACGCTTTCCCGAAACATTCCCGCACAGCACAGGACTAATAGGACTGAGTTAACCCATTTCCCAGAGGTTAAAGATGAACGGCCATTCGGAAAGATGCACGTCGGTGTGAAGGAGGCACGTCAAATAACAAAACTATATTATGTGACAAACAGAACGTACCACACAGTCTGTGTCAGGAGATATCAAATACAATCAAAAATCTAATTTATTTGCACAGTGCATTTTGCAAACATTTGTCACAATACAGTTTACAGTGTGCTAAACCCCCACGAGCGCAAGCCTAGGGCCACAGAGGCAAGGAAAACTCCCTGGGTGGGAGTCGTGGGACAGATAGGTAGAAACGATGGGAGGAACCACACTCAGTGGGGGAAGCCCATCCTCCTCTGGCTGATCCACAGACAGCTGCATGCAGCCAGATACCCCCCAGTGGCTTTAAGAATTTGGGGATATCATTAACCCATTAGTAGCGAGACTGTTTTTAAGATCACAAACCTCCCCAGATTGAGAGATTACTCTCAGACTGCCCTTTTCAAAAGCTCAGCTTTATTCCTTTTTATTTTAATTAAAAGATTTAATCCAACACAACTCTAACAGTTAGCTGTGTGAGCCTTCTTGTCCGCACAGTTCTGCACTGAATGAGTGACACAATTGCATTAAGGGGATCACTTTGTATTACTGGTGAGTAAATCCACTTCTACCCGAATTGAGACTTATTTACGATGCCTGTTACGCCTGAGGAAATATGACATGCCAGCTATGATTTATAGCCACAGGTTGGCTGGAGGGGACGTTTATCATGTAAGCCAAATAAGGAGACAGGGATTTTTTTCCACGTTGCTTTTCCTTGAAATAATGTTGGTCTAAAACACATTGTAAGCACTGGAGAACAATCATATCAACCAATCCCATTATACAAACAAAACAAGTATGTTTCCAGCAGCAACAACATTCTTGTTGTTTCCATATAATTTCAGTGCTGTGGCTATTGGCTACATACAAACACACACCTTTGGCATATGCGGCTTAGTCACTTATTGGCAAAGGGGTATGGAAAGATCATGTCCAAGCGTGGAGGGACTGCCATTCAACAAGCCAAAGCAAAGCACTGAGGCCACGTCATCAAACCCTGATGGTAACACATGCTTTCAATTACTGCTGTTTGAATCGCTTTCTGTGTGTGTGTGTGTGTGTGTGTATGTGTGTGTGTGTATGTGTGTGTGTGTATGTGTGTGTGTGTATGTGTGTGTATGTGTATGTGTGTGTGTGTGTGTATGTGTATGTGTGTGTGTGTGTGTATGTGTATGTGTGTGTGTGTGTGTATGTACGTATGTGTGTGTGTGTGAGTGAGAGAGAGAGAGAGAGCATGTGCATATGTATACACAGGGTGTCAGATTACCCAGTATCCTTCAGTTTACTACAAAAAAACCAAGGACTTGTCACAAGTAATAACATACCTGTGAATAAGAAACTCTCTAGATTGTTATATTTATGTACAGCTCATTACAGTATTACTGGTACTTCCAGTGAAACCGGTATGCAACCAGACATTAAAGCAAGCACACCTTTTGGACTACCTTGCAAGTCAAGTCAACTGACCTTTACATAAGAAACCTATACAGGACTGATAATGTAAGGCAGGGGAAAGGAGCAACCTACCTTTACAAAAGGTTAAAAAAAACGATACGAGCCACTTTGTGCTTCACTAGCATAAATGTGACCTGGTCTCTGTAACGACCTGAAGGTGTGTCCATGACTGCCCACTGAGTTAGTGCATGTATTGATTCACACTGAAATGTGAAGCAATTAACACCGTAAATGATCAAGCGACAAACGGCGCCAAAGTCAAGAGACTTTATATTTCAGAGAGCGATTCATTTGGAAAGAAAAGTGTCCGATTATGCAGCTCAAAACTATGCTCAGTTGACAAGCAGAAGTCTTAAATATTATTTTTAATCCAGTAGAGGGGGAGGTGATAAAGTGAATATTCAATAAACGCCTGTACTAACAGATGACAAATCACAGCAAAGCTAAGGTAAACACAGGTCTAAATCTTCACAGAAACATATTTGCCACATTTGTAATAAATTCCAAATATTTGTAATCGTGCAAAATACACCTTGCTTGAAAACAACAAGCAGAAGTAAAGAGAAACAAACTTTTTGCTCTTAGCCCTATGAAACACTTAGTTCAACCGCACACACACACGCACGCACGCACGCACGCACGCACACACCAAAGCACTCATTTACATCCTATAAATCCCCTCTAATCTTTTGAAAGGGATTCTTAACAGTGAAAAAAAATCTGAGCGCCTTTCATTGTGAATTATGTATCTGTCACTCTGGTTAGCCGTTACCGATTAAAAATGTATTTGGAACGTGGGGGACTGCGCTCTATTATAGGAGCTTCTGGTACTGGGCACAATCAGTGTGAGGTTAATGAGCTGGAGATAATGAGTGAGCAGGTAACGGCGGCCGTGGCAGAGGAGGAGGAGGGAGCCCACCTCTCTCCTCCCCTCAGTCTGTGGCTGAAAGGTCAGCGCACATCCACGAGGGCTGCCAGATCTCAGAGGAAATCAGTCAGTGTCAATCAAGCTCCCAACACGTCGCAGAGCATCGCAGGGACAGAGACAGCAACAGCGCATCGCAGGGCCAGAGACAGCAACAGCGCATCGCAAGGCCAGAGACAGCAACAGTGCAGTGCACTGCAACAAAGACTCAGCAACAGCGCAGTGCGCTGCAACAAAAACACACAGTGCCAAACAGCCGAGACCGTTTCTGGACATCAAAGAACAGACCACATCAGAAATCACACGTGAAGCTCACAGTAAGGCAGCAACCAGAGTGCAAGGTTTGGTCTGTGATGCTGTGTGTGTCAGGAAAACACGTTGATGGAAAAACACCTGTGAAAGATCTGAGTCCCTTCCTGTCCAATCAGCCAACAGGAGCAGCACATCACCTGATACTTGCATTTAAGATAAATACAACTGCATGCTTACATAATTGAATTCATAATGACCGGGGGCCTGTATCTTGAGGCAGGATTACTGAGTTAGCTGGATAACTGTATTGAGTAAAACCCGGTCGTTAGTCCATGTTCCAGATTTTGGAGGATTCTAGGTTTTACTCAGTGCAGTTATCCAGCTAATTTAGTAATCCTGCTTCAGATGTGTTGTGTCATCAAAACATGACTAAACCAGCGACGCTACAAATTCAGGTAAGAATTTTAATTCAAAACAATGTGTCACATTGTTTTGTGATAACACAGTCATCTTCTGAGACCCACAGATACTGTACCTTCAAAAGGTAGGTTCAAGTGTGGAGCAATGGTTACTTAAAAGGCTCCTAGCAAACCACACAGACCAAACCTGTTCAAAAGTGAAATAAACTGGCTTAGGTTCTGTAAGGGAAAAGAGATGTGTCTGCCAGTGAAGGACTTTTTGGCGGATTTTACTGGTGGGACCCGAGGGTAAATAAAATGAGTTTACACTCCTGTACTTCTGCCTGCAAGCTGACCTCGTCAAAGTGGCTTATCTCACCCATGCAAAAACCACACCACCTGCTGTACCATTATTTGTGGGCAAAGACGAAGGTTTCGAAATACAAGTGAAAATGAAGACCAACTTTCTCTCTCTGCAACTGAACTGTTCCCAAAGATGCAACCAACCCAATGCTGGATAACACCACTTAACTAGCATTTCCGTCATTACTCCTGCATGCAACCTCAACTTAAATCGCATCACTCGCCAGAAATAAACAGAAGTGTTTCTGCAACAATTCTTACAATACGAGAGATAATTCTCTGGTTTAACCTCTTTTCAGACTTGGGACTATCGATGTATTGAGTCTAACGTTATCTATCCTTATCCTGATGCTGGTATTTTATTAAGAAAATAAATATTTTCCTGAATCTCCCACGTGATATTTGGGGACATCTATTAACAATGTATCACAACGTGATACAGCCCCTTGCAAATGGCACAACCATTTAATGGCTTTTCCGTCTAATTTCAAGCATCGTACATGGATACAGAGCATTGTTAAAAAAGCTTTCTTTCTCACTCACACACACACACACACACACACACTAAGTTAAACAATACACCAGAAGAAATGCAAATAAAATAATATTTTAAATCTTCAAATAGTGATTAAAGTTGCACTTTCTAAACATAACTGCACGACGGTGTTACTAGTCTCAGTAATCGTTTAATGGCAAATAATTACATTAAGACGTCTGTGTCAAGATGATAAGCAACAATCAAGTTAACGGTCTCCTGAGTAATCTCGTGAATATTGACACATTCTGGAAATACATCTTATTAACGACTTATGATCGTTCCATCAACTCCGTTGTTAGTTCACTGCAGCCCCCATCAATCAAACGTTAGCTAGCAGGCTAGCAAACATTCGCTAACTTAGCTTGCTAGGTATTAGCAGGACAATGAACTAACATTTAGTTAATTTAGTTATGTTTTTTTTAAACCCCAAAACGTTACTTTTAAATGTTTAAAAACACCGAACTCCTCAGGTGCCCATCTAACAACTAACTAATATCAAGTTAACGTTGGTCTAGGTATAATTAATGTTTAGCTAGCTGGCGCTGAATTTTTGTTGACTTTAACTTATTAGCTTCGTTAACTGGAAGTTAGCTAGCTAAATCTAACTAACACTAGACAAGCTTGATAAAGGTTTCCTGTTACTGCTGATTTGTTAATAGTAAACTATAGGGCCGTTGATGTAAGTTAGTTACTTATTCGGTAAGGTACGTTAACGAGGCGGTCAACTAACGTTAATGTTAAAACCAACAGAAAAGTAACGTTAACTTAACGTTAGATGAATGCATCATTAACCCCAGTTAAGTTAACGTTAGCTGATCAACAACTTTTCCATCCGAGTTAGCAGACAGCAGCTAACAACACTAGCCTATGGGCCAGGCTAACAGCACTCCAACAAGGCAGGCCAGTTAGCCGTATGCTAGCGTAGCTTCTTTTGAGAACAGCAGGCTACGTTGGGTTTGTCATTTGAGGAAACGCCGCTGCTACGAAGCCAGACCTGGAGCTCTAGACCCCCCGTCCCTCCCGTCCCTCCCGTCCCCTCTGATGCAGGTACACGGTAGCCACAGTAAAGCCACAGTAAAGCTAGCTAAATCAACCAGGGGCTGCTTACCAGCTGCTGCCGGATCCACCGCAGCATCCTTGGGCGATTTCTTCGCTAACGTCAGCTAGCTACGCCAAGCAAAACCACCCAAAACATAAATATATCCTGTTTGTAAACGACCAACTCTTCCTGTGCGAATTATAAAAACAACCCACAGGTTGCCTATGTGTCTCTTTAAAATGTATTTCCCCCCTTCATGACAGTGTGAGGAATATCCCCGCAGTCAGGCGCACTCTGTACCACCTACTTCCACCACCTTCTCTACGTTTGGTCAGAGGCTTTGGTTTGGTCCTGCTACAGCGGGGGCGCTGCCTGCCTGCCTCCGCCTCACAATGTTCCCACCCCCACATCCAGGAAATGACGCCAAAATACTAGCCTGGCGCTGCCAGTGGAGGCTTGGGCCCGAGGGTAACCACTGTGGGGGTAACCCTCTTTGGTAACACTTTCATAGATGTCGTGACTGTAGACTTTTTGTAAATGCCCCACTTTTCATCATGTGAATGGACTATGATAGTCAGTTCAAGCTTTCCTCCAATTTACAAGTATTTATATGTCGCATGGCTAAAATAAATGTAATGCATTTAAAATGCTATTTATTTACCATTACAACCAGTTTTATTTAACATGTTGTACATATTCATTGAATAAATGCAGTGTGTTTTGTTATAATTTTTCGTGAATCAGTGTGTTAGCTCAAAGATAGCATCCAGATCAAACATTTTGGACTTCAGTGCATAACTGGCCCATATTCCAAGAGTTGTGCGTCTGAACGAGAGGGTAATTTGGAACACGTGCATCTCTTGAGGAGGTGGATTTCAATTAAAACGTCCTCAGCAAGCATTTATTTTAAAACGGGACACAAAATGGTAAAATACTACTTGGTCAAAATCAGTAGGCAGTATTCTTCATTATGAAGATTAAATGGCAATGGTACGGTTATGGTAGCTCTTGCCATTACTTTGAGGATAAGCTATCGATGTAACAATAAATGGGATTGGTTCTTATGGTGGAAGGCCCTGCCCTCACTGTCTGTGCCACTTGTTTTTTTTTCATGAGAACCGTACTGCCTTTGCCCTTTAAGCAATGATTTTTCTTTAGTTTTTCTAAGGCTACCTGTTTTTTCCGTGGCCAAGCAACATTGTGAAAGAAACCTCATTTTCTCCCTGACTGGGTTAATGCCCCTCTCACAGGATCAAGTCTGTGATTTTCTTGGTCCACTCTGCCCAGCTGTCATGGACATTATAGTGGTTCTGATTTATGACCCCCACCGGACACTCATGGCAAGCTCTGAAGGTTTAACAACGTAAAACTGTTTTACGATTGGATAGAAGATGATGAGTCTCTTGATTTGTTGATTCTACCTTCAGCCTCAGTAATTGAGATGTGCACATGGATGCTGCTGTGGGCCTCGTGGGTTTTTCCTGGAAATTAAAACAAACAGCTGACCAGAGAGCCTTTTCCATTTCCAGGAATGTGGGCGGCAGCGGAGTTTGGGGGATACTGTTCATCCAGAATCCACATGCTTCTGGTTCACCCTGAGCCATCTTTCAAAAAGGATGCCCATAAAACATATAACTAATGTGATTAATTTTGTTTTCTGGCAAAGCACCAGCTGTTCAGCTACTAACTTTCAACAGTAGGCTATAGTGTTGTGGCTTGGTAACGTTGCCTTAAAGATAGAGTCCCTGGTTAAAACCCCCAAAAAGGTATTACTGTTGTACTGTTGAGTCTTCAGTAAATGTGTAAACTACTGTATGTAACTCATCCCTGTTAAGTACACTTATCAAATAATAACACCTGCATAAAATATTTAAGGTAATAAAAATGATTATAAATCAATTATTTATGTACTCTTGTCTTGTCTGTTATTCTCTTCCTACACTGATCAGTAGATTATGCTGTTACTTAGCTGCCTCATCAAATATAAATTGGACATGTGTTGCATTAATTGTTTTTATTGTAGATAAATGTCATTCTACAGCTAGAAACAGTGTCAAATAATTTCAATAACAACGGTCAATCTTAATCTTACTTTCTCCCCATATCATCTAATTTGTGGCATTAAACAATACAACAGAGTAACAGGTATTCATGTGGTTCATTCTGTTGTTTTCAATCAAGTTTTTGGTGTACCATTCTCTGAAAGTCTGTTGGCAAGGACTTTGACAAGGACAAGACAAGGATTGAAAAATTCCAGGAAATAACTATAAGAATCTGCTAGTGGTTACAGAATCAGATAAAGGACACTAAAGGTCACTGTGCCATAATTCAGATGGAGATGAAAAATGTCACACCCAGGCTGTAAGGACATAAAGAAAAGATTACAGGGAGCAAGGCTGGCATTGACCACACCGGCAGGTATAATAACAGATTCTTTAGACTCTATGGTCCTTCTGTCCTCTGTGTCTGAACTACAGGAGGTTACTGGTTGGTGAGAGGAATTCCTGCACTGATATATTACAGTACAGTACAATACTATTCAAGAAATTTATTAATTAAATACATTTTAAGTATAGAAGACACATCATATTAGAATGTATTGGCTTTGACAGACAGTAGAGAGCCATAGCTTTCAGTGTTATGAATACAGAGCAGAGTATCTGGTGATGGTAAATAATCTGTGGCATAATGACTCAAACTATGGGTAGCAGTGATGCCTATCTTGTCAAGAATGATGGTATCATTTAAGCTCAAAAAATAAAAAAATAAAAAATCCAAGCCAAAGCCACCGCTGAGCCTCATGGTGCATTATATAATAGTGCACACATAATCCCATGCTTGTGCGCAACACGTGCCCAAAAGGTCAGGCTGGGTAATCCAGGCGAATCAGGTTATGCAATCCAGTACATTCACAATAATGTCTCTGATCTTCTTCATTTTTCATCCTGGGTCACGGGTCGCGCGGATAACCGCACATTTACCCGAGAGGAACCCATGCATAGATATAAAAACGTGGGTACCCGCCGTGACGGGATAGCCATCCTGACTGCAGCAGTAGTGTTTGGGAGAATTAACACTGCATTCATGGCCTGGTCAACCAGGAACATGGCTACTGTTATAAGAGAGCTGTGGAATTAGTCTGTAAAGAAAGTGTGTCCCCCTGTTAGCCCATTTAATCCCAGTGAGGTACAGCTGTGGCCTGTGGGATGTTTGTGTGGATTATCCATTCTGAATTGTAGATATTTTCTACTGTTAACCAGATGTCCTTATAGTAGATTAATTGGCAAATGGGACCGAGAAAAATACTTCCATATTCCCAACACCACTTACAGGTTATGAATGTTTCACTCGCTGTGTCAAATAGATAAAACAGCAACAATGACAATGTAAACTGTTGTGGGAATGCTTTTTTTGCTTATTATAACATGATGTGGAAAATGAATGAATATTAAAATCTAGCAATATCAAAAACCTGGCATCTCCCCAGGAAGTTCAAACTTTGCCATAAATGGATCCTTCATAAAACGAATAAACCCAAAAGCATACTTCAAAATCCACGATGAACTACTTACAGAAAATAAATATGAAGGTTTTGGAATGGCCATCACAATCCCCAGACTTGAACGTTATTGAATATCTGTGGGGAGATCTGAAACATGCAGAGCATGCAAGGACACCTACACATATTTCTCCGTTAGAAGAGTTATGCAAGGAAGGATGGGACAAAATAGCAAAAGAAGAACTAGAGAGACTTTTGGAGACTGTTATAGATTATAGCTGTTATAGGTTATAGATCTGCCAATGGAAGTGTTCAGAAGTGTTCAGAAGTACTAACTGACAGGGCGCCTAAACCTTTGCATGTGCCACGTTAAATTTTGTTTCTTATAATATGCAATTAATTATACATTACATTTTGCAGAAAGATCTCTCGGTTAACTTTGTATCATGTGGAGGTGTACTTCTGTTCATTTACAGATTGATTGAAACAGACACTTTTCTATCATAAATGATTTGCCTCATCTTCAGTGTGCTAATGTGCTCCAGTCTCATTCAGTGGATTTAGGATTTACATACATTTTAGCCTTGGGCTAGCTAATAATGTAGACTGGAATAGATGGATGGAGTGCACTCGATTTCCTCTAAATATCAACATTTCAGTAAAAACTTAATTACAAACGTTTCAGTGCGGCCACGTCGAATGAAGATGTAGTATAAATAAAACGATACTTTCATCATCCTGTCGGGAGGGGTCAGGACCATTCCAATACACGTAATTCAAACTTTCTTCCAAATAGACACTACATTCCAGAGTCTGATATAACTTGATTTATTGTAAAAAAATTAGCATGAATATACATACCCAGGCTGATCGGCTAAGCATACATATGTTAAAAACACTCTCAATAACACGGTCCAGTCTAAGTCCGTCAGTTTCATGCTCACCGACGAGACATAAAACAGGTCCGTTAATGACAGAGACAAAACATAACAGCAGCAGCAGCCATGATAGTTCAGATAACCTTTTTACGCTTTTCTCAACCCCACCCAGTGTGGGCCTAAAACTTGGGCTCCACCCCCCTGAGAGATATTTTTTATGGTCAACATCGGCCTCTGCTGGTTTTATTTAATTATTACATCTGATGCTGGTTTTAATTCATCATTACATATGACCCTTATTTATATGGTAGTTTTGATGAAATGCCATGTTTTAATTATATCAGAAACAGCCTGGCCATGGTTTGACCATAGTAGTTCAATACATAATAATACAATGCTCTGATGGGTTAAATAATACTAACTATAAGCTTTTCCAATGCTATTTTCCACAGGTGGGTGCTTTATGAATCAAAGACTTCTTCCTCTATAACAAGATAGAAATTCTTTTGTAGTAATATAGTTCTCAATACTAATGTTTGTAAAGAAAAAGATAAATGTTTTCTTTGGATTTAATAAAGTCTATTAGTTCTCGAACTGCACACACACACATTTCCAAGGCTAGGGTGCTCGACGTTTTAACGAGCAGGCCCCAAGGAATGTTAGGGAGTCACTCATGTTATCTCTTCAGATGGGCTAGAAACAAAAAAGGTGTGTGTGTTCATCTGGTTGCCTGTGTGTGTGTGTGCGTGTGTGTCCTTGATTGTGAGGGCGTATATGCGAATACAGCTATTTTGCAATCAGGCCCCCACACTGCCTGCCATTGCTATTGGTCATTTCAGACCAGTGCACCCAGGCTAGCTTCTCTGGAATGCTGAGGGAGTATGTCTCCTCTTGCCTAGATGCCTCTAACAAAGCTATCAACTAAAAAGTGTAAATGGATCTATTTTCCTGCGTGTGTGTGTGTCCTTGACTGTAAGGCCACAGATGTGTGATGTGTGTGCATTTGGGCCTTTAGAGCTGTTTATTGTAAGACACCCTAACACAGAAAAGCATCTTCTTATTAACACAATTGTTTCATATGGTAGGCCCTACAGTGGTTTGTAATGATATATAAAAAAATGTATAATCTATATATTTCTCCACTACATTGACTCATATGAACATAAAACTGACTTGTAGAAGGGAGTTAGTGCCGCTATCAAGTGCCTGTGAATTGCTCAAGCATTAGAGAGGGGCAATGTCAAATCAAAATGAGAATGTAAAAAAATGTGAACTGAATACACACTTGTCTTTATACATTCACAATTTTGCCTACAACCTGGTCTGGGCAGGAAAAAAACCAATGCTTATGCATCTTACTTCATGTATCTATCTTGATGTGTACTGATATCTGTGAATGCTCTATAGGTTTAGATTTGTACAGATATCTGAGTGCTCTGCAGGTTTACATGTGTACTGATATCTGTGAGTGCTCTGCAGGTTTACATGTGTACTGATATCTATGAGTGCTCTGCAGGTTTACATGTGTACTGATATCTGTGAGTGCTCTGCAGGTTTACATGTGTACTGATATCTGTGAGTGCTCTGCAGGTTTACATGTGTACTGATATCTGTGAGTGCTCTGCAGGTTTACATGTGTACTGATATCTGTGAGTGCTCTGCAGGTTTACATGTGTACTGATATCTGTGAGTGCTCTGCAGGTTTACATGTGTACTGATATCTGTGAGTGCTCTGCAGGTTTCTGTCAGGGTGCAGTAGAGACTCAAGCGCAGACAGTAAACCAAAGTTTATTAGTGGCAAGAGGCACAAGGAAAAGGAAGAATCGTAGTCAGGAACAGGCAGTAGTCAAAACCAGGTGATCACCTCAAAAGTACAAAAACACAATACAAAGTCAAGATACAAAATCAAATGGTCAGGAGAACAGAAATCAGGCACACAAAAAATAAAAATAAAACTAGCAAAACACAGGTCAGGAAAGGCTTGTAGCAAAGTAGGCAACTGTGACAATCTTGCAGAGAACACAAGCCAGAGTGGAACTTAAATACAGACTAACGAGCAAACGAGAGACAGGTGAACATCAGGGCAGGTGAGACACATAAGTAATCAGGAGCTGACACATAAGGTGGGGTGGACACAATGGGGAAGTAAACACAAGAGCACATGGCTGGGAGACGGCCAATGAAAACAATAACACATGAACAAAAACGGACATGACCGAAACAGATATAACAGAAAAACATAACACAGACTCAAATACTGACAGTTTCGATGTATACCGATATCTGAGTGTACTGCAGGTTTAGATGTGTACTGTACTGATATCTGTGAGTGCTCTGCAGGTTTAGATGTGTACTGATATCTGTGACGGCACTGCAGGTTTAGATGTGTACTGTACTGATATCTGTGAGCGTGCCACAGGTTTAGATGTGTACTGATATCTGGGAGTGCTCTGCAGGTTTAGATGTGTACTGATATCTGTGACGGCACTGCAGGTTTAGATGTGTACTGATATCTGTGACGGCACTGCAGGTTTAGATGTGTACTGATATCTGTGACGGCACTGCAGGTTTAGATGTGTACTGTACTGATATCTGTGAGCGTGCCACAGGTTTAGATGTGTACTGATATCTGGGAGTGCTCTGCAGGTTTAGATGTGTACTGATATCTGTGACTGTGCCGCAGCTTTCGATGTGCATTATTTATAGAGAGGGCACTGGGGGGTGTCTGTATAAGAGGTTGTTTGAGTTATGAGCTACAGGCAAATGGTCTAATAGGCTGAAGTGAAATGTAAATCCCTCGTTATGGGACTCAGGCATGTGTGCGCCAGATTGCATGAATATCGATACTCATCTCTCTCTGCCTCATTGAACCCAGGCTCGCAGAGCCCAGAAATCCCCCCACCACTCATTAAACCTGAAGGATCAATCAATACCAATTGATCCCCATCACCACATGGGTCAGAGGCAGTTTGGTCTCTCTCATGTTTCCTTTAAAAAATATTTTTAAAAAGAGTAACCTGGAGGACGGTGGAGTGCATTTGGAACGCATATCATAAATTGGAAAGTTTGCATAATTAAAGAAAAAGGTTTCTGAATGTGTCTTCGTGACAATGGAGGCAAAAGACATTCATGTGAAAATATGCTCTTTTATGAATGGACCTACCAAACACCCTAATATACCCACTTGCACACACGTATATATACAGAACTTTTACTACAGATTGTACATTTTACATAATGTACATTTTAAAATAATTTTATATTATTTTTTATAGATTACAGCGAGCCAGTGTTTGTAGTTCTGTAGTCTACATAAGCTTGATTCTGCATTTGCTTTGCATCTGAAAGGGGAGCTTTGGGAAGAAAAATCTTTTCATAAATCTGTAGTAAAACCTAGTCATTGTGATGTTGTAATATGCAATATGAAAACTCACAAAGTAAAACCCTCTTCACATTGGTACTTCCATGAGTGTGCATGCGTCTCCCCCCCACAGGAAGACATAAACATAATTAATTCAGGCAAGTAATTACTTTGGGATGATAATGTGTATTTCCCTCTCTGTAACAACTCACTCTACAACAAGCAACTCCTGTCCATCAAGAAAGGTGTTTTTTGGAGAGCGGCATGAGCAATCAGGGTTGTGAAGAGTTTAACACACCTGTGATCGCAAAGCAGTAGATGGTGCTAGTGCACTTCCTCAACCCCAGATACCAAGCAGCCAGAACAATGCTGTTGATATCCTCAGATATACATTCTAAAAAAGGTGAAATGTTATTTCAGTGCAAGACTCCTGCTCTCTTTTGAATTATTTCACAAATAGTGCATATAAAAATAGGGATATTATTATGCATTATTAAAGAAGATAAATTTCCATCTTAAGAAGTGTCTCTTCCTAACCCATTTCCCGGGCTTAGCGAGGTATCCATTCCACGCATACAGGTAAAGATCTAAATGGATAGAATCCTTGTCAAAATCTCATAAATCTTCAAAGTGATTCCAGGGTGGAGATCTTTCTTAGTGCCTGGTAATCCAAATGCAGTGTCTGTAGAGACACATAGTGGCCAAACAGCAGAATGCGTCACAAATAACAAGGTCGAGAAAAACTACTTGCACAAGCATGCAATTGCCAGAGAATGTTATGCCTCGCAATAGGAAGCCGTGTTCATTCCTGTCAACCAAAGAAAAACCAGAAGTGCAGCTTTGTCCATTGGCCTTTTTGTGTTCAGGTAAAACTGTAATGTGCCTGTTCATGCTGCGTAGTATTGAGGTTTGTTTGAAAACACTTACATGATGTCTTAATTATGTTAATTATATAGTGCCACCTACTGGCATACTGTTACAAAATATCTTTGAATCAGACGTGTTTTCAGTACAGCTCACACACCCATGTACTTTTTAATCCTTTATTTAACCAGAACTTCCCATTGAGATGCTAGATCTCTTATACAAGGGAGACCTGGCCAAGACAACAGCAGCAATAAAATATACAGTACATCACACAAAAACACAAAAAAACAGAGTACATGACAATGAAGGCGATACAGTAGATTTTCAGTGGGGACCCAATCTACAGAAAACAACTCTTCCTGCAAGGAGTTCTGTAGCAAAGATTAAAATTTGCCAAGCGAAACCACGGTATCTAAGTGGGTGAGGTCTTGTAATCCATTCTATGCCAAAGGTGCAAAGTGAGAGAACGCTGTCTTTCCTAGTACAGTGAGTACTCTGGGTATTTTTAGAAGTAGCCATCTAGTGGACCTGGTATGATAGCTACTAGAGGCAAAGCAAAGTCGGCTATAAAGGTATAGGGGAAGCTTCCCTAGGATGGCCTTATATATAAAGATGTACATGTGTGATTTGGCATTAGCGATTAAGCACAGTGAAGCATGGTGAACACTGTCAATTACAGACAAAAATGTAGCTTGAACAATTTTCTTTCTCGCCTCAAAAGAAAAGCATTGTTTGTTGCGGGGAAAAAAACAGGTTTCCAATATGCACCTTAAAAGATAGCTTTTCATCCAATCACAAGCCAAGATACTTGTAGGATGAGACCTTTTCTATGGCTGCTCCCTTTAAAGTAAAAATATGATCATGATCCATTGGCTGTGAGCGAGCCCTTGTGAACGTCATGAATTTAGTTATTTGCATTTAAGACTAGTTTAAGATCTAGAAGGGAGGTTTGTAAACATTTAAAGTTTGTAAACTTTGATCGCCTGTGTAGAGGAGGGAGCACTTGAGTATAGAGCTGTATCGTCAACATAAAAATGCAGCTTTGAAGTAGCTATGGATTCTTTTTCCCAAATCATTTATAAAAATAGAAAATAAAACTGGTGATAAAATGGACCCTTGGGGAAATGACCAATACACTTTTACCAAAGCCGTGTGGTTCCTTTTACGATTTTACCATGTGCCGAGCAGAAAAATGCCCTCAGAAAGCTGCTTAAGGGAGTTTCCATGCAGAAATTCAGATGTATAAAATAATAAGTGCTGTGAGAATCTGTACCTGGCAAACGCTGGACACCACGCGTTCGCAAAAGCTGTTATCTTTGAACCAGACATGCTTTCATTACAGCTCACAGACCCACGTACTTAAATGACCAATACAGTTTTACCAAAGCCGAGTGTTTCCCTTTACGATTAGTCACAATAATTCTATCAAAAACGGTCTTACCCAGGGGTTCTCAAACTCGGTTCCAATCACAACCAACTCCCAAATTGCAATGAGCTGGTAATTTTTCTTAATTAGACACTTTTAATGTCTATAAATGTCTTAAGGCCATATTATATCATATCTCTGCACGAGAGATATACGTCCTATATAAGAATAAATGTCCTATATTGTCAGAACAACTAATGCTTTCATTTTCTGCCATGTGCTATATGGGAAATAATATATTTATAAAGAAGCTACATTTTAATTGATTTCATTAGAGACTCATAAGCTGGGTTGTAATTACTGAAAGTGGACAGCTGGTTACTGGAACTAAACCGAACACCTGCATTGTGTTAATATATGCTTAAAAGAAAGCAATTCTGAATGACATTAAGCATCCGTTTTCAACTACTTTCATTTATCAAAAAAAATTGGCTCTAATAAACCCCAGTTTACAGAGGGATTCCCAGGACAAAAACCCCTTCTCCGATCACTGAAATGTGTCGGGCTTTTGCACAGGCAGCCGTTTAAAATGATTTCCGAAGCCTTTGAAAATTTAGTGGGGTTTTTCTTTTTTGGAGAAAAACAAATTACGCAGCTCACCTGGACACATAAGCGCCCGTGGCATCCTGCAACGACAAAATGGCACAAATTCTCATCTATTATGCATGACCACGCTGATTAACATTTCATCAGCTGGAGTGACAGTGAAAGAGTTTAACATGCTCCCTGCTATAAAAGCAGGGGCTCCCTAATTACTCGTAACAGGACCTTCTGACCTTCCCCGAGTCTCTCCCTGTTCCCTCCAATCAAACCAAATGCTTCCCTAATGAAAAGAGGCCAGAGCTGTTAACGCGCCATGCTTAGGAAAACTATCATTAGGTTGCCCATTCTCGCAAAAAAAATAAAAAAACGCAGTCATTAAAAAGAATGATTTATTTCAAATGAATGAATATAATTAACTGGCCTGCTGGTCTTAAACGGCAAGCCAGGCATTCGTGCAGATCCGTGCATATTCCGCAACGCAGGGTTGAGTCCGTTTTTGACCGAGTTTAAGAACACACGCTGCTTGCTGCAAAGTGGTTCTGGCAACAGGCAAGGTCCTCATGATTCAGTCCAATTTAAAACTAACTGTAATTTAGAAAGTATTCTGGTAATGTCGTGACTTGTTTAAACCTTGGGGAGTAAGGAGAGAGGAATGGGGAGGATTTGATATTGCACGCCAGTGAGATGTGATTGACAGTTTAAGAGATCTGTGATCCCCCTCCCCCCACAACCTGCTGTAATTTGGCCATGCTGTTGTTCAGAATATTATAGTTTGTTTTGGGCCATTTGGAGCACGGGTAAAAGTTGTGAAATATATCACACACACACACACACGTATTCTAAACCAGGGATCTCAAACTCAGATCCTGCATGGGTGGCCTTTGCTGGTTCTCATTGTGTTTCAGCACGTAGGTGCTTAGTTTAAGTCACTGATCACTGATGGGCTGTAGACAGGCCCACACACCTGGGGCCACATGTATAAACAGTGCCAAGCAGAAAAATGCCTTCAGAAAGCTGCGTATGAAATTCAGATGTGTAAAATAATACATGCTGTGAGAATCTGTTTACCTCGGCACACGCTGGACACCACGCGACGCGTACGCAATGTTTGGAGTCAGTGTGATATGGCGACACAGTGATAGAAAGGCAGAGAGAGAAAATGCAAAACTTTCCATAAGCAGATTTCCGACTTTCTCCCTGAGAATTATTTTAGGCATAGTTTTATACATGTGGCCATTGTTTTCCAAGCCCTAAACTGGCTGCTGATTGAAGAGAAACCACAACCACCAGCAGAGACCGTGGCCCTCCAGTACTGGAGTCTAAGATCCCTGTTCTTAAGTAATTTAGTGCATTATAAAACAGGAGTGTCCAGTCTCATCCGTAAAGGACCAATGTGGGTGCAGGTTTTTGTTTTCTCCGGGCACGATGCGCCGTCTGATTCAACTAATGAACTAATTGTGGTCTTCAATCAAGACCTTGATAAGTAGAATCAAATGTCTTAGTGCAGGGCTAAAACAAAACCCTGCACCCACATCAGTGCTTTTTGGATAAAATTAGATACGCCTCTTTTCGGCATTTAGCAGATGCTGTTACCCAGAGGTGTAAAATCCAGGTTCAGAAGGTAAAAGTCCGCCTCAGTATTTTGTTCCAATCGCCTGGATTTGCTAATTAGCACAATCTTTCAGCCAGGAGACAGAACTAATTAGTGAAATCAGCTGGCTGAGTTCATGGGTGGAAGAAACACATGGCTGCAGTTTTACTTTCTGACCCCTGGATTTTACACCTCTGTCCAGAGCAACTTGAGTGTGTGCATGTGTGCGATAGAGGGATGGAGGTGAGTGTGTGACAGAGGCATGGAAGAGTGTGTTATTGAGCGATAGAGGATTCTGTGTGATATCGGGATGGAGGAGTGTGTGAGGGATAGAGGGAGTGTGTGATGGAGGACTGTGTGATAGAGGAGTGTGTGATGGAGACTGGGTGATAGGAGTGTGTGGTGGAGGAGTGTATGATAGAGGGAGAGTGTGATAGAGGGAGTGTGTGATAGAAGGATAGAGAGAGTGTGTGACAGAGGGAGTGTGTGATAGAGGGAGTGTGTGACAGAAGGATAGAGAGTGTGTGATAGAGGGAGTGTGTAGTGGAAGAGGACAGAGTGTGTTTTAGATGTGTTTTGCTTTATTTGGCCTGGATTTAATTTTCAATCAGGCGTGTCCCAGCTTGCAAAGAGGAACCCAAACCTCACAAAAGCAACACGGAGGGTAGCTCAGGGAAACAAACCATGCCGGGGTCAGCTAAATGGCGCGTGACGTGACTGCTCTTCCGTAATTAGGGGAAGATGGAGTGCGGCCTGTCAAAGTTGCTTCTTATACACTGTCGGTTGAGTTGAACTGTTGAGCGCCGGATGGGAAAGGGGGTCCAGATGACAGGGGGACAAGACTGTGCTCTCTCAGGTGAGGCCTAGTGCAGGCTCACCTCCTTTCATGACCTTTGCACTGAAGCCACCAGGAACGTCCTCCGTAAAGCAAACGAAGCAAAAGGCCAATGCATTTGCATCAGGGCACTGGATGCTTTTTACTGACCCTGGCAGACTGCTAGCCTTCCTGTTCCTGTAAGTCTGATGATTCTTCAAAATGGCTGAAAGAGAAGAAGCAGAAAGACTGTGGGCGCCCGGATGAGCAGAAAGGATCACCGGTACGCAAGGAGACGCGGACGTCCCACAGGCCGGGATCCCTTTCTCGCCTGGTAACACTTCGTCCAATTAACACCCTGTGGAGCAACTGGCCACAGTCAGCACTGCCACCGTCCCAATTCAGTCCCACACCATGGGGCCCATCCACACACTGGAACAGTGCCTTAACAGATACCACACCATGGGGCCCATCCACACACTGGAACAGTGCCTTAACAGATACCACACCATGGGGCCCATCCACACACTGGAACAGTGCCTTAACAGATATCACACCATGGGGCCCATCCACACACTGGAACAGGGCCTTAACAGATACAGAATGAGCCTTAACAGGATGATCAGAAGCCCTGAAAGGCTCAAACTGAACTTTCAACACCCCTCACACTGGAACATCAGACTATTTCAGTCCTGTGACTTGTACAGTAGGTGATCCTTATACAAACTCAGTCATGTAGGTTTTATAGTGCTGTCTTTGTACAGAGAAGCAGCTGCGTGTGACTGTTTAATCACAGAACTATGCGAACGCTCTTTTTCTGGGTGACTTGTAGCAAACTGCAGTTGGCTTGTGTGAGGTGTGTGTGTGTGTGTGTGTGTGTGTGTGTGTGTCGCAGGTGCGGTGGGGAAGGTCTAACAGCCAGCTCACATGCTTGTTCCTGTTGTGTTACAGATGGGTTTTTCCAGAGAAAAGTTCAATGCAATAAATCATTAATTCAAAGAAGAGCAGAATTTGATGTCATTTTCTGAAAATCCGTGACAAAGCCAACAATCCAATAAATACACTGCTCTTGGGTACAAGCTTGTGATGGCAGGGGGAAGATAATAACCAATCCGTCCTTGCTGCCATGACTATACGGCTACAGTTGAACTGTACTGAAGGACTGAGTTTTATATTTTTTATGGGTTTGAATGCATATTTCAATGTGTAATTGCACATAAGTAATTTTGCAGGCACTAATGCCTAAGAATTATTCATAGAGCACGGATACTGTACAAATATGCATAAAAAGGTTTGTTCTAGATAAACTTATTAGCAGTTGCATATTCTATGTTACACGTATTTAACTAGAATTGCAGTATGCAGCTAGAAATAAAAAAAGAACATTTGAGCATATGCCGGAGCTCTGGTGCACGGGCTGTAATTATCATTTTGCTCAATTAAAAAGGGTTCTCTCTTTAAATCATTGCCAAGTGCCCGGAGTATAAACAAAGATGATGGTAATCTGGGACAGACTTTTTAGAATCTCTCGCCGCTTTATTTGCCACAACTTGTCTCGTTGCCATCGCGACGAGGAAGCTGCGGAGGACAGGAGGGTCACGGCAGACCTGCTGTGAGACTGTTAGTACCTGCATGTGTCTTAATCCGCTCAATTTAGTGCTTTCTTTCTGCTTAAGCGGCAGCGAAGAATGCCAGGGAAGAGTCAGAACGCACCTGTGGACCAGCCACCCCCGCGTCACGGCAACGGCTCCCTCCCACAACCACGCGTGTGGAGCTTCGGTGTGGAGTCAACTAGGTTAGTCCGGAAAAAAGAAGGAGAAGAAGAAAAACATTTATGCTATGTTGAAATGGGTCCACATCACTTTTTTTTCACAGCAGTAGCCTAGTTTTAGGGCTGCAGGAGCCCCCCCCACAACGCACGCGGAAGCCGAAAAAGAAAGTAGCAGCTTTGGACCGTCCCAAAAGCAGGCTGCACGCATGTAGACTATTCAAATATTAGCCTACATTTGCATGTATGTAGCTACAGTAGCCTATGTCATCCGTATACGAGTTACTTTCCTCTCTTTGTACGGCTTCTATATCTATACCACATACAAAACAACCAACACCTCCACCATTTTGATTGCTGTTTATAGATTTTGGGAGGTATTTTGTAACAAGACAGATTTTAAAGTGCTTTTGTCCATTCCAGACCGTGTGTAAAGTGACATCGGCCTAGTCACTCACCTACACTCAACGGGCTCTTTGCTGAGCTTCTTTTATAACAAGCCAAGACAGCGTCGAGAGATTCAAAGGGCCTCTCCCAGGCATGCTGTTTTTATAACATTAGCAGGATTAAAGGTGGATTTCCAAAGGCTCATTCTGACATGAGTTCTGTATCGCGCAGACTAAAACAATGGCGCGCTGCCATTTACACAGCGCAAATTATAGCCTGCAGTGTGACATTTTTGCAGGTTTCTTTTTTTAAATCGATACACCTGTAAAGGGTTTAAGGGTGAATTTTCTTTCAGTGATGCCAATGCTAACTTGTCAACCCCTGGCTAGTCCGGGAGACTCTGGCACTCGTTCTCTGGTGAGTCAATTCCTGAAGGCTAAATCGCCTGTGGAGAGAAGAGCAGACCACCATGTTCGCTACAGATACCGATGATAGGTTCTTATCATCGCTGAATTTGATAATTTCTGGATGTTTAGGCTGTCAGGTGCCAACACGTCCGTTTGAAACAGAAATAATTTTACTATTCAGGTAGGCTCTAATTTTGTTTTGCGAATATGTGATCACATGATAAGTACGTTTAACGGAGAAATCAGGTTTTCTACGTCAGTGTATGAAATTGGGATCGGCGTGTTTTCCCCCTGAAATTGGCGGGGACCCGAAGGCCCTCGTTTGAGACTATTTTTAAGTTGCCGCTATCTCCGGTCGAACACGACACGAGCAATGCAGGCCCCATCACCCAGATAATACTTCACCCTCACCTCCATCGCAGTCATGACACGTGCCCGACCTCATCATTCCTTTTTTTGAAGTCGGCCTTTCCATAGATATATCTATGGGCCTTTCCCCCAAAATACCGGAATCAAAGGCAGCGGCGCTTACCTTTTAAACAGACTTGGCATAACATGGAGATCTGCAGCAGTCCCCACACACAACCCTTTCTAGATCAGCACCTCTAAGGTAAACTATAGTCTCGCAAGCACGCGTAGGCCTACCGTAATCTCAATAGGAGGCAATAAGCATTGTCTTGGCTACATCAGTAAAATAATTTTGAACATCGCTTTTCTTGGCGTGTTTTTATTGACATGTCGTGTGCTCATGTTATCCCAAGTTTATTTGTCAATTAATTATTAGAGATGTAAGATTTTTTCATTTGAAAGTGATTATTGTTTAATTAAATCTGGCTGTAGCCTACTTGGAAATTGAGACGGAACACCACCAAACCGTCACCGGGTTAAGAACCTTGGTTTTGCGCCTGAGCAGGACTGCCGTTCTGTCCAAATCTCACCAGCAGAGGGCACTGTTTACTCACCAATCTGCCGCGTGCGGCCTGGCAGGGAGTTCACAGTGGCCTTCTAGAATGTTGTTAAAACGTAGCTACACATCAGTGTGATTACAGTCAGACTGCTTCTGTATGATTAAACATCGTTTCGGTTTGGGTTGTTTCTTTAAAGCTGGCATAGAAATTTATATTAATGCATTAAATGCAGGGCTACTTGCTACTTCCCACAACATTTTGTCAGTGATCTTTGCCTTTTTAAAATTTCTGGCCTGCTTATTTTGGCACACCACAACATATTTGAATCAGTTTGTTCCTGGAGTCTCGTTTATGGAACACAATCGTGATGAATGAACTTACAGGAAAGCATTTCATTTAGACATTTATGATTTAAATAAGTCTTTTCAGGTTTCAAGCATGTCTCATAAAGGCATAACTGACGTACAGCAAACGTTTCCTCAACATAGGATATTGATATGTTGGTTGTAAAGCACACTGACTTCTTTGATGGAAAATATACAGCACTATTGCTTACCTCATCCATTGTTAGAAATAATAATTCATGATGAAATATATAGCAGAACTAACAGTGATTTCTTTGGACAATGTTCTTATGTTTTGGTTGCTAGCACATTTTGTTTTTACTTGATGACATTTAATACTTACTTTGGTTAATTGTGCTTTGTGCAATTTGTTTTAATTTTCAGTCTCATATTTAAAAAAGAAAAGAAAATTCAGCCTTCATTCACAAGAAAATGCTATGTTATAATATGTATTCCTTGATTAAACATTGTAAACACCAGCAGTAACAGAAAATGTCAGAATTCCCCCTAAACTAGTATGAAGAAATGCAGAAAGGAGTAGTTGCCTGTTAGAAAGATAAACCATTGTGATGGCCGCTGTGTTGCCTTAAAGGTGCCAATCATAGTGCATTTTGTGTCTGGCAAGCATCTAATTGGTTGCGTAGCTTTTAACCTTCGATCCCACACTGTAGCTATGGGGACGTGTGCGGTGATAAAAGAAAAAACCTGTTGGCAACAAAAGAAATGTCATTTTAATGCTCTAAAAAATACAGCAAAATATTGATAATAAATATGACAGCAATCTGGAGCATACTGCAGTAGTCTAAACTATTATGGTGGATTGTGTTATCATAACCACAGGTTTTCAGGACTGTATCAGGTTAGTATAGCCTACTGTCTGAGCAGTAAAAAAAACAAACAGACAGTCAGAACATTTCCCTACGGTAAATCTAATGGCAATGGTGCAAATCAATGGTAGAATGTCAAACACGGCAGTCTGCTCCCGTGGCTTAGCAAGACTGACATGACATAAATGGATAACTAGCCATCATTACGGCAAAGATTGTTTGCTCAGCTAAATAGATTTCTCGCGGCTGCCTCTGTGGTGTTTAGCGTCGCTGTGCTTCACTAAACATTTTGTGTCTGGCTCCCAAGAAAATCCCGCTAACACTGTATACGTGTACCAGTGTATTTAATTCATGTGTCCATGCACACGCATCTCATTTCACACTTGGATAAAGTGCCCGTCTTGGCATCCACACACACAGACTACACAAGCAGACTCTGCGAGTAATACTATAAAGTATTCAGGTGCGTAAGTGGAGTTTGCTAGAGGTGGGCAAAGATCAAAAAATGCATACAGGTGTACCGAAACAATTGGCGGTAGGGATTGATGTTGGCTACCGCCAGCTTGTGGTTTAGAACCTGCGTGACTACAGCAGCTATCCCCGCGGAGGCAGGGCCGCCCGACGACAGCTGTGTGTATGGAAATTCTTTTTTTTCTTCTTTTTTTTAAATGTTTGTTTGCTTTTCGACTGCAAGTGAACTGCCGCGTTCGCGAATACGCTAATCCCACTCGAGGCGCTGGCGGAAACTCGTACAATTTAAACAGAAGACTTCAACAAAGTCTCCTCCTAAACATGAACTTTTGCAGATTAATTCCAGGAAGCAGAGGAAAGGCTAGGGGGTACATGATGTTTTTCACCTGGCCGGGACAGAAGGAAGGGCAATTTACATACAAAATGGATCTGACCTTCTTAGCGTCTGTGCATGTAAATATTGGTTAATAAGGCTTCAAAGGCTTTGATGTGGAGAAAGGGAATCTACTGTGTCAATACAAGTCTTAAAATGTTGTTTCCCCGCTCTTAGCGCTGTTGGCAAAACTCTTAGTTTCAACTTGTCATCTCTTACGGTTTTACAGTTCATCACACACGATAATACTCTCAGACTGTCTGATTCTGGAGACTCCGTAAAGTGCATACTGGGAGCTGCAACTGATCTGAGAACACTGCCTGCCTTTGCAGCGTGACTCGCGAGCATGTCTGTTGTGTAGGCTACAAGGCTGACGCTACACACACACTAGCATAAAAAAGATGAATAGGCTCCCAGCTGGGCTGAAGAGCTCGCTATAACAACAGCATAGGTCTGAAACAAAAGCAGAGTGTGCAGAGAAATCTGAAACGTCAGGAAAAAGGCCGGGACGCAAACAGCCGCGCTAGCGCGAGGTAGATTACGGCTGCACTCCATTTGGAGAGCCGTCGGATTAACTCTTTGTTTGACAAAATCGATAATTCTTCTGTCGGTTTGTTCTGCCAGTGTTACAAAATACTGCATTGTTCGGTTTGTCTCGAAACATGACGGTGAACAGACTGGGGGGCGCACACAAACAAGAATGGAAGGTTTTGTTTATGATTTTAATTTAGTTCGTTGTATTGCTCATAACAAACGAGCCTACCTTTTGACTTGCCATTCTGTAACTTTCTAAAAATCTGTCTAAATAAATGGCACTCCGCATTAAAACATTCTGTGTTAGTTAAACCATTTGTTTGTGACATTGAATGTAAAGTGAGAGTGATGAATATTAAACTTAAGGGTGATATTGATACATGTTACCATTTAATAGTGTTGTATTCTGAAACTTTAAACACAGACTACTTTAATGAAAGTCTTCCATGGGACAAGTGTTCTCATAAAATTTCAGTTTTTTCCCCCATTGTCTATTTCTCAGTAGGCTACTGCTCCAATAGTTATGGGAATGGAAGACCTTTGAGCGGTTTGTGTGGGCAGTTGAAAAATATGTTTTGTGTGTGAAGCTGGCTGTTGCACTTGTTCCTCTCTTTTTGGAAGGCCAACACCTAAGTGACGTTGCCCTTATTGCTCATTATTGTTTGTCAGCTTCGGCTTTTTGTCATCTATCCTCTTCTGCCAAATATCATCACTTCACTTGTACCGTGACTCTTCTTGGACGCAGCCCTAGGTTTATGTCTTTATGTTTCAGGCTGCCCTCATCAGACGTGGCCCCTGAGGGGCCTCTATATTAATCACGGCTCAGAGGGAGGGCCTCGCACAAGCCTGAGACATTCCTGCGACGTCTAGCCCTCAGGCAGGAGGAGGAGTCGGGCACGACAGTTTCACCGTGGAGGCAAGGTACGAGCCAAACCGTTGCCAAGAGTGCTCCCTAAAGAGGTCACCCACACCCTTCTGGCATGTCAATAACATGAGCGATTAGATATTGTAATTAAAGATTAATGCCGTTAAATCGATTTTTGTCATTTATCCACATAGTCTCTGCGGAGCGGGTGCTTGTGCCTGTGCTGTGTCTCCATGAAGACCCAAACAGCTGTGGTTCACTCTTGTGGGAGGACGTTTTCCAACAGGGTTGGGGGGTCAATTCCTTTTCAGTTAAATCAATTCAGGAAATTGATTGATATTCAATTAATGAATTGACAAATTCCCAAAATGTTTTATGGGGATTTTTGAGTTCATGAATTGAATTTTCAGTTAATTCCCTGAGTTGAAATAGCATTGACCCCAACTGGTAAAGCAGAAAGATTTGTCACAGACCCCCTCAGAGGGAACGAGGGGACGGCGAACACAAAACAGGGACGTATGCTTCTTTGTTTTTACAGGATGACAAACCTTTGGCGAGAGCTTCAGATGTACATATTGACACTCCTAGATCTATGCCTTGAATAAAATGTTTGGAAAAGTAATTTCAGGTGGTTTAATCTATTTAGAGACACAACACAAAGCATTCCTGGTGATAACAACAAGGGATCTGTACTCCGATGTGCTCATTCGATCCATCATTAAAGTTGCTTCCGTCTGAGAACAGTGATTATAATTTAAGGTGGCCGGAATGATGGTACGGTTTGGTATGGACATTTTTGAATTATGGTATGGTTTGGTATGGAATGATGGTACGGTTTGGTATGGAATGATGGTATGGAATGTTGCTATGGTTTGGTATGGAATGATGGTACGGTTTGGTATGGAAAGTTTGGAATGATGGTACGGTTTGGTATGGAATGATGGTACGGTTTGGTATGGAAAGTTTGGAATGATGGTACGGTTTGGTATGGAATGATGGTTTGGTATGGAAAGTTTGGAATGATGGTACGGTTTGGTATGGAAAGTTTGGAATTATGGTATGGAAAGTTTGGAATGATGGTACGGTTTGGTATGGAATGATGGTACGGTTTGGTATGGAATGATGGTATGGTTTGTCCATCTTGGATTGTAACAGAATATCCAGAAGGTGTTTTTGTGTCCGTTCATTTGTGAAATGATTGTTGGTTTTGTACTATGAGGTGTGAACTGAGAAACGTCAACGGAAAGTGGAAAAGCTGTATAAAATAATAATGTTGCAATGGATGATCATCGCTAGCTCAGGGTAAAGGCCCAAGTATGATTTTCACTTAATGCCGGGCCATTTCCACAAACACTTCTGGGCACGTTTTTCCTTGGCACCTTCTTAGGGGTGGCTTCATTTCCTGTACAGCCTCGGAACTCATCTCTGTACGGTACATCATTATTGCAGCGAGACTGTTTTGGTGGATCCTAGCAGATCTGGCTATTTAAAATAATGCAACTCAAATAAATAACCCAAAACTCTCCTGAATAATCCTGGGGAAATTTCAACAAAATATTTTACCAACCAAAATGTAGAATTGCATAAAAGAATAATCTTATTGGGTGAAAATGTACATATTTTTTAAAATTGTCAGTAATCAACTGGAATTGAACAGGTGGCTCGAGGGTTGAAACAGGCCCAGGTATGGTACCTTACAGCTCAAACTCTCCGGTCCTGTAGAGTGAATTCTCAGCAGCTGATTGGCTGCCTGGAGTTCAGGCTTACTCAGTCAGCTGTTTGTTGGAAGGTGGCGCCATTTGAAAAGTTGGAAGGGCCTCATAAATCATATGGTGCCACATTCTCCAGTAATTAATACTGTCAGATCAGATCACGAAGGACAGCAGGCTGAACTGGAACTTTTGCTAATTACAATGGGGACTTGCAGAATTTGAGGAGATGTGGTGAAACGGACTGGGTGCCCACACCGCTTTGCTGGACCGCCGGCCTGTTTCAGATTATAGGGGCTGTAGAATTCCCGCAGTGACCCAGCTCCAGAATTTTTTGGTTTTTATCAGATATGTTCCTCGAAGCAAAGCAGGGACAAAGACTGGACACGTTGCTCTACTATGTGGGTAAACGGTAATAAAGGCTGGCCACGAGTGAGGATGACTGCAGAAGATGAGTACTTTGTATTTCATCTTGACCTGTAGTGTGTTCTCCCAGGTGAAAAGCAATAACCTTTATTAATTTATATATTATATACCTCTACGCTCTGCACCGTATGTACTGTCAATAACTGTGTACTGAACCGTAATGTGTTAATGTCTGCCACTTGTTTTTAAGTCTCTGTTTGAATGATGTATATGTGTTCTGCTGTTAATGCTGTTAAATAGTGTGTATTTCCCCACTGGGGATCAATAAAGTATATCAAGCACCTCTTCCCCTCTGTTTCTAACGGGCGCGCACGATGCCGGCTATTCCCTTTACGATTTTAGTCCAAGTTCTGCTTTTGATTATTTAATTAGTCCAATCATTTATTTGATCTGACATGACTGGTAAAGTGGCAATGGCACAGCTGTAAACTGCACGTGTTGACCCTGGTTAAAATGTTTAATGGCATTCCGATAAGGCGTGAACAGGAATTGGCGTTCACAGCTGTTTAGGAAATGAAGCCAGAGTAACTGGTTAAAATGCAAACCCTCACACAGACCCAGACCGGCCCTCCCTCATTGGCTTGTGCACCCCTGGTTTATAGACTCTGCTCTCAGTACTGAAATACCACATTTGTGGAAATGCTTAAATAACGGAGGCTACAGATCAAACTGCACTGTTGTAATGAAGCTGATAAGCCGTACATTTTGTTGTTTGCGCTGTGTGTGTGTGTGTGTGTGTGTGTGTGTGTGTGTGTTGTGGTGGTTTTGGTGACATTCTATTGGCGTGATACAATGCAGATGTACAAGGCTTTGTTTTACATTTCTGTAGAAAAGGAAGAGTTTAATTTAGCTGGTCGGCATTCTCATTGCTAGTCTTATTTGATCATTTCTTCCCAGCCTTTCGCCAGTGCACAAGAGCGCAGGAATGTCACTCGTGATAGAGCCACATTTTTTTCATACTTGAAAATCTTCAATTTCTCAGTCCTTGTTTAATTGAACTGTGGAAAAGCCTGGTCTAATATGAAGTTGACATACCATCTTGTCAAACAATCCCATTGCCTAATTAGAAAATTTACATGGCTAAAAATCCAAAATTAACATGGAGAAATTGCTCTATTCATGTCTGACAACTTTGAAATAGAACCGGTCATATTTTAATTTTTCTAATGTTGTAATGAGCCGTCAAATATTGTGATTATAATCACTATAATCATCATGCTTAATTCACGCTATCTTTTGAATTAAAGGATTCAGTTCAATATAATTTCATGGAATCAGGCATTGTCAGTTGGCAATAATTGACAGTAGAGGATTGCTCCTTTTCCCTCTTTACCATCTGAAATATAGGCCGTCTTTATTTCCTGTGGATTTTCTAACTTTCTAACAGAACCAAAAAAATGGTTCTGCTTTTTTGAGACGACTAGCTTTGATTAGTTTGATTTGTTTTGCATTCCAGTGCATGGAAATGACAGTATTTTTAATAACTTAATACCATAATAACTATACCATAGTCATAACATTCATCGTAAAAATGAAAAAATGTGCACTTCATTCATACATTTCGCGACTACATTATTAGTTTAGTCACATGTGACTGAAGGAAACTTTGCTTAAATATATATGGGAAGATTCTGAATGGTTTGGGTGGAATAAACTCCACACATACCTGTCTTTTCTCGCTTGAACTACCGCTCATAAACCTCTAAAGACTTAAATTGGATTATATTTATTTACCTTCATTTTGTTGTTACAAATAGAATAAACTCTTGAGGCATAACCTTTTTTTTCTTCTCTTTTGCACGAGAGCAGAGCTGGCAACTATATGCTTTTTCTGAACATAGTCTGCAAAGGTTGAACAGAGGTCATCTTCTTTGAAGCCACCCATGGACAAAGATGCTGAAAATGACAGTTAGCGGTGTGCTTTGTGAATGGTCGCTGGAAGTCTCCGCCGACACAAAGGAAGGACCTCTCTTCCAGTTGAAAAGTATCAGCTGGGCAGGCAAAAGCGGTGGCCACAATGAGAGATTTTACTTTCTATTTATTTAAAGTTTAGAGTCTGGCTTTTAATCAGACCGTCAGCATTAAGCATCAAATGGCTTGTGATGATTTATGCCTTGACGAGCTGTCACAAATGACCTGGAGCATTATGTCTTTTTCTATAGATGGCCAGGAACTCTCCCCGTTTTTTTTATTTGCTTGTGTGCAGCTCTTGTTGTTTTGCGTTCTGAGCCGCCGCCCGGTTAAGGGTACGCTCGCGCACATGAAAGGAAAGACACGGCGGTGTATTAAAACAGAAATCAAACACACTCAGTTTGCTCACCTGGACCGAGAGTTTTCCTACAGGCATTAGTAAACAAAGAGGATCGCCTGTCAAGGAAAACACGTGATGGCGTTTTTCACCGCAGCCCTGCGCAGCGGCTGATCTCTTTACCCACAATCCTCTCACCCTTGCGGCTCAGAAGTATGCTCACCCCATTCATTTTTAGAAGCTTGGGAGAAATAACAATGACTTTTGTAAAATGATAATAATTTTTTTTTTAAAAAGCAGCAAGTTGCTGATGGTTTATTCACATTAATGGCCCATAAATATGCCTGGTTGGTCAACAAATTTAATTCTAAATTTCATGCCAAAAAGGGCTATACAAAAGTTATATGCAAGAATAATTATTAATAATAGACAATACACGTTAATCTCTGGCAATGTAAAGTATTAACTGCTAGCCTAATGGTTGTGTTTCATAAAGATATTCTCTATTTTAAAATAAATATTTCTAAGAATTATTTTCAGAATTTTTTTAAGGAATATTGCTTTCCCATAATATGAAAATGAAAACACAGAATTTCTGTTACTAGATGTAAGATGTAACATCGATGAGAGACAAATGATCCAGAAGAGGAAAATATCTGTAGTCCCTCAATCTCCCTCCAACACTTTCAGAGGTGATGGCTTTAAATGCTGGGATCCGTGCAGAATCCATCAGGCCCAAACAATCTCCAGATATTAGGTTTAGACGTTTGAAGTGAGAGATTTCTTTTTTTAAAGGACTGAAAGGAAATCTATAAATGTACATGTAATTTGAAGGGTCAGGCTTCAGTAATTAGATGGGTAATCAACTTGTCATAGCGTATCTGTTGGGGGTTTTTCTTCCCTCTTTCTTTCATGCGAGCCCAGACTCGGGCCTTAATAAGAACATGCACATCTGGCCCTGGCGCTGAGCACGCACTGTGTACAGTATAGCGACAAACATACAGCGTATTCCGCGCTTGATGTACTGTGGACTGCGGTCGGGGTGAAATTATCTCAAACTACAAGGTGATCAATAAAACATGAGACTCTTTTGTACTCTCCTCTCCAGTTCAGAAACCTTCAAACATGCCCGAGGCAAGAAGAAGAGCTGGAAAAAAGGGGGTTTAAAAAAAATCTAATTTGTTCTGCTTTTGGAGACAGTCCTTTCAGAGGACTGTGCAAACACTGGTGACTGATATGAGGGATGAACAGGGCAAATCTGACCCCAGCTGACAGATAAACCATATTTCTCTGGGCCTTTTTACATTTTTTTTACAGAGCTGTTATTACAATGAAGGAGTGAGGTAAATCAGTAATACATGGCTCTTATACATTGGCTTGTAAACCCGGACAATAGAGGGGCTCTCTGGGGTCCAGGGGCAGTTGGCAGCTGCCCCGGGTGTGGGGGTGGGGGCCGGGTGGGCTTGTTTGACTCCAAGTGGGCCAGAAAGCCCCCTGTCCCGTTATTAAAAAAGAGAGGAAAAAACACAAGCCGTTCTTCTCTCTAAATCAGTTGGCAACAAGTTTTTAAATGTAGTTTTGTCAGTTATTATAATAAAACGCTGCTGAAATTTTTTACTTATCTCACACTGCCTTATTTAAATTGATCACTTGGACCAGGAGTCCCAAACTCCAGCCCTGCAGGGCCATGGTGTGGCTCCTTTTGTATGTGTCTCAGCACTTTAGTGGATAAAATGAGCCAACACACTGTTTCCAAGACAACCTGCAGACACTGCGGCCTTCTAGGACTGGAGTTAAACCTGCAGACACTGCGGCCCTCCAGGACTGGATTTAAACCTGCAGGCACTGCGGCCCTCCACGACTGGATTTAAACCTGCAGGCACTGCGGCCCTCCAGAACTGGAGTTAAACCTGCAGGCACTGCGGCCCTCCAGGACTGGAGTTTGAGATCTCTGGCCAAGTAACTTAGACTGTCTTTCAACACAAAGCAAAACAGTTTTTCAGAGTTGCAGTGAACCAGGTCCAGGTCACATTTATGATGTGAACTATGTGAAATCTTTGTGTGTTCAGTGTGTGTTTTTGTATTAACACATCCTGTGGGTTTCCTGTCTCTATTTTCATTGATGAACACAAAAGCAAAGTGATTGAATAAAGGCTCAGTCATTTTTAAAGGCAGAAAAGCTCAATGGCCCTTGTTAAGGCAGTAATGTAGATGGGCTCAACATCTCATTCTCTGAGTGCTGAACCATTGTAAATTTCTTCTGCTCATGTCTGTTCTAGACATCAAGATAACACAGATGACTTACACTCGGCTAATTGAGATAATGTTATTTGCCAAGGCGGATAATCAGTGGCAAATAATTAACTATCTAAAATATAAACTATTTGTAATTGAAGCACCACTGTTGCACTTTTACAGCTCCAATGAGAGGTTTAAGCTGAATTTACACTAATAATCCAAAATTGACTATTAGCCTAAACTAGTAGCCTCAAAACATGATTTTCCTCTCTGCGTTTGTCAACTTGATTGTGGGGGCTTGAGGGACATGTGTAGTTGTATTTAGGAAAAGTGCATCTGGTACACAAATTTGTCGGTACTGGAATGTGAAAAGAAACGGTGATTTTACGACCCCGTTTTACAGTTCAGTTACATTTGGTAGTAAAATGTGATCATTTCCATATCAAAAAGCAGAATTTAAAGCTCTCTCTGTACTGTGTAATGGGCGAGTGAGAATGGTTTTGATGTAGCAAAGAAAAACTAAAGAGACGTTCAGGAGGGTCTTTATAGTGGTCCCGTCACTACCTGGAGGTCGTCTCGGTTTTGCCTTAAATATCAGCCAATAAAAGAGTCCCCAAGGGGGTGTGGGAAGCTGTAACCGCTGGTTTTAATTGGGTGTGAAAAGAAACATGGGTCTTGACGAGGTTATTCACACAGTCTGTTAATGACCCCTCCGGCCCTCGGGTTAAGCCCCTTCTCTCTTCAGAAAGGCCAATCACCTGAAGAATTTCCTGTCTGAGTTCAGTTTAACTGCTGGAGATAAAAGCAGGGGGGTTTGGCGAAAGGGGGACTCCCTATGGGGGGGGGGGGGGGGTGTAGAGGTTTATTATTTTTAAGATGATCTAAACACCTGCCCACCCCACCACTCTGCCACCCTGCTATCTCGTAACAGTGAACACCATTAGGCTACTAATCTGAATGCATGACAATTTGTCTCCAAACTTTTTAATTAGTCTGCCATCTGCAGTGAGTAAGCTCATCTGGGTCAGGTGTTATATGGGTGACATCATACCAAGGTATGTGCCCCCCCATTTAAAATGCCCATTTAATCCCCTGAGAGAAATGCCAAGTGGAACTTGAACCCCTCATTTTGGATAATCAGCACTACAAGCCAGGATGTAGCTTCTTGTACTCGCCATGGCAACAAATGAGGCGCTTTTGCGCGAGGCGTCTTTGACTTGCAGCGCTGTTGCGCTCCCTTGTTCCCCTGTGCAGCCAAAGCTCATGTATGATCAATCGATCAAAAATGGGAGATGCGGTTTTTTTTCAAAGTTTTTTAGGCACTACTGCAGTTAAAGTGGTTGTGTCGAAATCTAGATTTCACAACCACAGCATACAGATTTACCAAATGGCCGCTGACACACTGTTAATGCTCTCAGGACATTCATTTTATTTTGACATTTGGACCCAATTTTTTAAAGTCAAGCCTACTCAAATGAGAACAGGGTAAAACCTTGTCACAATGAAATGTCTGTTTTGAGAGCATTAACAGTACTACCAGTGCTAATGTCGCTCTTTAATAGTTGTTTGTCAGCTTTATTAGGAGTCAGTGAAGTTTGCAATGTTGATGCCGTTTGCCACGAGAGGGTGCAGTTTTGGGGGGGCAGGTTGTCATCGTGATATGGTGTAGCTCTGCTCGAGCTGGTTGCCATAGTAACAGGGTGTAGTTTTGATGGAGCAGGTTTCTGTAGGGGGGGCGGGGGTATTTCTGTATTTCCGATTTGGTGGCAGTAGCAAATGGGTGTGGTTGTGATGGGGCAGATTGCCATAGTGAGGGTGTAGAAATGCTTTACCCCCTCAGTGCTGTGCAGGCTGCAGTATTCCTCCTTACTATGCGGCGCTTATATAGCCAAGTGCTCGTCGATCCGCAGACATGGGCAAAGTAGGGGGGCGGAGCCTACTGCCCATTCATCCCTCCCCCTCATTTACACTAACAGCGCCCGAGCCGCTCCGACTGCATCTGCTGCCGGGGCCCATGAAATGAAATATGTCTGTGAAGTCCCTGCCTCCAAACGCCCGTCAGCCAGCACCGCCAGCCCAGAGGCAGAGCCGCTCCCAAAACCCCCTCCTTGTCTTTGATGTCTTTTTCCAAACACACCCCCCCCCCCTCTTTTCAGAAGATAAGATGAAGGATTGTGAAAATTAATGAAAGACACGGAGATGGCGTCTGGCTGCGGGACGCCCTGGCGGAAGTGGTCTGGGGTACGAGCAGGTGCACGCTCCCTGAAGCAGCTGTTTCGGGTACTCAAGATGAGGCATTCCGGCTCCCCCAAGCACTTCATATAATCCTCTCATGCAATTCACCCCGTAATTGCTGAGGTACAAGCTGGCAGGGCCCGTGTCTGTCTACCAGGGCAAAGTCCTCAGCTCCCGCGGATCCACTGTGTTAATTACTTACATGTACCCGGACACGACCGCATCAGAACACTTGGGCCCCGTTTCTTTATTTCAGCGTGGGTGGGTGTGTGAGAGCGTGAGTGCAGGTGTGTGTATATGTGCGTGCTTGTGTGTTTGAGTGCAGCTGTGTGTGTGTGTGTGTGTGTGTGTGTGTGTGTTTGAGTGCAGCTGTGTGTGTGTGTGTGTGTGTGTGTGTGTGTTTGAGTGCAGGTGTGTAGGTGTGTGTGTGTGTGTGTGTTTCATTTCTTACCCAAGGACACTCATTAGAGCACGAGTCCAATCCTGCACATTGGTCAGAGCCCCTGATTGCAGCTGTGGCTTGGTCCGCTGCTCCAGATGAACTCTCGGCTGCGTGGGCTGACTGCTCTGAGACTTTATTGTCTACAAAAGAGCCTTTTCCTCCAAGGACTCGCGCTGTACACTCACAATTAAACGAGGGGGCTGATCCGTGTCTTCCCTTTTGCCTCAGTGTGAATGGCTGCTTCCAAACCATCAGCAGGGCCGCTGCTTTCACCTCTGAAATGACTGAGGTGCTCAGTAAGTCTGAGTTTCACTCCATTCAATTTCCAGCCATTTGTCTCTTTTTGCTTCTTCACTTTCCTTTCTCACTGAGATGACTTCAGGCCCAGGGTGGCTGTTGTCGTTTGACAGTTTGCCACTGAAATAAGTTCTAAAATGTTCCTTGCAAACAAAAAATGAATGAATCGAAGTATAAGCAAAGCAAAACATTATTTTGTCACTTTCATTTCAATCTCTTTCACCTCATGTTCCAAGCATCTATGTGATTATATTGAGCATTATTGAGATTTTTTTATTTGTTATTTTTTGGATTGGTGGAAAAGTGTTCTGCCTGGGATTATCTGGATAAGGGAGAGCTGTGTAGAGCGGGGATACTCAAATGTGGCCCTTGCCAGGGATACTCAAATGTGGCCCTTGCCAGAGATACTCAAATGTGGCCCTTGCCAGGGATACTCAAATGTGGCCCTTGCCAGAGATACTCAAATGTGGCCCTCGCCAGAGATACTCAAATGTGGCCCTTGCCAGGGATACTCAAATGTGGCCCTTGCCAGAGATACTCAAATGTGGCCCTTGCCAGAGATACTCAAATGTGGCCCTTGCCAGGGATACTCAAATGTGGCCCTTGCCAGAGATACTCAAATGTGGCCCTTGCCAGGGATACTCAAATGTGGCCCTTGCCAGGGATACTCAAATGTGGCCCTTGCCAGGGATACTCAAATGTGGCCCTTGCCAGGGATACTCAAATGTGGCCCTTGCCGGAGATACTCAAATGTGGCCCTTGCCAGAGATACTCAAATGTGGCCCTCGCCAGGGATACTCAAATGTGGCCCTCGCCAGAGATACTCAAATGTGGCCCTTGCCAGAGATACTCAAATGTGGCCCTTGCCAGGGATACTAAAATGTGGCCCTTGCCAGGGATACTCAAATGTGGCCCTTGCCAGAGATACTCAAAAGTGGCCCTTGCCAGGGATACTCAAATGTGGCCCTTGAGGCCCATAGTGCTGGTTTTCATTGTTCCCCTGTAATCAGGACTGATTTAAACCTGGGACACCAGGTGAGGTAAATCTCTGGCCAATCAGTGGCATTCATTGATCAATTAACTATCGGGTAGAAAAGAAACCCAGCAGCCCTACTGGCCCAGAGGGTCGGATTTGAGCGTCCCTGATGTGGGGTCATCCCTCTTGTTATGAAAGAAGAGGAAAAGCAGTTTGGTTTGTGTGTGAGCCGAGGCAGGGATGGTAGCGGCTCTCTGAGGGCCAGGCGTGGGTTGGGTCCTCCTCCAGGGCTTTGGAATTAGCGCTCTCGCTAAACAGAAAGAATGTGCTGGAAGAGCAGGGGCCAGGCTGTGGGTTTAAGCTGCCCCCCCCCCTGCCCCCCCATCGTGAGGTCTGCGCTGCCCCTTCACAAAGCCCCAGGGATGACACAACTCATTGATGCATCTCTTTCATTAGCATTTTAGCAGCTTGCCTCACTAGTTTCAGAAGAAATCCGTCATGAGAAAACCGAAGAATGTGCTCCATTTGCATGATTCTGTGCCAGAATGCAACCCCCCCCATTGGTCATTGTGATCTGTCCCTGAGTCTAAAGCTTTCCCAAGAAAATCACAGAAATCATATGAGAGAGAGCGAGGGGGGGGAGAGAGAGAGAGAGGTGGGGGGGGGGAGAGAGAGAGGGGGGGGGGGGGGGGAGAGAGAGAGAGAGGTGGGGGGGGGAGAGAGAGAGAGGTGGGGGGGGGGGAGAGAGAGAGAGGTGGGGGGGGGGAGAGAGAGAGAGGTGGGGGGGGGGAGGGAGAGAGAGGTGGGGGGGGGGAGGGAGAGAGAGGTGGGGGGGGAGGGAGAGGGAGAGGGAGAGGGGGGGAGAGAGAGAACTCGAAAACAAAGGTGTATGTTAATGTGACATTCGTATACATATTTTTTATCTGAACAGTATCGTAGATTTTGCTCTCAAAATAGGTTTATATCTTTATATTTTTTAAGAGACTATTTGGTTTTTGAAGAAACTAGCAACTAAGAACTGTTCTTGTGAGAAAATTGTTTATGTTTAAGTTATACTTTTTCAGAAAAATGTACATTAAAAAAAGTACAGAAATGCCTCCTAAAATACTATTTAGAAAATTAGTCTATAGTCAGTGCTTTCTAAAGAAAAACTCACATTTAAACATGAAGATTGTTAAATAAGAAAAAGCACTTGGTCAATGGTAACAAAATGTGCTTAAATTTACAATCGAGTGTTTCCGATTCAAACTTTTGTATTCCCCCCACTGAACCTTGTATCTTTGCTAATCTTGGCGAATGCCCTTAAACACAAATAAGAAAGTAGTAAAAATCAAATTTGCATTGAAAAAGAGCACAAGGCTGCCTAATCCAGCCCTGCTTAAACCGGGGTTGTTCATTCAGTCACTTTGAGCTTTGAATGCCACAGTAAGCACCTGCTACAGATCTTTCCTTGTTCCAAACATGTAGTGCTAATGTGTGTAGAAAGAGGTGTAATTATCAGCCTAATACGCTGCTTTCATTACGCACAACTAATCTGTGATTTTATTTACCATTGTGTCTGAAGCCCCGGGGTATATTCACTTCCCTTATTGTCTATCTGACCACTGCTTCTTTTCCTAATGTTGCAAACTTTTTGCCGGGCCTTAAAATGTGTGTATTATATATACAGATTATATATGTGCTTAACTATTAACTGCCTTTACTTGGTAAAAATAATATATGATGAACTAAGTCTGCATACATTGATGATTATCTACAAATGAAAACATTCCACATCTGTCATTATATAAGGACTTGATTAAATGATTAACTGCATTTGCTATTTTTCCACGCTAGTGTCTTTGCATTCTGAACAACAACAAGAATAATAATGATAATAACAGAAAAAAATAGAATAATAATAGCAACAATGTTGAATTGGAGATCAGTGATTGGTTGCTGACAGTAGCGGGTTTGCTAGCCTGGCTCTCGAGTGGTTATTGTAGTGGTCTTCCATTAATTATATAGGTAAACCATTTTGCCGTGGAGAAGAGCTAAAGTTCTCCTCCTCTTTCTCTGCCTGTGCTCGTCTCAGACTGTTGGCTAACGCTCCTCCTAATCCTGCTTTGAGCTGATGGGAACCTCTTTTATTCTACCTCTGGAGTTTGGGGGGGGGGCAATCTCCTTATTCACTGCAGCGTCTTGTCTCCGTGGCCGTGACACGCAGAACACCCCTGCCCCTCCAACCCCCCACCCCCCCACCACCAAACCGCCCCCCCCACCCCCACCCTGATTAATGGCCGCTAATTAGCAATGTTAATGACCAGGTGTCCGAGAGCAGGCCAGCTTCTCTCAGCATGGAAGGCGCTTCTCATTGAGAGGCCCCTGCAAATCCATTCCCAGTGACCCCCTCAGCTGCCAGCCCCCCTCCCTCATTACTCCGGGGAACGGCGGGGGAGTGGGGGGGGTGCCAGAGCCTAAGAGCCGGCTGCAGCCCCCCGTTTCCACCCCAGATTTGTATTAATTAAGGTCAGAAATGGCCAAGACTGTGGGGTACACTCAGAGGAGGGGTTGCAACCCTTTCAGTGTTGCCACATCGCTTGCCCCCCCCCTGGGGGGACAGGCACAAGGAAACGAGGAGAGGGCGAGGGAGCTTGATTCCAAAAAGCAGTCTGGAGGTGGTTTAAAGGAGAGAGAGAGTGAGAGAGAGAGAAGAGGGAGCGAGGACAGACAAGCGAGAGAGAGAGCGAGAGAGAGAGCAGGTTCAACTCACCAGCACCAACCCACTGCAGCCGTGTTTACAGTCTTTCCACAACGCATGTGAAATGCTGCAAATAATAGTGACATGGTCCGTGTTTTTAAAGTATCATATTTAATATTTGGTCGCATATCCTTTGCATGCTGTTACTTCCTGAAGTCTGTGACCCATCAATATAAAAAAAACTCAATATTTTATTTTCAGGTACTGTTACAAGCGATACTATAAGCTCTCTGCATTTGAATTGATCTCTATGGGAATTGGGGGGGTGAGACTAGATTAAACTGTAAATTACACTGGTACAGTATGGAAGACATGGTTAGTATTGTTTGTAACAGTACCTGAAAATAAGATATTGAGAATATTTTGATATTGATGGGTCACAGACTTCAGAAAGTAAAGCAAAGGATATGTGACCAAATATTAAATATAATACTTTCAAAATATGTTTGATCCAAGGGTTCACATACTTTTGCCAACAAAGCATTTAATGTTGGATAATTTTGCTCAATAAATAAATGATAAAAGAATAATGTTTTGTGTTTTTTGTTGAGCTGGGTTCACTTTATCAAGTTTTAGAACTTCGATGAAGATTTGGTCACATTTTGGATCGAATTTATGCAGATATACAAAAAATTCTAAAGGGTTCACAAACTTTCGAGCAGCACTGTATATATATTCCAACTGAGATGATGGACTATCCCATCAACTTATCTGATGCATCAGTGATTTTACTGAAATTTGAACTGAGAAAAGGAATAGATGACTATAATAATACTAAATTATATTTGTGAATTTTTCAATATTTTTTATATTTGGAGCTTTATATCGCCACCATGTGGTCTGATTGGGCTAACCTGTAGGGCTGAAGTCTTCATATGACTGTTAATAGACCTACCAAGTTTCATAACTTTCTGTCAAACGATTGTGGAATTATTAGCATTTTAGTGATAAGCCACGCACACTGAAAATGTATTGGCTCGTCATTCGGCCATTTTCTGACCTAGGCCTGAGAATGCCTGTATGAAGGCACATGAGATGAGTCAAAATACCAAATTCTGGGCAAATTGATACAATTTTGTAGGAGTAGCAGCATATTAAGTGTTTTGCAAAAAATTCTAATTAGCGGAAAATCCAATATGGCGGACTTAATGGGTCCTTGAGGTAAATTTTTTTCTCATGAGTAGAGAAACCTGTACACTAAATTTTGTGACTAGCTCAAACGGGGCGCCGGAACTGGGCGTGTGAATGTCATATTTTTGTCACGTACTATAGCGCCACCAGGTGTTCAATCTGCGTCACAATTTAAAGGATCCAAGAGTTCTGCCATCCCAACAACCCTCCCAAGTTTCTCAGCACCATACCAGCTCATGGCTTTTTTAGATGAAAGGGGAGGAAAAGAAAACAAAGAATCCGAACAAAAACAATAGGGTTCCAGCTGCTGCGCTTAAATGTTAGAAATTTAAATGTTAGAGAAACATAAGTGCATCCAGATTAATATGAAAATTAGTACGAGACGTGGCTGACATAGTTCCATGCTTGTACACAAGTAATACCCAGGCCAGTGAGTATACTAAACACTGTTCATATGGTCCAGTTCCTTGCTTGTACACAAGTAATTTAGTGTGTGAAACAACTGTTCATTAAATGATGTGTCTTCACACAAAGAGGAGAGGAGTGACGAAAGAGCACCTGCCTGGTCCTGGAAGATGGGGGAGGGGCGTTATGCGCACTTCTTTTTCAGTGCATTGTGGGATACGTATAGCTCCGTTTCGGATATGTCAGACACATGCTGGCTTTGGTGGAAGGAGCAAAAATGCATTGAATTGGAACCATTCCTCTCATACTGCCCGGTACTCTTTACAAACCCTTTGAATAGTGGTTCTTTGGAATGTTTTTTTATTTTTATTCAAAGTTTGTGTTTTAGAATTCCTTTGCTTTCAGTTACCAGTAGTGATTGTTACATCAGCATTCAGTTAAGAACATTCTAATCGCATACAATGGGGGAAATAAGTATTGGACACGTCAACAATTTTATTATCAAACATATTTCCAATGTAGCTATTCACATGAAATTTTGACCAGACATTGGCATGAACTCAATAAAACTACACAGCTAAAGAAATTGTAACGTTCCAATTCTTTAAAAAAGTTATGTGCAATAAAGTGAAATGACACAGGAAAAAAGTATTGAACACGCTAAATTAAATGTGGTAGAAAAGCCATATTTTTTATATTTGGTTGCATATCCTTTGCATGCCATGACTTTATGATATCTGTGACCCAACAACATCAAAAGGCTCTTGATATCTTATTTGCTGGTACTCTTACAAGCGATACTATAACAGCTGTGCATTTGAATGGATCTCTATGGGAATTGGGGGGTGAGACAAGATTTTGCTGTAAATTACACTGGAACAATATAGAACACATGGTTGGCTAAGTGGCTCTAAGTCATCAAGGGTCTGATGTATTAAACAAGCCTTTAACCATCACTCTGCTGCCAGAAATACAGTAGATATGGATGGATAACTTGAAGGGTTTCTTCTCCTGACTTATTTTTCCATAGAGTTCAATAGGAAAATCTGTCAGGAGAAACAACCCTTAAAGTGATCCTTCCATATCTACTGTATTTCTGGCAGCAGAGTGATGGTTAAAGGCTTATTTAATACATCAGACCCTTGATGACTTAGAGCCACTTAGCCAACCATGTGTTCTATATTGTTCCAGTGTAATTTACAGCTAAATCTTGTCTCACCCCCCAATTCCCATAGAGATCCATTCAAATGCAGAGCTGTTATAGTATCGCTTGTAAGAGTACCAGCAAATAAGATATCAAGAGCCTTTTGATGTTGTTGGGTCACAGACATCATAAAGTCATGGCATGCAAAGGATATGCAACCAAATATAAAAAATATGGCTTTTCTACCACATTTAATTTAGCGTGTTCAATACTTTTTTCCTGTGTCATTTCACTTTATTGCACATAACTTTTTTAAAGAATTGGAACGTTAAAATTTCTTTAGCTGTGTAGTTTTATTGAGTTAATACCAATGTCTGGTCAAAATCTCATGTGAATAGCTACATTGGAAATATGTTTGATAATAAAATAGTTGACGTGTCCAATACTTATTTCCCCCGTTGTATTTGTGATCTTACACCGTAATGTAGTGTTTGAGTTACAGACGTCTCCCATTCATTAGAATTCTTTTTTATGGTAGATGAAAGACAGGCGGGATTACACTTGAGGTTCAGGCATCATTCATACCTATTAATTCAGATTTTACTGAAACAAAGAAAGTTCCTCATTCTCGGCTTCACAACCAACGAGCACTTAAGGCCTGGAATAAATGGTTCGGAAAATGTAAAAGCTGCCCCAATTTCCCATCACCATCTTGATATAGGAGGAGTAACACATCGAGCGACCCGCAGTCAGTTAGACCCTCTTCAATTACTTCCCCTTGCATTTAAAGTGTTCATTAAGCAACAGGATAATGCTTTAGAAACGTTTCAAATAAACTTTTATTTAACAAATTTATAAACAGAAAAATAATAAAATGTAATTTTGATGTAAAGTAAGTAATTTGTGAACTTGAAACCTGAGGGCATGGAGAATCTATTGTGTACATATTCATGTTCACCTCTGATTGGCAGCCTGCTAAATGGGCACACATCTGATTGGTTTAAATGTTAATCACTTTGGCTCCAAAAGACCAGCTCTAAATTTTTCTGCTGTGGGCAACTTGACAGCTTTGTTCTTTTCAGCATAAAAAAAAAGATTCCGTCATATTCCGTGTGTGTAATGTCATATTCCGTGTCTGTAATGACATATTCCATGTGTGTAATATAATTTCCGGTGTGTAATATCATATTCCATGTGTGTAATATAATTTCCGTGTGTGTAATATCATATTCCATGTGTGTAATATAATTTCCGTGTGTGTAATGTCATATTCCATGTGTGTAATGTCATATTCCGTGTCTGTAATGACATATTCCATGTGTGTAATATAATTTCCGGTGTGTAATATCATATTCCATGTGTGTAATATAATTTCCGTGTGTGTAATATCATATTCCATGTGTGTAATATAATTTCCGTGTGTGTAATATCATATTCCATGTGTGTAATATCATATTCCATGTGTGTAATATAATTTCCGTGTGTGTAATATCATATTCTGTGTGTGTAATGTCATTTACGTGATGTAGCTATTAAAATGATGATTTTGATTGTGCAGACTTCTTAATCAGACTTCCTGAAGAGTAATCAAAAGCCATTCTTTCAGTTAACGTAAGCTCTCCTCCACAGGTGTCAGACTCAGTCCTGCAGGGCTGCAGTGTCTCTGCTGGTTTTCAGTGTGTTTCAACGCCAGGGATTAATTTAAGTTTTTGATTGGCTAAAGAGGTCACACGTCTTGTTCTCAAGGCCTTAATTGGCTGCTGATTGAAAGGAAATCAAATACCTGCAGACACTGCGGCCCTTCAGGACTCCCTTCAGGTGTTTGACACCCCTGCTGTACTCCAGGTCAGTCTTGCTGTAATTCGCGGCTAGAAACCTTGTGCTGCTGGTGAACAGAGGGGATCTTACTCTACCCCACGACTGCTCAATACGCACCCTGTAATCAGATTTTTACAATCATTTTGGATTTTCTACACTAATGTATTTCTATTTTGTCTGTCACTTTGGATAAAAGCGTCTGCTAAATGACTGTAATATAATGTAATGTATTTGAGATTGAGGCAAGTATCATGACTATCCTGATAATGTAACTATGACATTGGGTAAAATCACAAGTGAATTATTGTACTATTCTATCATTTCTTCCATTTATTCCAGCTCTAACTCGATGGGGCCGGGATGGAGGATCTGAGGTACTTTGGTGTCCTTGGGTTCATGGATCCATTTGGCGTTCTGCCTCCGGAATCGCAGCGGTGAATTACGGTTCCCGTTACCTACGCCATGGAAGGACACGGGGTGGGGGTGGGGGGGGGGGGTTATGAAACCACAGCCTTTAAACAAACAGCCAGCTTGGATTTCTTGATAACGAGGGGGGGAGGGGGAAGGGGGGGGGGGGCGTGGCTACTAAGACGGGCGGGTGGATTGCCGTCCGGTCTTGGGTGGAGAGTGGGAAAGTGGCGTTTATCACACGATGTGCCGCGCTGCTCCGGTTCCCACACACTCTGGTTACATCATTACCCGCTTCGGACGCCCGGCGACCAATGGCGCCCCTGGGCCGCGGTCAGCTGACCTGGCCATGAAAAACATGGCGGAAACCCTACCCCGGCGATGGGGTTTCAGTCAGAGGCCTCTGATAGCCGTCCTCCTCTCTTCCTTCACTGCAATTTTCAGATTCTGTTTCACCTTTGCTTTCATGCTAAGCTGCTCCACCCCAGAGGCTGCTGGGAGTTTGGGAGCTGCTGGCAGCGACCCCTGTGACTCAAGGGCTGCCTCCCAATCCTCTTACCTTCATTTTAACTGCCTTTTACCTACCTCTTGTCTATCTGTTACCTGCCTTTTTCCTGTTTGTTGGAAATTGTCCTGCAGCCCCCTGACAGCACCTGGCCTCTACAGGAATGGGTTAAACCCGGAAAATCAACAGGCTGTGCTTTCCCAACACTCTGCCAAACAGGAGCAAAAAGGGCTTTTCTGAAATCCTGGATTTTCCTGTTTTTACTCAATTTCTGTAATAAATTGTCCACTTTATTGTCCTGGTTAGTATGTTATATCCAGATTGTATGCTGGAACGAAATGATTCATTTTTTTAAACATTTTTTTTAATCACTTGGAATGGGAATACTTCTATGACATGACTATGAAGGCAAGACTGCAACATATTAGGAAGGGGATTATTTAGTGTATCCCATTCTGTGCTAGTTTAGGCTTCCAAATAAGCACAAATAATTGCTTAAGCAGTGCTTGCTTTGAATGAGTGAGGTCCACAGTTACTGGGACCAGCAAATAAAACTGTTTTTCTGAGATAAAGTGAGGCTCAATAACCACTAGAGGGCAGCAGAGAACAATATGAATGGCTTATTATGACCATTTCTTCCTGTCCCAGCCATTGACTGATTTGGTTGCTCATTTGAATATATGACCTGTTTTAAAGGGGGGTCCAGGTGGGCGTAACTCTTAGTCCGGATTGCAGTTACGAAGCTAATCAACCTATGGAAATGGTATCTCCAGAGAACCAAAATGCAACAAAAATGCACTTTAAGATGAGAAAGTGGGGGAGACCATTTAGTTCATTATGTAAGGTGGCAGAGTCACAACCCCTATATACGAACCCCCCACCCCGACCAGGGGTTCCATTCCCGCTATGGCACTTTCTGTAGTGCGCTTTGTAGCCCTCTCTGCTTTCCCCCATCCAAATAAAGTAAAACATACATAAATACTGACTGTTTACTCTCCTTAAAAAAACGAAACAAAAAGGGGGCGGGGAAATAGAGATATTTTCTGAAGCCCTGATTATACAGCCAGTTTATTTAAAAAAAAAATGTAATCGAAAAGAAAGTGCTACATCACATTTAATATTTTTTTCAATGTGTAATCTGGGGTTAACTGGTGGATGTGCAGCATAAAAGGTGTGATTTGATATTGAGAACTCCGGGCACCCCACCTGGTTCATAATGGATTTACGCCACAAATCTCAGTCTCAAGGGGTCCGGGGGTTGCTTTTTTGAGGTTAATCAGGAATAGCCCAGCTTGCAGACCAGCGTCTTATTTGCGACACACAACTTGAACACTTGATGCTGAAAGAGTAATATTAGCGGGTTATAATCTCCTGGTAATAATTCAGCACTCTGGAGTCTTGACACACGGCATAATCAAAACAGGCGGTATCAAAGGGCAGGCGAGGATTACCCAGCGTGACTCTGCAGCAGATATTAGACAAAAGTCCGGCGCGGGAGTCTTATGAGCACCGAGACTGCTAATAACCTGCCCTTAAATCTATATCGGTTGTGCGCAGTCTAGCCAGCAGGCTTAAAGGAAGCACAAGTGTGTGCCTAGGACTCATTTTCATCTGTTTTTATGCACGGAACGGCCCGTTTTTTAATTCTGCATTTGTTTTCCTACTGACAGACAGTTTTACATTCTCTCAGAAACAAGTTGATTGTAATTTTGTGAATACAATATGTATTTAAAATATATAAAAGTAATAAAAAAAACTAAAGGGATTTGGAGATGGTTTTGGTGGTCAGTGAGATGTTAACGAGTGAGTGACAAGCCTCCCGGTAATTAGACGTGAAACCCGATCGCAGGGCTCTACCGTAACCTCAGGCGCTGTATCTGACCTTGATGCATCTCACGCCACTCTGACCCAGAGGGAAAGGGGATATGGCTGAAAAAGCGGACCCCGCAGTCCATAACCCCAAATTATACGAACACAGGTTCACAGCCACCTCCTCGCTAAGCTGCAGGTGCCTCTCGTCTCGCAGAAAAACATATTTGTCTGCCCTTCTGCTCAGTCCGTGTATCCGTGGCGGATGTTGAGATGGTCAGTGTATTTGAGCTGACATATCCAGCAAGCTTTAAATACATTAAAGACAACGGAGAAAACGTGAATAAACTGTCCTGATGTTGTATGATTGCCTCTGTGTGCGCATTGGTTGTTGTGTGTCTTGGAAAAAATATCTTCTTAAAAGATTTGGAGGAAAATATACCAATAGATTTTAGCCAACATTTTATGAACCCATCTCAAAATAAAATGCGTGCAAAAGGGTCATTTGACCTGTTTGATTTAAAGATGGCAGATCCGATCCTGTTCGTGAAAACTAATCACAGGTAAGCTCACTTTAAGTGAGGATTAACCTGATTCCCGCTGATAGAATACTGCACATGTTGCATTGATGTATTTAATTGATAATGAACAGGGACATAGAGTTGGCTCTTTATACAGTTTTGCATGTGATTTTTCTCAGAACGGCTTGGTAAAACCCCTGCCTTTTTCTCTAAGGAACCTCTTCCTCAAGACTTAAACGGGGGGAAAACGGGTTTTGCATCTAAACGCTTTTTACCTCTGAAGGTTGGCCCTTAAACTTTTCTCATTTGAGTGTGCAGGCTGAACATCGGAGCTTTACATTACATATTTTCATCCTAGTTTTCTCTTTTTCCATGTTTCTTGCCGACACCAGCACCTTTTTGACGGTGACACGTTTGTGCACAGGGCTTTTTTCATATATAAATATAAACCATCCCTGAAATTAAGTTTATAGTTGGCCTCTTCTTTTAATATGCGTGTGATGTGCCTGATTCAATACATTTTCCACGTTATTCCTCATAATGGCCTTCTGTGTAGGATTCAAACACACTGAATCTGTGAACGTCGCACACATTTAAATGTGTACTTGATGCTCAAATTGAATCTAAGTGAAAGTGCCTTCAACTATGAGCACAGCTTCTGCTTAAAGGTGGCTCTTACATGGTCTTAAGTAATACGAGACTCCCTAAGCCAGCGGAGACTTAAACATCCCTCCGTACCTGCCGGCCAGAACCCACAACTTTGGCATTCACAACAGCTATTTTCCCTCCATTCACTTCAGTGTTGACAGTCTGAACCCTGTAACCGTTAGAACACACGTACGTTTGCACTCCCCTGGATTACAAGGTCATGAATCTGTTATTGTTTTTCTGTTTTTCCTCTGTTATTTTTCAGGTCTTAATTGTGGTATTTTTTTCTTGTCAGTGTTCTAGTGGGGCCTTCCAATAGACCTTCAGAAATTTAAAGGCTGTGCCAAAGTTTGCGATCTCGTTTGTGCGCATCTATCCTTGCACATTATTATTCGTTACAAAGACTCGCAACTTTTTTCTTCTTCTCCTACAGCCAAGGTTTTCTCGCTAATTCTACATTCGACTGCCTTTGAAAATTCAGCTTTGTTGGATTCTGTATCTCAGCTGAACTATGATGACTGTTGGAATTAATGAAACAAATATATTCTTCCGTTCTTAGTCTCATTAAATAAGTTGTGATAGATTATGCAGTTGTCTCACTTTTGTAAAGAATATTTGAATAACCATTTCCATTCAGACTCTATTTGCACATGTAGAGCTGTCATTTTAATTTCAGATTTATTGATGAGATTTTCCATAAATGCATTTTCTCTGTACATATCATCGGTCATAACATTCACTTGATATAATGAGACCATTTCAAAGTAAAATCTCACACCTGAACACCTCACAGTCTACTATAAACTGATATGAAGCACAACAAATATTTTATGCGTGCATTTATAGTAAATTTGTCTGTTCTTGACCTAAGCCAAAAGGTAACCCATAATTTTCACTCTTCATATTTATAATCATACATTTGGCTGCTGTGATGAGGTAGATTCAGCCTTTGTAATGCTAACAAGTGAAAACTAATTTTCCGCGTTTTGTCATTATAAATATTCCGTGTAAAACATTAGATTAAAGAGTTAGTGTGTTTGTTTCCTGTCTGTTCACTGCTTAGTGATGCAGAAAACACACACGTTGTGTTGCTTTTTGTTTTCTGGCAAAAACTTTTTTTTGATTTTGTGTTCTCCGGTGCTGGTTTACGATCGTCACGCCCGGCGGAAATCAATCAATGCTGTTCCTGAAGTGGAGAGATTATGAGCAGTTTTCCTTCACCAGCTGTGATGGTGGCTTTTAAAACGGGCTAAACCAATCAATCAAACGCGTTAAGGCCGTGGGACCAATTCTTATCTCCTAAGTCTAAGACACAGAAATGTTTGTACTTTGATAACCTCGCATTTTATGGGTGCGATGCACTCGTGTGTCTGTCGTTTGAATGCAGAGGCACACGGCTTTCACACAAGTGCCCTGATTTGCTGTGACATTTGATCGGTCTCAGATAATTACTTAAATTATCTGAGACCGATCAAAATGAGTGAATTTCGAGCTGTGGTGCTGAGCAGTGCCAGGCGTCTGTGTGCATAGACTGGGTACAAGTCCACTTGTAAATCTTTTTTAAAAGATAATTTCTTTGAACCTAAACAATTATGTAAATTCTCTCTTTTTTTTATTCTATGGGATTTTAGCAGGAGTTATTAGCACTCGTTGGCGTCATGTTGACAGTCTTCCAAGTTCCTGCATCATGAAAGCCAGTTCCCACGTTCCTGAGACGGTGGGGGGGGGAGGGGGGGTGCACGTGAGAAGAAGCTGGCAAACCCTTCCATGCAAAAATGAGGGAGGGGGGGGGCAAGATAGACACTGTAAAAGTCCAGCACAGGCTGTTTATCTCGTTCACCTGGAAAATTTGTGGGTGTATAAATGCGTTTTAAAAAGTCTTTGTGGTTATAAAATCTGCGCTGATGTTATTAGATGAGCTGATCAGTTTCAGCAGTAAATGAATGGAGGGATTGTGAGGCTGGTTGGGGGGGGGCAGCAGAGTCACTTCACTGAATGAGGGGTCAGGTGGGGTCAGGTGACCATGAGTCAGGTGGGGTCAGGTGACCAGAGGCAGATCCAGTTTGCAGTTGATCACCTGTGTGAAGCTCTGCGTCCTCTGTGGCCATTTTTAAGTTTTCATGTACGTAAGGCATTGCTTGTTCACCTCTCATTAAATTTCTCGTTGATTCTTTCAGTTTTTGAAATGTGCTGGTTTGCAATTTGGGAGTTTTGTCTTTTTCCAAACGCTAGGAGGCTAGGCCATATTGCCAAAATATGCTGGTTTGGTTTTTGACAGTAAATAATCACGCCCTCATTTGGACTTTAGAGTCTCGCTGGAATGTTTGTTATCCTCCTTAGAGCTGTAAGGTAGCTTCTCAGGTGTGCCACCGGTGTGCTCAGGTGTGTCCCCGTGGCCAGACGGATTCGGGCAGCGGGTGTGGTCGCGCAGCTATGATCCCTCACACCATTGAGATGGGGGCAGCGAGCCAGCAGTTTGCGGGTGCTATTCTTTTCGGAGGTGGCTGGTCGCACCCTTTCCCACCGCGGTCCCCTGGGGAAGGGCGATCCTCCTCTCTCTGTCTGGGGCGTCCTGTAAATGGTACTGTTGTCTGAGCCCCTCTCCCCCGAGGCCTCCCCGGCCCCTCCCCGATCTCCCCAAAGACCGCAAACCCTTCCTGTCCCATTGACCCAACGGAAGAATAACTTGATATCAACATGTAAGGCTTCCGTTTAGATTTTCTGCCATTGTTCTCCTGTAACCAATAGGGGTCATAAAATCTGTGGAACAACAGAGAGGTGAGGAGCACCTAGTCACCATCACCACAAAAAAGCACTTACCCTTAACCGCAACACATTCTCAGCGTTAAAAGGAAAGGAAATTAGAACTTGCTCCACATGTGTGTATTTATCTATTACAATTTTTCCATATAAGATGGCCATTTAAAATTTTTATTATTATTTTGAATACGTAAGTCTGCAGGATTTTGTAAAATTGGTTGATGCTGTCAGGAATTGGAGTCTAGACTTCAATTGAAAGGTTAATTACATATTTGACCCTAAACATTACAACGGGAAAGATAAACCTGTTTCCAATTTTATGGCAATGCCACTTTTACTGGTGAGGGGGATTGTCGTGGTCGTAAGCTTTTTTTGGAGGGGGAAAGTCGCTAAAACATCGTGAGCAGATAATGGGAGCAAATGGGAGCGAATCGTTGATTGGAGGAATGCAATTTAAATTCTAACTTAACCGGTAACAAAGGCTTGATAAGCTAGCTTGAATTTTGATGTGCCGCTGTGGTGATACCTGAATGAATGTAGATTGTATTCTTGGGGTTGGGTGCTTGTGTGTGTGTGTGTGTGTGCGCACGCGCACGTGTGTGTGTGTGTGTGTGTGTGCATGTGCATGCATGCGCGAGTGTATGCACATGGTATGTGTGTCTTTATGCAATTGTGTGCATGCATGAGTGTGTACCTGTGTGTGTGTGTTTGTGCATTAGTGTTTGTTTGCATGTGTGCATGTGTGTGCTTGTGCATTAGTGTTTGGGCATTAGTGTTTGCATGTGTGTGTGCGCGCGCATGTGTGTGTGTTTATGCATTAGTGTTTGCATGCGTGTGTATGCGTGTAAGTGTATGTATGTGTGTGTGTGTGTGTGTGTGTGTGTATGTTTGTTTGTATGGGCATGTAGAATATGTGTATATTTAGGTTTTCTTTGGTGGAGTAGGGTCTGTGCAATGGGTTAACATCACATTACTAGATTTTAAGATCACTGAATACTGACGCAATAAAACCAATGTATCAAAGCTGTAGTTTCATCAGTTTAAAAAAGGAAGATTGATGAGCAGGTTTATGGCTGTCTGTGCTTAAATGGACATATTTGATTGATTGTCAAAATAGGTTACTAATATCAAGGCATAATTTATGTTGTGGCTTTATGAATTGATATTACTGTTATTTTAGGTTTTTTAAGCGGCTTAGCTTGTATTAAATGTGCGGATCATCAAATTGCATTAAATGACTCCAATGGAAATCAAAATTATTAACATCCATCCAAACAAGATTGGTTTGACGGTCACAAATTTATAAACAGGAAGCAAAACCTCACAATCAAATTAGTCACATGCACATAAATCCTCTTGATGAGCAGGAATCTCTGGTTTATGACAAGAAGTATTTAAAAAAAATAAAATATTTTAAAGTTGACAGAAACTAGAATTAGTAAAATATGTCAATGCAACGAGGCTGCCCTGACAGGCTTGCAGAAAATTGAAATTACTCTACCTGCCAAGAAAAAAGGAGAAGCAGACAAAATAGTTACAAGTATTTACAGGCGGAAGCATACGTGTGACACTAAATCCAATTCATCAAAGAATACAGAAAACAAGACGTCATGGAACGAATTAGCATTAGTGTGTAAGGCAGAGCAACCTGACGCAAGTCAGAAACTCTATGGGGTCCTGACTGTATGAAAGTAAAATAGAGGAGCAGTGGATTATGCAAAGTCGCTTAAATCTGACCTGAATGATTAGCTGTTAACAAGGCTGATCCTGTGGAGCGCTTCCTCGTTGTCCGGTATACTCCTAAGGCCCAGGAGCTGGTCCAGCTCATTCACCCAATAACAGGTTTCATAACTTCAGCATCAGGTCAGTGCTGCTCAACAACAATAGAATAGAATCTATTCTATTCTATTTATTCTTGTTACTTTTATTTTCCTGTGAGGGAACTTCAGTTGTAGTTGCCAGCAATAATAAAAAAAGGCATAGACAGTGGAGCAGACCCACAAGACACAAACAAACATGTTAAATAAAGACATTCAATTGAATCAGATGTTTTATATTAAAGTGAAGGTATGAGTGGAGTGATAGGTTGTCATCTGCATCAGGCTGAAAGTTTATTTGGAACGGTCCTTTCTGGAAAGTGAGATTGTTTGTGTCATTTTAATGAAGTGGAAATTTTATTTGGAACATTCCTTTTGCTAACGGTGGATAAGGACAGTTATGGAAAGGTGGGTTAAGTATATGGATCCGTTCATTGAATGCATCTCAGAGTGCTGTTCCGTCTGGAGAGAATGGTTAGTGGTTAGTCTCAACATATCTCAGTTTGAAAAAAAATACAACAGCCTTTTCGATTATTAAATATTCAAAAGATGAAAGAGCCAGTACTTAGCGTGCCGTCTCTCACGTGAGGAGTTTGGTGTTTGTAGTTTGTTCGTTGGGTCATGAGTGGCTGCCCCCTGGGCTGATTAACTTGTTTTTACCTGCATATTAGATTATGAATAATTCAGTTAGCCATCTGCATGAAGGAAACACCTGCCTCAGGTTAAGAGACACACACCTTAATTATTTAACGTAAACAGTCTGTAGCTCATAATCAAACAAAAGGGATGGTGTGAGAGGACAACGGTCCGCAGGCCGTCCGCCATGTTTCACAACTTTTCCTACAGTGCTACGCTTCGGGCTAGGAAGCCTAGAAACGTCCACCTTATGGAAATAGAGTCAAGTGGGAAGGCATTCAAACTGGATTAAGGCAGCTGGTGCTGACTGATATGTTGAGGGTTTATCGAAGATCGCCAGGGGTTGCAGTGACTGGGTGTAGCTTGTATACAATGTGGAGGCCCTGGTAGTTTCATTCTGTAAACATGTATGAATCGTAATACTGTTTAGTGAGGAGAAGATGGCCGCCACGCCAGATCCCGGGAGTGTCTTGGTGTTGAGGGGCCTTGCCGTAGGGGAGAACTGACATGGTGACAGAACACGATGGCAAGCCCACTCCTTGACTGAAAGACCATCCTTCAGGTATCGGATGCCAAAGTTGAGCTTTCTGGTCAACCAGACACCTCCCTAGAGACCCTCCTGGGCTGAAGGGCTACCTGTACCTCTCTGGCGGAGTCGGTGTCACCTGAGCCAGGATCAAAGTTCTGCTTTTCCTCCATGCTGAAAATGCACACACACATGCACACACACACACACACACACACGCACACACACACACACACACTGTCTCTCTCTCTTTCTCTCTGTTACACACTCACACGCATACTCACACACACTTTTTTTTCACTTTGTCACACATACACACATGCACACACACACACACTCTCTGTCACACTCTCACACACATGCACACATGTGCACACACACACACACACACGTGTATACTCACCCACACTCTCATTCACACACACACACACACACACACTCTCTCTCTCTGTCACACACTCACACACACGCACACATGTGCATACACACACACGCGCGCATACTCACCTACAGTGCCCTCCACTATTATTGGCACCCCTGGTAAAGATGAGTAAAAAGGGTTATAAAAAATTCACCATTTGATATTTTTATTTCTCTTACAAGCGATACTATAACTTATCTGTATTTTAATGGATCACTATGGGGGGGGGGGGGGGGGGCTAGGTTTAGCTATAAATTATGCTGGAACAGTATGGAATACATGGTTGGTAAAATGCAGTGGCGGCTGGTGATCTAAATATAGGTTGGGGCGCTAGCATTTCTAAAAAAAAAAAAATACATCTGACTTTGACTTTAAACAGAAAAAACAAGCTACCGTGTGTCTCAGTTGCATAAGACAGTTTGATTGGCAACAGTGGAGGACAGTTTTTCAAGTAAGACATCACTGAACTAGAGTGCGGATCGGGCCGCATATTTCTGTCCGAACCCGACCGAGCCCGACCCGAACCCGACAGGAATTCTGCTTTTTATGTCCGAACCCGACCCGAGCCTGACGCAGTTAAGGCACTGAAGCGCTGACATTGTGTTTCCCTGTCACGCAGTTGTTGTTACCATGGTTACAGCTTCTCTGTTTAGTGGTCACTGGGCACCTAAATGACCGTCAAAAGGCATTGTTTTATTGGTAGATAACAGACACACACAATATTCGGTATCATTTTTATTTATTTCACACTATATTTTCACCAAAAACAACTTGAAGCACCATGTGCAGTAAGCTAACCCATCCCAATTAGTACAGTAATACCTTGACATACAAGTTTAATTCGTTCCGTGACCGAGCTCGTTACTCGGTTTACTCGTATATCAAATCAATTTTCCCCATTGAAATTAATTTAAATACCATTAATCCGATCCAGCCCCCCAAAAAACACCCTAATTTCTTTGTTACGTTGTTATAAAAATGAGAAATGTATTTATAAATTATAAATAATTAATACAAAATATAATACAAAGATAATAAAATAGAATATAAAGAAATAAACTGGTTCTAAACTTAATTGCTACATTATTATTCTTCACTTACACTTAATCTTCATCAGTGACGTTTGCATCTTTTTCATAGATTTTTGGCTTTTTCGTCACGCTTTTCTGACTGATCTGCAGGGCGTTTCGATAAAAACCTATCCATGGTGGTTTGTTTCTTCCTTCCCTTCAGAATTTTTCGGAAATGCGAATGCAATTCGCAATGCTCCGCTTGCTCGGCTCGTAACTCGGGTCTAGGCTCGTAAGGCGAAACAAGAAATTGCTCGGAATACTCGTAAGTTAGTGCACTCGTATGTCAAGGTTTTACTGTAGTTCAAAAGTAAAATGTTCGCTAGTTGTTCGGCCGCCGTGACCGAGCCCGACCCGTTTCTCCCAATGAACGCCTTGAGAAAGGTTCTTTTTGCAAAGAAATAACCGAATTTTCTTTGCTTTCTGTTCCACTTGAAGAAGCCATTTCGAATTATCTCTCTCGCTTGGTCTAGGACAGGCCTACTTGAATGAATGAGTAGCAGCCGACTGAACCTATCCGTAGTACTTGCGCACTCGCAGTGATATCCTGCTAGATGCCGGCTGGGCGTGATAAACATGCCTTAAATCCAATCAAATAATATCATAAACCATGAGGACTAATCAGAAAAGGGTAGGATAGTCCGGGGCGCACAGGCCTGCGCCCGGGGACTTCCTTTTTTGGCGGCGAATCAGGCAGCAGTATCAGGGGGCTCGCCTGAAAATGAATGAGTGCTCTGATTCACCATAACGTTACCGGCGCCCCGCAGTCCCCGGAACATGCATATGTAATGTATTAAACTTTAGACAACGCAAGGCCAACATATAACATGTTTAAGCTACTAAAAAATTAAATAATAATAAAAAATAATAATAAAAAATAATAATTTTAAGCTACTAAAAAAATTAAATAATAATAAAAAATAATAATTTTTTTAAAACTTTTTTTAAAATTTGTATGTGGGGGAGGGGGGGCGGCGCCCCAGCGCCCTCTATAGGCCGGCCGCCACTGGTAAAATGGCTGTAAGTCATCAAGGGTCTGAGGTATCAAACAAGCCTCAAACCATCACTTTGCTGCCAGATATGCAGTAGATATGGATGAATCACTTTAAGGGTTGTTTCTCCTGACAAATTTTCCTATAGAACTCTATGGAAAAATAAGTCAGGAGAAGAAACCCTTCAAGTTATCCATCCATATCTACTGTATTTCTGGCAGCAGAGTGATGGTTTAAGGCTTGTTTGATATGTCAGACCCTTCATGACTTAGAGCCATTTAGCCAACCATGTGTTCCATACTGCTCCAGCATAATTTACAGCTAAATCTAGTCCCACCCCCCAATTTCCATAGAGATCCATTCAAATACAGATAAGTTATAATATCGCTTGTAAGAGTACCAGAAAATAAGATATCAAGAGTCTTTTGATGTTGTTGGGTCAGACATCAGGAAGTCATGGATATGCAACCAAATATTAAAAATGATTACTTTATTGTATATGCAGGGGTGCCAATAATTGTGGCACACATGGTTTTGTTAAAAATAATTATTTCTTGATGAGGGATTTTTTTTCTCATAATAAATTTACTTCAATTAATGGTTGGATTTTTCGCATGTTTTCAGTGTGAGATTAAGCTAACTCACCAAACGGTGATTTTTTTACAACCCTTTTTACTCATCTTTACCAGGGGAGCCAATAATAGTGGAGGGCACTGTATAGTCTATCTCTCTCTCTCACACACACACACACACACACACACGCACACGCACACACGTACACACTAAAAACCACAGCCTTGACTCTGCACTCATTAAAAATAATGGAACATCTAAGTGTCAACATACTGGATCCCAATTAACTATCACAAAAAAGTTATTATGACCTTTGGAATATGAATAATGACTTGTTCAGTCAAATACAATAGCCTATATAGCACAGAAAAGTGAAGCAAATACACAATGCCCTATTGATATTCAAAATGATCATCCATGAAGCATTTGGGTAAAAACACGATTATATTGCTGAGAAAAATGCTAGTTTAATTGCCCTACTCTAAAACATCAGTGCATCCAGGATACTTACCCAGGCATCTTCTTTCCACATTACAGGTTCCCTGACTCACATCAATGATATTCGGTGAGATTGGTTGTTGTCTGTGTCACTAATGCTGGAAGGTCTCTGTATTTGGGAAAACGCAACGATACAGTTCCGTATTGTTGTTAGTAGTGACCTTAATTTAAAATGTCAGTGTATCTAGGATACTGGAAAGTGGAACTCTTGTTTGCCTCCAGTGATGTCATATGAAGTCCCAGCCAACTTGGCACCGGTTTGTGATATTTCAGCACATATAGTCACAGACATAAATGAACAGTCGTAGGCTCCCAAAGACCATGCCCACTCTGTGCAAACTATGTGAAACAGGACAAGTCGAAGGTTTTTAGTGATTTTCAGCTCTATTGGACAGCTCAGCGTAGAGCGACAGGAAGAATGGAGAGCGAGTGAGGGATAGAGACATGCGACAAAGGTTGCGCGGCTGGATTGGGACCGCCGACGTCGCGGCTCGCAATGAGCATGTGGACGGTGCTCCTACAGGCAGCGCCACTGAGACACCCACAAGAAGCCACAGTGGGTAGATTGTAGTAAACTGCCATGTAGGCTGTAGGATTATATTGACAACAAATATTTAATAGCTTTATCAAACTCAAATGGCAAAGACGAAACGCCATATTGAGGGATTGGTGGTAAAATATTTTTATACCACTGATGAAACTCGGTGGGAGTAGGGGGCGGGTATGTGCAAGTTCCAATTTAACTCAAAAGCTAATCCAAGTATGGAGAAAGTACAGTAGCAATTTAAGAAGGATTAAAGATAATTGTTCTGGTTACCCTTGGCAACAGTCTTAGAACAACCAATCAGCAAAGTTAAGATTGTTTTTACACTGGGGTACACGTATGCCACATTAAGAGTGACAGTTTGCCCATTTAAGCTGCAGAAAACTACAATAGTATTGAGCCATCTTTTTCTTTCATTTTCTTGTCCAGGAATTATGTGAATTAGGGTACACTTGCATGGGTATAAGGTCCAAAATGAACTATTTTGATTTTGTTATTTACAAAAAGAATTTAACTATAACTATAGTGCAAATTATGAATGGAGAGATGGTAGGGACTGAAGGGCGTGGCTTTGTGCTCTTGCTGTTTGAAACACATCTTCGTTACCCTGTTGCCTGCTTAATGAAAACAGCTGTCACACACATGTTTTTTTTATTTCGTAAAATACAAATTTAAAAAGGTGAACGCAATTCAGAAGATACTTTTTTGTTGTGATATGCAATCTACAACGGAGGGGGAAAATTCCGGGCCTTCTGATCGTTTAAAAAAGGTCCCTGAGAAGGCTCGGACCGAGGGTTTCCTCTCAAGGTTTGAGAGAAATACTGGGTCAGCCACTGAGGGGTTAATGGAAACACTGTAATCAGGTCACGGGTAAAGAGGAGCCTTGCGCCATATTACGGGAAACCCAAGGGACCACTGCGGTGACATATCCCATATTCCTGTTCCGGGGAGCGTCCGTTAGCTTTCCCTGAAATAAAATCCCCCCCGGAGTGCTGATTACTCATTTTACAGTATTTTATTTATCCGAGGTCGCATCCTGGTCCACCGGACGGGCAGGAAAAGTCGTATCCTTCTTCTGGGAAGTATTACATGTGCTGGTTGACAGGTTGGAGACAGAGGTGTTTCTAGAGCGTCTTGGGTAAAAATGTGTCGGTTATCAAGGGGATTGGCTAACAATGTGTCGGTTATCAAGGGGATTGGCTAACAATGTGAGGCATCAGGGGTGGGGGGTTGGGGGGGGGGGGGTGGGGTGGGGGGGGGACCTGTGGGTTACATTACTGGGTGGTGCACTTAAACACTGTGAGAACCAAAATCTGGCCTGGCCTCAGGATCATGAAACGGAGAGAGACGGGTTGGTGCCACCCTGGTACCCAACAGACTGGATAGGGGTACCTGTTGGGTACTAGGGAGGATAGGGGTACCTGTGGGGTACCAGGACAGATAGGGATACCTGTGTGGTACTAGGGAGGATAGGGGTACCTGTGGGGTACTAGGGCGGATAGGGTTTTCTGTGCGGTACCAGGGCGAATAGGGGTACCTGTGGGGTACTAGGGAGGATAGGGGTGCCTGTGGGGTTCCAGGGATGATAGGGGTACTTGTGTGGTACTAGGGAAGCTAGGGGTACCTGTGGGGTACCGGGGAGGATAGGGGTACCTGTGGGGTACCAGGGACGATAGGGGCACCTGTGGGGTACTAGGGAGGACAGGGTTACTTGTGCGGTACCACGGTGGATAGGGGTACCTGTGCAGTACCTGGGAGGATAGGGTTACCTGTGCAGTACCAGGGCGGATAGGGGTACCTTTGGGGTACCAGGGCGGATAGGGGTACCTTTGGGGTACCAGGGTGGATAGGGGTACCTTTTCAGGTACCAGGGTGGATAGGGGTACCTGTGCGGTACCAGGGTGGATAGGGGTAGCTTTGGGGTACCAGGGTGGATAGGGGTACTTTTGGGGTACCAGGGTGGATAGGGGTACCTGTGCGGTACCAGGGCAGATAGGGGTACCTTTGGGGTACCAGTTAGGATAGGGGTTCCTTGTTGGGTGCCATGGCAAGGGGTACCTGTGGGGTACCAGGGTGGCACCAACCCGTCTCTCTCCGTACCCCACAAGTCCCACTACTAGCACCCCGGCAGTAGTAAGTACCCCCCCCCCCCAATATCTGTCAGTTCACCATCTCTCTTCACAGAGGCACACAAATCCCACAAAAGCAAGATGACTCACTGCTCAAAAACAACTCATCACTGTTTTGAGCTCCTACAGCAGTGCAGCACTGAGTGCAATTTAAAGGAGGAATTCACCCGACTAACTTCAATCCAAATGCTGTTACTTGTTGTAAAATAAAGAGGAATTAATTTTTATACGTTACAAATCATAGCTCCATCAGAAGCCAGAAAAACCCCCCACAAAACTCAATTAGGCATCTGATTTAAGTCACACTTTTTGTGCTCAAAACCGTTTCGAAAGGACACTGCTGTTTTCAGGTCATGTCACAGCCCTGCACTTTTGACTCACTGGCCTCCACAATTATTGGCACCCCTGGTAAAGATGAGTAAAAAGGTTTATAAAAAAATTCACCCTTTGGTGAATTGGCTTAATCTCGCACTGAAATGATGAGAACAATCCAACCTTTAATTGAAGTAAATTTATTCTGAGAAAACAAATGCCTCATCAAGAAATAATTATTTTTTAACAAATTAAAAAATAATTTTTGCCACAATTATTGGCACCTCTGCATTAAATTTTTTGTACAACCTCCCTTTGCCAATAAAACAGCACTGAGTCTTCTCCCATCACATCTAATAAGGTTGGAGAATACAGAGCAAGGAATCTGAGACCATTCCTTTTTACAGAATCTCTCCAGATCATCCAGAGTCCTAGGTCCTCTTTTGTGCACTCTTCTCTTTGGCTCAGCCCACAGGTTTTCAATGGGGTTTAGGTCAGGGGACTGAGATGGCCATGGCAGAAGCTTGATTTTGTGTTCAGTTAACCATTTTTGTTTCGGATGTATGTTTTGGATCATTGTCCTGCTGGAAGATCCAACGACGACCCAGTTTTAGTTTCCTGGCACAGGCAGGCAGATTCAGATTTTAAATTTCCTGGTATTTCATGGAGTTTATGATGCCATGTACCGTAAAAAGGTTCCCAGGGCCTTTGGAGCAAAACAGTCCCACAACATCACGGAACCTCCACCATACTTAACAGTGGGGATCAGGTTATTTTTGGTATCGCTATCCTTCTTTTTACGCCAAACCCACATTGAGTGTTGGTTGCCGAAAAGCTCAATTTTCGTTTCATCTGACCATAGAACACGGTTCCAGTCAAAGTTCCAGTGGCGCTTAGCAAACTCCAGGCGCTTACATTTGCGGTGAAATGACAGGAAAAGGTTTTTTCCTGGCATGCCTTCCAAATAATTTGTTGGCATAGAGGTGACGTCTAATGGTAGTTTTGGAGACTTGATGACCCCAAGATGCTACTTTCCTCTGTAATTCTCAGTGATCCTTGGGGATTTGTTTGCCTCTCTTACCATCCTCCTCACTGCGTGGGGGCAAAATAAACTTCCAGGCAAGTTTGTAACAGTTCCAGTTGCTTTGAACTTTTTAAGTATTGCCCTAACGGTAGATATGGGCATTTTCAGGTGAGTAGCTTTTTTTTTTATAGCCAATTCTCTGACTTATGAAGCTCAACACACTTTTTTCTCATTTGATTTGTGTGTTCTCTTATCTTTCCCATGTTGATGTATTAATAAGGGAATATGGCCTCTGTGTCACCTCATATTTATACCCCAGTGAAACAGGAAGTCATGGATTACTGCTTGAAAGTTCCTAAACACTCTGATCAACTTTAAAAAGTAAAATATAAATGGAAAAAATGCTTCGGTTACATTTTGTTCATAAGAATTTCTAGGGGTGCCAATAATTGTGGCACACGTGGTTTTGTTTAAAATAATTATTTTTTATTGAGGGATTATTTTTTTCTCTGAATAAATGTACTTCAATTAAAGGCTAGATTTTTCACATTTTTTCAGTGTGAGATTAAGCTAAATCACCAAAAGGTGAAGGTTTATAACCCTTTTTACTCATCTTTACCAGGGGTGCCAATAATTGTGGAGGGCGCTGTACATTGTGGCCATTATTCTATTTTATGGCTTTTTCATAGAAAGCAACGTTTTATGTTATTGGTTCAGTCAGAATGTTACAGTGTCATTGTCACATTCTAACTTCTTGGTTCAGTCAGAATGTTACAGTGTCATTGTCACATTCTAACTTCTTGGTTCAGTCAGAATGTTACAGTGTCATTGTCACATTCTAACTTCTTGGTTCAGTCAGAATGTTACAGTGTCATTGTCACATTCTAACTTCTTGGTTCAGTTAGAATGTTACAGGGTCATTGTCACATTCTAACTTCTTGGTTCAGTCAGAATGTTACAGTGTCATTGTCACATTCTAACTTCTTGGTTCAGTTAGAATGTTACAGGGTCATTGTCACATTCTAACTTCTTGGTTCAGTTAAAATGTTACAGCGTCATTGTTTTCTCAACAGAAGTCCAGTCATATTAATCCATCTGTCTCATTTGGCTTCTAGACAGTGGTGTCCAATGTACACTGTGAAGGGATCTAAAGATTAATTCCAGGAACTGACAGGGAAAAGAATTATTGGACAGACAAAAGGAGATATCCTTAAACGTAACACTAGATTGTCTGGTAGTCCTTCTTGCTAAATTATGTTAATGCATTCAGCTGAAGCATGACATGTTAATTCTGTATTTAGTTCTGCCTTTTGCAGTTACACATTGGAATATATATATATGTTTTGTTTTTTATTAATAAAAAGACGGATGAAGCCAGGGTACATGAAAATGTACTTTCACAGAACCTTTAAAAGCACAGGCCCAGTAAGAATGAATGCACAGAACTTTTAAAAACACAAGCCCAGTACGAATGAATGCACAGAACTTTTAAAAGCACAGGCCCAGTAAGAATGAATGCACAGAACTTTTAAAAGCACAGGCCCAGTAAGAATGAAAGCACAGAACTTTTAAAAGCACAAGCCCAGTAAATGGTAAATGGTAAATGGACTGCACTTATATAGCGCCTTTATCCAAAGCGCTTTACAATGGCCTCTCACTCACCCGTTCACTCACACATTCACACACCAATGGCGGCAGCTGCCATGCAAGGTGCTAGCCTGCTCATTGGGAGCAATTTGGGGTTCAGTGTCTTGCCCAAGGACACTTCGACATGTGGACAGGAGGAGCCGGGGTTCGAACCGCCAACCCTGCGATCAGCGGACGACCCGCTCTACCTCCTGAGCCACAGCCGCCCCTACGAATGGGTAAGAATGAATGCACAGAACTTTTAAAAGCACAGGCCCAGAAAGAATGAATGCACAGAACTTTTAAAAGCACAGGCCCAGTAAGAATGAAAGCACAGAACCTTTAAAAGCACAAGCCCAGTAAGAATGAATACACAGAACTTTTAAAAGCACAGGCCCACTAAGAATGAATGCACAGAACCTTTAAAAGCACAGGCCCAGTAATAATGAATGCACAGAACTTTTAAAAGCACAGGCCCACTAAGAATGAATGCACAGAACCATTAAAAGCACAGGTCCAGTAAGAATGAATGCACAGAACCATTAAAAGCACAGGTCCAGTAAGAATGAATGCACAGAACGTTTAAAAGCACAAGTCCAGTAAGAATGAATGCACAGAACTTTTAAAAGCACAGGCCCAGTAAGAATGAATGCACAGAACTTTTAAAAGCACAGGCCCAGTAAGAATGAATGCACAGAACTTTTAAAAGCACAGGCCCAGTAAGAATGAATGCACAGACTGACATTATTACATTTTCTTTTTCCTTTTTACTTAAAACCAAAAATGTCTTTATTAATGACATTTTGCCAGGAGCACGTGTTGGGAATGTTACTTTGAAGCTCCAAGATGTTGATATTTTGCCAAGAGGGGTAAAAAAAAATTGGTCTCCTTACTTCCAAGCTGACACTCCAGGTTTTAAATAGATGAGTGTACAATTTCATTACCTTAACAGCACTAGTCTGTGCTCTTTGAAGCTCTGCCCCGGCACTTAGTAATTTGGTAACAGGTTGGAAATGGGCTGTGGGGTAAAATGAGACTCTGTTGTCCTGGTAACAACTACCCACCTCTTATTTTTGAATCAAGCGTGTAGCATACGGTGACATTTAGCTACAGGGAATGTACAATTCTTACTGCAATGATGAGCTCTTCTCTTGAACAAGAAGGTTGTAAACAAACAAGGAAACAGCTGAACCCTTGTGTAAAAGGCTGTTAAAACATAAAGCTGTTGCTTTATTCACACTGTAATTATTCAAGGTGCATTTGTACAAGAGAAAAAATTGCTGGATTATGACAGTAATGGTATCATGTTCATATTGTAATACCTGACAGAAATATGTGGCTGAAAATGGAATTGGGTTTATGTCCTGCAGCAAGACGTCAGTTGGTGCTTCTGGTAGATTGCAAATGGCTTTGTGACACGGGCACTGGGCTGCCAGATGATAAAGGTTTTTTTCTAGTAAACATTACTGCTTGTGAAATAATCATTGAAAGATTCATAAACATGTATTCAGATCCCCAAAGTGTCCGTTTGTCCTACTGGGACTCGTCTTTCAAGATGCAGTTTTAGGGGGATCGCGTGTCCCAAACTGTAAGCCCCGGGAGTGTGATCCGACGCAGGAATCTCATTTTGCGACTCTTGGCTGTAGACTCCCGGCAGGCTCTGCTGTTGTGTTTTTGCAGAATGGCGGCATTTCCGCCACGCGTCTGATGAGATGATTCACAGAAACATAATCTACCTGAATTTTAGCTGGTACATATTTGTCAAGCCTTTAAAAATCACCATGGCCAAAAAGAAAATGGAAATCTTTTCCTTTCTCGGACCATATTCTAACATATACAGGTAACATAGCTGCGGAACACGATCTCATTCAGTGACTCACCTCGCCGTTTGCCACTGGTTATTAGGGAGTAGGAGCAAACGGAGCTAATCTGGAGCAAAAAAATAAATGTTTTCTGAACTGGAATTCAGAGTTGTAAATGAAATAAGCCCTAGCTGAAATTGGGGACTTATTTCAAGGATGATTGAAAAATAACTGGAGTAAAAAAACAAGCTTTTAATATAAATATGAGATTCCCATTTCTTCATTCCTTTCATAGCAGGTTCGTCTGCTTTAAATACCGTATTTCTGATGGGTTTTCTGTTCTGGAAACAGTTTTATATCGATTAGGATTGGATTGAATATATTAGACTCTCGCTCTGTCTTGTCTCTCACAGTATTAATGGGGGGGATTAAAGGAAGCCAAAATGACCAGTCAATCACTGATTTGAATTAATCCAAGATGGTTACAGGGAGGGAGGGGTACAGACCGGGGGAAAGCAGAGAGGGGTACAGACAGGGGAGAGCAGAGTGGGTTACAGACAGGGGGAAAGCAGAGAGGGTTACAGACAGGGGGAAAGCAGAGAGGGTTACAGACAGGGGGAAAGCAGACACTGCACCATACAGTCCCTTTCTTACAAATTAAAAAGTTTTTTGTGCCCCCCCTCCCCCATACACCCCTCCACAATCCCATCACCCAAGTTTCTGAAATGGGGGCTCCATTCTGGGATGCCGGGCTCCTAATTTGCACACCATGTGCTGGGGCAGTGCCATAGGGGTGTCCAAATCGATTAGAAAGCCATGTGAGACAGTGGCCTGAGCAGAGAGGGGTATTGTGGGTAATTAGAGATTAATTACAATCCTGTAGTTTGTATCATGGTCTGGGGTCAGCAGTGGGTCACTGCACATGGCAAACTTAAGGAGCTGTACACACGGGTAGGGGAGGGGGGCGGGGGGAGCGTCCGGGGAGAGCCAAGCGTACAGAAATGTGGAGCCAGCGAGGCTGGAGGGGCGGCGAACAGGGGGGGTGACAAAGGCAGGTTTCCGTGGATGTGGTGCTGGCACTCAGCAAAATTAACAAGCAGCCGCATCTACTGCCATCGCCACCCCACATTCCACACAACCTCTGTCACCGAACCACCTTCCTCTCCTCTCCCCTCTCCTCCTCTTCTCTACTCTCCTCCTCTTCCCTCTCCTCCTCTTCTCTACTCTCCTCCTCTCTTCTCCCCTTCTCCCACCAAATGCTCATACTCAGATTCTGAGTGCCACATCCATGGGAAGGGTTTTTGGAATCATATCACATCATCCAGAAGGCTCAGCGTGTGTGTGTGTGTGTCTGTGTGTGTCTGTGTGTGCCTGTGTGTGTGTGTGTGTGTGTGTGTGTGTGTGTGCGTGTGTGTGTGTCTGTGTGTGTCTGCGTGTGTGTGTGTGTGTGTGTGTGTGGGAGATTTGTCCTGTGGGAGCTGATTTTCTTTCTATCAGACATAATTTTTGCATCCCTCTCACATGCATGGCTGTAAGTCTACACTTTATTAAGCACCTCTTTCTCAGCCACACCATGTATAAATATTAGCTGAGCAGGACGCAATAAATAAATATACTTGCCAATGCAATATTTTTGTTATCAAAATGGCCGACACTAATTTAGACTTTGCTGAAACAGAAGTTCCCTTTCGGTTTCCCTCTTTCCGCTTGTTGTAAAGAGTTTTGCCTTTTTTAATTCCCAGACTCTTCTCAGGGGTTAAAGTTCGTACCTTCTTCATTTTCAGGCCCTTATCAGCCTTATATAAGTATGTATTGTGAGTCAACAGCCATGGAGGAGTTTGATAGCTGTCATTTGATCGACCTGTTGAACCGTGTCAGAGAAACCAGAGAAAGACTGCTCTGGTTTCACCGGAGTAATTAGGTTGCCCAGTCACTAATTACCCGCAGGTATTACAAGGATGATTGACTGTCATTTACGCATTTTAATTTGGAGAATTATTTTCAATGGCAGCTATTATCTCTGTTTTCAAACACAGATGCAATGATTACATACCTAATTGAGATTAAGATCCTGTTTTCGCTGAACAGAATAGTCAGTGTGAAACAGTCATTGTTGCTTTGTTTAATTTTCATTTGGAGAATTATTTTCGACGGCAGCGATGATCTGTTTTCAAACACAGACGCAATGATTAGATACCTAATTGGGATTAAGATCCTGTTTTTGTTGAACAAAATAGTCAGTGTGAAACAGTCATTGTTGCTTCATTAAACTGTGTTTTATCAGGGGCATATATTTATTGTTATAATAATCATCTTTTCACTTGTCATTACTGCTCAGTAGATATCTCAGCAAAGAAAATGTAAAAACGTTTTTATTGTGCAAAAAGCAGACTTCCTAAAAATATCAAAATGGTGCCAAGTTACACTGACCTTCATCAGTATGTTTCACGAAACAATCTATACCAATCCTGCACATGACTTACATTCATTCAAGTAGCTATTTATACTATATATCGTAATAAGTGATTATGGGTCTGCAATTGGCTACAAAGAACAATGAACAGTTGTTGATTGGCTGAAGTGGCTTGGTTTTGGTTGAAATAGATATTGAACAGTGGGGAGAATTGATCATTAGGGGCAAGAAATATACAGAGAAGAAGATAAGAAACAGAAAATAACTTGTGTGGAGTTCTATCTTGTGGCTGCATGAGTTTATATGAGGTCAGAGGGTACAGAAGTTAATGTTTATTAGGTGTGAGTCTGTGGTCATTGTAGTTTTTTTAGTGTGCACCCCTGAATAGCGCCCAGCTTAGTGCTGTACAGGTATGGGGCATACTTGCCAAGGTGCAGCTGTGTAGCGTTCCTGACGATCTGAAGCGGCGTCTTTGCTAAGCGCTGTACTGCTGGTGGCACGCCGGCAGTCGCTTCTCGTCTCCGTGCGTTCGTGGCGCCGGCTCATCGCCCTGGGGGGGGGGTGGGGGGGCTCACGCCAGTGATCCGGTCTGGGCCTTACCTCCACAAAAGCCTTTAAGCTTGAAACCGTAGTGCTTCACCCTTATTATTTATTCATCCACTTCAAACACATCATCTCAGAGCTGAAGAGGACTTAATGGCAGGGAGTCTGGGGTTTGCTTTAACCGTCTATGAACCTGTTGGAAACAAAGCTAGTAGCTTCCCCACTGTCACCGATGTCACCAACATCAGCAGCCCCTGTCCACTGTCAATGGTAATGGAATACCTCTGAAACCATCTGTAGGCTAACAAAGGCTTCTGTCAAAACCTGAATGGGATCAATCCGTCCCTGGCTGGATAATTTCACCAGTGTGGAAAAATGTAGCTGCGTAGGATGAAAGAGAAACAGGTTGGAGATGAGACGAACCCCGCAGTCGCACCAAACCAAAACAACCCAGTCACAACCCATCGGCCAACGGGAAAACTCTTTTGTCCTTCAAAATATATATATATATATTTTTTATCATTCCCACTGTAGATATTAAGTGGTTCTAACTTCACATTCTAGTTGGTTCATGTTTCGATCGATGCTTGTCTTGTATCATCGATTATTAAATAGATTTAATTAAATCTGCGTAGCAAACACAGTGTGACATTAAAGTCATGGATCACTAAATATGTAATTAAGAGGTCAGGCAGAGTTCAACAAGATCAGACCAGAAATGTCAGAGGATTTCCTGCTCAGAACTAGTGTACATTCTTTTGACTGCGCACCTGTTAATTTGTTTTGCCAGGTTCAGGAAATAATTAAAAATAGCACCGGCAACTCCTTTTGAGCCGAGCGACGTCCTCTTGACACGAGACACGTACAAAACTCTAGATTTGTTTCAGCCGCATGTAAGAATACAAAAGGCGTCTCAGGGCCGGATCAACAGGTATGATGTCATACTGTTTTCGTTCTCCTGCGGTTTTGTGTGCGTCTGAGTCATCGTTCACTTCCTCTGTAATGTCGGAAGTCTTCTGTCATGTAATCATTTAATCCTACAAACAAGCATTCACCTTTGAGTTATTTGATTTAATGTGAAGGAGAACATCTAAGGGGAAGAGGTCACGGCGTTCAGTTTCCAAACACCTCGAGTTTGAAATTGATGTGCCGGTGTGTTTATCAACGTAAGTTCAAGGGAAGTTAATAGAAATGGTGAGAAAAGGGCAGTTTTGTGATATTGGGTTAGTGTCGGTATACAGATACTGATGGTTAATGGATGCTTAAAGGACTGCATTAAAGAGAACTTATTGTGGAAATTATAGACTGGAATTCAAAGGTGGGAAAAGCATAACTCTGATTGGCGGACTGTGCTGTGAGTTGTATTGCAAACAGATGGAGTGCCTTGACTCTGCTGAACTCAGATACACACACACACACACACACACCCATGCATACAAGCGCACACACACACACACGCACATACACACGCGCAAACATGCACGACCGTGCTCATAAACAAACACAGGGGAGTGTGTATCACCACCCATCATATTAATAACATTCCACCTTCAGTGCTAGTTAATTATAATGGACGTACTGTATATATTTATACATGTTCATTGAACACGCGTCCTGGCGTCGAGGCTATGATTCACTGCAGATTCCCAGATCTCCAGATCTCTGACAGTGAGGGGAGCCTTATGGTCATTAACGCTTCTCCACAGACACGCGTGTGGTTCTCAGAGCAGAGGGGTCTGGGTAATCTCCCCTGTGGGAGCTCTCCATCATGCTCAATAAAACATCCCCAGATCCCTCCAGACTCTTGCAAGGATAGAGAGCCCACTGAATGCAATCCTTCCCCGGGTTCTTACCAGATTAACTTCAGAATCCTTTAATAACACCCCCCCCCCCCCCCTCCTCCCCCCAGTTAATTTTGACCACTTTATTTCAAGAGGCATTAATTTTTTGTATGAAATACATTGGGGGTGTAATGACAGCACAATTATTAATTAATTGCATGTGTAATTGCAAAATTAAGTTTGGGAAAGTTGGTAATGATCTGAGGAATTACATGATTCGGCCACATTCAGGAAAGGGGGGGGGGGGGGGGGGCTTTTGACTGCACCATACATATCCTTGCAGCCCCAAAAGTGTGTGTGTGGAGGGAGGGGGGGGATGTGTAAGTAAAAGCTCCGTGTGTAATCTGTGCCGTAATGATCTCTGGTCATTAGAGGTTTTGTCTCCCTCAGTAATCTCGTCAAATTCCTGTCATGGGCATCACTCATCTCTGACCATCGAGGACAGAGAGAAAAATCCCCGTTGATTTAAACTCTGCCACTTTAATTAACTTCACAGGAGATAATGGGGATCCAAGGAAACTTGGGGGGAAAAGTTTCTGTTCTCATAATTTATTATTTGTCTTCTCAGACTTTTGTGGGAGAATTGGATTCGGATAGGAAGTCTGAATTGTTTATTGTCTTGGGAACATTTCGGCCTGGTGCTAAATGCCCCTATTGTTCGGGGAAGTGCACTTTCTTTGGTTTTGAAGGCGCAAATGTGTGTGATAACACAGGGATGGGTTTACCGAACCATCTCTGAAATGGGTTCACTGTAACACTACTGTGATGAGTGACGCAAATATTCAAGTATTCATACAGATATTAGTAAAGTTTCTGAACACACGGCTCAACAGAATCTTCTAGTCAAATATAGAACGTTCAATCCACAGGATTATTTCAAACTGCACAATTGATATTGATGTAATGTGTGGGTTGTGTTAAAATGGCTTAAAGTGATTTTGTTTCAGTATGACAATTCTTCTCACTGTTTCTATCCATGTAAAGCATAGTCCTTGGTAGAAGTTCCCATTTTTCATAATTTTATTGTAATAATCTGACATTTATTGGGGCAAACTTTTTTACAGCATTCAGTATTATTTTAAAATATATACTGTACGGTCATTTTGATATCGTCAACGAAGTCCAATATTACGAGCTGAATTCAAAGACTTCTTTCATGGATTTATTTTATGATGAAGCCAGTTTTATTGATTCCCTCTGGAAAAGTCCCATTTGTAGAGTGCCGTGGACTGATAGTTGCTGATCGATTGATTGATATTTTAGAGATTTTTTTGTAATCGTTGCTGTTGCAGAATGGCACAGTGCTCCACATGCTGACCGTCCTTAGGATGGCTGTAGGGAAGAGGTCCTGGGACCCTCTCCCCAAAACCCCCCCTGCCCCCAACCACCCACCACAACATCAACAGCTGAGTCCGAGCGCCACCCTGTGCTCCCTCTTTCCCTCCCTCTCTCTCTCCCTCTCTTTCCCCCTCCCTCCCTCCCCCTCTCTCTCTCCTCTCTCTTTCTCTCGTTCTCTCTCTCCCTCATCTCTCTCCCTCCCTCTCTCCCCACCATCTCTCTCCCTCCCCCTCTCTCTCCGGCGCTGACAGAGTTAAGCGCGATGCTCCCGATAGTTTGTATGTTTCTCATGCAGTTCTGTTTACCTGAGAGAAAGGCTCTCATTCAGGGCTGTGCCTGTCTCCTGTGTGTGTTTCCCAGGAGTGTCCTCCTCCACAGGTACAAATGACTTGTTGTTCCCGCGTCCCGTCTGCTTCCCTGGCGGCAGACAGGCGAGAGGAGCCGGGACTCTAATGTCATCTGGGTCATACCTGCGGCAGGCCGGGGGGGGACACTACGCCCGGACAAATTCATCACCACCAAACCACTGATACCCAGATAGATACGTTCTCACGCAGAGTCATCAGAATGCCACGGGTGTACTTTAGGGTGGTGTGTAAGAGACACAGGCGCTATAAATTGTATGAAAAAAGGTGAGAAAAACCCATATTACATATGAAATGCATACGTGCAAATATATATTTCACATACATCATAAATACTGCCCAACCCTGGCAGAGGTGCCAGTAAGCTGGACAGGGTGTGGCATGGGACCCTACAGGGCATAACACAGACCTCACTGGGCTTGGCGTGGCACCATACTGGGCTTAGCGTGGGACCATACTGGGCTTAGCGTTGGACCCTACAGGGCGTGGCGTGGGACGGACCCTACAGGGTGTGGCGTGGGACCCTACAGTGCGTGGCACGTGACCCTACTGGGTGTGGCGTGGGACCCTACAGGGTGTGGCACGTGACCCTACTGGGTGTGGCGTGGGACCCTACAGGGTGTGGCACGTGACCCTACTGGGTGTGGCGTGGGACCCTACAGGGTGTGGCACGGGACCCTATAGGCCTGCAGGGAATGGAGCTCTACTGGGAACGAGAGGTCACTGGAGCAACAGCGCTGTCTTAACTAGCAGACCTGATTGGCATTTAGGATGTTCAAACAGCGGATTTTTGAAACCTGAAACCTTGAAGCCTCTTTTCTCAAGTGACAAACTCTGACTCACTGGTGTGTGTAAGGACAGCGACTGTAAATACAATTCGCTGTGAGATTACATCCACATAATTTCTCTCAATAAAAATGGTCCACTTTGAGTTTCATTTTCAAGGTGAAAAGTTTTGTACCTGTGGACTTTTTCTCCGCTCTTTTCCTCCCGCTAGTGAGGGACCAAAAATAAAATAAAAAAAAGAAGCACATTAATGTGGAAAAAGGGGTTTAGCCAGATCTGAGGGGACACTTGATCACATTTATGTGCAGTTTACACCTTTTTTTCTTGGTCTTTGAGCTGTATGGAGATTGGGTTTCCCGAGAGAGAAAGAGAAGTGCAGGAAAAGAAGCAGGGCTCTGTGACTGCTGGTCTGGATTGAAAAGAGAGCCCGGTGCTGACAGCTAAATGCGCTAATTTACTTCTGGGAGCTGGCTTTGCCTTACAGGAGCAGTGGGTGAGCTGCGGATACTCTAGAGGCCTTGTACCCTGTCCAATAAAGCCATGTGAGGGCCCAGGCTGATCGGACAGGGTACAGGGTATGGGGGGAGTGTGTGTGTGTGTGTGTGTGTGTGTGTGTGTGTGTGCGCGGGGACACACACTCGCGCACACACAAACACGCGTTTGGACAGAGCCGTTTTATTTTTTTCTAATAAAAGCGAAGGTATGATGTGTAATTTACAGAATGGCAAACTACAGTGCTTTTTATCTATAGAATGAATGAAATTCAATGTGAAGTGAACAGACTTCTGGGTTCTTTTCTACGTGTTGAAGTTAAATGATCACTGCAGTGGAGTCATGATTACCCATAATACAGCACTCTTATCTCCTCTATTCCTGGTTCATTACACCCACTGTATACCTTACAGTGCTGTGAAACCTGAATCAAAGGCCTGCTTTAAATGTTAAAGGCTATTTTGGATTCATTAAAACTTATAGACCTGCCCACACAAAGCTGCATTCAGAGTATTGAACAGCATCGGCTAAACCTCTTTTGGGAGATTGGAATGTGTAAAACACCTAAATGAGTGCTTGGTTTGCTCGTAATATAGTTGTATATTACGAGTAAATTAAGACAAAATAATTTCAATTAAATGTATTTAATTTAATAGTGGAATGGCTCACTGGGGGGAAAAAGAAGCTTTTCTGTGCCTGGTTAAATTATTTATGATCTCCGTGGATGTTTTCTATACTCAAAGGAGTATATTGGATTTTTATAGCTGGCTGATGTGTATTGCAGGTTTACACACAAACAGTCCAGAGCAATGTACTGATAGCTGGATAGTTTCAGTTATAAACGCAACTAACCCTTCGAAAAAAAAAGGTTATAAGTTCAACTAGTTTTTTCGAGTACAATCTCTTCACTTCTCTGCATTGGTCACTAGGGGGCAGTACCACTGCATACCCATTTGGAGATGCGGAGCGTAAACTGAAGAGCTGATTTCTCAGGCCGTTGTGTGTAATTCAGTGGTAGAATGAGGCACAGAAGGAGGAACAATTCTGTTAATATCCAAAGTAAGTGGAAAGCTGAATTCTTCCCTGTTAATAAGGACCCACATGGGAAGGTCCAAGCAGGCACAGTGTCCTGTCAGTTCCAATTAAAAGTGAATTCCCCTGACTTCGGCTTTTATTGGGTTCGATTTTAATGGAGGTTATTGTGGGTTTAATGAATTAATAAATCCAAATAAACATGCAATGACAACGATGAAGGCAGTACCACAGGATCGTCCACAGGGTACGATCTTATGAAACGTTTTAGGGATTGTGTTTTATCAACATGAATCTCAGTTTTAAAATAAGACGATCTCACGTCCGATAAATTATGAAGCAAACGTTAAGTGACGAAGGCTGCTGCAATAAGACACGCGTCTACATTTAGCAGTTGAAGTTGGCCTAAAATCGATGTCGCTGATTAAGGTACCGTTATTAATGGTATCTAAGGTGAATAATTTCTGTCCCTCTATCTGCACATGTATTGCTACAGCTTGCTAAGGTTAGGACATATGTTAAAATGACCCCTTTATATGTGATTCCTGATTAGTTTTCATTTTTAGTAAACTGAACAATAAATAAATTTTGGTATCGTTTGGTCTTGGGATTTGCTTTGATCTATTTGGCTTAATTCTTTAATTAGAGAACGTTTTTACTTCAAACAAACAAACTTTTTACTTTCATTATGACAGGATTAAAGTTGGAACCCAATTTATACGGTGAAACATTGACAATACATATGCAGTCTATTGTACCACTGGGGAATTATAAAAATAAAAACCAGCATAACATAAAACCAGTAAACGTGTTTATTTCCCCCCAGTTAGCTATAGTTCAAAGCTAAATAATTCATGTGTTCTGTCTGAACTACACAATACGGGAACCTCAACTACCCTCTCCAAGAAAAGAGGACATTAAAAGCTCTAAAATACTTGGCTAATGGCTGATTCTTATTTAGCCGGTACAACCTGGCCTTTTTTATGTATTTATTTATTTATTTTTTTGTTGTTTCTTTCGTGAACTTGCTGGACTCCCCGCGTGGTGACATCATTCTCACCACAGATGTTTTGCCCCATTTAAGAGGACAAGACAAAACAGAGCAGCAAACCAGGCCAGCTTGTGGCGAGGCCGTTACCCACAATTCACTGCGGTACAGGATAGTTCCCACTAGGTTCTGGTTGGCTTGGAAACGGCAACTTATTAATCTTGTGATAGAGGGCCAGCTGCAGAGGCGGCAGTTACCATATTTCACCAACAACCTGTCTGGGCCCAGTTCTGCTCTTCTGTCCACTTTACTGACTGATTCTCTGTCTCAGTACACTACCACCAATGTATATATAATATATATATGTGTTGTGTGTGTTTGAGTATGTGTGTTTGTGTGTGTGTGTTTAGTAAGACATAAACAAAGGACAAAAACAATAAAAAAAAGTTGAGACAGACTGTGATGTTGCATCATTCTTTTTTCCTCTCCTTTAAAAAAACCAAAAAAAAAACCGGTGATTAGGTTTACTAATTCAGAAAGACTGCTTAGTTTTCCAACTTTAATGATATTCTCCCGGCATATCGTGGTGGTTGCCTGGAGACAGGATTTGAGCTCGGCCCCTCGGTCGATTCCCACACATCAGACCCTGGAAAACAGTTTGTCCTCCTGGAGGTTTTGATTCAGTCTCCTGTGAAACGGCGCTCACGCTGTGCCTGTCTGGGTGGGCAGAGCGCTGGCGGAATGGGCCCAGGGCGAGAGCAGGCCTCCAGGCCCGCTGGTCACACACCAAGGCCTGGAAACAAAGGCCCCCGGAACCTCCCTTACTAACCAAAATTCTGCTCACACAAAGAAAATGTGTTTTTCTATACCCCCTCTCCCCCATAACTGGTATGTCAGGCCTCATACAAGCCTCGTTAGAAATTATGCCCGGCTGCTCTGTCAGTACCTCTCTGAGGTATTGTACGTCTGACTGTTGTTTCAACAGGTACTTCTCCTGGGCCGGAAAAAAGTGCAGAATTCGGCCGGGCTTCACATGTGTGCTACACCAGACAAGAGCTGTGAAAGCTTTGTCCTACAGATTCCTTTTTTTTCTTCTACCCCACTGTGGGAAAACTGTACTTGATTTTTAAAAAGCATTGCACTACTGTTTGCCGCAATTCCAGACTTCATCATCATGGAATTCAGAGAACTTTACAATGATTATTATAATATTTTTTTTTTTGGCAAGTCTAAACTTCCTGTCCTCACAAAATATGTGCACGTATTCAGCCTTGGTGAGAAGGGACAGCTCAGGAATAGATGTATCAGTTCTTTGTTTGCATTCAGTGTACGCATTAAACGCACAAATTTATTTCTGTTGAGTAATCACAGCAATGTGATGTGGGTGTTCGGTTCTGCTTTTCCAATACTGGAATAAAATTACAAAAAAGGGGGGAGAGAACAAAACTAAACACTTTTAGAAACAGGATCTCTCTTTATCTTCAGATTGATGCCTGACCACTGCCGCTGAATTGTGAATAATTTATAAATTGTTGAGAATGTTCCTGCCAGTCATATAAGCATGTGGAAGTTTCGTATTGCAGAGAGAAATAAAGAGTGCGTTTGTGTGGCTCTTATCGTAGCCGACACTTCATGTAGGCCATGTCAGTGATAAGCTGCAATGACTCGGCAGCAACAAGGGCCAAACTGTTTCCCCTCGCTAAGCAACCCCCCGTAGACCTCTCCTTCCCCCAAGAGCTACTCGCCACTCCTCCAGTTATTTCTTTTGTTTAGAGACTGAGAGCGGGATAAACAGATAGCTGTAATTCACAGGTAAACAGATAGCAGTGTCTTAAAGGGAGCAGCGAGAGAGGCTAATGCAAGTAAGGCTTTGGCAAACAGCAAGGCTGTGTGTCTGTGCAAAATCTCCCATGAAATCTGTTGTGATTTCTTTATTTGGGTAGTACTTTTATTTTCTTGTTTTTAGCAAGGGCCCTGTTTTAATGAAGTGAAATGCTGTGTGTGTTTATGCGGTATTGAACAATCTTCAGCACCGCCCCCCACCCACACACATACACACACACACACACATGCATACTAGCGTATGTGTAGAACAGCACGGCGGTGGTTTAATCGCATGAAAGCTGAGAGATTCACCCAATCACCAGGTGCCAGTGGCCTCATCAAAAGAGGAAAATATGTAAGACTTGCTTTACAAAGGCATATGCAATGCGGATGCAGAAAGCACACACGCATACACACGTATACACACGTATACAAGCACAAGCACACGTACACATAAACACACACACACACACACAAATTCCTGGAGCCAAACGTAGGCTTCTATAATGACTGAAAAAGATGAAAAACAAATCCCTTTCTTTCCAACCCCCCAACCCCCCACATCCTTAATGCATCAACAACATTTTCTCAGTTTAAAAAAAATGGATTTCTGAAGCAAGCAAAGTGAAACTCCGTGCCTTAGTGTCACGCCGGTATAGCCTGGGAAGTGTTTAAGGCCATAAACACAGGGACTTAAGCTGGATTCACAAACTTCGACCAGCCTGGGCCCCCTGAACTCCATCCAAGCCCCACCTTGAGATTCCGATAGGCTGATGTAAGACTCTCAAATGAGCACGCTAAGGAGGGCCTAGATTAGCCCTGTTGCTATGCGCTAGCCACTCCAGCCCCTTTCCACTCCACTGCCTTGAGCCCCTTACACTTTGAAAAGCACCATTTAAAATTAATTAAACCTTTTTGGATTGGCCACCAAATCTCCCGTCTCGGGAGCGCATTTAATTTCGCCTTGGGGTTCTATGTAAGATGATGAAAAGTTTTTTTTGGTATTTTTAGTTTGTTTTTTACGTGGCTCACGGTCATGAAATAAACACTAGGAGGTGAGCAGGGAGATATTGTCCCAAGCTCGCTCTGTTAAACATCATCGCCACACTAGTTCTGTACGTAATGAAGTAGTGTTTAAGAGATGCTGCCTGGAAAACGGCTTTCTGAATGAAGTACTGTCTAAGAGACGTTGCTTGGAAAACGGCTTTCTGAAGACGAGCACTCCCCGGCGTTGGTTCGGTCGATTCATCTTGCGCTGCAACACGGAGCTTTTCATTTGGGGTCTCTACAACCCGACAGGTGTGCTTGTGCACAAGGCAACACACAAAAAACACAACTCCTTGCTCTAGACCCCTGACGGAGGTCTGCTGTTTCATTTCATGAACTTTGGTACGCTGTGTTGTTTTTTTACTTCTGTAAAATCATAACTATTAAAATACACACACACAGACACACAAAAGCACCGAACACATACACACAGTATTTTGACCCAATAATTAGATTAATTGCTGATTCAGTTGTTTTCTATGCAGTGTTGAGAAGTATAATGACCCCTTCTTTGATTCAATTCCAATTTAGTACAAATATCTAAGTTGATAAAATGCTATAAAAATTAAATACTAATATTCTGAAACGTTCTGTTTTCCGTGTAGAAAAGTAATTCAGGTGTTAACAAGAGCTCCTCTGTTAACACAACCTGCCTGCAAACAGACCTATGAGAAACTTCACATTCATAGGAAATGATGTTCCATTGCTACTTATACAATAAAGTAAATACTAGAAGGGCTGCAGCCTCTCCTATCTATGCTCAGCACTAGTGAAAGGGCTGCAGTCAGCAGATCCACATTGCAACAGCCACAGTTGGATTGTTAAACATCATTTTGTTTATTGGCTCTCAGTAATCCAGGCATTTCACAAATCGGGCTCTGATGAAATTGAGCACTTCCGTTTAGGGTAATGGGATTGCTAGCAAGTTGATTTTCAGCAGTAAAAGCATGTTAAGCAAATAGGTGGTTCTGTAAACTTCAGCGATAATGAAATATGATTTTGAAATTTGACCTGGCAGTGAACACAAGGAACCTTGTTTTGAAAAAATTTTTTTATCCAAAGCGCCCTTTGGAAGTTTGTTTTAAAATTGAAACCATTCCAAGGCTCAATCGGATGTGTCTTAAGCTAGTCACCTTATCCCACTTCCATTTTCAACAAAATCAAGTCTTGCCTGGGAGACATTAACCTGTATCCAGTCAATCAACATGTGTCCTTAACTTTAACTTTGGTGAGTTTTTGCTTTTAATTGTTAGTCAGAATTTAAGGACAAATGTTGATTGACAATAGCATGATAGAAAGTAATCTTGTAAATTCATGTATTCATATTCCCCAGCACAGTGTACACAATTGTACAATCTCACACATACATGCACACATACACACACATTTGTGTGTGCATCAAGTAAATCGTTTTGTAAATATTTAGTAATGAATTTCTTTGAGAAGAGCCCTTATGTATATTCTGTTATGTGTTACAGATTAATAAACATTCTAAATCACGTGGACGCATACAGTACAGTTAGAGTTAAATATTCCATTAGGCAATTTCAAAGCTGGAGTGAACTTTAAGAAATAACTTATATAGTTATAAAATAGCTTTGCTTAGAACTTTAACTTGAGAATGTGACCCTTTATTGGTCGCGTTACAGACTAGCCTGCATGTACACTTTATAATTGCTGTAAATAGTGAAATATCATTTCAATTCCCCATGCTAGATTACTGAGTGGAACTAGGACAAACCGTGCCAGATTAAAGTCAGATCGGAAATGTGCTGCATAGCCTCGCGGGGATAAAAGATTAAAGATTGCATGAATTCTCATGAATCCTGAAGTCTGTTTGCTGAGCAGGATAGCGCCTGTTTCGGCGTCGCTTTTAAGTCCCTCGCTAAACAAGTTAGACTTGCTTTATCAAGACGCTGTTACTTAAGTTCGCCGCAGTCGCAGTTTCTAGTTGCAAATTAACTTGAAGCGATGATAGTAAGGAGAGGTTGATGATAGATATGTACGTAACCCAGTTGACTCTTGCTTCGAGATTATCGAACAACGGAGTGGCCGTCCAACTTAACTCACATTGCTATTTGCATAGTCTTCGTGAGGCCTTGGAATGGTGTGGCTATGTGCTGCAGTTGGAGTTCAATACCGTATACGCCACCCCATCACCCCCCCCCCCCCCGATTCGATTCCCTTCCATGAATAGAGAATGAGGAAAGACTGTCTGCTCTTCTTTAAAGAAATAAAATAGTATCAATTAACTGACATTGCAGGTAGTCGAGATTTGTGTGGGTGTCATTGCTGTTATTTTTGTTGGATAAATTGTGTAACGCATTTCTTTTTACTTCATTGGTATGTGCAGCAATTCTGGAGAGAAGGCTTCTTCAGGCAGTAAAATGGGCTACTAAATCTGGAAAAAGAACAAAAAGGCCCACATTTTAGCAGTTAATTACCCATCTGATCAACTCAGCCTGCCACAGTTAGGTAGCAGAATGACATCTCTTTGTATTCATAGAGTCATAGAGTCTAATTTAATATTACTGCCAATTGAATGGAGGGAAGAGACTGCAGTTTGGATCATCTCTCCTGCACTTATTGGGGTGCAGGTCTGAAACACAGATACTGAAGGCTGTGGCTGATGCACTATTCAATTTCTACACGTTAAAATCTCCCGTGTTAATTCAGCTACAATCAACTTTATGCCTCTGACACACTTAAAAAATGTAGACATACTACATAGAATGTACTCTCTACATAAAATCTACTCTCTCAGAGTTGGTTTAACAGCGTGGGTAACTCTAATAAAGAGGGATGAGGTTGTGATACAGACATTTGATATGTGTTACCACAGAGTAAATGTCCACTTCGATATCAACTCTGATCTCATCAAAGCAGCTCAGTGTTCAGTTCATTTTTGCTCTACATTACAGTGCCCACAAAAATTATTGGCAACCCTGGTAAATATAGGCAACGAGTAAAAAAGAGTAAAGAGTAAAAAGGCAATGAAAATGTCTTTGTTGTTTATCAGCATGACCTTGGGACTGAAAACATGAGAAAAATCTCATCTATAATTTAGGTAAAATTAAGTAAAGATTTATTCATAATTTTTTTTAAATTTTCTCAAAAAAGCATGTGCCACAATTATTGGCAAGGCTCAAAATGGTTACAAACAAACCTAATTGAAGCATATACCCACATTTTTAAGCACACCTGAGCCTTTAGGAACTATTATGTGGTCATTCTCAACTTCCTGTTTCACTGGGGTATAAATATGAGGTGACACATAGGACAAAACCCCTTTGGCTGTGTCCCAATACTCCAAAAATGCACCCTTCTTTGATCCACTACCACCTCCTCTCCTCCGTGCCCCAGAAACAGATCTTTGTGTTTTAATCCAATGTCGCTGATTACATCTTAATTACGTATAAATGGTTACATATTAATTAATGTCTCAACGCAAACCACAATGTCAGGTACATATACTGTATATGCAAATACTCGTACTCGAAACGATCGGGCAATTTAGCATACTCCTGGTTAGGAGAGGAGTGGTAGTGTGGGAGTGGAGGAAAGGAGGTGGGGAGTGAAGAATATTGGGACGCACCCTTACGAGCCAGCTCCACCAATACCATTGCATTGCGTCAGCATCAGCGTTGCGTCAACGTCACGTTCTACCTGCTCCACAGGGTACGTAAAAAGTTATGATGATACGGAAAGAAACTTTTGTTCAGTAGGCTATGAATTACGAAAAATGCATACCGTAGCCAACTGCTACCCTTGAATAGTGACGGCAAGTTGATGTAACTATAACCATTAATGTAGACTGCTTACTAGTGAATGCAACTAAAGAACGTCACTCTTTTGTATGCCTTTTGTAAATTAATTAATTAATTAATTAAATAGCCTATGTGAATTGGAACGTGAACGAATGGCCTACACCAGAAAACAACCAATATATAATTATACAATTGTACAATATACAATTTATCTAATTATTTTAACGCGCTAGATGTGAGTGGACGCATGCGTTCGCCATCAAAAAGTGAACCTCGCCGATTTTTTCGCTTGGACGCAGCCATCGGACGCAACGCAATGACAACGCAACGTAGGCAGTAGAGCACCTGACTTTGATTACAAAGGCAACATTCCCTGACTGATGGCAATTGCTGATGCAACGCACATTCCACGCAATGCTCGATGGCCACAGTGGAGCTTGGGGGTTAGTCATCCATCAACATGGGGAAGGTCAGAGAACACACAAATTAAATGAGTCAAAAGGTTATTGACCTTCATAAATCAGGAAATGCTTAGAAAAATAGCTTAATGTCTGGAACTACCTATTACCACCATTAGAACAATCAATTAAGAAGTTTAACGCAACTGGAGGTGTGATGAACCTGCCTAGAAGAAGACGCAAGTGTAGTTTTCCCCCAAACACAGTGAGGAGGATGGTTTGGGAGGCAAAAAAATCCCAGTTGGAGGATCACAGTTGGAGAATTACAGAAGTTGGTTTCATCCTGGGGTCACCAAGTCTCCAAAAGTACAATTAGACGCCACCTCTATGCCAACAAGTTATTTAGAAGGCTTGCCATAAGAAAGCCTCTGTTTTCATCACACCACAAACGTAAGCACCTGAGTTTGTTAAATGTTACCGGAATTTAGGTCAGGACGGGGTGCTATGGTCAGATGTGATGAAAATGTAACTTTTTGGCAGTATATATCAAAGTGGGATTGGTATTTATTTATTGCTAGAGAGAGTTCACAAATGAGGCCCAAGGACTCGGAAGGATCTGGAGAGATTCTGTATGAAGGAATCGTCTCAAATCCTTTGCTCTGTGTTCTCCAACCTCATCAAACATGACAGGAGACTGTTATTGCTGTTAACATTGCTGTTATCTTGGCAAAGGGAGGGTGCACAAAGTACTAAACACAGGGATGCCAATAACACATCTTCTTCAAAGTAACAATTAAAGATAAAACAAATTTCTGATCAATGGTATCACAATTACACTATATACAGATAATTTTCTCATTTTTCTGAGCATAGACAAAATTTGGTAAACAATAAACTGAATTTAATCATGCGCTTTTTTTCCATATTGATTGAGGTTGCCAAAAATTGCGATGGGCACGGTATATACAGTATATACATGTGTGTGTGTGTCTGGGCGTGTTTGTGATTTATTGATTTTTCTCTTATCGTCAATACATTTGGCTTGTTTTTAAGCTTTTCTTCCTGTACACTAATGCACTCGCATGAGAACAAACTCCTTATTTTCTCAACAATTATTAACATTTCTTTTCATTCTTCCATCGGCACGCTGCAAAAAGTTTAATTATGCAAGGTAATTAATTTTAATGTAAATTACAGCTTTCAGTCTCCGCGTTAACATGAGTGAGTGCTGTTATGACAGAGGAACATGCAGGTTGTCTTTAATGACAAAGATATCATGCGGTGCTTCTTTAAACACCACGCTGACATGTGGTAGTTATTCAGTCACGCTCACAACCATTAAAATTGCACTATATGACATTCTTTTATTTCATATGATATAAACGTAGGCTGCTAACAACTAATAATGCATTTTTGTTAAGATTTACTCTGGCTTCCGAAAGTCAAGCCCGACAAAGGAAACAAAAGGCTATTGTATATTTACAATTTAAAGCGCTGCTTCTTTGTCACAGAGTGAGTCAGTTTTGAAGACTGAAAGTCATATAAAAGACTGATTTTATTCTAATTTCATTACGATCAGAGTCTGAAACAATTCAAATTGGCATTTGATGTGTTTATCAGAACTTGAAACTGAATATTGTTCTTGGAAGAAGTTTCCTTCAGGAGAAAATGATGGAGCCGTGACGGACGCCCGTTAAGTTTTTCCCTTTTCACTGTGCCTGTAGCGGGGAAAAGGCAGTACCTCCTTACAACTGTTTAATAATGTGTGACCTACATATATTGGCAAATCCTATCATATTAATAATATACGAATACATTGCTAGATTTTTGCATAATGGATTTTTTTTATCATCATCATCACCACCATCATTATTATTCATCTTCATCATAACCGGTTGGTACTGAATCGGCATATAATAATAATAATAATATTAATAATAATCTATATAGTGCTTGATCTCAAAAGGGTTTTACAATGAAAGGGAGGGGGGGCGGACTCCACTCACCACTAATGTGTAGCACTCACATCGATCATGTATAGTGTAATATAGTGGTTCGAGCACTGGGCCTTGAACTCAGAGGTTGCAGGTTCAATTCCCAGGCAGGGCACTGTCATTGTTCCCCTCGGGCAAAGTGTTTAACCTCTGAATTGAAAGTAAAGAAAGCATATCCAGCTGTATGAATGGCCTATATGAGTGCGTCTGCTGAGCAAATAAGTGATAATAGCAAAGCCGTGATTCTACGGGGCCTGTAACCGGAGGTGGAAGGGAGCGTGGGCATTTCCATCAGCGGAGCGATGCGCCCGGCACGCCTGGCTGTGTGGAACGGCCCTCCTCGTGCAGGGGTTCTGAGCGGATGTGGGTTTGTGTACATTGCTCATAAATCTGGCGCTCTGGGGATGGCCCCCGGGGGGGCCCCGGGGACCGCTGGTGCCTGGAAGAGCTGGATTAGCCGCCTCTCAGGCAAACGGCTAATTAACTCCCGTAAATGAGCGAGCCGTTCCACTGCCAGCCCGCCTGAGAACCTGGAGGACTGGAATAGCAACAAACAACCCCAAAATGAGGACAGGAGAGTAAGAAAGGCCAAAGTGCAAAAAAAGCCTCGTTTTTTTACTGCACTGGCATTAATTTAACACTCACAGTTCAGATGCACAAAGAGATTATTTTATGCCAGTCCAACCGACACAAACATACTCAAATACGGGATTCGAAAACCCCAGTAGAGCCCAAGGAAATACAGCATTTTTAAGACTTATATTTACTTTACTCAAACCTGTACATTTTCATGTTTTCAGCCTTAGCTAATGATAGGAAATATCAGGGTACATTAAATGTTAAGGATCTATGAATCGATTCATGTGTATTGTGCATTGTAGTTATTGTTTCTTAATGTGCATGAAATCACACACCACTTAAATAAGTACAGGCATGGCAAAACAAGTCATGTTTTAACTGCCAGCATTTTAGCATTACCTGTGGCATAAGACACACATCTGTTATTGGGTTAGTAGGGTCTAGCTGAAAATTGTAATGTTGGCAAAAGCGATGTTATACACCTGTAAAACGATAAAATACGTTAAATGGTCATTTCTCATAGAGCTGTAGTGTGTTGTGGAGTAACTTTTTATTTTTTTATTTTTTATTTTTTTACATAGCTATACCCTTCACTAATGCAGGGATAAAATATTACGCTGGATTTTAGCTGGCTATAAAATAAATAGATAATTATATAAAAGCCTGCAGTTTAAAATAATGCTAATTAAATGTTGTATTGGGGTTTAAGAAGCTTACTCCACAGGTGTACACATCACTGGGAAAAGCTGGTGTGGGAAAACAGAGATAAGAAAAGCAGGAAGTAATTGAAGGCATTGTTTAACCCCTAATTAATTGGCCGCACACTTCTGAAAGTGAGTCTGGAATGGTGAAGAAAACGCCGCAGTGCCTCGTTAAAAACACTCATTCGAATTTATCAACGAGGTGTTCAAGAAGCAAGTCGAATTAAGAGGGAGTGCGGCATCAGAGCATGTCCGAGAGTACGGTCTCCATGGCAAAGCGTTGTGTCACTCTCCCTGCTGTTGGGGAAATCAAAGCAAGGGCAATTTTTTGCTCAGTAGGAACTATAAATTACAAAGCCTTCATGCTCTATCTGCACAGACAGCACCTGCAACAAACGTACCTGGAAACATAATGCTTTGATCCAGGGTACTCCCGCATTCTTTTGCATTAGACCACAAGCAGACATTAGTGGTGTACCATCTTACACTGTATTCCTGCTCATGAAGATGAGTCAGAACCATGGTGTATTGCACATCTTATGAATTAACTCCTCAGGCCGGTGGTTTTCATACGTTTACACGCCCTGCTTCATTTGTGCCTCCTCTGGTTTCCGTTGGTTTTGGATCGCTGTCATTAATGTCCCAGGACAATGCTGGCTGCAGGTGACTTTGGGCTATTTCTCGCTAACCGCTAACCGCTGGCTGAGCGAGTCATGGAAGAGTCATAGCTGAGTCACAGATGAGTCACTCGCTCCCGCAGGTGGATACTTTTGAGAACTGGAAGCGGTGTGTGTGTGTGTGTGTGTGTGTGTGTGTGTGTGTGTGTTTGTTTGTTTGTTTGTGTGTGTGTGTGTGTCACTGAGGAGCTTTGCGCTTTTTTTTTTGTTCCTGACATCCGTTCCCACTCTGCCTCATTTAAGCCTTCGACGCTGCCTGATATACCCCATTATTTAAGGACACATCAGTTCTGCTGCAGAACTGAAATCAGCTAAATGAGATTTAATTTCTCATTCCACCACTATTACACAAAATCAGCGCAGGTTGGAGATCACATCTGAGATGCGAGTCTGTCCCCAGCATTGCATTGACAACTAAAATCATACATGTTTTCTTCCCACCTTAACCTGTAACAGTTTGTAAGAATTTGATGAAAGTGTATTAGCATATACAGTACTTGCTCAAAAAACAGAAAGACCGAAGTCGCTCCTAAAAGTTCAGCAAATACTCGCACACATGAATCCCCAGTTAATAGACCTGGAACTTATTATTGTTCCAATACTGTTGTGAGAGCTTTCCCATGTATTATTTACCGGATAAGAGATGAGGATTTTTGTTCATCATTAGGGAATGGATGTGTGGTGAGGATCTTTGCTCATCATTCAGCCATAGATGGACAGGAAGTGTGGGGGAATTCTGAATGAATAATTTCTGAATCAGGCCTTTTTAAGGAGGTCTCTCAGTGCCTTCAGGCCAGTTAGCTTCTGTCATTTGATATCTCTACTATTTTTTTTTCCAGGGAGAAATCTAAGCTGCTATTTGTTGATTTGGCTGTAAGTAAAATCAAAGAGATGGTGTCATCTTAAAGGAATACAGGCTTTACATCTGTACACACTGTGTGTGTGTGTGTGTGTGTGTATGAGGTCTTAAACTTTACTTCCACATTTGGCTGCTTTCCATCCTTTCGAGCAAGAAATCTCTGCCAAAACATGAAGTGATTCCATCAGTTTAAACTCCTGAAGCGAACCGGAGGGAGGGGTTTGTGCAGAATCACACCCTTCTTTAATTGCACTCTTTTCCTGCAGCACTTGTTAAACGATGTTTTGACATAGGACTGCTTTTTGGGCCATTTGGAATCCTGGTATCTTCCCTGACAGCAGCTCTACGTTTGAATACTGAAATACCTGGGCAGACATTCCTCATTTCGTTTTTTTTTTAAGCTTTCATTGCCACATTTTCAGCCTTGCTTCCCTAGTGGGTCATTATCACTACATTTTCGAATGCCAAAAAAAAAAAAAAAGGAACATTTTTTTTTTTGGTTGAAAATTAACACTTTGGGGGTGTTTTATGTGTTGCCAGGCCTGTTGGCCATTGAGGAGGATGACATTTCCAGTGATTCACGGCGCACATGTTGGTCGGTGGTTTCTTCAGCCATGTGTTCAATCATACCAGCAAAATACAGGCTCCTGCCAACATGTTGTCTACAAGTTTAAACTTATTTTGACACTTTGCTTGTCATTTTGCCTTGTTGATAAAATACTGTCCAATTTGACGACAGATATTTTAACACCTTGCTCTCCTACATGCACACGCAGCCATGCTGAAGCTGTCCAGTCATGTTACTGAGTAATGGAACAATATCTCATTTTAAAAATATTGTGAATGAAAAATAAATTTCAAAACTCAGTATCCCGGTCATATTTTTACACTCGTCTTCCACGTCAAAAATAATTTTTTACACATTTAACATAACATTAACATTTAATATAATTATATGAACGGAATGCTGCTGGTCCATCTTATTGGCTCATTATTTTAGTGATTCACTGTTTAGTCGAGTTTTGTGTGTCTGGATGACTTGCAAAGCATGCTGGGTAGCAGCGGGAAGTGTGGGACAGAGAAATGCAGAGTGCCTGCAACAGATAAACCAGCAGCAATGTATGCTTCTGCTTTTTCACAGCCTTCTTAGAATGGTCTGTGAGTTTACCCATAATTCCACAGCATACGTTGTTAATTGGACAATAATTGGGGCAGGTGCGGATGCAGTTCGGCTGGATGTTCCCACAGTTTGGCCGGAAGGCCGGAAACCGTGCTGGCATTCAGCCAGGGCAGGTCTATCAGCCGCATTTCCTTTGTTAATAGACCGTTTGTTTGTCTTTGGGCTCTGGTTTTTCTTTGCTTCGCATTGTGAAGCGTCTTCATAAAGCCTGCTCCATGTGATCAGTTGTGAGGCCTTCACCTGGATCCCACAGTGTCCTGTGCACTCTCATCATTATTCAGTCTGAATGTAAAGCTAATCTGTGTGTAAACTGTACGGATGCATGTAACTGCACTGTTTGCTTATGGTGTTCATGGGAGCATATACATAATGGAAACCACAAGCTGCATTTATGTAATGTTTGTTTGGGACATGGGGCTGAAACATGAACCACATTAGACTTCTCTTATTTCAGCCTGCTAGCCTTTATCTTCTTTTGGGTTAAATATTGTCCTGTCCTAATGAATCCTCCCCATATTTGTACATTTTTAACCTGTAGAATAGTTGTTGTACTTCTTCTTTAAAACTATTATATCAAATATGAGAAGTGAAAGCCTATTTCTAGGTTGAGGGGTTCCCAACTTGATCGTCTTCCTCTCAAGAATCTTAACATGTAGAAAAATAATGAATAATTATAATATGAACACATTTCTGTTGTGTCTCTTACTTTGAACTCTGAATGTGTTCGGTTACAGAGTCTGAGATTATAGTGTTTGCTCTGCAAACCTACGAATCTTACTAAATGCAGCGCTGTAGCCTCCTGGAATAAACAAATAATCCACCCGCCTAAACCAAGCCCATCTCTCATCGATTTGGATTATACGAGTGGGAGCGGAAAGAGAGAGAGTGTTAGCTTTTATGTCTGAGGAAGACCTGCATTTCAACATTTTTTTTCCAGCATTTAGCCCCGCTTAGTGAAATTAGCTCTTAATAAATGCAGACAGTGAGTCTTATGTGCTGTATGATTGCAGCATTTTGGGAATTTTCCTCCGGTACTTGAAAGTGTGGAGTATTAATGAAGGTGATGGGGGTAGAGTGTGGGCGGAGAGGGAGGGGGTTGGTGTTCACCAGGTAACTGCTCTGTATTCTGTTTCACAACCTTTTTTCATATGGAAATGGTCCCCATGCTTGAATTGATGGTAAGTGATGGGGGTGTGTGTGTGTGTGGGGCGGGGGGGGGGGGGGGCAGGTTGAAAGTGCGCTTAATGAACCGACGGATATCTCTGTGCCCTCCCCAACGGTTTCCGTTGCCTTTTCTAATCCCGCTATTCTCCTGCTAATACACTGGGAAAATCTTTGCATTCTCATAATGGAATATATATATGTGTGTGTGTGTTTATAAATATTGCACATTTGTTTGCCTACTTAACAGAACAGTTTTTTTATTTTTTATATCTCTGACATTTTTCTTAAGCCATATCACCTGCACCTGCCAAGTTTATTCCCCTGCCTCAGTTTATTCATCCACCTCAGTTTATTCACCCACCTGAGTTTATACACCCGCCTGCATTTATTCACCAGCCTGAGTTTATACACCCGCCTGCATTTATTTACCCACCTGAGTTTATACACCTGCCAAGTTTATTCCCCTGCCTCAGTTTATTCACCCACCTGAGTTTATACACCCGCCTGCATTTATTCACCTGCCTGAGTTTATTCACCCACCTGAGGTTATTCACCCTCCTATGTTTATTCACCCGCCTGAGTTTATTCACCCTCTTATGTTTATTCACCCGCCTGCATTTATTCACCAGCCTGAGTTTATTTACCGGCCTGAGTTTATTCACCTGCTTGAGTTTATTCACCCACCTGAGTTTATTCACCCACTGAGTTTATATACCTGCCAGCATTTATTCACTGGTCTGAGTTTATTCACCCACCCAAGTTTATTCACCCACTTGAGTTTATTTACCTGCCTTAGTTTATTCAGCCAGCTGAGTTTATTTACCTGCCTGAGTTTATTCACCCGCCTCATTTTATTCACCTGCCTGAGTTTATTCACCCACCTCAGTTTATTCACCCACCTGAGTTTATTCACCTGCCTGAGTTTATTCACCCAAAAAGAGGTTGTTGTTGCCATGTTGCTGGCGCACCAGCATCGTTCTCACACCTCATTATAACTGCCCTCAGGAAGTCCGGTCAGTAGTTATGGGGCTAAATAGCACTGACCCAGCGGTGTGCCAGTCCTTTAGAGATTAGAGCCAGATTCTCATCCTCTGCGTGAAGAAACCGTCACACACTCGCATCGGAGCTGCTTATCTCAGGCTCTCCATTGTGTTCTTGTATACTGTAGTTTCCAGAGTAATCCGTGAATTCAATCAAGTGCATTTTGCCAGTTGAAGGGCATATGCAATTCAACCATAGCAGACTCAAGTTTTTATTAAAAAAAATGTTATTCACAGAATACAAGTTGCTTGCCTCGTGTTTATATAACATTAAAGCAAAGCAGGTTATACAAGTCAATGACCTCGGACCGGCAATCACTCGAATGTTGATGTACAATTTAATGTTCGTTTCTGTGTAATACTGCAATTACAGAACTCAAGCACAGTTTTATTTTTTTATTTTTTACTTCCAAGTTAACTTTGCAGGAATGAATCAGTTGATTTATCTACATACAGATAATGTTTTTTTTATGTTCAACTACCAGCTAACAGCTGAAAATTGTCTATACCGTGTTTTGGTGTTTTGTTCATGCCTGTGTAATATCGTGCACCTCCAAATCAACAACCTCGCTTGAATGGGTCCGAATTTACAAAATAGCACTGTGTTTACTCACAATTTCGATGTGGCCTCCATCATCAGGCTGTGCGGTGACACAATGGGTCCGGCTCCTATAACCCTGTGTTTGTAGCACAGGGCTGGTCATGCCAAGGTTGTCTTGGTGGTTTCAAAGTAGGAGCTACTAAGATTTTTGGAAGTGGTGAGAATCCAAACGGATAAGTGGAGGTCGGAGATCATTCAAGGCAATATTAATGTGCTTTAGGTAGAGAGGAAAGTAGTTCCATGGAGTAGGATGTAAGAAGGTTTAAAAATATCTGAAGAGGATGAGAAATGCGTAAGTAACTTTGGACTAGACTGCATGTTCTTGGATAGGCCTTGTTTGACAGATAGAAGCAGAGCACCTGTATTCTATGTATGTACAGGCACGTGCATGCGCACACACACACACACACACACACACGTGCACACACTCTCCCTCATGTGCGAATGCCCGGACGTATGTAAGTGTGAAGTATCTACTTCACACATTTCTCATTTAAAAGCTCCATTGTGGAGCCCTGAACTCCTGAAAGCAGGAGGAGATTATTATGTAGAAACAGACGGGGGAAAGAAACAAGGACAGGACACATCTGTCAGTTTTGCCATAAGTCAGCTTACACTCCACGCCTGGAAAAAATCTGTAAAGCACCTATACATGACAAAAAGATTATTATGGGCTGAGTGGGTATTTGTGCAGTAAGCGATTCCTGCAAGGCCAGTCTCATTAAGGGTGCGGGCCCTCTATAGAGCTCTGGCTGAAAGGCCTGTGACGTGTGTACGAGGACGCCTGAGCATAATGTGAAATCTTCCTCCGCATTCAGTCCCATCTCTTCACGAGGCCTCCGCTTCACTCTTTTGTTGATTTCTCCCCTTCCTCTCTCTCTCGCTCTCTTCCTCTCTTTCTCATGCTCCATCTGTGTTTTCTCTGCTAATTAGATTTTTAATTTTTTTAATTGCCCATTGTTTTGCTACGTGAGTGGCAGGGTCACCTCGTTTAAGCAAAGGCTTTCACCATCTTTATACATCAGAGCGGGGGAAAGGGCACAGAAAATACATTCCTGTTCCCAGGTAATTAATAAAAAAGTATTTTTTTGCATAATCTGAATTGTAATTGAATGGCACGGCTTTGTTTTTACATGAAAACAATATTTCAGTTTGGAACAGAAGTTGACAGAACTTTTATTATTCTCACGTGATCTGTGCCACAGACAAGCGGGAAAAATTTTTTTTTCAGTATAATTGAATTTTAATTAAATGCAAGTTATTTAGTGATTTATTTAGCATATTATAAGGTGAGTGCATGGACGATATCACAGTTCCATTTGGTATTTGCTGGTAATCGCTGGCTGCACATCTGGTGAAAATTATTCAGGTCTCCACTCTCTACATCAAACACGGTGCTTGTTTGAGTGTTTGAGTTTTTTGTGTTTGCATTTGAAGGAGAGTTGAGGAGTTTAAATGGCAGGTTGCCGTCCTGGGCCTGCAGATAGCCCTGAGCCATCATTAGCATGTGATATCACCCCCTCTTTCACACCTCCTCGGGGGGCTCCATTCACCCCGCGCTCGTACCTCCTTTGTGTGATCTTGTTTACCGAAACGGCGACGGCGCCAAGACAAACGTAATTGGCGAATTTGTCACAGCGTTTTGCGCCGGTGTTCCTGAAAGACGGTCTTGTGGCGAAGCAAACTGTAGGGGGAATATTTTCACTGTTGCATCAATATCCCAACACCCATGCAGGGGTAAAACACATGTGTATATATTATATACACCTGTATACGTGTATATATAAGATATCTTAATATTTCACTAACCTCCCATCAAAACGGTGGAGATTACTATGGAGGTGACACAGAAGTATTATCAAACATGCATACGTGCAGATATGTGTGTTTTTAATTTTAATTGTTTTAATAAAAAGTTATTTAGTGATTTATTTAGCATGTTATGAGGTGAGTGCATGTACGATGTCACTTGTGTTTAAATACAGAAAGTCTGATTCTGGAAGCGGCAGTTAGTCCGTGTGTCTTTTCAGAGTGTGCTTTTCCCCTCTCTGCAACATGACGTATTATGGGTGTGAGCGTACAGGAGTTTGTCGTTATTAAATCGTATGACTGTCTCTGAGATTCGGGGGCTGGCCCCGGCCCATCATGGTCCACTGTACTCTCCTGTCATGTGACCTGAAGCGGGACTTTGCCTGCTGTCAGACAGGCCACCAGGAAGCCCATAACAGAGCTCAGTGGCCGACACACATCCTGCGTTTTTCTTAATCCCTGCATTATTCCCAATGAGTCACTTACTGACACGGTGACCCGCCAAACCATCCTACACTCACACACACACACACACACACACATGTACACATACACACACATACACACGGACACATACACACACGCACACTCACACACACACACACACATACGCACACACATACACACACATAGACAAACACACACGCACACACACGCACACACACACACACACACACACACACACATGCACGTACACACACACACACAGACACACACATAGACAAACATACATGCACACACACACGCACGCACACACGCACACAATCACACTTTCTTACAGATGTGAGTGGGTGTAAGCACCGAAATACAAACCCACCACCATTGTCACAAATCAAAAGAGCTCATCCAAGCTGTTATGCTACTAAACTAAACTGTTGCTAAACGCTTCCCAGGGACGTGTGTCTGTCAGAGCAATGCCCCTCCCACTTGAGCAACATCTTAATGTTTTACAGCCAAGACTTTCATCAACGTTATCTGTGTGAATCGCCTCTTTAATCTCTAAACTAAGACATTAATTTACTACTTACCTATTTAAATACCTTATTGGGAGTACTCCAGCCTAATTTAGCATGTTTGTCTTGTCCAGGGGAACAGAGGTTAAACAATCAATTTATTTTACAAAGAGACAAACATCATCTATCTAATCCAGATAAGACCTGCCCATTAAGACTTGCAACACAGCCAGAGAAAACAAATAATACTGTCACACGCTGTTTATAGCACGTGGTCTCTTCTAATTATCATTAGGCATTTTATACACCATATATTTATATATATATTTTCATTTTCCAGTCAGAATCTCGAAGGGATTTATGTGGACAATTAAGTGAATTAAACAATTGCACAAGCCTGTGTTACATAAAAACAAATTCTGATATATTTCTGTATTCATAAGCGTCATGGTGCATGGTGAGTCAGTTTTCATTTTCATCTTTATTTACGTACAAGTTGGAATTCTGCCTATTGACGGAGGGCAGAGGGCAGACAAGCGCACGGTGTCATCCGAAAGACGTGAGGTTAGTCACTGTTGTCCACCAGTTAAGCACAAACAGACACTGGAAGAGTGCCTTAACAGGATGAGTCTCCCAACAGCTCTTCCGTGCAGGTCTAACAGATGTACTTTGAGGGATGTATCTGGAGGGAGGGAGGGCAAATTTCAGCATTAAAATTTGGTGAGGGTGGAGCAGGCTGATCTTTGAGGGACGCGCCTGGCACATGACATTTAAACCGCTTTGCTTTACTGGACGCTGACAAGCTGTTTCTTTAAAAAAAATAAAAAATTATTTCAACCCCAGATTTGTTTTAATTTGTGGTTCTCTTTTTTTATTATTCCAAATAATTACTGACAAATTTTAAACATGGAAAAGGCGGTACGATGCATAAACCTGTGGCACAGGATCACATTCGAAAACAATTGTGCCTGTTTAATGAAGCTATGAAATGTCATTTTTTGAGTTGCTAAAGTAAATAAAATTAAATAGAAATAATAGTTTGTAACATTATCAATGTCTTGACTGTATTTTTTGATAGATTTAATGCTACCTTGGTGAATAAAAGTACCAATTTCTGTCAAAAACATAAAAATGTCTCAGTGATTCCAAACGTTTGAATGGTAGTACAGTGGGGACGGAAAGTATTCGGGCACTGACACAATTTTTGTTGTTTTGCGTCTGTTCTCCAGAACATTGGATTTGAACTGGAATGATAACTATGAGGTTAAAGTGCAGCTTTAAAGTTCAGCTTTAATTTGAGGGCTTTTACATCACTTCTTCTCCTGACTTATTTTCCCATAGAGTTCAATAGTTCAAAAATGAGTCAGGAGAAACAACCCTTAAAGTGAACCATCCATATCTACTGCATATCTGGCAGCAAAGTGATGGTTCAAGGCTCGTTTGATACCTCAGAACCTTAATAATTCATAGGCATTTAGCCAACCATGTGTTCCATACTGTTCCAGCATAATTTCCAGCTTAATCTAGTCCCCCCGCCCCCCCAATTTCCATAGAGATCCATTCAAATGCAGAGGGGTTATCGCTTGTAAAAGTACCAAAAAATAAGATATCAAGAGTTTTCTGATGTTGTTGGGTCCCAGGTATGGAATGGAAAGGATATGCAACCAAATATTAAATAAGATGACTTTATTTAAGTTTATGTTAATTAACTTTATGTTAATTTGCCCAATTACTTTTGTATAAAAATGTATAAAACGCACAATTTAACCTCATAATCACTGTTCCATTTCAAATTCAATGTTCTGGAGTACAGAGCCAAAACAACAAAAATTGTATCACTGCCCGAATACTTTCCGTCCCCACTGTATATATACGTATATACTGTATATATGTATATGTATCTACAGATGGGTGACAAATTAAAGGAAAAACCAACATAAAGTGTCTTAGTAAGGTGTTGGGCCACCACAAGCTGCCAGAATAGCTTCAGTGCACCTTGGCATAAATTCTACCTCTAGTCTAGCATAGATTCTAGTCTCTGGAACTCTACTGGAGGGATGGAACACCATTCGTTCCTTCATTTGGTGCTTTGCTGATGGTGGTGGAAAGTGCTGGCTAACATGTTGGCCCAAAATCTCCCATAGGTGTTTAACTGGGTTGAGATCTGGTGACTGCGAAGGCCATAGCAGATGATTCACATAATTTTTATACTCATCAAACCATTCAGTGAGCCCTCATGCCCTGTGGATGGGCGCATTGTCATCCTGGAAGAGACCACTCCCATCAGGATAGAAATGTTTCATTATAGGATAAAGTTGATTACTCAGAATAACTTTGTATTGATTTGCAGTGACCTTTCCCTCTAAAAGGACAAGTGGACCCAAACCATGCCCTCCACAGCATAACAGAGCCACCGGACCCCCTCACTGCAGGGGTTTTTCCTTTAATTTGTCTCCCATCTGTATATTACATTATATTCAATTTCTGTAAATTAATCTTCTATCTTTCTGGGTCCTGAAGTAGAAGCTTCCCAGCGGCCATCTATCAAGAAGCTTCTCAGTTGCCATCTTTCTAGAAGCTTCCCAGTTGCCATCTATCTAGAAGCTTCTCAGTTGCCATCTTTCTAGAAGCTTCCCAGTTGGCATCTTTCTAGAAGCTTCCATGCAGCCATCTTTCCCAGCTTTCTCTCCACCCCTCCCTCCCTCATTCCTTCTCTCCCTTTCTTTTTTTCTTTTCTCTCTGTTGCACAGCCCTGGCCCATCTTTAAAACTCCCCTTTTTTGGGGGGGAGGGTAACTCATTCATACGAGAGTCACTCACTATAGATTAATTACCACTTCCCTCAATGTGGTAATGTATAGGGAGGAGGGGCGGCCATACGCGTACTCATTTTCAAAGGCACATTTCCCTCTCCTTGGCTTTCATATGCGGGACAGTGCAGAGCCCCCTCAGCACCCCCCCCCCCCCCCCCTTCTTTAGCATAGGGATATATTCATTAGGAAAGACAAAAGGCCGATTTTCATGCCTCCAATAAAGTGCTCTGCACGCCTTTCATTTTTTATTTAATTATTTTTTTGCCCGGCCCGTGTGTCTTTCTAGCAGGTGTCCACTCCCCCCCCCCCCCACACACACTCCCCCCTCCAGTTTGGGCAGAGTTAACCCTTTGCCTCGTGGTTTCTTAGTGTTGCCCATCAAATGAAAGAGAAAGAACTGCTGAAAGTGAGTCAAAGCAGCATGTTTGCGATGGAGCGCTAAGCGATAAGAGCTCCATTTAAACGCCACTGAAGACTTGAATGGCCAAAGTTCACCGTGTTTTCCAACATCTTAACACCTTTTCTCTCTGCTAATCCTCACTCGCCAAGTAATTCAATCTGGAACCATATTCAGCCACCGTGCTTGTTCCCCCAAGTGTGCGATACAATGGTGAACGTGCTGAGTGTGCCCGATTTAAGAGCAGCCTTCTTTGTTCCCATGTGCCTCAGGCCCAATGCGTTTGTTTGTTTGTTTGTTTATTTGTTTATCCTTTTTGCATTTGCATATGGCATTCAAGGTCAAATATGCCAGCAATGTCACCAGGGTTAAATATCTGAAAAATGTGTCTGTCTAATGGAGGAGCCCTCCCCCTCTCTCAATACCACAGTGACCTTCAGCTTTCTCCCATATCCAAGAAGATTTCAGAAAGAAGCCATTCTGCTTTCCCTCTCTTAGGCAGGTAAGCAAATATAGTGGGAAGAGAGCAGAGATAAGCAATTATATCAAGAAGAAAATATTGCACAAAGAAGGCGCTGATAAGTCCACCCTTTATCCACAGCGGGAATGTTTTCTCTTTTTCAAAACATGCCCTTATTGGCAATCCAGCTTTCTCAGACAGGCTGTCATCAATATCAGAGACGACCAACATTACCTAAGTGTGTGTACACATTAGAGAAGCAGGAAAGTGGGAAAGGGTCGTTTTGAGAAAGACCTGAGATACTGTTTGTTTGCCTGGGTGGGTGGGGGGTTGGGGTATGGGGGAAATTTCTGAAGGTTCTCCAGACTTTTCCTTTATTTACTCTGATTGACCAGGTGTCAGCTTTAGCTTTCTTTTTTTTGCGCGGGGGGGGGGGGGGGGGGGGGTGCTATAAGAACAGTACCAGCTCAATACATAGCTGCCAGAGGGAAAATATTATATTATTATATTCTTACTCAGTACTCATTGTGTTGTTGCTATCATTATTATTATAGTGATGTTCTCCATTTATGTAAGTCGCTCTATAAGTGTGTACAAAGTGATTATATGTCAAATATACTGTATAGGATGCCACACACTCAAATGCCTCATTCTCACTCTGCAGTCCGCAGTTGAGTTTATTTTGGCTTGATTTTCTTTATTTTAATCTTTTTTTGCTTGATCTAATTATTTCCTGCCATGAGTGAGTGGCCGATCTCTTAATACCATGAAATGTTTTTGTGAAGTAAAAGTTTAAAGTCAGACATTGAGAAGGGGTTGCTGGTGTCATCCTGGCTGCCTGAACCCTCTCATCCCTGGGCAATGCTGGAACCAATTGTGCATCACCCCGCAGGAGAACTTTTCTTTTACAAATCAAAACGCAGTTTGATGTGCGTGTCTCACACATAGTAGCGTTTTAGCATTAGCACTCATCGCTCATTTATAGGTGACTCATTTACCTGTGAGCTCATAGTGCAGGTGTGTGGAAAAGCAGAGCTTTTGGCAAAGGCACAGGGATCGTACTTGTTTACAAACCGTACCCCTTTCTGTGTGTAGGGTGATTTCACATGTGGCCCTTTCAGTCTTACTGCAGGCAGTGTGTGTGTGTGTGTGTGTGTGTGTGTGTGTGGGTGGGGGGCTTTTGTAGATACAGGTGTGTGAGTGTGTTTGTGTGTGTGTGTGTGTGTGGGGCAACTGTAGATACAGGTGTGTGTGTGGTAACTGTAGATACAGGTGTGTGTGTGTCTAAGTGCTGGATTGCGGTAGCAGCACACCGCACGCACAGTCAGCAGAGCACTCCGTTGGAGCTTGCCTGCTTGTCCATGGCGGCCTTTTAAGATTCCAGAGCTGGCAGGAAGCAGAGGGGGTACAGGTTAGTGCTGTCATGTTTGTTTTGATTTTAGTTTAAAAAAATAGGATTAGCTTTCTTGGCACCAAATCTCCAGCTCACCTCAGTAAAATTATCCGAGTTCTCTCCAAGACTGGAATCTTGTCTTCACTTGGAGTCCTCCTACCTGACACTCCCTCTCAAAACTTGTAACCTTAACTACAACTCCCAGCATTGCGTCACCTAGATTTAACTACAACCCCCAGCCTTCTCTCACCTAGATTTAACTACAACCCCCATCATTCCATCATCTAGATTTAACTACAACCCCCAGCCTTCCCTCATCTAGATTTAACTACAACCCCCATCATTCCATCACCTACATTTAACTACAACTCCCAGCCTTCCCTCACCTAGATTTAACTACAACCCCCAGCCTTCTCTCACCTAGATTTGACTACAACCCCCAGCATTCCCTCACCTAGATTTAAGTACAATCCCTAGCATTCCCTCACCTAGATTTCATCTGCTGCTGTAAATTATTGCTTTTCTGCCTTGATGAAATACAGGAGAGATATAGCTAGTGAGTGAATTAAATCTGAAATGTAGGACACACAGCAGACACAGAAGGTGTTATCCCCATTAACTTTGTCACGCCTTGCACTGGACAAGCTGTTGCTGTGTTCACCCTCAAACTAACAAAAGGAACTTGGAGGAGAAGATAAACTCTCCTGTCTAAAACAAATAAACTGTCATCTTCTGTACATGTGTTTATTGATTTTGAAAGCCGCAGAACAGTATGAAGTAATTTCAAAGCATGTCTTTGCAACTCAGTGTCAAAGACTTGTGTAATGTTACGCTACGCTCAGTGAAGGTAATCAGAGAATCCGAGTCGCAGTCTTTGCAGTTTGGAGGTTTGGACTGCAGCTGTTGTGGCGTGCAGAAGGACGGCTTCTCTCCACTGCACTGTTCGAAAGGCTGCTGTTAAGCCATCTATGAATATACTGAGGTAATTACCCTCATGATTGTTCAGGTTTGTATATTTAAACCCACCCTGAATTCTCAATTTGACCACCACATGGCCAAAGTGCTATTTTTAACCTCCTGCTTTTGCATTATTGCTTTGGGATTTTTTTAAACATCCAGGTAAGAGCTCAACCCTTGTGCAGAACTGCTGTCTTTAGATTTCTCTGCTCAGTTTAACATTTTTAGACATTTGTAATATAAATGTGATGCCTGAATAAATGCAGTAAACCATTTATTGTTGTGCAGTGCAGATGGAGTGACATATTTTTAAAAAAAAATTCTTCTTACTATTTTTGTGCTGTAAGTTCTGAAAAGGAAAACAAGAAAAATTGAACAAGATGTAAACCATCAAGCACTCTTCTATTTTTCTCCTTTCCAACAAAGGAAATATTTAAATGTATATATTTTTTTGTTTTAAGAGACACAGTTCTGTACGATTCGGCAGGTCACAGTGGTAACGCTCTCTGTATGATCAGAAAACAGTGTTTTTACAGCCCTGACTGCTGTGCTGGGATGAAGTCCAAAGAAAGCAGAAAAATGCTAATCATTAACATGCCTCAGGTACATACATTTTTTCTTTGATTCCTTGAAATGTCGTGGTGAATTTTACAGAGAGCAATTGCATCGGTTGGCTAAATATTGATGCACTGTTGGCACATTAAAGTTGAAAAAATAATTGAAGACCATAACTACAGGATATCCCAGAATTCCAGAGAGAAAGAGAGAAAGACATGGAAATAGAGTGTGATACAGCACATCTTTGCAATGGGATGTTTGTGAAATCCGTTTTTTAATTTTTTTTAGGGGAAATAGCTTTACACACATGGTAGAATAACCAGGGACAGGTACACCTGACAAGTCTCTAAAGTTCACCTGGACTACCTGCACCAGTGTGACAGGTACACCTGACATGTCTCTAAAGCTCACCTGGCCTACCTACCAGAAGGACAGGTACACCTGACAGGTCTCTAAAGCTGACCTGTCTTACCTGCACCGGACAGGTCTACCCACAATGTCTGGGCTCTGACAGACAGGCTGAGAGTCAAAGGGGCTTAATGACAGGAACGTTCCTGACCTGCAGCATCATCACGACCACTGCAGCCCACAGAGAGGTCATTTAGACGACCTACAACATTTTCTTTTGTAAATATATTTTAAACAAGCAAAGAGGGGCTCAATAAACAAACTGCAACATCAACTGAGATAAAACCAGAATACCTGCTGAAGCACCTACACTGGTCTTCAGGATACGCCTGCAGGATATGGGTTCAAAAATGTGCCAAGATTGTGGTTAACCTGTTGATTATGATTCATGATTCGTATCCTGGTTTAAATCAAACGAAAATCGATAAAGAGTGGAAGTTCACAACAATTAATTGTTCTTGGTTGTGAGAAACACAAAGAGTCACAGAAGTGACTGACGTCTGACCTTCCTTTCGACCTTGTGTTGCTTTGCATTTTCCCCGGCTTGTAGTGCTGTTATTTTTCTTTCTTTTATTTTCCATCGCAAGCTGTCTTCTTTCGGATTTAGCCTAAAGTGTACAGCGAACGCGTTCTTCCTGGCCTGTTTGGCTGCCAAGAACTCGGCACCTGGGGCCAAATGTGACAATTACAGAGGTTACAACGAAGGCGCATAATGATTTGTCTGATGTCGGTGCAACATAAAAGGCCATAAATACTGGCGGAATAGAATTTTTTAAAATTATTTTTCAAAGGACTTTCTTTTTGACTTTTTGGCTACTGTTGGGGTCGTCTTTCACGCTGTCTTTAACACATTAATATGATCTGTGATGGTGTCCATTTGTTGGCATTTATGTACTGCATAGTGAATATGGTGCTGTCTCATGCGTCCAGCCTTCAATGGCAATACTATTCTAATTGTATATGCCAAATAACACTGTGTGCCAGGAAACCGCTGTGCGCCATTTATTAGAAATATGTTTAGAAGCCAAACTGTTGTAGTGTGGTGCCGGGGTGTGTGTGTGTGTGTGTGTGTGTAGGGGGTGTTATTCATGGCCATCTACACCTTTTTGTTGCCCTTGTTCAATAGCTACGCCGTTCTGCTTCTGACCATTTAAAAATATATAATAATAATAATAATAATAATAATGTTTTTCTTGTCTCTCTTAGGTTTACAAGACATTTACACAATGGGGGAGTAGTTTTTTCTCACTATTGTTATTATTTTCCATACTCAGACACCACAGACGCCTTTTTCATTTATAATGGGGAGGTCTCCAGCTGAGGTAGGCACATGTCTCTCGCAGTGGATGACAGCTTTCTCTGTTCTCTCCAAACACCGGGGGTTTTAAATTAATAAACATATCTGGCAATCTTACGGTAGCTGGAGGGCACGGGATGACTCTGTTTGCAAACCTCGCCTCTCGATCTCCCGAGGAACCAAAATTATTTAATGATTCAATTAGCAGATGAGACGCAGAGTGCTTCTCCTGATGCAAATGATAATTGACAAACATTTCAATCCACTTCTGAAATGATTCCAAGGCCAGCGCTATTAGGGTTTATACTGAATTGGGGGTGGGGGGCAGAGCGAAATTGAAATGGCAGGTGTGAGGGCACATTTATTGACACTGTTTGCACATGTAAATTATAATGAACAAGTACAGTATGACCCTGAAGGGCCTTTTTACAGGGCTGGAAAGTGTGGGCCTACCAAAATAAATAATGAAATAAAAATAAATATACGGACAGTTGTTTGTAAATTAATTTGTATTGATGGCATCTTTAGTCTCAGTTTCACCAAATGTCATCATGCTAATTCAGAGCTAATGTGCTTCTTATCTAATGATCAAACAGTCAAACGAAACCCATCGTTTTGAAAGCCGGTGAAAATGACAGAGCCTCCGGTGATCCTTCGCATTTTCTTTGCCGTCTGTAGAGTGGCGCGCGTGCGGATCGCGGATCGCGGTTCTGGAACTGAAATTAGTCAGCTTTTGTGAATTCCGCTATCAGTCCATTCACATCACGTTGTGCTCCTGTCTCAATATGGCAAGGTTTTGCTTTGTGGTTTTTGCAGAATCCCCATTTCACTTGTTGGTTACCTCTCTCTCTGTCTCTCTCCCTCTCCCTCTCCCTCTCTCCCCCCTCTCTCGGGACACCCCCTGTTCCATGTGCACTGCGATAAATGCGAGGAGCACAAATTGCGAAATGATGGTTATTTAGAAGCAGGTTCTAATGGTGGGCTGTGGGGTCTCAGCAGGCATTCCCTGTGCATCGGGGGTGGCCGGGCAGTGCACCCCGTCATACACCCTTTGTGTACCTAGCAGAGGAAGCAGTTTAAACCATTTAAAGACCAGCAAACAGAGGAAGCCAGTCCAGGGGCTTTAAAAAAAAAAAAACTTTCACTTCCTGACTTCCTTGGCAGTAAGTAGAGAGGGGGGATTACGTAGGAAACAGCAGCAGTTGACCTTCGGGGTCGTGCGCGGCGAGAGAAACTGCATTTATATCTGAAGTGTAAGCAGATGCTGCAGAATAATAAAACAACAAACTCAACAATAACATAAACCAACTAACAATGAAAACATCACTAATGCATTGAAACAAACAAAAAATAAGACGTTGAGAGATTGCATCATTGCAGAGCTCATTACTTTACACATAAAAAATCCACCACAAGTACTATACATAGCCTTTCTGTGTATCGTTTCATACATTTTATTTCTTACTTTTTTTGTTTAGAGTTAAGTTTGATTTTGTTTTGGAATAACTGTATAAATCGAGAGAATCTTCTTATATTCCTGTATTTTTATGTTTACATGATTGGAACTCAGTCAGACATATCGGATGTCTTTCAATGTTTTTATTAATCAATCCTTCACAGTACTATCAGTGCCATTTCTTTTGGCTGAATGTATTTTTGAAATAGTTCGAAAAATTATCTTTAGTGTAAAGAAATAAAAAAATAGGCCTTTGCTGGATCAGTATTATATTTTAACAGTAAAATGTTCTCCTTTAAAGAAAGTGCGAGAAAAAAAGCTATAATCTCCAGACTGTTCCGCCACGCACATCCATAAACCCTAAAACAAAGATCTGTCTATATGCCCATTTCCACAGGCCAACATTAAACAAGATGGGTGGCTGAAGATAAAAAAGGGGTTTCTGTTAAACTGCTAGACTTTGAAATCCTTACGGTCCAAAGGGCCACAACCTTTTAAATGCCCCAACTTAGCCTTTTGATCTGAATTTTGTACAGATAATGCCATCCACTTAATCCCCTCAGCTCAGCGAGCCCCCGGAGACAGAAGCCTGTGCTCTTATGGCGAATCAGAGAGTGCCGGGTAATGAGGCGGAGCCAAGCGCTCTCTGCCTGCAATCTTCTGTCTTCCGACTCTCAGAAAACATAACCGCCAAATCACAAAATAGTCCTAATGCATTTCTCCGTCATTATAAGTATACAGTAGCCAAATCGGCACTCTACTCGGAGTGTGGAAAGGCATTTGTGGATACATTCAGGTGGATTGCAGTATGCAGGTCTGTTTTTACCCCCCTAGACTGCTTGTCCCTTTCAAATCCTGCTTTATTTACATGCAATTGTGTGCTTTAGCGCTATGCAGAAAGTAGACTCGGTAGATGACGCATAAGATGTTGTCAAAAAGTAAACGTCAAAATACATTCCAAAAAAAGGCGAAGAAAATTGTTCTGATCTTCCTGCCACACAAACAAATAAGTTTTGTTGGTTTCAGTAGCAGACTCTTTTGTTGTCTTCCTACGTTCATGAATACAAAACATTTTCACACTTATTTCCACAAGCACATTAAGAGGATGGAAATTTGCTCAAAGAAAACCTCATTTATTTTGGTATATTAAAATTAAATACATCATTCTTTTTTTTTAGTTATACAAACCCCAATTCCCAAAAATTTGGGACAGTATGTAAAATGCACATAAAAGCAGAAAGCAGTGATTTGTAAATTCTCTTTTACATAAACTGCCAGGCCAAAAAAAAAGTCGCCGTTGCACCCGGCATGCATAGTGCCCACTGTACAAGCCTCTGGAGGCAGTGTTATGATCTGGGGTTGCTTCAATTGGTCAGGTCTAGGCTCAGCAACGTTATGCAGCAATAAAATGAAGTCAGCTGAGTACCTGAATGTACTGAATGACCAGGTTATCCCATCAATGGGCACATTCCAGGACGACAATGCCAAGATTCATCGGGCTCAAATTGTGAAAAAGTGGTTCAGGGAGCATGAGGAATAATTTTCACACATGAATTGGCCACCGGAGTCCTGACCTTAACTCCATTGAAAGTCTTTGGGATGTGCTGGAGAAGACTTTATGGAGTGGTTCGACTCTCCCGTCGTCAATACAAGATCTCGGCCAAAAATGAATGCAACTCTGGATGGAAATAAATGTTGTGACGTTGCATAAGGTTGTCGAAAGAATGCCACGATGAATGCATGCCGTACTCAAAGCTAAAGGCGGTCCAACAAAATATTAATGTGTGAGATTTTTTTTTTTGGCCAGGCAGTGTATATTTAATTGAAAACAGTACAAAGAAAAGATATTTCATGTTTTACCTTATCAACTTTATTGATTTTTTTAAATATACGCTAATTCAGAATTGGATGCCTGCAACAAAAGTTGGGACAGGGACAAAAAAAAACCCTTCAAGTGATCCATCCATATCTACTGCATATCTGGCAGTAGAGTGATGGTTTAAGGCTTGTTTGATACGTCAGACCCTTGATGACTTATGGCCTGTTAACCTGTGGAATGTTCCAAACAGGTGTTTTTTTAACTTCCCTGTCCTTTTTTTGCCCCTGTCCCAACTTTTTTGGAACGTGTTGCAGGCATCAAACTCGGAAATTGCGTATATTTACAAATATCAATAAAATTGATAAGGTAAAACATGATTATTTTTCTTTGTACTGTTTTCAATTAAATATATGTAAAAGAGAATTTACAAATCACTGCTTTCTGCTTTTATGTGCATTTTACATACTGTCGAAACTTTTTTGGGGTTTGTATTATTTTTAGGACTTTTTCAGCATTATTGGACAGCACAGTGTAGAGAGACAGGAAGAATGGGAGCGAGAGAGAGGGATAGAGACATGCAACAAAGGTCGTGCGGTCGGATTCAAACTGCCAGCGTTGCGACTTGCAATCAGCATGGGGACTCTCTCGTTCCCACTCTATCTGTCTCTCTGCACTGTGCTGTCCAATAAAGCTGAAAAAGTCTTAAAAATATAACTTAAAAAAATAAGTCACTTCTAAAAGGCCAGACTGCCTTGTAATGAACCATAAAGGTGTGCAAGCTCACAGACACCAACGTAAAAGAGCTTCAGACGACTCTTGGTGATTCGTTCAACAGCCTCCCTCCTTATTACATTTAATATGCCAGAGACGTTGGGATTAGCTGCACTTTAGCCAAAGGTTTATGGAGTGCTCTGTTTTTCCGCAGATTCGACCCGCTAAACCTTGCTTAAATGTTTGCCAGGTTTTATATTGACGGACAAACAGATCATCACCCTCTAATGCCCCGCTTTAGCTTAAATAGCATCACCCAAGCTTATTAAGGGGTTTGTGTGAAGTTAACTAGTCACAGGGGCCATGGCAGACGAGGGGGGGGGGGGGGGGGGGGGCGGCGGCGTAGCATTTGCGCTAATCAGGTTAGCGCAGGCTGGTGATATAAATAAGCTAATTACACTGCCAAACGCTCACTGTGATCACCTTAGCGCCAGCTTCCCTGAACACGCCACGCTCATTATCACTTTTAGCCTGTTTATTTGTGTTGACAGCCTGCTCAACGGCTGTGAGAGAGAGAGAGAGAGAGAGAGAGAGAAGCGCAGGTTAAAAGAGTTTCGACACTCATGCTTTGGTTGCCGCCATACAAATTTTCAGGCTTTCAGAAACCATAGCGACAAACTGAAGTCTGAAGAGGAGGCCTGAGACAGACATCTTTAGCAGTGATGTGGGAGACTGTTCTGAACACAGGCCACAATGTTAATAATCTCAGAATCTGAACACAGGCCACAATGTTAATAATCTTAGAATCTAACAGGCACAGACGGGACATTAAATACATTTTCCGGAAGGATCCGTGTGTGATACATAGGCGCTCTGGGGTTATGCCATTGCTGTTCTTAAGCTGTCGCACAGAGTCTTAGAGGGTTTCAGATCCCACAACTAGGTGAGAGGAAGAAAGTCACGGAATTCTTTGAATGGGGGGGGTGCCAATAATAGTGGATATGTATTTATTTATTTATTTATTTATTTTTATTAACATGAAGTGTATTCAATATTAGGTTGGAAATGGTGTTGACCCAGCCAAGGGGGATGTAGTGGAAGGTTACAGCAGCTAATTTTGATTTACTGCCCTTTTAACGTTTCATTTAATAGCTTGACGCAGGAAGCCATATTGCTGTATTAGTTCTGACTGAACACCTGTTACTGTTTATGATATTTTTATTTTCTTGAAATGACACGCTCAATTACTGTGCGCTACAGCTATAATGGGTTTTATAGGTATATTTATGGCACCCGGCATTGACCGTGGTAACACCTGTGGATATTTTCTAATTAATTTCTTTCTGGTTTCTATAATAAGTGTTCTCTGTAGTAAAGTGTAATATATATATATTTTTTAAATAGAGATAATTATGTTGGGGAAAAATAAAAATGTATAAAAAACGCGTTTCTCTAAGTGTAAGACTGTGACGATATCGCTACACTACCAACTGTCTCAATATACAATTTTGTTTTAATTCTCTATTTATAAGTGTGTGGTTCCCTCTGTAGATTCAGGTGAACTGAGAGGTGGGATTATATATGATTACAGCAATCTTGTCATTTACTGAATTTGTGTGATTTCAGATGTATTTATCATTATTTATCATTCTGATGGCAGTGATTTTACTGTGATCAAAAACAATCAAAGCCCCATTTCAATTAAAAGGGGGGGTTTGTGGGTCTTCACCTGAGCAGGGCCTCTTATGGGTTAAGTGTAGGTAGTACAGGATTGGCTGTCACTAGCTGTCATAGCCTGGATAATTACCAAGACTTAAGGTGGACCACACCTTAGATAAACCTCTAATGCTGGAGTCCTCTGCAAACAGGTTCCCATGTGCATGCCGAAGCTTGCTGTGATTCTGCGTCTGTGCGCTCCTTTCCTCGCTCCCAGAGCGGGTACAGCTCACAGTGATCATTTTTCAATGATCATGAGGAAACAAAGTGACTCTTTGAGATTACGTTTTTGACATTCTCTGCTTTTTGCCCACTGAACCTTCAGTGTCCGCTGAACTGAGCATGACTGCAGTATTGTCGTGGTACGCTTCACGCATTTATACGTAACTGATTTTTAACATTATAATGCAACTCAATGGTTTTTGAACTAGGAAAGAGAGATGTGATTTCTAAACTTTCTCCTCCGTGCACAGGTGTGCTGTCTTAGTGAAGATGGTTCTTGTTCAGTTGGCTTAAGCCCTACATTGTATGTTATGAATGACTGTACCACCCCTCCCATGTTCCCCACTTTCTCTCTCACACACAAACACACACAAACACACACACACACACACACACACACACACACACACACACACACACACACACACACACACACACACACACACACACACACACACACACACACACACACACACACACACACACACACACACACACACACACACACACCCTTGGGAAACACACCAGCACAGCTGTACCTACTCTTGTAAAATACCAAAAAATAAGTCAAGTATTTTAACTAATTTTAAGAGTTGCCAGTGGGGTAAGAAAATTTTACTTGTCAAGCAAACAGTTTAACCTTTTTTTTATTTCTTCATAATCTTCATTAAAAAATGTAAATGCTTTATGATACAACTTCTTCGTAGAGGATCATTTGCTAGCGTTGTACAAATTTTGCTAGAATATGCTTTAAATCGCCATATATGTGTTAATAATTTATAATTGTATGCAATACATTGAAAGTTTTCCCCTGGAGAATTCTTCATTTTGCACCGGAAGAATTGACTAGTAATCAGAAGAAATATGATCAAATATAGCCATAATCAACTCAGATTGGTGCTGTAGAGGAGCACCAAATGGATTACAGAAATCGTTTAAAACCGTCAGTCTCATGGACACCGTGTGGAACACCAACAATAACTTCATTTATATTTGTGACCTGTGGGAAGACATCAATGAATCCAGTGATCGTGTTCTTTTCTGGGGTTCATCCTGTATGTTCCGTCCACAGGTGACAACAAAAGAGCATTCTTCATCCAATCAGCTGCTTTGCACATTACAAAAAGAAAACTCTGCAAGGAAAAAAATGTGCGAGGTTGAGTTCAAAAACAAATAACAGTTGTGTGTGTAGCGCTGCCATGGCAACGTAGGCAGTGCGCATGCAGGACTCACTCAGGTCAGCAACTTCCTCTTTTACCCATGATGCTCTGCAGTATTACGACTTAGCTCTAGCCCTTAGTGTATTGCCTCATAGTAGTAGTTTTACAGAATAAAACTTACAAAGAACTTACTGAAGAGAAATTTTAGTTTTTGTTACTGTTATATAGAAGACATTTCTTTTTAATAGAGAAGCTTTTTTCTTGTGTTTTATTCAAAGGGGTTGCAATAATGGGCCACCATATTTTTGACTTGGCATTATACAGTATATTTTAGTTGATACAGTATATTCTAGCATTTTTCTGTTTAATACATTGAAAAAAATTTATTAATCAATTTCTCTTCAACTTTGACATTTAAATGCAAATCTTTAAAGAAAGAAATATGAGGCATAAGCATTCATCGAATGCACCCATTTACCAGCGTATTTACACTGATGTCATTTTTAGTTTTGAGTTTGTTCTACACTACCTGCTGTGTGCTTGTGTTTGTGTATTTGTTTTTTTTGTGTGGGTGCATTTGTGTGTGTGCGGGTATTTGTGTGCATGTGTGTGTCCGTGTGTTTCTGTGTGTGTGTGTGTGTGTGTGAATGCACGCATGTGTGTTTTTCAATAGGTATTTACATCCTCTTTGTAAATGATGGCCGGGAACCTTCATACTCCAGAAACCACTTCTGTGGCGGTCCCTGACAAAGCACACAATCGCCTGAGCCAGGGAGAATGGAATGCGTGTTTGCCAGAACCCCGTCCCTGTTTTAAAGGCAATGCAAAAACAAACTAGAGAGGGGACCCACCCCTCCCAGCTCGCAGGAAATGTGACCTCAAAGCCAGACAGGTACGAGCTGGTCACCGGCAGGCCACACAATAACAGCACTGAGAGATGAGGCTTAGCTCTGGAATTGGGCTTTTTCTTAATGCCGGATACCTGTTTGCTTTGACAGTTCAGCCAAGCAGCATGCAGAGGAAGTGCGCTGGTATGTCTGCCTGTGATTTATACCTGGGTAACAATTGGCACTTCATTTTCCAATTAAATGTGTTTTGTTTGGTTAATCGCGGCGCTGGTTCAAACAGCAGAGCCCAGACGGTTCCCGCCCAGGTGAGAGAGGTGAAAGTTGTAAAGGCCAAAGATGCGACTGTTTGTTTTTGTCACATGACACGAGTAACACAATAGGTGTGTGTGTAGGTGTGCAAACAGAATCCTCGCTGCATACGTCTAGAAGCCCCTTTGGCCCATTGTGTCACTGTGGGATTTAATAAAGAGAATTACGTGCCTCTTTGTCGTAAGAGATCGGCAGACTACGCTCGGCTGTTCTCATTCATTTCTGTGTTTCTCTCCACATCACCGCTGCTATATTGATATCAAATAATTTGACTAATAAGCCTTTTACAATTAATACAGTTCCACTACAGGTGTCAGTAGTGTGCACACTGTCATCATATTGGTGTTGGGTTGACCCTGGGGTGACTTTTATTTTTCACAAAAATATGCTAATTAGCTGAGTGGATAAAAAAGCCACACACTCCAGAGTTACAATGAAATTCCGTCAGTTCAGAAAATTAATTACAATTCCATTACTTACTGTAGTTGAAAAATCTTCATAGAACATTATGGGCATTTTTTAAAATTAGTTAAATGAATTTAACTTTATGTCCTGAATTGACTGAATTATGCTTGTGTGTGTGTACGTGTGTGTGTGTGTGCACGTGTTGTGTGCGTGTGTGCGTATGCTTGTACGTAGCAGCAAACCCCTCCAGTAAATCGCATTCAGGCTGCCGTGCCAAAAGACCCAGCTCCCTTGGAATGTCCTGAATGTGATGTTATTATCGTAACAGATTATGAATAATCAATAATGATGTTATTAACCATCATTAGGTTATTTTTGTAGACTTGTATGAGCTCATTATACAGTCTCGTACCTCTGGTGTGTTCTCAGCTAGACAAACAGAAGAATAGTAGAACACTTATTTACTTCTCAGACACTTACCCACAGTATATAGGTTAGTTTCATGGTGTGTTTAGTCCAGGTGTATATCTCAGGAGCAGCAGGACCATGGGCCAGGTCATCAGGTCATACAGAGCATGACAGCACAGAGGCTTCAAACAAAGGAAAACATTAGAATAACAGTGAAGTATAATGCATGACAGTAATGCACAACTCAGAAGTTAATATTCAACCTATTATCTATAATTTTACCTATAAATGCAATATTACCATAAATCATTATGTTTGCGTGGTGCCGAACGGATCCATCTGCAAATTTTATACAGTATCAGACTGAATCAAGAATGATTTCTCTAATCTCAGATCTGTCTGTGTTTCTCTCTCCCAGCAAATTAAGTTCCTGTTTCTGTATGTAAGTGAGCCGCCTCTCTCTCTCTCTCTCTCTCTCTCTCTCTCTCTCTCTCTCTGTGTGTCTCTCTCTCTCTCACTCACTCACTCACTCTTTCTCTCTCTCCCTCTCTCCCCCTCTTTTTTTTCTTCTTGATGAACGTTGGATCCCTGTGTGTGATTGCAGAGTACTCCTGAAGCATTTTAACTGAGGTGATTACTCAAGCTCGTGAGAGAGGATGATAAACATCTCCACCTGAGCGTGGGCCAGTACCTGTGCATTTCCGAACTGTACAGAGAGAGATCCCACAACCCCCCCCCCCCCCCCTCTCTCTTCCCCGTAAACATAGTAGAGAAACTGTTTGTTTGGAACGTGCACCCAGGATACCGTAGTGCCACCATGCTTGAGATTCAAAGGTAGACAGATCAAAGCCCTGGCGCTGGTGGAGCAGCGGTGGTGAGGCGATAGAGCAGGTATGCGCGGTGTGGCCGGTTATATCTCCGCTCGCGGCACCTGAAGAAACAACGGCAGCGAGCCTCCGATAACATCTCCAGCGCTAGGCGAGCTAAGGCTACGCCTGTTTCAGTCGTGCGCCACGCTCTGCGATGCCTATCGATGTTTTGTGTCCTGCTCTGCTACAATTAGGCCTCTGTGAGCATTGCTTTTTTTATGCGTTTGGATTTACCTGGGCTTACCTGCCCAACGGTGTGGCCTGTATGGAACAGTGGTTGGACGTTGACTGAGCACGTCGTACAACTGTACTACTGCTGGGGTGCTGCCACAATGTCCTGGGAGCGTTGTAATAATGTTACTGCCACAACATCACAAGGGAGAAACGTGATAAGATTATCGCCACAAAGTTATATGAGTATTGCGTTACTGTCATAACGCCATGGAAACATGGCGATAAAGTAATAATGTAATACTGTAATAATGTGTAATAATGTACTAATGCAATACTGTTCTATTGTAATACTATAATAATGTAGTAATATAATAATGTAACATGGTAATAATATGATACTTTACTAATATAATAATGAAATATTGTACTAATGTAATATAATAATACACTCATGTAATGATGTAATAATATACTTATGTAATGAGGTAATGCTACACTCATGTAAGGATGTGATAATATACTTATGTAATGATGTAATGCTCTAAGGTGCTTGTTCTGACTGTATTTGGGACCTGTTTTCCAGGTTGAGGGCCTCAGCTCTGATACCATGATTACTCCCACCTGCCACAGGTGTTAACCCCTGATCCCACGCTGTGAAACCAACCATGCTCAGGTAAGACCTCCGGCTCTGTGACTGACAGCCCCACCCACCCAACACACCTGTGCTCACACCAACATTAGCACCTCTACTTTGCTCCCACTCACACACACACACACACACACTCACACACGCTTACTGACTCTCTCTCTCTCACACACTCACTCTCTCACTAACACACACACACACACTCACACACGCTTACTGACTCTCTCTCTCTCACACACTCACTCTCTCACTCACACACACACACTCACACACGCTTACTGACTCTCTCTCTCTCACACACTCACTCTCTCACTCACACACACACACTCACACACGCTTACTGACTCTCTCTCTCTCACACACTCACTCTCTCACTCACACACACACGCTCACTGACTCTCTCTCTCTCACACACTCACTCTCTCACTCACACACTCTCACACTCACACGCTCACTGACTCTCTCTCTTACACACTCACTCTCTCACTCACACACTCTCACACTCACACGCTCACTGACTCTCTCTCTCTTACACACTCACTCTCTCACTCACACACTCTCACACTCACACGCTCACTGACTCTCTCTTACACACTCACTCTCTCACTCACACACTCTCACACTCACACGCTCACTGACTCTCTCTCTCTTACACACTCACTCTCTCACTCACACACTCTCACACTCACACGCTCACTCTCTCTCACACACACACACACACACACACACACACTCACACGCTTACTGACTCTTTCTCATTCACTCACTCACTCACACTCACTCACAGACTCTCACACACTCACACTCACACACACACTCAGACTCCAGCATCATTGGCCTTGGGATGTTGAGAGCAGCCCTGACAGTCTAATGTGGCCCTGGACCACACATCCACTAATGGAATTAAAGCTGAAAACCCTAAACTGAAAACCCGCCCGCAAATCGCCTGTGTTAAACCGAGAAGCTAAAGTTGAGTAGCCACATCGCAAAGATTCATTTCTGCTCAACTTTAAGTCTTAGTCTGGCCTAGAGCTGCTCAAGGCTTAGCGCTGTGTGCAAACGTGATCTCAATAAACCCAATCCCCACCCGCGTTATGTCAACACACATTTCTTCTGTTGTTCACACCGCATAGCGTTTTACATTCAGTGAGATGTGCTTGTTTTGTTTTACACTGCCAACATTAATCTGCACTAGCTAGCCTAATAAGCAGTCGTACACGCTAATTATCACATTCACAACAGAGATAAATTGGACAACACAGATGTGTGTATGTGTGGGGGGGGGGTTATGTTTAGCAGGATACCTTTATATCATTATATTATCTTCTAGTTCTGATGACTTCCACTGCACATTGGCCGTGGCTCTAGAGTTTGTGCAAAGCTTAAAGTAATGAATGGAGAGTGAGAGGTATTACGGACCCCCCCCCCCCCCTTAATCTGTGCAAGTTGTGTCAAGGTTATGTATCTCCCATTTAACTCCAGATCAGTTTGGGGATTGTGGAAGGAAACGAGATTGCCCACTCGCTGTGTGGTCCTGAGAGTCTCCCTGCGCAGCTGTTGTGAGCTGCACCCCTGAACGCCTGACTAACCCCCCCCCCCCCCCCCCGGCCCAGCGGAGCCTGCTCCTGCCCGTCAACAGGAAGTGTCTCCCACCTACAGCTTCTGGACCATTCCACTCCAGCTTTCATCGTACTTATCCTGTCCCAGAAAGGTAAACAAATCCTTACCTGCTGCCCCCACACACCCTGCAACCCGCCCTCCACTGTCTCTTGCTCCTACTTCAGATGTCACGTGAGACTGCACGTGTGTGTGTGTGTGTCTGTGTGTGTGTGTGTGTGTGCGAGTATGTGTATGTATGTATGTGTATGTGTGTATGTGTGTATTTGTGTGTATGTATGTGTGCATGTGTGCGTGTGTGTGTATGTGTGTGTGTGTGCGTGTGTGTGTACGTGTGTGTATGTGTGTATGTGTGTGTGTGTGTGTGTGTGTGTACGTGTGTGTATGTGTGCGTGTGTGTGTGTGTATGTGTGTGTGTATGTGTATGTGTATGTGTGCATGTGTGTGTGCGTGTGTGTATGTGTGTGTGTGTGCGTGTGTGTGTACGTGTGTGTATGTGTGTATGTGTGCGTGTGTGTGTGTGTGTGTATGTGTGTGTGTGTGTGTGTGTGTGTACGTGTGTGTATGTGTGCGTGTGTGTGTGTGTATGTGTGTGTGTATGTGTATGTGTATGTGTGCATGTGTGTGTGCGTGTGTGTGTGCCCATGCGCGTGTGATTTTACTCATTTGAACCAGTATTTTTTAAATTAATTGTACCACAGCTCAACCTGCCTGGGTTCCTCTGCGAGCTGGAGCTTTTCTCTTTTTCTACTCTCTCTCTTTTTCTCTCCCTCCCTCTCTCTGTCTCTCGGTTGTTGCTCTTTGTACTCCAGGCTGGTGAAAGTGGGCTTTTAGTTTTGTTTAGAAGTAAGAATTGGAAAGGCGTGATCCCCACGCAAGCTGAGAGGAGAGGGCTGATAAGTAAATTGGGGGGGGCAGCTGGGATTTTTAAGTGCCCGCGCGAACGGAGGAAAGAATTTCCCCTTCTTGTCTCGGACACAATCTGCGTAATGAGTTTGGGACGGCTTGCGTAAGCCACTCAGATATGAGGGACAATTTTTAATGTTTAATCTAAAGCGACTCTCTGTACTTACGGCTACAACGTCCCTCATTTACATAGCGCTAAGCTCTCAGAGAAAGCCCTGAGAGCAGCAGAAAATATATCTGACCTCTGGATGGGGCATACAAAATTGCATTGCCCCCTTTGGTAACATGCGGATTAATCACACATATGATTGCGCATTAAATTACCTGGAGATGTTAGCGTTTAGGTTGCACTTTGGCGACGGCGCGTCAAGGCTTTTGCAAAGTTGGTAGCAACTACTTATTCACGCACAAAATAAATAAATAAATAAATAAAAAATCCTTGTAACCAATTGGTTTTTGACTGATACAGATTGACATTCTGCCTGGCTTACCCTTTTCTTTGCAGAAAGGAAAGATTAAGACAATCCGTTGCAAGCCACCTCGACTTTGCAAGGTGCTTAAGGGCTATGAGTACAGAGGATTCCTCTCCTCTCCTGGGTTAGGGGAGGGATGTGGTGGAATCTGCTGGCATTAGCTCCGCCCACTTGTGAGCCGGGCTCTGCCCTGCCCTGCTCCAACCCCTCCCTGGACCACACCACACCACCTCTGGCTTTTGTTTACAAAAAAATCCAAATCTAGATTTTTCTCCAAGCCCCGTGCACCTCACACTGGGGTCAGTTCAGATTACAAATTCCGGAACACTGCCGGCCCCTATTTTCCGCTGACCAATCTACTGTCCCACTTCAAAGATTTATAGAAAAACATCCAGCCTTGTACATGGGCCTAATTCCTCAATCGCTGCAATCCCCTGTTCTCTTATCTGCTGTATTTAGTTTCCAGGTGTAAACCAGATTTTTAGAAGTATTTCACGTGCAGATTATTGACACGGACCCCAGGCTCCCTCTCATGTTTTTTTGGGTTTAAGCCGACTTTTTGCTAACTGCTAACTTTCGGAGAACAACAGCATTAAAGGCTAAGGTACGGTTCTGCAGGTAATATGGATTTCAGCATTACGTAAAGCTTGCGCCCCTTAACTTCAGCATTACCAACCCTTCCAATTATTTTCTATATGTTTGCTGTAACAATATATCACTTTCATCTCACACTACTTACATGCTCACCGCAGAGAGGAAATATCACAACAGAAAGAATCATTTGCAGGTGTTGCCCCAGACGGGAAGCTGACAGCACTAAGCTGAGGTCTCAATATGAGAAGAAGGTGCAACTCAGCCTTTCTACATCGTTCACCACCAACAGGAAGTCCCCTCCACACTGTACACCACTAACAGCAAGTCTCTTCCACACTCTTCACAACTAACAGGAAGTCTCCTCCACACTATTCACCACTAACAGGAAGTCTCTTCCACACTCTTCACATCTGACAGGAAGTCTCCTCCACACTATTCACCACTAACAGGAAGTCTCCTCCACACTGTTCACCACTAAAAGAAAGTCTTCTCCACACTGTACACCATTAACAGGAAGTCTCTTCCACACTCTCCACAACTAACAGGAAGTCTCCTCCACACTATTCACCACTAACAGGAAGTCTCCTCCACACTGTTCACCACCAACAGGAAGTCTCCTCCACACTGTATACCACTAACAGCAAGTCTCTTCCACACTCTTCACAACTAACAGGAAGTCTCCTCCACACTGTTCACCACCAACAGGAAGTCTTCTCCACACTGTACACCACTAACAGCAAGTCTCCTCCACACTGTTCACCACTAAAAGGAAGTCCCCTCCACACTGTGCACCAGTAACAGGAAGTCTCCTCCACACTGTTCAACACGAACAGAAAGTCTCTTCCACACTGTATACCACTAACAGCAAGTCTCTTCCACACTCTTCACAACTAACAGGAAGTCTCCTCCACACTATTCACCACTAACAGCAAGTCTCCTCCACACTGCTCACCACTAAAAGGAAGTCCCCTCCACACTGTGCACCAGTAACAGGAAGTCTCTTCCACACTCTTCACAACTAACAGGAAGTCTCCTCCACACTATTCACCACTAACAGGAAGTCTCCTCCACACTGTTCACCACCAACAGGAAGTCTCCTCCACACTGTATACCACTAACAGCAAGTCTCTTCCACACTCTTCACAACTAACAGGAAGTCTCCTCCACACTGTTCACCACCAACAGGAAGTCTTCTCCACACTGTACACCACTAACAGCAAGTCTCCTCCACACTGCTCACCACTAAAAGGAAGTCCCCTCCACACTGTGCACCAGTAACAGGAAGTCTCTTCCACACTCTTCACAACTAACAGGAAGTCTCCTCCACACTATTCACCACTAACAGCAAGTCTCCTCCACACTGTTCACCACTAAAAGGAAGTCCCCTCCACACTGTGCACCAGTAACAGGAAGTCTCTTCCACACTCTTCACAACTAACAGGAAGTCTCCTCCACACTATTCACCATGAACAGGAAGTCTTCTCCACACTGTACACCACTAACAGCAAGTCTCCTCCACACTTTTCACCACTAAAAGGAAGTCCCCTCCACACTGTGCACCAGTAACAGGAAGTCTCCTCCACACTGTTCAACACGAACAGAAAGTCTCTTCCACACTGTATACCACTAACAGCAAGTCTCATCCACACTCTTCACAACTAACAGCAAGTCTCCTCCACACTGCTCACCACTAAAAGGAAGTCTCCTCCACACTATTCACCACTAACAGGAAGTCTTCTCCACACTGTACACCACTAACAGGAAGTCTTCTCCACACTGTACACCACTAACAGCAAGTCTCCTCCACACTGTTCACAACTAACAGGAAGTCTCCTCCACACTGTTCACAACTAACAGGAAGTCTCCTCCACACTGTTCACCACTAAAAGGAAGTCCCCTCCACACTGTGCACCAGTAACAGGAAGTCTCCTCCACACTGTTCAACACGAACAGGAAGTTTCTGTTCACTGAAAAGATAATAATTGTTTCTCACTAAATTCTATGCATCAATTGCCTTTCAGTACGCCTTTATTGATTCCCTCAACGAGAGTAGTCGCACAAGAACCATATACGGTGTGTGTGTGTGTGTGTGTGTGTGTGTGTGTGTGATTGTATGATTTTTCATGAAGTGAAAGAGAGAAATTCTCTTTTGCGGTTTCTGGGTACAAGAGGTAGAGGGTGAGAAATATTTGATTTGTCCAGGGGACCCACTATTCATCTCAGGATCAAATAAAATTGGTGAAAACATGTGTTTAAGTTTTATCATTTTTAAAAAACTTATTTTAACACAGTGCATGTTTTGCTTGTTGCCACTTTGTCTATGAACTCTTAATTTTCCAAAAATTGTTCCGTTTCAGTAACCAGGCGTCCACTCTTTCAGCAATTAGGACTGATTTCACCTGCCAGTCTGTAATTGAATCCATTAAAAATTTAGCTTTTTTCTAAAGGAATCATTTAGCACCAATAGCATATAACACATTACAGAGAATGAAAACAGAAGTTGACAGATTTACGGCCCTGGGACGTGAATATGGAGCATTTATTGTTTATGGTGTGTGCAGCTATTTCTTACAAAATATGGCCTTAAGAGGGTAAATCATCCATCAATAGACGTTAAAAGTGTCTAATTAAGAATGATTAGCAGCTTCTTGCAAATCACAGGTTGCAATTACGGATGCAATAAAAACGAGCATCTCAGTGGGTCCCCAGAACCCTAAGGTCCAAGCTACAGGATTCTAAAATCGCCGAATGATCTTACTGACCTTATGTTTTTATTTTATCCGCCTCCAGAGAGGAACATCTTGACGGAGTCGTAAAGAGACAGGCGGAAGGTGGCGGTCGGCCCATTCGGTGACGTTAATAGGACCCAGCTTTGTAGCGCAGGTCTGATTTACACACCTTCGTATAAACGCTCGGGGGACAGGTCCTGCTGTCCCAGATCCTGGAACAAAGTGGCAGCTGGGAGACGCCTCTCCGCTTTAGCGGCTGCGGCCGTCTGAACCGCGACCAGCTTCCAAAGCACTATTCAGAGCAGCATTCAAGGCCTGCAGAAAAAAAGGGCTTTGAGAAGTTCGCATTAAGAGTGGCTAAGTTTAAAAAAAAAAAAAGAGCTTGAACCGAGATGTCAGTACAGTTGTGGGGAAGAGGGTGTGGGGGTGTGCTCGGTTCAAGGAGTATAATTTATGGCGACCACAATATTGTGGTATGTTCAGTTTGGTGAAGAGCAGGTTGTGGGGGAGAGGGGGTTGGGGGGCAACAGACGGGCCCATCCAATCTGTCTGAGTGACCTGTGTGCTCGCTGTGCCAGTGCGGGCCTGGCCTCAATCAGACGTTTATCTCACCCAGTGCTCCCCAGCCAGGCAGATGGCACTGCTACCCCTGCCAGAGCAGCGGGCCAGCTCTACCCAGCCCACAGAATACTAAACACTTCAGCTGTGTCGTGCATGATGGCATTAGCATTAGCATGTAGCATTAGCATAGGAATTTTGAATTAGCATTAGCAATAGCTTGTGACATTAGCACTGTAGCATTAGCACATAGCTGACCTGTTTTAGAAACTTTCATGAAATCACCCCCAGCCACCTCCCTCCCTTTTGGCATGGAAGCCAACCCCCTTCAACACTGGAGAGATGCTTAGTGTTTAAGGGGACCAGTTGGCCAAACAGACCCAAACAAAGCCCCTTCCACACAGTAAATAAATATCCTTTAGAAGGAGTCAAATCCATTAAATGTGTCCTTTCTTTCTATAGCGCAAACATTCACTGTGTATAGTGTCCCCTCCCCCCCAAATGCAATTTGTTTTCCAGTCACTGAGTACTGTTGCTCTCCGAAAGCCAGGAAATTTGTGCCATTTCCAAGAGGCCATATGTTGTTATGCAATGCAGTTATGGAGTGGGCCCCATAAAGCCAGATTGGACCTTGCACATATTTATAAAGAACTTCACAACTTAGTAGGTCCTTGTGCCTGGAAGCAAAAGTAGTTCAACGATTGGTGGTAAATTTGAACATTCTGGTAGGTTCCAATAATATTGTAGTTGTAGGGTGGTAGTGGAGCAAATTGGTTAGAGATCTGGGTTTATAACACGACGGTTATGTGTCTGATTCCTATCTGTAGTGTGTCAGTTGCTTTGGATAAGCGTGTCTGCTAAAAGCTCATGTATGTATATACTCTTTAGACCTGGCAGAAAAAAGTTTTAAGTATTGTCATTTTTTTTGTGATAATATAAGTGTCAAAGAACAGTTTTAATTTTCTAAAATATTCTTTTTAATTTTTATTGAATGTCCCTTGTAGTGTAGGTTCCAGCATAGTAGAATATATGATTCTTCAGATTAAGAACAGAGACAGACAATCAATTGCCGGGTCTCAGGAAGCTTTGCGTGCTATATTGAAGTTATGCAGTTTTTCTATTTTATCATCAGTAAAACCATGAGAAGCATCATTAATTCAACGTAGAGTCTCACAGGAGCACTCACAGTCTTCACATGAACCGGCTGAGGAAAAAAAGATCTCAGTCGTAAATAATTAGCATGATTTAATTGTGACATTGAAGATAATTTAATTCTGACATTGAAGGTAAATCTTAATTGTGCTCAGCCACCCGCAGTGTGAAGTTTGGCCTCACAGGGAAGTGGCCAAACTCAGTTACTCACTCTCGCTTTCCTGGGCAATAAGGTCAAATCAAAGAATTGAAATACCACAGTGTTAAGTACTTTGATATGAGGGGCTTTGTAATTGATCTATGAGCTGGGAACAGACGTATATCTTGATCTGACTAATTGCCTCTGGAAGCCTACCTGCTCAGAACTGCTGCTGGTAGAACCTTTTTTTCATATCTCTGTTTTTATTATTATTTATCACTGCTACAGAAAAAGGAATTATACTCCAAAACCGGGAAGGCCAGAATATATAAATATTTTACCTTCCAAACTCTAGACAAATATTTATTTTTTAGTGCGTGAATGAAATCGCTTCAAACTGTAATTTAATTTTCTTGATACCGCTCCACTTGTGCGGCAGATGTGGATTTTCTGGATGTAAGAGATTACGGTACATTTTAAGTCACAACTTAAAACTTTTGAGTGCAGTTTATCTCCGACTTTTTGTGGAACAAAAATCACAGCTCAGTTATATTGTTGCGTTTTTACCCACCTCTTTTCCTCTTTCCCAACTGCACTAGATCATTCAGCAGAGAAATGCCTTTTGACTCCCATAATTGATGTAATTATGTACTGATGATGATACCACACAATTACCTGTTTTTTTTCCCACAAATGCGAACTATATAGCTGTTCTTCTTCAGCCTCGACAGAAGGACTGAGGACAGTAACTTTAGTTTGCAGTAAACAGTAGACAAAGCGTGTCCTGGTGTCTCTCTGAATATAATTAGCCACAGTCTGACGAAAGCTGTAGTCAGTTAATTTGACCAAGGGCTCAAATTATCAGACTTGAGGTTTTTTGGAAAGAAATGGAAGCATTGTTCTCCGATTTTGGGGAATCTTCAGCTAAAGTCTCTAAAAAAAGCACAGCACTGGTCAAACATGTAAAACCATCTTCTTAGATGTATAATTTCAGATCAAATTCGTTTTGATCTTTTTATTATTCTGCTGTTATTACTCTCAGTGTAAGGCAAACCAATATGAATGGCATATGACTGATTTTTTTTTATAGATAACGTAAAGAAAAGCAAGTATCTGCTTTAAAGTGCATACAGGAGAGAAAAAGAAAAAAAAAAAAAAAACAGAACTGTGAATGCGTTTTTCTTTCAGCAGTATAAAGCGTGAGGCTCGGGGTGTCTGTCCACAGCCATTGAGAGCAGGCAGGGAAGCGCCCCGAGTTCTTACCCCCTCCCAGACAGCCTGTAGGCCTCATCTTCCACTGTCAGTCAGGACAGACAGTTTCAAGCAATATTAGAAGAGGTAATTACACGTGTCTGTCGACAGGCTTTGTCTCACGGCAACCGAGACCCACGGTGGAACAGGTACAGGAGTCACTGTCACTGGGCGCTACCTGGGGCCAGAGCGGCCTTCTGCCTACCAGCTGTTGCTCAGGGCTGAGGGGTGCAGCTGTAGGGCCGTTTGAAGTGTATGTAAAAAAAAAAGGCAGGGAGATAAACGGGGCTCACCCCCCCCCCACCCCCCCCCCCCCCCCACACCACACCCACACCCACACACACACGCGCCACAGGCCGACCTTTTCAAACACCAGCACGTCTACGCCTCGGTTGCAGGCGTAGCTAAACGCCTCAGCCCCACTGGTTCGCACGCAGCGTCGTCCACTGCCTTCCCTCTCGACCCAGAAAGTAAATCCATAAAATGGTGGCTTGCTGAAGGCTTGCTGGTCACACACGCACCACTTTAAGATGAGCCACAGTCTGGTGCAGGGGTCCGTGTTTGGGGTTGCAGTTTAGTGTAACGGTTAGGGAGACACTGGCCTTGTAAACTAAAGGTTGCAGGTTCCATACCCAAGTAGGACACTGTTGCTGTACCCTTGACCATGGTACTTAACCTGAGCTGCTACAGTAAATAGCCAGCTGTAAAAATGCATACTATGTTTAAAAAAGTAAGTTGTTCAGGAGAAGAGTGTCTGTGAAGTGCCTGTAATGTAGTGTAATGTCGTGCAATGTAAAGTTTTTGCCGTTTTGCCAGTAGTTGCTTATTGTTGACAAATATTCTGGAATTTGTCTTGTTTTGCATGACCCTTTAAATAAGAGAAATATGGGAAACATTGATTTTCTTCGCTGTTAGATTTCCTTTTGATGTAGCCTCAAAAAAGATACATTTGTAGCCTTTCTGCCTTCTCCTTTTGTGAAGGGAATTAAGCTGAATCTCTTCAAGCACTTGACCCCAAAAACACATTTTGTCTGCTTAATAATGGCATTTTTCACATCTTTGACATTTCTGCTCTCAGATTAGGCTTTATAGCCGGGCTTTTTAATCAATGAGCTGTATTTTCAATGCCAATTTCTTAATCAATACCTCACGACAATGCAGGCCTGAGCTTTCACAGTCTAGTGCATATTGGATCTCCATGAAGGAGCGTTCTTGCTGAATGGAGCTTCAGTCTTTTCTTCTGTCCTGAAGGTGGCCTTGAACTTGTAGACCGCTTCAAAATAACGCCTCTATTGATGCCAACATCAAGTTCTGAAAAGCTCAATCTAGTTACACCACATCGCATAATGGTGATGAGTATTGTACCACAGCACAATGTTCACAGTTATTTTATATATTTTATATTTTCATATATTTTAGTTTTGAAATACCTGAACAATAAAAAGCCGTAGAAAGAGGTGGATCGAAATGAGTTTAAAAACTGAAGAATTCCGTTTGCAGCTTTTGAATGTACTGGTACATTCTGACTGACAAGAGTGTGGTTGAAGGAACTATGACTCAAGGCGCAGTTTGCAGAAATCGTCTTGGTAACAAGTCAATATTTCTTTTTTGTCTTTCTTGTGTTTCTCTCTTCCTGGTGAGTGGGCTCAGTTGACTGATGGTGGAAATCAGTCAGAGCGAGAGATTATGGAGTCCCTCTGTCAGAGAAAGGCCATTAATCTTGCCCTCAATCACGCTGGAGAAGTTTAACTGGATCGCCCACGGGTTGGGCCACCCTCTCCAAAGTGAGGCATTCTGGGAACTGTTAATGTTTAACCTTCCAAAACAAACATATGGCAACATATATGAAGTATGTTCAAATTGATATTTCTGGAGCAGTAAAGGGGCAAACACACTCTCCCCATCACGATGAATCAAATCTGTTCTTAAATCAAATGGAAAATATGCACGGCGCTTGGTATTTTGGGTGGTAAAATATGAGGCTCTCTTCTTGGCTTGTCACTTCTGCAGCAGTGTTTTTCCACTGTTTGTGGCAGTCCAAATCATTGTTCAGATTTCAAGCACATATATAAAATATACAAACTATTTCAGCCATACCAACAATAGTGTTGTTCTGTTTGAATGAGAAGCAAGATCAAAATAGCAGTTTCCAGCACAATGTCATTAAGTGAATGATCAGAATGGCCACCAGCAAATTGCCAATGAGAACAGAGTTTTAAGAACAGTCACCACCCAGTGACCAATGAGAACAGGCTGTAGAACAGCCCAGGGAATCACCAGCGAAATAACCAACAAACTGTCTTTGGAAACAGGAATCCACTGTCTTTACAGCTTACATAGCCTACTGTATATTTTACTCAGAATGTATAGTACATGGCACCCAAAGGACTTCATTTTCTACCACTTAAAGCAGTCTGCTGTCAAACAAATAACCCACATCTTCTCTCCAGAGCTCATAGGTTCATAGTACCGCAGGTTATGAGCCTGACAAGAGGCTAACGAACAACTAGTGTCTCAAAGTCAATCAAAATAAGACTCAATGAAGATTAATGCTTAGCATGGTGAGTTTGACTGGCACTGTACCACATTTGGCTGCAACTGAACACTTCCCCTAAAGACACACACAGATATTATGGGATTTCAGGCACCAAGGGTGGTCTATGAACTCTAGAGAAAGTATTTGGTTGGACGCAACAAGTGTATACACATCAATGTTATGGCAGTCAGGTGCTTGGTGTGTGCATACATGCACATAACTCCACCTAAGGGCCGAAACATACCTCTACCTTGCGTAGCTTGAAGCGTCCACGCTTGCGTATTTGCGTGAGGTATGTTTCGGCCCTAAGACCTGCCATACATTCTTTTCATAATCTTTTCTGAAATTATGAAATCCATTGAAGTTATATATAATGTAGATGTTAAAAAAATAGTGTTTAAACGACTAACTACTCATGCTTTTTAATATCACTTCACGCACTTTTATTTTACACAATCTTTCCTTTGACAATCCCAACAGTTCAGGATAAAAATGACTGGGGGTAAAATAGCCGCTTTTGAATTCCAGTCCTCAATAGTTTGTCTTACATTCATGTAAAGTTTTACATGTTGATCAGTTTTACTGCGGTGGAGCTTTAGCCGACGAGTTAGCATTCACATTAATGCAAGCAAATCTAGTCTTTCACACTAGTGGATTCAATTTGAAGCTGGCCTGAATACAAGGCCTACTTTATTATCGGGCTGGTGTGTCTCATTTAAGCAGAGTTATACTCTTAAATTATGGCACAGATAAACTTTTACACAGTAGGTTTTCCTAATGAAAATTCCTTTGTCGGATCGCCGCAGGATTTCCCACCATTTTTCTCTCTGATGAAATTGACTCCCTATGGTTGGGCAGCAGGATTATCTTATTTCAGCCAATCAGCTTGGGAGCTGGCATTTACCTCACAAAAGGAGAGAAAGTGGCCGCATCCATGGCAACAGTTGGCTGTTCACTGCACATATTTGGATCTTCTGACACCATGAAAGCTGCCGTTGGTTTTTGGATGATTAATCTTTTCCCCTGTGAAACTGCTTGAATACATTAACCAACCAAATATGATGAATTTGTTTATCCCCTGACAATCATTAGAAAATTACTTGCAAAAGCAATTCTCATTAGAGCTGCCTTTTTCAGCAAAAGACCATATGGTGAATGAAAAGCACCAGCAGTAATGAAATCAACCCCAATCTGCAACAGGTTCAAAACTTTCCAAAGGCTCAAATATGCTTTAAAATTACCACAATAAAAAAAATAAACCATCTCAAATTCTGCCTATGTTCATGATTAGAAGTAGTTGATATTTACTCATAGATTCTTTGCATCTTATAATTTGCAGAGGATGCTGTGTGGATGATTTAAGGTGAAGTATCCCCGGCCGGGTCTGAAGGAGGCAGGTTTCTGTGTCACGGTGCCAGTTGTGTGTCAGGCGTCAGGCGTGAGGCTGGCCTGTTCCTCTGCAGCTCTCCTGTACAGCCCTCTCGCTGCTCTGCGGCTTCCAAATAATTAATTATGTAAGAGGAACAAATTTTGAATTTGACACCGATTGGGCCAGTTCAAGTTTTCAAAATACATCCTGCATGAATAATTAAAAGTGCAAATCCAATATGTGAGCAGCAGCAGACCGTACTGAGAGACACGCCGGCTTTAATCTACACGGTCTGGGCCCAGCCCACAACCCAGGACAAGAGTTTAAAATGTGTGTGTGTGTGTGTGTGTGTGTGTACGTGTGAGTGTTTGTGTGCATGAATGTGTATGTTTGTGTGTGTGTGTGTGTGTGTGTGTGTGTGTAGGCCAGAGAGAGATAGAGTGTGTATGTTTGTGTGTGCATGTGCATGTTTGTGTGGGCTTGTGAGTGCAAGTTTTGTGTGTGCGTGTGTGTATGTGTGTGTGTGCCCTGCCAAGTAAATAAACAAGTCAATAAAGAGTTGAATAGATTCTCATGCTTTTGGCAAAATGGCACACTTTAAGTAAGCACAATGAGAGAGATATGTTTGATATGTTTCCCTGTGAAACAAGTCGATAATATTCACAACAGTCCCAGGATGGGCATGGCTCTCTCTCCGTCCTGTGACTGGCGTCAGAGTTTTTGTTGACAAACGCGCGGTGTGACGGCGGGTGATGTTCAGAAAGCGAGCGGCTTTAGCCGGGGAGGGGCGCGCAGCGCAGTCCGGCCGCTGGGATTAGCGCTAGTGGCTGATGATGAACGTTTAACTCCCAGTTCCGTTCACCGGGCTTTTCATCCCTGGTCTTGTTCTGGGACAGATAGCTTCTCCTCGCAGTTCAGCGTCGGTAACAAACACCCCGGGGGACAGTCGCTCGCTGCACCCCCACAATGCCCCAGCCATTCATAGCGCTGGCTTGCTGCCTAATCTTTTAATTGGGTCTGTGTGATTTCTCTTAGTCACATGGAACAGAAATTGTTTTGAAAAGGTGCACCTCTGCGCTCTCCTAGTGCACCGCATGTTAAAGCACAACTCGTAGGGTTCTCCAGCGGAAAGACTTCCAAGGTACAGCATCAAACATCAAAGCAAGCTATATTCACCACTTTCATTTGAAAAATGCTCCTGTATACTAGATTATTAGTTTATTAGATTATTATTAGATTATTATATTATAAGTAATTTTCATTCATCTTAAATATATGTCAGGTGCCAAGTACATATTATGCACTATATCCACTTTTTATGTTTGCTTATATGCTGCATTTATTTTTTACCCAAACCTTTTAGTAGAAATGCATGCTTCACAGGATTGAGTTAACATAAAAATATTATCGCTGGCCTTATCTGTTTAATATGTCTTTATTATTATACATTTTCATAAATTAATATAGGGTTGTTTTTTATGAAGAGGTGAATGTGAGCTGTCTGTTGTATCCATCCACCACCACCCCCCTTGTGTGACTGAAAGCCCAGGTGAGCCGGCTGCTGTACAGGTGTATTCCTGCTGAGAGTCTCAGATTAAAAGCAGGGGAAATCAGGTTCACAGCGGCTTTATCGCACAGCCCACAGCAGGTTCACATTACCATGGGGGGGGAGGGGGTTGGGGGGTGTGTGTCCTCCTGGGGGGGGGTGTATGTGTGCATGAATAGAAACGCTGTCACACCTGAAGCACAGTTACACACGTGCGCACTTCTGTTTTTGTGGCTCTGCTCGCGTCCAGGATGCGCTGTGGGAGATTGGGTTATTTCTGAGGTGGTGTTTGCTAAATTTGCATGGGTTTATCTGAGCAGAGCACGCGGCCTGTGTTACTGCTGGTGACCTGCAGTACAGAGACACGTTCAGCTACGCATGATTTACAACAACGGGGCTGTACACAAAATCTTAGTCTCGCTTTCTCTCTCTCCCTCTGTCACTCCTGTATACATCCATAAACAAATGCACACATACACATGCACACGTACACATAGACACACACACACAAACACACGTGTGCAGTGTCCCCACAAGGATAGAAAAACAAAAACACACACGCACGCACACACACACACACACTCTATAGCCCTGATGAGCGCCATTGTGAACACTGCATTGCCATCACTGTCACCTGATACAGTGCCAATAATGCCAGCTGCAACTTTTCTCTTCGACTCAAAGATTTTCGAGAATATCAAGTTCTTTTCTCCAATGAGCACTTTGACCCCTCTGCTGCAGGAAGATTCTTTAAAGTGCGAAATTCAATTTGCCTGAATGCTTTCTCAAGCAGACAACTGTCCTTGAGAGATGCACACCATTCTCCATTCACTTCCCTTGCAAAGAAACACACGCTCCATTTTTCTGCAATTACAGTCATTCCATTTATTATTTTCTCAATTCGCTTAACCGTATATGATATTGCAGGCAGGAATCAAGAATTGTGGCAGAACATCTTATACATAATGGGGCATAATAGGAGGCACGATGTGTGTTTTCAACTATAAAGAAAACAAAGACCCCGGAACTTGTTCTATTCTTATGGGTAAGGTCAGCGCAGCAATCGGAAATAACGAGCAGAAGAATAGAATGAGAGCGACATTGAAATGTGTTGGGCTGCGACAAGGAAGTATTCACTGTCTGTTGTGTAAACTATTATTAAAATATTCTCCTGTATGCAGTTTGCAGCCATGGAAAAGTTTGAAGGCACTTGTTCCTTTTCACCGGTCATCGCTGCGTTCTGTTAGAATTTTCTGATTGAACAGTCAATGCCAATGTCAGTGCACTCTGTGTCCTCAACGCGAGGCTACCGAAAACATTTGAAGAATTTTTCTAGCGCACACAGAGTAACCCTTTCTTGCTGTTGCCGTGAGTTAATCTGTCATTCGTGAGACAATGGCGGCATGGGTCAGTTCCTTTAAAGATATGATGCATGCTTATTGCTGTTGGCAGAGCAAACAAATCCTGGTCCGCAGTGTTTAACTCGACGCGGGTCTCGTGGAAAAAAGGGCCAGAAAAAGGCTTTTCAGACGAACAGCTCTTCAGCTCAAATAACCGAATCCAGGAATGTTATTCAAGCTGTGGCTTCAGATTGTATGAAGTTTCATTCTAAAGCCTGGACCCACTGTAACTGCAGAGCACTTTAGCTGTATGCACAGGTCAGAAATGTCTGGGAAATGTACTACTTGTATTATGTCTTACTCTAAATTAGGCAATTGTTGAATTATAAAAAATATTGTTGAAGAAATGTAATTATATACACTATATTAATGCAGTCTGTTTTATGACTATGACTAGTTTTGTTGTATTATTACTTGCTGTGTTTATTATTTAAAAAAATATTTATCATTTTAATTTGCTAAAGGTGAAGTATCTATCAAAGTCTTTTTTTGTGTGTGTGTCTTTAGTGTATATTGATGCCATTGGTACATGTTGCATAAACGATAGACTAAATTAACTTACAGTTCAAATTAATTCATCACATTTGCAGTTATCTGGCCTAGTTCTCGGTTCCTCCTCTTGCTTACAACAGGCTGTGTAATAATGCAGGTTTGAAAGAAATTGTATGGGTATGCGGATAATGTATTTATATGCATATCAATTTCCACTAATTGTTTGAGGGAGGGTAAAGCATCATACATTTAAGTCATTACAATATTTATTTATTTAAGTCCTTGCATGTTTATTTAATGCTTGTATTGTAAATGGAAAATAAAAAAATAGTATGTCCTAAAATTGTATGGCCTGGTTTTAACCCTTTGAACAGTAGGTTTGTTTTGGAATGTTTTTTCAAAATTCTAGATGTTCTAGAATTCCGTTGCTTTCAATTTCCAGTAGCGATTGTTACATCAGCATTAGGATGTTGAGTTAAGAACATTCTAATCACATATTTGTAATCGTACACCTTTAAGGGTTCTGTGCATCTTTGCCACTCGTTAGTGACGGCAGGTGCGTGGATTTCTCCCTGTCCCGGGTTCCTGCTATTACTTCAGTCATTTCACAACTACTATGGAAATTTCCTCTCAGTATGTTAGTATTTTATTGTGATATCCATTGTATAAAATGTATTATTGTGGTTGAGCACAAATTACTTATTATTATTATTATTATTATTATGATTATTCCTATTATTACTATTATTATTATTATTATTGCTGTTGACAGTATCATCATTATTATCATTAATACTATCATTATTGATATTAATATTGTTATTATTATTAGTATCATTATTATTAGTATTACTATTGTGATTAATATTAATATTGTTGTTATTATTATTAGTATCATTATTATTAGTATTACTATTGTTATTAATATTAATATTGTTGTTATTATTATTAGTATCATTATTATTACTATTGTTATTAATATTATTATTATACAAGGTAAATGTGGTTAAATTATTAGCATGTTGACCGCAGTTCGCAAGTCTCAGAACCTCCCTTTTCTCAGTTCCTCTGCAGATATGATCTGATTTAAGTACATTAGGTGGATGCATATTGTTCACATTTGTGATATAATATTATGGCAACATTACAATTATAAATGGTTAAGGATTCAAATTCAATAATATGGTTCATAATTTTTGTGCTCATTTTCAACATTCAAATGCCAATGGAGTTGCCTTGCAAACATATCTATCGATTTTGCTCGATTATAAATTATTTTGTGGATTTTTAATATCACGTTGAAAAGAAGGTCATATTTTTATAATTCCTTAGAGTTAGAAGCCTGTAATGGTAGTTCATTGTTCAGGATTTTAGTGGAAGACTGACGGACGTTAAAATTGACATGAGTAATCAATAGATTTCTTTAACACATGCTTGACTGATATGATGCACCGATGTTCCTAGTATAATGGCACACTCCCTGCACATTTCAGCACAGAGGGGAAATGGCAGCACTACTCCACTATACTGACATATCTGGAAGAGAAACACATATTTTTACATGAACATAAAGGATTCAGTGATTGTTTCACTTCACTTCCCTGTGCGTGCACATGTTGTCTTGGGATTATCTCGGAAATACAGGCTGAAAACACTGACAGGAGAATTATTCCCTGTCATCAGAGTGGATTAAAACCACTGTTATTCTTATTTAGTCCTGGCTTTCCTGCTGAAAAAGGCCTCAGCTTTATTGTCGGAGGAAAAACTTGTGAGAGAAATAGCAGTTACCCAGACTGCTCACAAGGTGCAACCTTTTCTGAAGAAGCGACAGGTGTGAAGTTCAGCCTTTTCTCCAGCAGAAGGGATGGGTAAGGTACGTTCTTTTCCTCAGGTAATACAAAGTGTGCTGCCAAACCCCAACACAGCCACATGCAGGTGTGCGATCACAGGAGGGAATGAGGGAAGGGCAGACACACACACACACACACACATCGCTGGGATTAATATTTCATCAGGAAGCTGGGTAATGATCTGAAATCCGAGGCTTTGCTTGAACTTTTATACTAATTCAATAATTATTGCTGTGTCTGAAAGTGGGTTGTCTTCCAGCAATTACGCAAGCCGCACTTTCAGGCGGCGAGGTTAACACCTGAGTTTGGATTCTAATTAGCACGTTAGGCAGGCTTTTGTTTAAGGCCCCTCCGATCTATGGGGCTTTGGCAGAGTACGGTTTCAGGCGGCTGGCCTGCTAAATCACACGCTCACCGCCCTCCCGGCGCTGAGCCTCAAGGCCACGTTCGATTTGCGTCTTCAAGTAAAGCGCTTTCTTTCATTCAACAAATCCCTCTGCTCTACACTTTGATTCTTGTGTGCATTTAAATGTCGGACTCAAATTAGAACGCCAGATATAAATGAGAAATGCTCTTCAGCAGACGTTTCATTTTCTATCGCTTTTTATACTCTTGTGTTTTTAAAAACAAATTGGTCTATTTATTTTTTCTGTTTGTTATTTTGATTTTTTTGACCTACTACAATTGCCTGTGTGCGTGTGGAGAGCGCTGGCAGCAGCACGCTGTGTACTGGGTGTCCTAGGTGTTTGATTGATACATGGATGGTTCCTCAATTCTCCTTTCTGTGAGAGTAAATAATGAACACTCATAGGAAATCTAGCTTGTGTCTGTTATAGATTTGATTGTATGGACAGGTCAGATACGTTGTCAAAGGGCATACTGTGTAGCGGTAGTATCAGGTGAGTTGATCGCTAGAGCTATGAATGGCAATCACAGGTGATACAGAGTCATCATCCAGGTGTAACTCTTAGAAAGCCAAACACCAGATGTAGTATGATAAGGTAAAATAGTCCTTGTGTTGCTCCACCCTCTTTGTCCTGTAAAGACACGACCTTGTTTTTATGGTCCCACATTGAGGGAGGAAATTGAAAGATTGTTGTGCAGCAGCAAGATCCACGTAATTTCTCTAATCAAATATATGTTTTTACTTAAAGCCATTTATAACACCAATGTCCGTTAACTAGAATAGAGCAAATCTCTTCTTCTTCATTTAAACCTATACTCAAATTGTTGCAGAGATTTCAATTGTGGGTGAATAGATAGATCACTTACATTCATCACAAGCTATGAAAAATGATCTTCACAGTTCAAATTGGAGCTTACTCACGACACAGTCGACTCAGTTATATTGACATTGACAAACATGTTGAATCACATTCCAATCCCCTCAGAAAGATGGATCCTGTGAAATATCAAATTGATTCATCATTTCTTAGGAACAATGGGTGATTATGTGTGAAATGCACAGCTAGCAGCAAGCAAATGCTATCAAGAAAATCAACAAAGCACATGGACTAAGTCCAGGATGCAGACGAGATGAGACAAGCTGTTGTGTAATTAAACTCCTGCACAAAGCCTTGTTTGTAGTGTGTTTACCTCACAATGCAAAGACAGAAATCTTATCATGATAAAAATATGCTTGTTTTTGTACACACAGGACTGGAGTTCCCTCACTGCATCTAAAAATAGATGATGAACGATCTGGATCATTGAGTGAAAAATCACGGCAGCCCACGAGCCCTGAAATTTTCTGAAAGTATTCAACCATTTTTGTCTATGTATTGTAGTTTGGTAAATTTGGGAAGGTTTAATAATTTACGCCCAAAGCGTGTATTTGATCAAATCTAAATTTTGTGTTTGTTGTGGTTGTGGTTGTGGTTGTGGCTGTGGCTGTGGCTGTAGCTGTAGCTGTAGTTGTGGTTGCTGTTTGGTTGATAACGTCATATCAACACTGACAATATGATTCATGGTGAATGCTCAGGCCTGCTGAGATCAAGATGGCTGCCAGAATTTTCTCTTTCTTGTTTACCTGCTCTACGCAGATGGAAGCAATGCACTGTTGATAGACAACTTGCCCACTCGACCTCCAGCTCACCTTTAAGCTGGCTATCACACGTCATCTTCAGCATAACAAAACGAGATCACACTCCACTTTTCCGCTGTCAGAAACTTTATAACGCATGCATTTTGTTTTCAGTGAACCACTATCTTTCACTTCTTATGCAAACTTTTTGCTCTCCTCCTTGTTATCAAACACTTGACTCACCCACATTGCACTCTAGCAAGAGTGCTAAGATGTAATTTCGTTTCATTTTGATAATTAATTTTTTTCCCTCCAAGTATTCAGATATATCAGTGGGTCTCATTTCAATGCTTGGATCTTTGTGTCAGTGCTAATAAAGGGATTGATAAGGCCTAGCAGCATGACCTCAGTCAGTCCCTAGTTTGCAGAGAGCTGGGATGTATGCATCAACAGCACTATGTAAAAATGTATTGCAAAGTGTATTTTGTTGCATTGTAGTGTATTGTGATATATTGTATTGTAGTATGTCCACATTATACCAGAATTCCACATGATACCAAATTTCCACATTACATAAAACTTCCACATTACACTTGTGTGTCCCTGAGTGGCGTCTTCTACAACAACAGAGCTGGCCCTCATATGGTGGAAAAAGCAGGGAAACACAAGGGTGCCTTAAGGTCACTGTTAGGGTCCTGGTGCTGCAGGTGCAGGGGTTAAGCTTCCCTGCCTATAACCCTAAAAGGGAAAAGCAGGAACTGAATACAACATGGAGCCTTCCAGGTGTCCAGGACCATACCACCTAAAGAGTGAGGGAGAGGGGGATTGGACGTTATGAGGGCTGGCCCAGAGATTTGAAGGGGGTCAGTCAGTCAGCATGGGGACGGGTCAATCTATCAATCACTGGCTTGTCTGAATCAAAATGGTTTGCAGCAAAAAAATACCCCACATATGCTCAAATTAGAGTCAGTTGCTGATATGACGTTTGTAGTAGCCTTGCCCTATTTTTTAGATTCATAAAAACTCAGACCTCCCATGACTAGCGATGGACCCAATGGATTCGACTGTAGCCTAAAAGAATGGTGACCGGGGTTAAAGAAGTGATACAGGAGGTTCCCACAGTCCCTGGGCCTGGAGCTGTTTGTCTCATCTCAGGAGCACCAGCCTCTACCCAACCCCATGCCCTGCCCCCTTCCCCCCCCCCCCAGCTGTGCAGAGGACAGCCCCCCTTAGCCTGACAGCTGCTTCAGTCCACACACCACCCAAGAGCTGTCAGAGAGCGTCTCTCCTTCTCCCGATACCCCCACACCTCTGTTACCCCCACCACACGCCTTTCTGTCTCCCCTATGTCTCCGTGGCCCCACCCCCACGTCTCTGCCCCCCCTATGTCTCTGTGGCCCCACCCCCACGTCTCTGCCCCCCCTATGTCTCTGTGGCCCCACCCTCACGTCTCTGCCCTCTCCCATGCCTCTGTCACAGGGCCCCTGAGAGGCTGTCACAAGCGCTCACGTCGCCAGCCGCTCGCCGACAGCCTGTGATGCTAACGTCAGGAGAAGGCTCACTGGTGCCAGAGAAGGGTTTATTTCAGCCGGAATCACACTCTTTACCCCCTCCCACCCTAAACTCACCCCCCGCCCTCGCCCTCCCGTCTCCTCTCCCCCAACATGACCCCTGCGAGACGTGATGACATTTGTCTACGTGCAGGAGGGAATGCGCCAGTGTGCCATGGAAAAGTTTTCAAAAGCGTTTGTCGATCACGTTTGTTTCTTTTATAGAAAGGAATCTGTAAAATGAAATGCTCTAATTGCTTCATATGAATCTCAAACTATTCCACAAAGTATTGCATCATATGAATCTTAAACTATTCCACAGAGTATTGCTTCATATGAATCTCAAACTATTCCACAGAGTATTGCCAAGTTAAACAAATACGTTTGAGTGATTACTATTTACCTAAGCGGTTTAAGTTTGCTTTGTCTATTTTGCTGGTTGGTTGGTTGGTTAGTTAGTTGGTGGTTGGTTGGTTGGTTAGTTAGTTGGTTGGCTTGTTAATTGGCTACTATTGTTTGATTAGGGCCAGGGGGTATATTACGAAGCAGGATTACTGGGTTAGCTGGATAACGGCACTGAGTAAATCCTGGAACCCACCCAAATCTGGAACATGGACTGAAGTAAAAAGAGTTGATCCAGGTGCAGCTCTGTGCAGCTACCCAACAAACTCAGTAATGATGCTCCATACTGTACCCCCTGGTCTCCTTTGGCTCGGCTGCTTTTGAAAGAGAGCACTGTGAGACCTTGCAGCCTGGGGTAGTGTCGCAGCTTACGACTCGCAGCGTTTGCACAGAGGATTATCCCGCTGCCTTCCGTACATGTCCTGCCAAGAGCCACTGCCTCCATTCCAGCAAATTACTTATGAGAGAAAACTCAGGAGTCTGTGTCTGTCAGAGCCTGTCAAACAGATAAGATCTCCGGCAGAATTAAGACAAGGGGAAAGGGCAGTTCCTCGCAGTCATCGTGCAGCGATTAACATCAGGATAATTATGAGTTTTACGGCTGTGGGAAATTGCCTCCTCCTAAGGGGGCAGCGCTACCGGGAGTCTCATCCTTCGGATTTTAATTGCCAATACTGCCAGTGTCTGTTCTTTCCTCTGAAGCCAGAAACCCTTTAGATTGTAAAAGTTCTCGTCGTTCAAGTAATGGTGTTCACAATGAAAGTACCGCTCGTTTCGTATTGAAACTTTTTTTATGCCTGCAGCATCGACCATAGAACTTCCATAAGTAAGGTTTTTTTTTTTTTAAAGAATGGAAGAACATTTTGAAATATTGAGAGGAGGACCAGCAGGAGTGGAATTGACCATTACCGCGGCTTTACCGCGTGCACAAGTTTCACGTCTGATGGAGTTTTTTAGTAGTCGGCACTAATCTGATGGAACAATGCAGTGGGGCTTGCACGCTGGCTTCTTCTGCACGATTCCCACTACACCCTCATAAGGGTCAAAGGTCATTCAAAAACCCACGGAACTGTCATGCTCCATTACTTCCCACAATGACATAGAAATGCAGGGTTTAAAACAATGGGAAGTTGGGAGGAAGTTTTTTAACAACCTTCCCCTCAGCCCAATCCCCCAAAATACCACCCCCCGCCCTTCCACTATCGAAACTCATTACTGTCAGTGTCTGCTCTTGAGAGAGGTGCAGAGTGCACCAGTAAATCTCACAAAAAGTTGCGAGTTGAAGAAACTAGTTCAGCTTAATTTGAAACCTATTTTCTTCTGTCCTGCCGCTGTTAGTGGTTACATATATGAATTTTCACTTTTGTAGAAAAATTACCTTATATTTTAATAGTTAATGATACACTTAGTACACTTTTATATCACAGTATCAATATTCTACCTTGTACATTTCAACCAATGTACCACAATCTGTGGCATGGCACTATCTAGTCTGACCGTTTGACGGCAGCCAGTGAAAATGTTTGTGGTGAAAAGTTGATTAAACACTATCCAGGCATTCAAGTGCAATCCGGCTACATTTGGTTGAAAAGCGGAAGTATTTTAGTTCATTAGGGCGTATAGCCAGGCTACGTCTGGTTAAAGCCTAAGATATATTGGGTCAGTTTATGTCAAAACGTCTCTCAATCTAGATTCCCACCCCTCAAGATATTTAGATTCTGGCTTTTGCTCACTGGGCAGTCAGGCCATCCTGATCAAGAAGGTTTATTTTTCAGAGTGCCGGCATCAGAGAAGCCCTCACTCCACTCTCGGTTATTAAAGAGTGAAGGAACTCAGCCATTAGATTACATCACTGCATTTAGCTGACAGTCTCATCCAGAGTGACATCCACAGCTCACACATCTTTACATACAGTTACAACAGGTTAAATTGGACACATTTCTGATATATGTCATTGGGACCAAAGTGGCAGTAATTGTTTTTTCTCAATACGAATTACAATATATTGTATTTCAAGTGACAGTTTATTCATACAAATAAGTACTAATATCTTATGCATAATTAAGTGCAGGCAATATTATCAGAACAGCCTTCTAGTTTCGCAAGTAAAAAAAAGCAAATAAAAAATGACAATATATTGAATGGTCATATATGGAATATATTTGTGATGTGTAAGGGCTTTCAGGAGGAGTGTTGGGTTCAGCACCGGGCCGGACGCGCAGCGCATTAATAGGCGGTGCACAAGGATCCATGGAGACACAGGCCCGTTTAATTAGCAGCCCACAGAACCTGGGAAGTCTCAGCGCTGGGGGATTCTCTCCTGCGTTACCAGGGACTAATGAAAAGAGCCTGATTTCCTGCTTTTAAACAATTTAGCAATCAGCTGCCTTTGGTAACCCCTAACAACTCCCACAGATGAGGAGATCACTCAGCAAGCGGGGCGGCCGTTCCAGAAACGCAGTTTCCCAGCTCAAGCATCCTTTCATTTATCACCCCCAAGGACTTAGAAACGCTCCGTGAAGAAAGACTTCTCAGTCTGCGAACGATCAACATTTTCCTAGAAAAAACTGGGCAAAACATTAGCTTATTAGTCTCATGTTTCTTTCATAATTCCTTATTATTGGTTGTGCTTGATAAAAAGGCATTTCAGAGTCATGTTTAACAGAGACGTCTGTGTGAAGTTGCTCGTGTTTTGAGCATGCTGCTCTAAGCCAGCTGAAAGAGAAACGTGCAAGTGACACGATTGGATTGTTTGTCTTTAAATGGTTTGAGTTTAGTTTCTGTGTTCCAGGTAAGGCCTCAGGAATGCTGTGCAGAATAAACACCACAGGGCTTTCCTCCACAGTGGTAAGAGATGAGGACCTTTGGAAACCACTGGAATGGGGAGTGCATTTTTTTCTGCAAACTGCTTGTGTGCTCATTACTCTCAGATGCACACACACATGCACACATGCACACACACGCACACACGCACACACGCACACACATGCACACACTCACACACGCACACACGCACACACATGCACGCCCATCTCTAAGCTTTTCTCGTCAAAATGCAGCCTCTGGGGGGCACCGTGGTGGTGCAGACCGTGTCTGTGCGGATGCGCCCCGAGGATCGGGGGTTCGATCCCCAGTCCTGCCAGATCCAAGCATGGCCGGTGCCCTGTGGGAGTGGTAATTGGCACTCCCGGGTGGGGGGAAGGGCTCGGAGAGAATCGGCCCTGGGCAAGTTGGAATCACGGTCAGGAGCCCGATGAGTCACGCCCTGTAAAGCCGTCTCTCTACAAGTGTTTTTCTACGTCTTGTAGCATCTTGTCAATCGGGCCATTTGGCGAGCCAGCATCGAGCACGGCGGCCAGGAGATAAAAGCGATTGCACAAGTGAAAACAATCTGAGCCTGATAGCTGGGCCCTGCTGATAAACCTGCCGTCGACTGTGGGTGTTCTCCTGTTTAGTACTGGTCTGTTGCTAAAGCTACAGCCGGCAAACAGCGGAACCGTGAGTTAAACTGTCTAGACCCCCACAGTCGCACAGACTGCGGTGTAGGCCGCTCCCAGGGCCTAGAACAAACATCCATCCTCCTCAAAACAGACTCAGGTGGAGAACTAATGCCCAGCAAAGACGTGATTTTTTTCCGGATTAATCATAAAACATTTTTCAGGCCTAAATGTGGGTAAATCCCACTCGTGTTTGGAGCAGAGCGTGAAAAGGCTCTCGTGCGTTTCTGTGCTTGTGACATACCTGTCTTTGACTCTGATTGAAAATGTTCAGACCAGGTATAGCCGCACGCAGGTTGTGGAGGTGCCCTCCAGGCGCCTCAACTGCAGGCCGAAATGCTTCTGAGATCCCTGAATCCTGCCCCTCGTGGGCAGGCAGGGCAGCCAAGAGGCCAGGTTAAAGATAAGGTCTCGCTTCCCAAATCCCGGGCTAATGCATCAGTACTTCTGTTGTAAAATGATTGCTTGATACTTGCAAGCTCTTGAGAATTAAAAAATTCTAAGAACATTTGTGCTAAGTGTATACAGTATATGTATGTTCTGTAGTCCATTCCTTACTGTCAATGCACTTTGAGGCTGCCAGTGTTGAGTGTTCACTTATGATGCTGTAATACTTTGTAAGTTGCTCTGGATAAGAGCTGCTAAATACCAAATTGTAATTGGAAATGGTAACATAACCCTTACTTGCGTGTAAATAAACAACAATCTCGTCGTTGCAGATATGAGTTTGCAGTCTTTAAAGCTCACATTATTTTATCTATTATTATTTTTAGTGCATGTTTATGAATGTTTCCTTCATGCATGAAGGTGCATTATAAAACACACGTGTGTACATACATGCTCGTATAACATGGAGAGCTTTTTAGGGTTTCATCAGCTGCTTTGAGAAACCAGGCTTTCCAGTCTCATATACAGGTATGTTGGTTTTAACATTCATTCCAGGTGTTTAATCTGTTTTACATACAAAAGACAAAACAATGAGTTTTGCCATGTTATTAACTCACTCTGGACAAAATGTCCGATAATATGCATGTGCAGAAACACGGAAGTGTGAGATTAACAGGAGAGGCCATCATCCTGTCAGAAAAACTGTGACGAAAAACTGTGACGACCTGGGCCGACTGCAGCGCTGGCCCAGGTCAGGTCTAGGTTAGGCCCGGGTCAGACCCAGGTCAGGCCTGGAAGACAATGGTGACGCCACGTCCTGTGAGGGTCTATATGACAGAGACAGGACCAAACCCCAGGAAACATGTTTAATTGGATGCTCGATTCCTCCCCCCTGTGCTGCTCTCTCGTAGACGCAGGCGTCAGAAAATGGCTTTTAAATTAAAGGCACTGTGTTTAAAAAACATTCTGTTTCATTCTAATGTTCATACAAAGTTGTACGAGTACTGTATAAACTCTGCAACTAAATTAATCCCAAAAAGAAAAAAACATTTCTTAAAATATTCCTGCACGTATGAAAATGAAACAAACCAGTGGAAAATTTGGTCAGAGCTCTTAAAACAGTAACCAGTGCAGCGAAGTCATTTTGAACTCAGGGTGTGTATTTAGACTTGATCTTACCCCAGTGATTTATCCATTAGTTGGAATTCATTGTTTACCTTTTGGATTCTTATCGGCGCTTAGCCTCTGTTTGCCTGTGATTTTTCACCTGATTGCGTAAAGCTATGCTATTTTCAGTGCTTTCAATCTGTTTGCCTGCCCGGGTTCTGAGTGCTAACATTCCACACCGCGCTGTTTTTAAGACAGAACGCGAGTTCTCAGAGCACTGCCTGCATTTTAAGAACACTTAGAGAAATCGCTGCTTCTCTCTCTTTTTGCAAAGTTTCTTAGCAGAAAGTTCCCAGAGTATTGCTTTGAAGATGATCTCCAAGACTTTTGTCTGTCCTCTAAGTCTTGAAATTCCACACATTTTCATTTTATATATGTCTTAAATTAGAAATGTGCTCATGCACTTGCTGTGTAATTATATAGTATAAAATTGCAGATATTCAGATTATAGATGTTATTATTTGAAGGTGATATCAGTTGATAAATGAAAATCTCTATAAATATAAAGCGTGTGAATCATTAAGTGCATGTAAATATTCCTCCAAAATCCTTTTAATATAATCCCAACCATGTCAAATAAAAAGATTCATTACAAGATGAGCAGCTTTACCATACTCTTCAGGATTTTTTTACTTCGTCGACAATTTATGTATCTGTGTGTGTGTGTGTGTGTGTGTGTGTGTGTATTTGTGTGTGTGTGTGTGTTATTTATGCTAATTTGCGTGCCATTTTGTATTTCAGTGAAACCAACATCATTAGGATAGCATTAATCCTGAAAAAAAAACAGATAACAGCTCCATTAATGAGTCTAAATGTACGAAATGTGGTGGTTGATCTGTTTGAAAGGGGATGAGCCCAGATTTAAACCTTTAAAAAAAGAAAAAAAAAGAAAAAAAAAGTTCCCAGCAAATGAGCAGATAATGCAGTGAGGAAAGATGTAATTACTTTAGTTCTGCTGAGTGAGTGGAGGGGACGGGCTCAACACAGCAGAGCGAGGTGCAGGAGAGAAGTCGGGTCCTAGCCGGGGCCATGAGCTGGCTGAGGCTGGGGACCGGGCGTGTGTTTGAGGAGAGATTATCTTGACAAATTGGATAAACATCTTCTGCATGGCAGGACGCTGAGGGAGAGTCTGCTTTGCGTGCACACCTGGCGAGAGTTTGCTCAGTGTGTGACCGAAAGGTTTGCAGCTCACACAGCCCCCCCCCCTCCTCCTCCGTGTTTTGTTTACCTGAGACAGGTAGTGACAGGCACAGAACCCGGGCCCTTCCAAAATAGTTGATGCAGGTTTTCAGGTGTCTTCTGAAGGTTCCTTTTTTTGTGCGTTTTTGTAAAAATAACCGTGGGCTAGGTGAAGGTAGAGGCTTTTTAGCTCCATCTGTGCCTGTGAGTGGGCGTGATTTTGTGGGTGGGCGGAGCTTCATCCAGTGCCCCTAGCAGGGTCCTCCTCTCTCTACGGCCACCATCCGTGGCTGTCAATCAACGAAAGGTGAACCACAGCGAGCAGGAAATGTTATCGCCGGGTTGAGCGAGTCGAAAATTGGCCTCTCGGAGGGACCTGAGGCTCGATTCCTTCCTTTTTTTTTTTCCATACATTTTTTCTGTGATGATTCATGCTGGTTCATGGGAAAAAATAAAACTAAAGTGGAAATAAGAAATGTCAAAAAGCGTATGATTTTAATAAAAATTTTGATCTTATAGCTGCGGTGGTAGCGTGCCACTTAATCGGCCTTAAATTGCCACAAGTGGTTTGACCTTATGGTTTTCTCTTTTCTTGTAATAAATGGTAATGCCATGACATGGCTGGCTTTTTCTCTGAAGCATATTGTGACTACTGGTTGTGAAATGCGTGATATAAATAAATATTGATTTGATTTGATGACATCCCAATTATCATTCACACTGGGAAACTGAAAGACTTGACATTTTATACAGTATATTTAATGATATGCCCATATTTAAAATACATGCAGACATTTTAAATATGTTTTGCTGGTTTCTGGAGCCATAGGACAGGTGTGCTCTGTCTTTTTTTCGGGGTCCATCCCGTGGGAAGTGCGTGAGGGCGATCAATCATGTCCTGGGAAAATGCCCCCACACCTGAAGTCACCTCTTGGGCTGCGGTCCAGGAATTGTGGGGGGATATTCCATTACCCGATGGAGGGTACGGGCCTCCCGCTGAACAAAGCCCCAGACCTGGGCGCTTTTCTGCAAGCCTTGCATAAACACATCTCTCTACCTCTGGAGCCAGGACTTGAGTTGTGAATGATTCAGTGGGCGGGGCTAACTTATGCATGAAACCCCATTCTCGGGGGCATCAGCTCCATTCTGACAGGCCACGCTGTATAACTTTACACAGGACAAAGGTGTTCAGTGATTTCCCGCCTCACCGTTTCTTTTCTGTCACGTTAGATGGGGGTAAATAGATCATATTTAGGTCATTTAGGAGCGCATTTTGCATGCAACCTACTTTACGACGCGTGCATTAAATGCCTTCCTGTTCCTCTCTGTCACTCAGGATAAAAAAAGGAAACAGCCCCTGCTTTTGTGCGGCGGTACATTCCATCCATGTTCGCGGCCAATACAGCAAAGCCATTTATCCATTACATGTCAAAAGCTAATATATGCAATATATTAATATGTACTGTACATGTTACGTGTCAAAAGCTAATATATGCAAACTGCCATTCAGTTTGAAGGCTCACGTAATTACAGCCACCGCATTATTTCTCATTACTAAAAATTCTGCGGAATGTTGAACGACATTCCCAGAAGCGGCCGTGAGGTCTCGAGGATTCGGTGTGTGGAATTAGCGGACCTGTGTTTTCCCAGCTTGGGAAAACCATTCCCACTGGCAATCAATTCCATGCACCAAGGATACCAGCCCCCCCAGCACAATAAAGACAGTCTGTACTTTACTAAAAATAATGTACAAGCAAATAGCTCCTTTCGGCTATGAGCATGTGTAAAAGGGATTGGAAAACAAGTGCAGAGGGAAGAAGGCCGGCTGCATAAAAGGGCTTTGTGTGGCGCTCCGCATCCCGTCTACCCTGCGAGTGGATCATAGCTGACATTTCCACTCTCATTAGTGACATTCCATGAATGGGAACTCAAGGACACGGACCGTGAGCGCAGGGACGAGCACAGCTTCATACCAGTACAGCGCACCCTGTCCTGCTCCTGGGTTCTACTGGGCCAATGTCGGCCCACTCCACTGATGGAACCTGGGTTCTGCTTTGCGCCATTCTGGGCCGATCCACGGACAAAAGAGAACCCCGGGGGTTCTACTGGGACGAGGCGAGCCCAATCCGCCAGTCACAGATCGATGGCTGATGCCCTGAGCTCCGGCACGCAGTCCCGCGAAAGGGTTAACGTCGAAAGCGCCGTCTTTTCTTTCCCCCTTGGCATCTGACAGCTAATTTCCAGATTAGAGACAGGAAATGCTCTTAATCCCTGTCTGCTTCATTAAATTCAAGAGCCTCTTGTTCTTCATGGTTTGTCCTTCTAAATACGTGGTTCCCGAATCTTTTTTGTTTTGTTTTATTTTTTTACTTTCGTACTCAATGAACAATAATCGAGGAATAAAAAACTGCACATTCTTATGTCCTGTTTTAATAATGCCAAATATATCACTGACCTTAAAATTTCCACCTTAGTCAGTTTGGGAATTTCATCTACTGGAGTGAGGCTAATTTGTCATTAACACAGAAGGCCATAAACATTAAGGCCTAGGAAAGCTTTCAGCAAAATGAGGGGGACAGAGCATACGGGAAACAGCGGCGACTCCAGCCATGTTTTATTATTACTCTGGTATTACTGTAAGAGCTTGGTCACAAGTGGTACCAGCAGGGAAACAGGGGGATTGGGCAAATGGAGGGATGAGGTGAGCGTGTGGCCTTTTGCCATGCGGCATTTCATCTCTCCGCTGTTACGGTTTTGGCTCTGCCCCACCATTTTTAAGCATCCGAAGTGGAGGGTCCGGCTGGCTCCAGCCCCGCCCGATCAACCCAACTGGGAAATTGGCTCTGATTGTGTTCTGGGCCGGGCTGAGGGCGGTTCCGGTGCCAGAAGCGGCGGCCAGCGTCGCCGGACCTGCGCCGGGACCCGCGCTGCTTCGTCGGAGCTGTCTCACGGGGCGACACTGGCGTTTGTTTCCATTTAACCTTTCTGGAATTCGATTGAGCTTTATAAAAGTCATTAAAGGGATAAACAAAGTAAACTGCAAAGGATTTTTTTCAGGTGCAGTTCTGAGAGCAGAACAAGGATGTCATAGGTGGAAATTAATTAAACATCACTTCCTCACTGATTTCAGGAAGTAGTTACTCATTTTTTTGTTTTCACGGCAGTGGACTAGACTGCTGGGTGATGTAGTAGAAGCAGAGACTCTCAGGGTGTTCAAGTCCAGGCTTAATGCAGTGCTGGATACTCTCTAATCTGTATGTACAACCCTGTATATTATGAGCCTAGATGGGCTGAAAGGCCTGTTCCCCTCATTATACATTCATATGTTCTAGATGGGCTGAAAGGCCTGTTCCTCTCATTATACATTCGTATGTTCTAGATGGGCTGAAAGGCCTGTTCCTCTCATTATACATTTGTATGTTCTAGATGGGCTGAAAGACCTATCCTCCTCATTATGTATTCATATGTTTTAGATAGGCTGATAATGTTCTAGGCTGTTCTCCTCAAGTTTTCACGTAGTGCCTTTTCAAAAGTTTATATATATATATATATATATATATATATATATATATATACAGTCAAGCCGGAAAGTCTGAACACCCCTTTCACCTTCTCCACATTTTATTACATCACAGACATATTCTACAATAGATTGAGTTCATTTTTTGTCTCAAAATTCTACACCAAATAGCCCAAAATGACAAAGTGAAAACATGTTTTTAGAAATTTTTGCAAATGTATTAAAAATCGAAAACTGACACACACACACACACACACACACACACACACACACACACACTGAATACTTATCTTTAATTTACATAAGTATTCATATCCTTTGCTTTAACATATTTTTAAAGTATCATATTTAATATTTGGTCGCATATCCTTTGCATGCTGTTACTTCCTGAAATCTGTGACCAATCAACATCAAAAGACTCTCAATATCTTATTTCCAGGTACTGTTACAAGCGATACTATAAGCTCTCTGCATTTGAATGGATCTCTATGGGAATTGGGGGGTGAGACTAGATTCAGCTGTAAATTACACTGGTACAGTATGGAACACATGGCTGGCTAAATGGCTGTAAGTCGTCAAGGGTCTGAGCTATCGAACGAGCCCCAAACCATCACTCTGTTGCCAGATATGGAGTAGATGTGGATGGATCACTGCAAGAGTTATTTCTCCTGACTCATTTTCCTATAGAACTATGGGGAAATAAGTCAGGAGAAACAACCCTTAAAGGGATCCATCCACATCTACTCCATATCTGGCCGCAAAGTGATGGTTTGGGGCTCGTTTGAGACCTTAGACCCTTGATGACGTACAGCCATTTCGCCAGTCATGTGTTCCATACTGTACCAGCGTAATTTACAGCTGAATCTAGTTTCACCCCGAAATTCTCATAGAGATCAGTTCAAATGCAGAGAGGTTGTAGTATCGCTTGTAACAGTACCTGAAAATAAAATATCGAGAGTCTTTTGATGTTGATTGGTCACAGACTTCAGGAAGTAACAGCATGCATTTAGATTTTTAATACAGTTGCAAAAATTTCTAAAAACATGTTTTCACTTTGTCATTATGGGCTATTTTGTGTAGAATTTTGAGACAAAAAATGAACTCAATCTATTGTAGAATATGTCTGTAATGCAATAAAACGTGGAGAAGGTGAAAGGGGTGTTCAGACTTTCCGGCTTGACTGTATTTAGGGGAGACCTGATCAAGGCAGCAGCCATAAAATTCAATGCATAAAATAATATAATACACATTAAATTCCTGTACAACGTCAATTTTTCACGTCTAGTGAGCATATTCTAGAGAATCCTAACTCAGTGTGATGAACATGAGATTAAATACTCTCCGCTTGTTTAACATCTGTCAGGTGTTAGATATTAACGGGGAAACTGTGGTCTTGCAGTGTCATTTTCTGTATATTTTAATGATGTTAGAACCAGAATGCAGCCATTGGCTCAGTGTTACTGTTGTTAATTGTCAATGCACACAACCTCGGGGGAAACAGTTTAATGCATTGCAAAACAGCACTATTTCTATCTATTTACGTACACTCACCAAGGTATACAAAGTTAATAGACATAATCTGAGGTGTTTTTCATCTCAATTGGAGAACTTGTTTCTGACCTACTTTATTATTTGCGTTTATTCCAAAAGAGTATAAGAAAGATTGTCTATTCCACAAACTGTGCATATATTTATTGAAATCAGCGAGATTGCTTTCCACCCATAAAAAAGCTAGCATTTTCACGTTTGTTCTTTGCAGTTGGAGTTACAGCGTTTGGAGTTTGGACTTGAAGTGTAGAGCTGGGACAGGGAGCTTTCTGAGAGTCTTTAATAAAATTCTGATACTGGGTGGTTTATTTCTCCCATTTCACTGCAGTTCAGATTACCCTTTGGAGAAAGGAGCCGGATGGCTTCCATTCACTCTGTTTGTATGCCACACCAGAAGGCAAGTGGGCCTGCATGCTGGAGATAGGATCAGTGGACTACAAAGACCTCTGTGACACACCACGGAACTGCTCTGCGTAACCGTGTCGACCAGGCCCTCAGCTCATTAACCCTTTGAACAGTACGTTTTTTTGGAGTATTTAAAAAAAAATCTAAGTCAGTGTTCTAGAACTCCGTTGCTTTCAATTACCAGTAGTGATTGTTCCATCAGCATTAAAATGTTCAGTTAAGAACATTATAATCACATATTTGTGATCTCAGAGAAAAGCCAGATAATCTCAGAACCTTGTGAGACCAGGTTATATCTGGACTGTTCCCCCACAATCTTACAACACTACTGTTCTAAACAAAACAAAAAAAATTCTGGGCATATTGCATACAAACTTACTGGCAGCACCAATTGATGGGTTATCATTTAATTATGAAAACAAAAACATCATGGAAGATATAGAATATAATAGAATAGAATAACTTTTATTTTCCCGCTAGGGAACTTCAGTTGTAGCCCTAATTAAGGGAATTGAATTAAAGTGGAATTATATATGCGTCAAATATATTTAAATCATTTTTCAAAATGAAATGATTGAAATGGAGATCTGTTCAACATTGCTCACGTTACTAGTAAAATGACAGTGAATGACCATGTGCCGCTGAAGTTCTGTCTTTGCTTGTGTAACAGATATGCTCCTTGTGATTTCAAAATTATGTTCCAGGGGAAACTGGGCAAAGGCAGAATGTTCTGAGAAGCAAAATTTGCTTGCCTTGGAATGATATACAGAAAGCCAAGCCTACACAGTGAAGGTGGAATGTCAGTACATCTAGATTACCTAAACCAGGTTCCAGATAGCCTCATATGTAGCCCCCTTTATACACACACACACACACACACACACACACACGTATATATATATATATATATACACACAGTGCCCTCCACTATTATTGGCACCCCTGGTAAAGATGAAAAAAAAGGGTTATAAAAAATTCACCGTTTGGTTCATTAGCTTTGGTGAATGAGAATAATCCAACCTTTAATTGTAGTAAATTTATTATGAGAAAAAAAATCCCTCATCAAGAAATTATTTTCAACAAAACCACATGTGCCACAATTATTGGCACACCTGCATTTACATATAGAATAAAGTTTTCTTTTTTAAATATTTGATCACATATCCTGTGCATGCTATGACTTCCTGATGGGTCTGTGACCCAACAACATCAAAAGACTCTTGATATCTTATTTTTTGGTACTCTTACAAGCGATACTATAACAGCTCTGCATTTGAATGGATCTCTATGGGAATTGGGGGGTGGGACTAGATTTAGCTGTAAATTACACTGGAACAGTATGGAACACATGGTTGGCTAAATGGCTCTATGGTCATCAAGGGTCTGACATATCAAACAAGCTTTAAACCATCACTCTGCTGCCAGAAATACAGTAGATATGGATGGATAACATGAAGGGTTTCTTCTCCTGACTTATTTTTTCATAGAGTTCAATAGGACAATTTGTCAGGAGAAACAACCATTAAAGTGATCCATCCATATCTACTGCATATCTGGCAGCTAAGTAATGGTTTGAGGCTCGTTTGATACCTCAGACCCTTGATGAGTTACAGCCATTTATGTATTCCATACTGTTCCAGTGTAATTTACAGCTAAATCTAGTCCCACCCCCAAATAATAGTGGAGGGCACTGTATATATACATGCTAACAAAAAGGCAAACTGATGACCAGCCAGCAATAAAAAGCTCTTTCTGGCTGTATATAAGTGAGGGTAAAAAAACACACAAGCGAGGCAAAGACGGGGTTCTCTTTTGACTCTCGCAGCTGACAAATTAGCGCAGTGGTGGGTGCTGGTCACCGGTCCAGGACAATCCCCCAGTCAGGTCCAAACACAGCCGGCCCACTGTGACCAGGGCTCTTCCAGCTCCAGGGATCCCACAAGAATGTGCCCAGTCATCTGTACCCGGACCTTTCTAAGCCTGCGTTACGGCCGCCACAGGGGTCACCGCTGCCATAACACCAAACCTCACATTTGTACAAAAATGTGGTTTTGCGGCAGAGCTCCAGTTTGTGGACGTGTGTGTTCACACGTCAGCACAGACGCTATGACTAAGTAAACTGTTGCTGAACTGTCTGATAAAATTTATTTTCTTTTTTCTTTCTTTTGGATCAAAAACTACAAATTTACTTTGTGCTCTGCCTAAGAAAAAAGGTTTAAAAAAAATGAACATCATCAAGGTATAGCCTGCAGATGGCCGGCACTCAAATAAATAAAGTGAAAACGTTCATGTGGTGAACACATACGTATATTTTGCATAAGCGCGGTGTAAGGAGGCCATATTGAACTTCAAGTAATGTTTGCACTTGTGGGAAAAATTAGGATGGGTTTTTGTGTGCATGTTGCCAAGAGCCTCAAATCTTTTAAAAAGGTCTGTGTTTGCCACCTTCTGTCCAGGATTTTAGTGTTTCATTCCTGGCTTTTGAATCGTGTGATTCATTTGTTTCGTTTTGTGTGCTTTTTTTATTTGAATATGCATCATATTCCGGCGTCCTCTACAGCAGTTACAGATGCTCTTAAGCTAGCAGTTTCCATTTCTGTATTTTTATTACACACTCGAGTGTGTGCAAGATACCGAGAGGCCAGGAAACCCAGCCAAGCCCTGTGGGCTACAAATGATGCAACTGTTGCAGATTCCTGTGGATGTTTCATTTATTTCTTTATGTTACAAATTGAAAGTGGCTGAATGTGTCCCTGTGGGTGTGTTTTTGCGGTTATGACTTTGGGAGAGGAGAGGAGAGGAGCGGAGGGATGGGTAGCGGAACCCTCTGTGTGGAAGGGAGCGCAGAACAGCTTGCGTTTCAGACTGGGGCCAGAAGGCCTGGCGAAGCGGCCAGAGAAGGCAGCGGCTCTTTCCCCTCTTCATTTCGATAATGCTGGGTCACGGAGGAAATTGAGTCTTATGCAGCGGGATTGAAGTTTTAATTCTGCCTTCTGCCCTACAGGGCACCTGCCCTGACTCCCCCCCTCCTCCTCAACCAATCAGTTAAGAGAAAAAAAAAAGTAACAGGGCACGGTTTGAGTGCACAGGGCTGCCGTGTCTGTCTATCGGTCTACCCGTCTGTCCGTCTGGCTAGACTGAACCTATTGAGATGTGCGAGTTTGTGGAAAGCCAAAGGTTTTTATTTTTTTATTTTTTATTTTTTACACCTGCTAAAGAAAACCAATTATTTTACCATGTGTCAGACCTTGGTTCACTGCTATGTCCTGCTGTTGATTCTGGGTGCTGGGAGCCCTACTTTTAGTTTTGAGATATATGCATTTACTTTATTTGTGAGATTTACATATTTGTGCTAATACTGTAGGCCTGGTTGGAGGTTTTATGTAGCGAGTGTTGATTCTGTACTGTATACCCAGTGAGCAGTACTGGTATGAAGACTGGTATTCTGGTCAATGGTGTGACTCGAGGAATAGCGTTATAAACTGGGGACTGTACTGTGTAACGTTAGATTTTAACAGCCAATCAATCATGGTGCAGTACCTGTGGCGAGCAGTGGCGGGATTGGATCTTTTCACAGTGCGGTGCCGTTACACCGCGCATCCCAACCGAGGGGGAAACGTCCGCCTTCAGACAGATTGTGAGCGCATTTGAGGCACCCTGGCCCATCTCTCCGGTGAGTAACGCTAAATAAAGTCAGCAGCATCGAGCCGCTATCGAGGCTGCAACGTTCGTGAAATGTAGGCGGGGGTCCTGAGCAGAGACATACGGCGAAGCTGAGTCACCAGAACATTCAGAACCTCAACTTTTTATTTTAAACGTGGGGCAGACGCCAGACATGGGTTCCAATTCACTCAGAAAACGACACGTGGACTGCAGAGACCCAAGCATGTCATTGTACCACCGCCAAATTGCGAAAGAATAGAAGGGCTGCGTAACAGACAGACCAACGGGTGAGACGCCTATGGGTGGCTGACATCTAGGAGGCCCGGCAGCAGAGTCACCAAACTTGCTCTGCAACACCTTTCTTTGTTGCAGAAGTGCTGCTCTGGTCAGGATCGTGGGGGTGGGGGGGGGGGACGGCGAGCGGTTTGTAACTGCGCGTGACCCCCGGGCTGCGGCTTACGGGGGGTGCAGCCCACTGAATGCGCCGGGGTCAGCGCCCAGTGACACATGACCCGCCACGGTTAATTCCTGCCCAACAATGGGCTCCGGCCCTGCGGAGGCCTCATCCTATTACACACCTCCGCGCCAAATTAATTGTTTGTTTTCACGGCCGGCGCTCGCATGACCTCGCGGTCAACCAGCTTAATAATAATAACACTCGGTGTTAACCTGGAAACGCGAGGGATCGAACCGCGCTGAAAAACCCTACAGACTCTTCGATTAATTCCATCGGGCTACGTGTCATGCTAGGGCTTCAGCCTTGGCCTTTAGAAGAGCGAGCACTTCCTCTGTCTATACTGTAGCAAATCCCAACTATTATCAACACCTCTGGACTCTGGCTATGGATTTTAGACATGTAACGCCATATTTAGATTGAAAGCGAGATTCTGCATGGGCAGGTGTACAGTGAGGTGCTGAAATTCTGTCACAACATAATATAAGGTCATATTTATGTGGCGTGATTAAAAATGACACTGTCTGCTTTGGTTTTATGAAACTGTCTGCTTTGGTTTTATGTAAAAAGGAATGCCAAAAAGGAGCCAAATGCCTTTGAATTTGAGGTCAGATATGTATGATTCATAAAAACACAGAAAACACTGCTATATGTTGGCTAGCGTTTTTTTATCGGGTAGATATTTATCGATATGAATCCTGGGAACTGTGGAATAACAACCGCCACATTACAACCATTCCCTCTCTCTTCAGTTTAGTTATATAAAACTACATCTCTGTAAATACATATTTAACATCAATGACAATACCCTTCACCTAAAACAGACATCTTAAGTTTCAAAATCTCAGATCTTTAACAGAGAATTTTTTTTATTGAAAAACTCCATTGGAATAAATGGAATATACTTTAATATATTTATATTTATTTTTTTAAATAATTTTATAGCATTTTAGTATTTTATATTATAATGACATTGCCACACTTCACAATATATAGACAAATATACAAATTATTGCCACTTTTAAATATTGAAAAATATATTTTTTAAATATAGTGTTGTAAAATATATTTATACATTTTTTAAAAAAATCAGAAGTTCACATATTTGCTAAATATTTTGTATTCATTATGTGTTATTTCCTTGAAAAACTGTATAGTAAGTTAAATATAGTTATGTTAAAATAAACAGCAAATGTATGGAAGTCGCCCTCCCTCCAGTTCCTTTCCAGTTGATGTGTACGGTACTGTGAAATATATGAATGAAGCTGGATGTGAGAGGAACACCTGCAGTACCTGTGCATGAGACCACAGGCCCTGGGGGCTGAGGCGAACAGGGGAAGGTGACTGTGAGACAGTGATATCATATGATTGTTATACAGTGACATGGCCTGGCCTGGCTGAGTATAAGGTTGCCCTGGAACGCTGTGTGCTTGGAGATAAATCATGGCTATCCTCAGTATGATCCTGTACACAATATATAATCAGGTCAGGTTATCAGTGTGACTGCTGCTGTTCTCCAGAACCTCGCACTGTGCCTATTATACACACACACACACACTCTCTCTCTCTTTATCTCTCTCTCTCTCACACACACACACACACCTTTATGTTACATGGCCAGTTTCTTAACTGTTATACTGTACTACACCGCCGCCACATACACACTATCTCTCTCTCTCTCGAAGTACACACTTGCTCCAGTTGTCCCATCTATGCATGTCTTTTTCGCAGGTAGTGTCATGTCCCTCTGAGCTGTGATTGGTTGTTTGCCAGTTAGTGTCCGATCCGTCTGGGCTGTGATTGGTCCTTTTTCCGTTAACACCAGGTCCATCTTAGCCGTGATTGGTTCTTCTGAAGCCCTCAGACCTGTCCTCTCCAAAGCTGCAGACCTGTTAAACAGATGCAGTCGAACAATCATTGCGTGTGATTTTCTTCACACCAGATTTTCTTCTTCCTGATGTCTGTGACCCAACAATATCAAGACTCTTGATATTTTATTTTCTGGTACTCAAATTTTCCTATTGAACTCTATGGAAAAATAAGTCAGGAGAAGAAATGCTTCAAGTTATCCATCCATATCTACTGCATATCTGGCAGCAGAATGATGGTTTAAGGCTTGTTTGATACATCAGACCCTTGATGACTTAGAGCCATTTAGTCAACCATGTGCTCCATACTGTTCCAGTGTAATTTACAGCTAAATCTAGTCCCACCCCCCAATTCCCATAGAGATCCATTCAAATGCAGGTTATAGTATTGCTTGTGCGCGTACCTGAAAATAAGATATCAAGAGTCTTTTGATGTTGTTGGATCACAGACATCAGGAAGTCATGACATGCAACCAAATCTTTTAAATGATTACTTTATTCTACATTATGTTAAACTGTCCAATATTTTTTGATGCCCGAAAATGGATGAACATACCCTAAAATTAAATCTGACAGTCTGCACTTCAACCTCATTGTCATTGTATCCTTTCAAACTCAAAGTGCTAGAGTACAGAACCAAAATAACAAAAAATCTGTCGCCGTCCAATGAATTATGGTGCTCACTGTATATGGGTTAAATCTCTAATAAGAATACTTTATTCAGAGAGCAGAGCTAGGTGCTATTTCAAGAAACTCTCATTGACCTGAACAAGTAATTAAACCTGTCTATGTCCAAGACAATGTAAAAATGCTTTCATCACTTAATGGGTCAGATCATTGAAGCTGAGTATGGTGTAGAGAAAAAGGCAAATCCTCCCGGACTAGCAAAGTAGGCAAGAATTAATCTCACGTCCGTAAGCCCTACACCAAGAAAAATTCATATTTGCCTCTGCCAGACGTTTTGGCGGGCGTCGCGCTTTTTCCCATCTGCAGAACAACAACAGCAGCCATACAGCGAGTGTGCTGTTGACATGGTGATGTCAACGAGCGGTGGTTTGAGCTGGCTGGCAGACGGCACGTCCAAGTACAATACGCTGGGGCCGCTGAGGGACCAGCTCAACTAGCCTGGGAGAGGGAGGCGTACAAGTCCGGGCCCACAGGTGTGTGTGCGCGCGCTTGTGTGCGTCTGTGTGTAATCGCCATTTCCCAAGACAAACACTCTGATTGGGAGTTTAAGCAGCTTTTCGCGGCGATGAGAGTCGCTATCTTCGCTCGCCAGAAGAGTTATCTTAACGTTTAAAGGAAGTCACAGCAGGGACCGCAAACACCAGCGCAAGCCATATCATTACCGCAAAGGCAGAGAGTTACTGATTTACAGGCGCGCAGCCATTCACACGGTGGGACCACCGCTAAAACCTCCTCCAGCAGACGGGACCTACTGCAACGGCCAGTTTGTTCTGGAAACCCTTCGTATGAGGCCAGCCCAATTCACTTGTGACATGCATTTTAATTGTTTTGCAAAACAGTCCACGTATTTACATCAAATATACTGCCACTTTGTAATAGTAGCCTATTTGTTTGCGTACGTTAACATATAATTCATCGGACATCCGAGGGAAAAAAGGCTAGCTACAACATTTTTAGCACCTGGTAAAACTGGCCCGGCTTAAGCAAACTCTCTGGAGTCTGTTTAGAAAATTAAGAATCCCCATTTTTTCATAATTGTCCGTTTTATCATTTTATTACAGTGAGCTTACTCTGATGGGCTCTCATTATAATTTATAAAATACAATTAAGCGTAACTTATTTCAGGCCCCTTTACGGTTAACTGGAAGTGCCTGCTCCACTATGTTTAAATAGCATTAAATAATTGGAAAAACACAAGAAGGGGAACCAGAACATCTAACTGAAGGACAAGACTGTCTGTGGATTTATTTTTTTCGCCACAATAAATATTCTAGAGGTTTCTATCAAGTAAGAGCTTAAAGAAGTGAGGGAATAGTGTCCAACTGATACAGAAACTAATTTAGGGATGGCTTGTCCAACGAGATATGGCTTCCACTGAGATTGAATGTTTGGGCATGCCAGTACCTTCTGTTGAAAAAACCCCCCCACTAATGAACTTGATCTCTTAGCCATTTTAACTAATTGCAGAGTTAAGATTACGGCGTATTCAGCCAGTGAAAAGGATTGTTAATTTAAATGGCACTATATGACGCTTATATCCTACCATAAGTACAGATGGTAATCAGCGATGAGGTTGCAAGGCAGTGGACTGGGGGCTATGACAGAAACCCACAGACAGAATCAGCTCCTCTGCATGGCCTAGCTGCCCTTTGGACCCAAATGGGCCGGGGGGTCTGGTAGTTCTACAGTGGCTCGGGACAGTGCTGAGTTATGTGTGAGTGTGGCTTACTGAGGGGGACAGACGGGTGCAAAGCTGAAAACTACAGTCTCTTTCACATACCCCTGCCCCCCCCCGACACACACACTCAAATAACCCATTATCTCTCTCTCCCCCCCCCCCCCCCCAACACGCACACACATACACACACACACACACACCCCTTTCTCTTTCTCACATACCCCCCACACACACATACCCCTTTCTCTCTCTCTCATACCCCATCTCTCACTCATATTCTCTGTCTTACACACCCCCCTCATGCACACACACACACACACACACTTGCATAGATACCCCCATCTCTCGCTCTCTCTTTCGCTCTCTCTCCCCTTGCTAAAAGTATGGAGACAGTGCCTTGGGGCTCCAGTTACCATAGTGAGTGGTGCTGTGGGTTGTTTGGGCTCATTGTTCTGGGCTAATCAGCCATGTCAAATGGATCCCCCTGGGTCATTACATAGTCTCACTTTGAGGTGACCATGGGAAGTTCCTGCTGACGAGCCCTCGCTGATAATTACCTGCTCAGACACCTTGTAAATACCTTCATCCTGCTCCCTCCTCCAATCAGAAAGCAACTCCTGGACGCAGACGTCTCTCTCCCTGTCTCTCTCTCCCGCCACATTTTGGGCCCAGTTGCAGCTCTCCTTCACTGTTGACCCCTCTTCCATTGTTTCCCCACGCGGAGCAGTTACGCGCTAGGCTGCGGGTTGGCTCACTGGGACAGGAAACCATACGATGCTAACCCATTTCATCCCAATCACCTCCCAATCCTTCCATTTGCACCCTTTTACTGTTCTATGAATTAAACATGGACTATGTTTCTTAATTATCATCCATCCAATTCCTAAATCTGGTCCAGTTATAACTTTAGTGTGCAGTTTTTAGGTCGCTTCTAACCCCCCCCTGAAATAAACCTGGAGAAACTTCAGTGACTGCCGAAGCAGAACGCCGATGGACCTCCAGCCTCTGCCCCTCCGCTCGCTCCCACAGCAAGGCTGCGGGATTCTGGGAAAATAATCCAGTGGTGTTGGTTTATAATACAAGTGGAAGGGAGGGTCTCTCGAGAGGGCAGTGTTTGATTTACCCCTGTTTGAGGGGCGTGGGGTCGGCCGTTGTGGGGGCCAATGTGACAATAATTAGAGTTGACTCACCCATCGCGAGATATAATCCCCTAGGCAGAGTGCACATGTACAGGTGTCCAGAAAATCCAATTATCATAACCATGGCTTGAGAAAACTACGAGGAAAAAGAGAGTAGAGGGAAAAAACATGACTAAGAATGTCGCTGCAGCACATCATCTCATTTTCTCAGCCTCAAAGCAAAATCCACATAATGCACCCACTGCCTTTATATCCACTGTCTTAAGCTCTTAGCATAATTGCTGTGGCCCTGAAACAGTTTTGGAAGTTTATGAAGATAAAATGTTTGTTGTATATTGTACTTTTATTCAACTTCTTTTTTGTTTTACTATTTTTGAGTTCTTTCTGATCTGTTGATTGTGAGCGAACCTGTTCTGTTCTGGGTGAAAACTTATAAATGTAAAGCGGACCGAGAGAAAACCTGAGAAAATCTCTTTTGTATGAGCGCAGAAAACAGTTGGATCTTTTAATGTGTCAATCTAAACATTACTGATGTTAAACAGGCTGCTTGGCTTAGTCGGCCCTCGTTCCCTTTCCAAACTTAATCAGCTCATCCCACCATTTAACATCCTCAAAAATATTGTTTATCTAAAATAAATAAGGCTTAGCCCGTGCATTATTGAACAGATTAATGGCTTTTATGGAGAGAGAAAGAGGTGCTTAAGTGAGAAGGAGCAGGGCCGGGAAGCTTTGGAAGAACAGAAGCAGAAGATGAAACGTGTGGCCTCCCTCGGGAGGATAACTGACCAGCGTATGGGAGGGACAGACAGACCTACAAAAGCTTCAAAACGTCTGCGCGAGGAGGAAACCGTCTTCCTGTGGGCCTTGGTATATACAACAATAGCAGTGGGGGGAGATTTGCGAGCCTCCTTCTTATTTTCCTTCAGTTGGTGCTGGGGGGGTGGAGTGTTTCCCTCTCTGCAGGGTCCCAGAATCCCCGCCCCCCTCTTGGTGACAAAAGGCCCCCCATCCCCAGCTCAGGCCACTCCCCCTCCCTCGCTGGCCCCTAGGGACCCCCTGCTGGGGGGGGTGACGGGTAGGTAAGTGGGCTATGGGGAGGCGGGGGCAGGGGGTGTTCTCCATGTCATACACATGCGCACATGGATCTCTAGCCCACCCTGGCGTAGCCCGGCTTAGCTTGGCTTGGCTTGGCTTGGCCTTGCTCTGATGGCAGCGGAAAAAACTTTGATAAGTCTTGCATTCATGGTTTGTTGGAGGGTGGATAGGGAGATTGGGGGGGGGGGGATAAACCCTCGTTGTCTTTCTGAAACATTCCATGGGTTTATTTATTTATTGATGGGGGGAGCTGTTTAGCTTGTTGATCGCTACTTCTTAGACTGGACCCTTTCAGAATACACAGTGACCATGTTCCACATTTTATACAATACTCCATTATTTTCCAGCAATACATTGACTTGGAGTGCAGTATTGCTTGTCAGGTGTTAATCTTAGGGCCACTAAATAAACCTACTGTTGAATAATCCTACCTACGTCTATTATGTTTATATGCAAAGATATATCTAGAATCAGAACCAATCCAGTAATCATTTGAAGGAAGTGTGAACCCAAATTTTTTTTTTAAATCAAAGAATTCTGATGGACAGAAAGCATGCATTACCCTTTACTTAAACTATGAGATGCATTGAAAACAGCAACAAATGTCATTTTTGGAGTTTATTCGCTCAAATGAATAACTTTTTGTTCACCAAAACTTAATTTTTAATGTTGTCTTTTTACTTCAGCCTTGAGAAATATTTATATTTCATATAAACAACAAAACATTTTTTTATTTTCAAATGTTCAAATAGAATAGTAGATAATGGTCATAGTTGTGCTATTAAAACATTTTTGTGTTACCAGGAGTGTAGTCCTTCTACTCCATTTAGATGCTTTCATCAATTGTAGATCGGGTCTAAATGGACTCTTACTCTTTGTAACTAAGGTTTTAAAATGAGATTAATTTACATGCAAATTGTGAGTCGTTCTTAAACCATCACAGTAATAAAAGATTAATTAGTTCCATTTAAGATACTGTGATATACTAAAGTACCGTTCATCATATCCATTTTGCACCAAAGGCCAACACAATATGGAAACAAGCTTAGTATTTGATATGAAGCTTCAGTCATGTGACTTATATTTAGAGGACTGTTATTTTTCCTAAAAAGACGCACAGCCAAACAGGAAATGTTCTGCTGTCAATCACAGCAGCACAATACTTTGTGAAAACTGGGCATCACGTGATCTCTGGAGACTGAAATTCCAAGAAAATTAAAATGTAATTTTGTTTCCCAGCTATTTTTGTGCGTGTCCCGATGACCTGGAAAGTTGTAGTTTTATAAAAATTTCTCTCCCAATAGACTCCAAAGTGATAGAACTGTGGGAGAAGCGATGCAGGGGCCTGCAGTGATGGTACCTAACACATGTGTAAGTGCCATTCATTGTACAAATGGTAGTGCTCAATAGCAAATCATTAACATTACCGTGTCTAAACTAACATTAGATTCAAATATTAAAAGCAATAATTTTATTTAGTACTATCTTCGCTAACTTAAGGGACTGAGTCAGTAAAGCCACGTTGTTAGTTAACTTGGCTACATGCAAATGAAAGTAATGAAAAGCATTGGTGGGGTCTTCGTTGTGTGCTGCGTTAGTTTAGGCGCTAATCCAAGTGAATAAGCTACGTCATTAGAACTAACGATGGGACGCCATTGTGTTCGGACTGAGGCTCTTTCTTAATGGTCTTTCCTTGACTCTTAATTTCCCTCATCCCCTGGAAGGGAACCCTGTCTCGTCTACTGTACGAAACATCAGAAGTAGTGGAGGGGAAAAGGAGAAGATGTGAATGCGAGAAAATGTCTTTTTAAAATTAAAATGCTCCATAGTCGCCTGAATGAGCTCGTTTTCAGATCAAGCGCAATCACTGCTAACCAGAGGTGTAAAGTCCAGGGGTCAGAAAGTAAAAGTCCTGCCATGTGTTTCTTCCACCCATCAACTCAGCCATCTGATTTCACTGAAGACTTGTGCGAATTAGCAAATCCAGGTGACTGGAACAAAATCCTGGAGAGGACTTCTACTTTCTGAACCTGGATTTTACACCTCTGCTGCTAACCGGGTGCACCTGCAGGAAAAACCGGTACAAAACCAAAGCACTTTTATCAATATGCGTCAGGTGATGCGTGGGCTGTGGTCATATGCAGTAATGCAGGGTGTCAACTGTATCCAGGCTCTGTGCCCCGCGTTTCATTCTTATTTATTTGTTTGTTTATCCAAGAGTTCTCTAGAGATGCATAATTTATTTAGGAGGAAATCATGTAATGCTATCAATCAATAATTCAAATATATTTATAACGTAAAATATATACTAATATGCATAGATATTATAAAAAGTCACATTTATGCAAGACATGTATAAATGTGTGTATGCCTACTTTGTTTTGGTAAGGTGTTCTATGTCCACGGAGAACCAAAAACCTCCCCCATATCCCTCGTCCTTGTCTTCTCACATTTCGTGCAGTAAGTGAGAAGTAAGCTAAGATAGGAATTCCCTGCTAGGGAACAAGGAAACAAGGAGGGAAGGAGAGGAGGAAAGACTACTAATTAGGATACAGCCTGCCTGTGAGTCGTCTGCAGCTGGTTGTTGCTACGTACGTTGCTATGCTGATGACGCTGAACTTTCACAGCGTATGGCTTATCATTGAGGAGTTCTGTCATCTGTCAGCTTCGTATATCCTCACAAAATGGGCCCTTGGAATTTACAGTGTTCTGTCCTTAGGATTGCGGACAATGGGGGTCAAAGGCCACGGTTTACAGAGCCATATATAAATGATCCCATGATGCTTTGCAATGGGCTGTTAAATGGAGTCGTCTGAGGAAATGCATGAAAATGAGGGGGGGAAAGGGTCAACAACTGTAACCATGACAACACAATGAGTCTCCCCTGATGCGGGAGGTGAGCGTGAGTTGTTCATTCTTGTCAATGTCAAATTGTGGGCTGTTCATATATGCTTTTTTAATTACTGATCTCATTTAAAGATGCCTTCTTCCTAATAAATTAATTGATGTCATCCTTGCCACGTTTGGACAGAATAACATTTCTCACGGTTCGAGAGCTTGTGAGCTACTTTAGGAATTTCCCAAATGGGAGGCACACCGGTTTACAATCATCACGCAAAGGGATGACCGCTCTCTAGTTCTTTGGGGTGCAGTGAATGTACCTGTGAATATTTTTGAAAACTTTTTCTTTTTGGGGGGGCACTAACAGTACCAACCAATACAACATGATAATATTGGGGGGACCGTTTGATGCTTTTCCAATGTTGGGGGGGACTTGTACCCCCTGTCCCCCCCAGAATCTACATCCATGCGCATAGTGCCTCTGCCAGACTCACAAAACAGTTTGGCTTTGTCCTTGAACATACTTTATAGTCGTCCAGTGAAGTTTCAGTCGGCTAAGATGAATGTCCCATCTTGCACCAGTGTCCCCCGCTGGTCGCTTAGGCTCCTGCAAGTTTGCCTATTGATCTGCACATGAAGCGTCTTCCTCCGACTTGTGTCTGCGTGAGCCTGACTTGTGAGCTGCGGTGTGATGAGATGGGGCGGCTGGCATCGTGCACTTCTGCGGATGTGTTCGGCCTGAATTGACAATGGAGGTGTTGATGAGCATTTCAGCGCGAACATGATTGGGCGTTCCGAGCTGCAGAAAAAGGGGGGGGGGGGGGGAAAGTAGTAACAAAAACATGGTTAAGCCTCATCGGGCCTCCCCTAAGCTCAAAAAGGTTTGGCTTTACAGCCATCTTTGTCCTCAAACCTACCTTTGGCTTGTGTGACCTCAATCACCCTCTTCAACGTGTCAGCACGTCCTTCTATGCTCAAGCGTCCACAATGCAGATCGCCTGAAGACAAGGAGAGTTCCACATTTTAAACCGAAACCGTACTGTTTACTGGACCATACAGCCCGCTCTCTAAAACAGAGACTGCCACAGAACCAAAGCTGGTTTGCATGCAAGCATTCATCATAAGAAAGTGTATTTTACAAAGTTATGCTGAGATTCCCCACCTAGCATAAGAGCCTATATGTAGCCTAACTGTACTCTGTTAATGACAGCAGTGCTGTTACTACTGGGTGGGCCTCTTTTCTATGAGTCAACACCCTGACTTCATCTACAAAGGCTTGGTTTTTTCCCTTCTCTGTGTTGGATTTCAGCCTGGTCTTAGATATAAAGGAGACAGTATATGACCCTCAGGAGGTCAATATATCTTCTCCTCCACAGGGTCAGTTTCCTGACCTTTGACCTCCCTACCTCAGTACCTGTTTCTGTGTCATTTGAGCCACACTGTATCTGTCACCAGGCCACAAGGCCAGTGTAAGAATATGAAATTATTTGCAGTGTGAAATTACATGCTGGTTGGATCAGTCGGGTCTGAACATTTATGGCAGGGTTAGGCAACCCTCATCATGGAGTACCTGTGACATTTCTGGTTTTTGTTCCATCTGAGCTTGATAACAAGAGTTTGATGGATGATTACAAGTCTGAGCCTGAATATTCTGAATCGTACAATGCTGAGTATCTACAGCACACGGTCACCTGCATTCATTAAACCTTATTAATTAAAACGAATTAACTAAGGAATACAATTATTTTGTTATTGGTTTGGATGGAGCAAAACCAGGACCATTTCTGGCATTCAAAGAACAGAGTTGCCTACTCCTGATCTATGGGGTGACAATGTCAAAAAGAGTGTGACTCAATTGAGGTCTTTGCCCGAATCAGGCATATGTTGAGAGCCCATCGAGATCCTTTCTGGAATCAGGAATATGTCGAGGTTCTGCTTTTTCTCCATTTTTGTACCCTATTAAAAATGTGATCAGCCACGCTCATTGCTTCAACCTCTGCTATCAATTTCAGAAGCTGTGTGTGCTTTCCCCTGAAAGAGGCAATGACACCTGCCGCTTCTTTCACACCGCAGTGCGCATAGACATGAATCGAAGGAAGATACTTTATGTGCAGCTTGAACAAGCAGAATTTGAGCTCCCACTTGACCAACAGGGGTCGCTGTTGAGCAATGAGAGTCAGTTATCCTGGCTGACTAAATCCCTTCCTTCCCAAGGTGATGCTATGGCCAATTATGCACCGTTTTGCTGGCTACAGTCGGCACTGGCATCACCTGGATTCAATACTAGACCATGGAGCTATCTACATACTGGAACAGTGCTTTAACAGATACCAGACCTTGGGGCCCATCCACACACTGGAACAGTGCCTTAACAGATATCAGACCATAGGGCTATCCACACACTGGAACAGTGCCTTAACAGATACCAGACCTTGGGGCTATCCACACACTGGAACAGTGCCTTAACAGATAGTAGACTATGGGGAACATCCACACACTGGAACAGTGCCTTAACAGATACCAGACCGTAGGGACAATCCACACACTGGAACAGTTCCTTAACAGGATGGGCCACCCAGCATCTCCCTCTATGCTTCCAGATTATCCATTCTACAAATGATAACTCATTTATCGCCGAGCGGTTAAAATGAAAAGGTAAACTGGGCTCTGGAGAGGAGAGTCGTTTCTCTTGCAGGTAAATAGGCCCTCGCCATTCCTTTGGGTTTGTCAATACAGGCGGCTTTTTTCCTTCCAATATGACATCCAGTCAAAGGGAAACTATTGTTTGCCTCCAGCCTCAAAACAAACGTCTGCTGGAATGTAAGGGCAGCACTGTATAATCACTGAGGCTGGCTGGCCGGTAGCACATTACAAAGTTTCTCGGGCAGAGAAAGAGACGCCTTGTTTGGGGTCCACATACTGCAGCTGCCTGCCGAGTTTTGGTGGCAGTTTAAAACAGGCAACGACCCAATGAATGGATGCCGCTGTTTTACAGTATGTCACCATTGCAGGACTTATCTCCCAGCCCACGAGGATCTGAGCGGCCTTCTGCAAGGCCCTGCCATCATAACTCTTCCAAGGAGGAGCTGCATAAAGGGGGGTTTGTTGGGGGGGGGAGGCTACAAAGCCATGCCTCCGGGGGGGCCTCCCCATGCTGTCCCGAGCTGTGTGCTTTTGGGAGCCAGAGGTCCTGAAGCACGGATCGTTTGCTTGCTGGAGTTTACCGAGAATTGCGAAATTGCAGAAATGATAAGATAGGGTTAGACTTCAGGAAAGTGACACCATAGGGCATTGGCGAGAGACAAGGGGGGGGGGGGGTGTTAGTTGCATGAGACATTATGAGAGCACATTGTTAAGAAACTCAGCCTTTCAAACTATCGTTCCACTATTATATTGTAACTATTTTATATTGTAACAGTTTTGTGTCAAGTGAAAAATCTTGACAGACAGTGATTTTCCCTGTGAATTGCTATGAGGTTTCCCAGAATACGGCAAATTACATTTATAATCAGAGTTGGTTTACACAGAGCAGCTGCAGTGCATAAACGTTACCGAGAAAATACTGTAAAATTGCCTCCAACGCATGGTGATGCCACATACATGCTGGTCTGGGATTATTGTTAGCCAGGTCTGGTACTAACTGCTCATGTAACTCAGGTGCACTTACAGTACGTCCTCTTACATTTTATGTAGGCTAAATGCACAACTGTGATAACATGAGAGCACATTTGGGTGTTGAACAAATTCTGGTTTTTAGTTCAGTAAATTTGTACAGCACTCCCATAATCTTTCCACCTGTAACACAATTATTTAAAAGTCCTGTCATCATGGATAGTGAGCATACGTCAGCTGTATGCACAAATTGTCATTTTATATGATCTTTAAACAGACATGTATTGGCATTCCTGGTACTCTTTCGAATTATTATCAAATAAAGATAGTTGAAGGATAACAACACAATTCCATCTTTTCTTTTCTTCACCAGTGCCTCAGTTATAGTTATATTTAGATTTGGTTGTGAGTCTATGGCACAGGCCTTGTTCCTCTGCTGTTGGATAGTATTAAATAAAATTGCTTCCTCATCTTTCAACTATTCAAATGATATCTTTCAGCCCTGATTTCATAAAGTGAGTCTTTCAGACATTTCTCAAGTGCATGCTCTCATCACTTGATTTATCTCCATCAAAATGACGGCAGTGGCAAGTACAATTTCCTCTGATTATTTCTAGTAAGGTGCATTCTATTTTCACTCACAAGAGTTCACCTCTCAATTCAACATTTTCAACATCATCAATAACTGTACCACCATGGCCATGAGATGTGAGATCGGTCCAACTGCTAGTCTCACTAGAGGTATCTAATACCTGTTCAGTGAGACACACACACACACACACACACACACACACACACAAGCTTATACACACAAACTGGGAAATATACCCTATTTCAAATTAGATCTTGTAGCATGAAACTATCTCAACAATGTGCAATTTATAGAATTGTCTCTGTACCGAAAATAAATGTTATTTGCAAAATAATAATATCCAATTACTCAATGCTTATTTCCATATTAAGTTCTAAGGTTCTCTGTAATCTGTGCTCTCTCTTTACACATTACAATTTTGACCTGAAGTAAGACTTTAAGGGCCTTATGTAAGTGTATGTTATCTGTTTGTTCTCCACAGTTTACATGGACCCTCTGGGTTTTGGCAGGTAATTCCCATTTGCAAGGGAAACCACGACTGCTATGATTCCAGAGAAGCCACTGCAATGAGCAAACAAAGGTGCGTTTTCACTTTGAATATGTGCCTCTATTCTACCACCATGCAGGTAAAGAAAAATGTTACTTTCCTTTGGATATGTTTTACAAGGCCTGGAATATTCCCCAAAAAAACAGGGGCAGAGTATGAAACAGGCTTTGCTAAACGCGGCAATCACGCCCCGAGGTTTAAAAATGAACTAGTCATGTGGATTATAACATGACCATATGCCGTTTGGTTAGGGGAGCATTCTGATATTGCCTATAGTGTTTACACCTGTCAATAACCTTTGAACCTAAACATCAGCAAAACCTGCAATTCCGCCCTGAATTTAACAGCCGTGCAGCATACTATATGTTAAACTACTTGAGATGCATCTTTTTTTCCCCTCCATGACTGAATTCATTTCTGTTTACAGGTAAACTACATACTCTCGCCAAAAAGCTCCATTCTTAAATCAGTTTTATTTGTACATTTCAATTGAAAAGTTGTAATGTAGTAAAAGTGTAATCATAACACAGCTGTAGAGTCTATAATAAAACGCTACAGATGCATATGTGACCCGAACGCTGCTCAGGAATACGTGCTCCCGGCGTAGCCTGCAGTAGAGGCACGCTCTGCTATTTTTGTCAGCGTGAAAAGAGGTGTGTTCAGCCCATACTGGGCCCCTGTGAAACGGCACGGGATTTGGGCTTCTCTTTTGTTGTCCTGCATGCTGACATCACACGCTGCTGATGAGCTAAAACCCTCATTTCTCCCGCACAAGCACTTTTAGAACAAAACCGCCGTGACACAGACGCGCAGAGCCAACCTGCCAAAAATAGCCTACCCCTGTTAATCATCGCGCTCAACCGATAAATTCAAAAGGTAATCAGAAATGTATCTCGGTTGCCGCAAACACTTTTCAGCGTTATGCTGCCATCAGTGGGTTCGCCGCTTGGGTTCGGTTGGTCAGTCGGTAGCTTCCGACAGCGGCTGGTGTTCGCCAAGCCGTCAGAACCCCGTCAACTACATCAACGGGAAAATATGGGTTTTTGTAAATCCAGAACACAAGCAAATCACGCCCCTGCCAAGATTATGGAAGTTATCCAAGTTTTAATTACTCAAACTTGTACAGTTTTTTCCAAGTAATTTTGTTATGATGATGCCGTGTGTGTGTGAGTGTGTGTGTTCTTGTCGCTCCTGTGAGATATATCCTACCAATGATAGCCTTGATGGTTTAAATGAGTCTGGAAAATAGCAACATTTTATTTAATAAGTAAACATTTTTATGAAAGTAAAAGGTCAATAGACCCAAATATTTTCTACAATTCAAACAGGATTGCTGTATATTAAATGGCTTGAATTCTATAGCACACACTGAAAAGCTGAAGTTTTATTGCCCAGTATCAGCAGCATTGTCATATATGAACTTTCTGGGTGAATGGCTAGATGGGCTGAATGGCCATTTCATCACTATATATTCATTATGTACTCTTTTCATACACTGTAAAATCTAATAGCTGTCATTACTTACATAAATTAGTTTATGTACTTTACTTGGTTATCAACAATATGTACTTTTTACTAGGTTTTATCAAGTAACAATTAATTGCAGGGTGAAAAAAACAATGTACTTATTGTTTTGAGTGAAGATAACTTTGTTTTAAGTTATCTCACTCGGAGTGACCATTTAAGAACGCACCCCCACTGTAAATTCTAATAGCTGTCATGACTTACATAAATTAGTTAACTTTACTTGGTTATCAACCATATGTACTTCTGACTAGGTTTTATAAAGTAACAGTTAATTGCAGGGTGAAAAAAACAATTTACTAATTTAATTTTTTGAGTGAAGATCACTTTGTTTTAAGTTATCTTCACTCACTCGGAGCGACCATTTAAGAACGCAGCAACCAAGACTGGGTGTGAGGATGTGCAGTAGTAGCCAACGTTCAGTAGTCCACGTATTATCAAACAAGCAATAATTGTGTGTACATTTGTGTTTCTGACTGCTGCCATAGCGTTAGCTAACATTTGCTAAATGTTAACTTAGCTAGCTAACAGACACTGCACAATAACGTTAAAGGTATTTGACTGTAAATACAATGAGAAATTCTAAGTTGCAGGAAATGGCACATTAGTTAGCCCAACGTAAATAAATGTGTTGTTTGGAATACACACAGTAAAGTTCAAATGAAATTATTTAGTCGTTTGAAATAGTAATTCTGCAGTCTATACTAAGTCAAGAGTACATCTAAAGTCAATTCTCAAGTACTCTATACAGGTTTTTTTAGTTACTTAAACTCAAGTGTATTATTAAATAAGCACTTGTTAATACAACATACAATACATATTGCAGTTAGTTTGTTAGTGCAATCGGTTTGCATGCTTTTTTAAAGTAAGGTTAACTAATTGTAATTTACAGTGTACCTTTTAAGGAACAGAGACCACAAAACTATGCACTGAGTCCCATGTCAACAGGTGGAATTGAAACTAGAGTACTATTTTCCCTCCAAAATCCGATATCCAGGATCCAATATGGAACCACAATCTAACAGCATTATTTTTTTGAAGCAGAAATGTTAGTCCAATCAGTTTAGGATTTCTGGCCATTTAAATTATCTGAAGTTTGAGTGGTTCATAACAGACATGCTGTTTATTTGGAGGAAACCAAATAATATATAATTTTATATTTTGGCTATTTTATAAAGCTGAACTTGACTACATTGTCTTTGCTCATCTGTGTTGCTGGTGTTGATTATGGTAGGGCAGGTTTGACAGAGTGTGTGTGTGTGTGAGTGTGTGTATGTATATGAGTGTGTGTGTGTGTGTGTGTGTGTGTGTGTGTGTTTGTGAGCTCTAGAACAGGTGTGTGTATGTATATGAGTGTATGTGAGTGTGAGCTCTAGAACAGGAAACATCAAGTGGGGGACCTGCCCATGTGTGTGTGTTCACTCTCTGCATCGTGCACATTTGCATGGGAACACAGTTGGCCCGGTCATGTGGTTTTACGGCACGTGAGATCTCCACTGAACTAGCCAGAGAAGTCCGGTACACACAGAATACACACAGGGGGGGGGCAAGCTGGAACCCAGATAAAACACACAGAGAGGGGAGGGGGGGAGATAAAATCAGTATGCAGCAAACACACCTTTCCAGGCCAAATGTGGCTGTAGAATAAAAGATCCAGTGGACCTTTGGCATTTTCCTCCACTCTAGACTTTTAGACAAAGTTCCAACTGCCAGCCCAACACTACTTTATGTGTCCAGCCGAACAAAGCAGACATTGAAATGTGTTTCCGGCTACCCTGGGGCTGTCAGAACGTGTCCTCGGTCAGTTTGGACACCGCTGGAGCCCGCACCCCCCCACCGCCCCCGTACACCACCCCCCCCCCCCCCCCCCTCATCATGTGCGGCCGTGACAGAACCATGACTAGGGCTGGGCGATTATGGCAAAAGTCAATATCACGATTAATTGAACACTTCACCTCGATTACGATTATTGGATGATTATTTTGATTATTCCCCCCCCCCGTGCCATGTTATTTTTTTTAAAAGGTCACTCACACGCACAGACAAATTGACGATTTAACATTTATTGACGTCAAATTTCACTTTTAAAGTAAAACTGAAAGCTTCTCAAAGAAGATAAAAAACAATATTAACATTGTAGCTTTCACCTTATGAAAAAGGCCACATTTTAGTTTTAAAGTAATTAAGTTCCCTTATAGAAACTAAATAAAAAGGAGAAAATGGCTCGAATCTCTTATAAACAAAACAAAACACAGCCATGTCAAACTAGAAAATCTCTTCTAAACAAATCTTATTTCAAGTAATATTATTCAAGTTTTCAACTGTGAAAAGTAGAGAATTGACATTGCTTAAAACAAAAATCACATTGTAGTTTTAAAATAACAGTAAAGTTCCACAAACATTCAAAAATAAATAACTTGCATCTCTTGCAAACAAAGGGAACTTTAAATATAACCTTACGAAAAGTAGAAAATAACATGCATCTCTTGTTTAAAAAAAAAAAATAAAAAAAACAATAAAAAAAAACATTTTTTTTTTTTTTTTAAATAACCGAAATAACCGACATGGGCAGGATTACGTCGGTTATTGGCTCTAAAAGTCGGTTTCGATTATTTTTCGATTAATTGCCCAGCCCTAACCATGACTCACACAGATTTTCAGGAACACGAGTGCGTTTGCGTGTTACGGAGAGGTGCGTCATCCTCCCCATATAAGCAGGGCTGTGCAGGGCCTACTAAGAAACTTACTGTACGAGAACACATAGCCCAGGATTACCAATATTATCTCCAGCTCTCTCAATGTCTCCCCCTCTATCAGTATTTCTCTGCCTCTCTCTTTCTTCCTGTCTCATCTCCTCTATCAGTATCTCTCTCACTCTCTCTTTCTCCCTGTCTCTGTCTCCCTCTCTTAACAGTGTCTCTCACCCTCTCTCTTTCTCCCTGTCTCTGTCTCATCTCCTCTATCAGTATCTCTCTCACTCTCTCTTTCTCCCTGTCTCTGTCTCCCTCTCTTAACAGTGTCTCTCACCCTCTCTCTTTCTTCCTGTCTCTGTCTCCCTCTCTAACAGTCTCTCTCCCTCTCTCTTTCTCCCTGTCTCTGTCTCATCTCCTCTATCAGTATCTCTCTCACTCTCTCTTTCTCCCTGTCTCTGTCTCCCTCTCTTAACAGTGTCTCTCACCCTCTCTCTTTCTTCCTGTCTCTGTCTCTTCCCCTCTAACCGTATCTCTCTCTCTCCCTCTCTCTTTCTCCCTGTCTCTGTCTCCCTCTCTAACAGTGTCTCTCTCCCTCTCTGTCAAATTCTAATTCAAATAAGCTTTATTGGCAATGTAAGGGTACATATTCCACTCCTGTATGACCTCATATACCACTCCTGTATGACCTCATATACCACTCCTGTATCACCCCATATACCACTCCTGTATCACCCCATATACCACTCCTGTATGACCTCATATACCACTCCTGTATCACCTCATATACCACTCCTGTATGACCTCATATACCACTCCGGTATCACCCCATATACCACTCCTGTATTACCTCATATACCACTCCTGTATGACCTCATATACCACTCCTGTATCACCTCATATACCACTCCTGTATCACCTCATATACCACTCCTGTATCACCTCATATACCACCCCTGTATCACCTCATATACCACTCCTGTATCACCCCATATACCACTCCTGTATCACCTCATATACCACTCCTGTATCACCTCATATACCACTCCTGTATCACCTCATATACCACTCCTGTATCACCTCATATACCACTCCTGTATCACCTCATATACCACCCCTGTATCACCTCATATACCACTCCTGTATCACCCCATATACCACTCCTGTATCACCTCATATACCACTCCTGTATTACCCCATATACCACTCCTGTATCACCCCATATACCACTCCTGTATTACCTCATATACCACTCCTGTATTACCTCATATACCACTCCTGTATCACCTCATATACCACTCCTGTATCACCCCATATACCACTCCTGTATCACCTCATATACCACTCCTGTATCACCTCATATACCACTTCTGTATCACTTCATATACCACTCCTGTATCACCCCATATACCACTCCTGTATCACCTCATATACCACTCCTGCATCACCTCATATACCACTCCTGTATCACCTCATATACCACTCCTGTATCACTTCATATACCACTCTTGTATCACCTAATTTATCACAAGTGGGCATCAGTCAGTCACGCATACATAATACAAGTGCTGTACACTGACCACCACAGTACTACTACCACTGGTCATGATCATAAAAACACAGACTCTAAGTGCATAGACAGGGGCTCCACCAGGGATTTTGGGCCCCATGAAAATATCTTATATTGGGACCCACCATACCAGGCCACCCCATCCCTGCACAATTAGACCCTGTCGGTCAGGGCCTTTTGAATCATCCTAACTTCTAACAAGACCTAATAATTTATAACAAGTCTTGTTTACGGCAGGGATGTCCAATCTTATTCGAAAAGGACCGATGTGGGTGCAGGTTTTTGTTTTAGCCCAGCACCAAGACAACAGATTGTACTTATCGTGGTCTTGATTGAAGAAAACCACAACTTAATTAGTTGAATCAGGTGTCTTAGTGCTGGGCAAAAACAAAACCCTGGACACACCCTGGCCCTTTTCGGATAACATTGGACACCTCTATTTCAGGGCTTTTCCAAACCAAATTGCATAAGTTCCAAAACGGAGCTGGAATAAGATGCAGACAGATGTTTCAGTAAGTTAGTCTTACCATATCGCACGGCCATTTCAGTGGTGAAAAAAGCCTCAGATCTAGAGGTGTGTGCTAAATGTTGCGGTACTCTAAACTCGTGTGCGGAGATTGGGCAGCGTGCAGCTGGCCCTGTTGTACCCGCAGGCCGGGTCCCGGGTCCGCGTGCGGGAGAGCCCGTGCGCTGTAATAAGAAACCAATCACCAGCCTTTCTTCACGCTTGCCTGACACGGCTCGCCGTGTTTATTTTAAATGATTGAACAGGCGCACTCGTGAGCGTCTCTGACAGCGGACGCAGAGTAAAACCGTATCCTCAGCCCTCGCCGTGTGTGACGGAGCTGCCCCGTCGTCCGACAGCAGCCGGGAGAACAGGTGCATCACGGGAAAGAACCACATGGTACATGGCTGTCTTGCCTTCTTTCTCTACATCACAGGAAAGTGCTCTGTGATGCACCCAGACAGCCTCTCACTACGATGCTAGTCTTATTTGTAATGTGGATGATTCAGACATCATTACGTAGGTTTGAGCAGATCAGACCTGAAGAGAGGGCGGGGGGTGAGAGCGATATAAAAACCCAACAGCGGCAGCATTCTGAATGAGTAACGGATGCACAGCACACACACACACACACACACACACACACACACACACACACACACACACACTCACATTCATCACATCACAAATGCCATGAATGTGAGAGAAAGAGAAGATCAAGGATAGGGCGTACCTGACTGATCCTCAGAGCAGTGAGTCCAGCATTAATTCCTTCTGCCCTGTTGTGTTGTGAAAGGAAAGCGCACGCTAAAGAGGTGGGATGCTAACGCAGTATACAGTGAGCAGAGGGCTAATTGATCTGTGAATAGCTGGCAAACAGGAGCCTGATGCCCTTTATCCACCTCACTCACGGTCACAGTGAACAATGTCAGGAAGGACAGATCACTGGCCATCACTCAGTCTTTCACCAAAGAGTGCTGTGTTTCTACACTCCAAAGCATGGCGACCCAAATGAGAGTCTGCTAATACCCAAAGAGTGCTGTGTTTCTACACTCCAAAGCATGGCGACCCAAATGAGAGTCTGCTAGTACCCAAAGAGTGCTGTGTTTCTACACTCCAAAGCATGGCGACCCAAATGAGAGTCTGCTAATACCCAAAGAGTGCTGTGTTTCTACACTCCAAAGCATGGCGACCCAAATGAGAGTCTGCTAATACCCAAAGAGTGCTGTGTTTCTACACTCCAAAGCATGGCGACCCAAATGAGAGTCTGCTAATACCCAAAGAGTGCTGTGTTTCTACACTCCAAAGCATGGCGACCCAAATGAGAGTCTGCTAATACCCAAAGAGTGCTGTGTTTCTACACTCCAAAGCATGGCGACCCAAATGAGAGTCTGCTAATACCCAAAGAGTGCTGTGTTTCTACACTCCAAAGCATGGCGACCCAAATGAGAGTATGCTAATACCCAAAGAGTGCTGTGTTTCTACACTCCAAAGCATGGCGACCCAAATGAGAGTCTGCTAATACCCAAAGAGTGCTGTGTTTCTACACTCCAAAGCATGGCGACCCAAATGAGAGTCTGCTAATACCCAAAGAGTGCTGTGTTTCTACACTCCAAAGCATGGCGACCCAAATGAGAGTCTGCTAATACCCAAAGAGTGCTGTGTTTCTACACTCCAAAGCATGGCGACCCAAATGAGAGTCTGCTAATACCCAAAGAGTGCTGTGTTTCTACACTCCAAAGCATGGCGACCCAAATGAGAGTCTGCTAATACCCAAAGAGTGCTGTGTTTCTACACTCCAAAGCATGGCGACCCAAATGAGAGTCTGCTAATACCCAAAGAGTGCTGTGTTTCTACACTCCAAAGCATGGCGACCCAAATAAGAGTCTGCTAATACCCAAAGAGCGCTGTGTTTCTACACTCCAAAGCATGGCGACCCAAATGAGAGTCTGCTAATACCCAAAGAGTGCTGTGTTTCTACACTCCAAAGCATGGCGACCCAAATGAGAGTCTGCTAATACCCAAAGAGAAAAATGCCCGGACATTTTGTCATGTACTGAAAAATATCAATTATATACAGTATAAATATAATTATGTACATGTATTTCAATTATAAATATATATACACTACCGTTCAAAAGTTTAGTTCACTGAGACATTTTTATGTTTTTGAAAGAAATTAATACTTTTATTTACCATGGTAGCATTCAATTGATAAAGAAAATACAGTCAAGAAATTGATAATGTTAGAAACTACTATTGCCATTTAATTCTATTTATACTAGCAATTTTAGCCACTTTTTACACATAGTAAGTCCCCCACATTTTAGGATGCCAAAAGTAATTAAAATAAATTTAAATAAAGTCATCATATTTAATATGTGGTTGCGTATCCTTTGCATGCCATGACCTCCTGATGACTGTGACCCAACAACATCAAAAGACTCTTGATATATTATTTTCAGGTACTTGCACAAGCGATATTCTAACCTGCATTTGAATGGATCTCTATGGGAATTGGGGGGTGGGACTAGATTAAGCTATAAATTACACGGGAATAGTAAGGAACACATGGTTGGCTAAATGGCTGTACGTCATCAAGGGTCTGAAGTATCAAACAAGCCTCAAATCATCACTCTGCTGCCAGATAGGCAGTAGATATGGAAGGATCACTTTAAGGGTTGTTTCTTCTGACTCATTTTCCTATTGAACTCTATGGAAAAATAAGTCAGGAGAAATAATCCAAAAGTGATCCATCCTATCTACTACATATTTTCCAGGCAAGTTTGTAACAGTTCCAGTTGCTTTGAACTTTGAAAGCATTGCCCTAACGGTAGACTAACAGGCTTTTTCAGGTGAGTAGCTATTTTTTTATAGCTATTCCCTGACCTATGAAGCTCTCCCTCATTTTATTTGTGTGTTCTCTTATCTTTCCCATGTATGAATAAGGGAATATGGCCTCTGTGTCACCTCATATTTATGCCCCAGTGAAACAGGAAGTCATGGATTACTGCTTGAAAGTTCCTAAACACTCATCAACTTTAAAAAGTAAAAGATAAATGCTAAAAATGCTTCAGTTACATTTTGTTCATAAGAATTTCCAGGGGTGCCAATAATTATGGCACATGTGATTTTGTTAAAAAGAATAATTTCTTGATGAGGGATTTTTTTATTCTCAGAATAAATTTACTTAAATTAAATGTTGGATTTTTTGCATTTTTTCAGTGTGAGATTAAGCTAATTCACCAAAAGGTGAATTTTTTATAACCCTTTTTACTAATCTTTACCAGGGGTGCCAATAATTGTGGAGGGCACTGTATATATATGTATTTATATTATAAATTGCACTTTGAATGCAGTAGATTGTCTGAATTGCTTATGATGAGTTGCGCGTTGCACAAATTGCGTAACATAGACGAGGCAGAGGCATGGACCTGCCAGAGATGCTGCTGAAATGCGACCTGTCAGAGATGCATGCTCACACACACACACACACACACACACACACATCCAAAAATGGCATAATTCACTTGCATTTCCAAGTCTCCTTTTTTTAAAAGGTGCATGGGCAGTCCTCTTGTCTTTCACTTAATTAATTAATTAATTAATTAATTTCATACAAATTATTCAGACAGGGGGAACACAGAGAAGGGCACAGACCGGGGGAAAGCAGAGAGGGGTACAAACAGGGGGAGAGCAGAGAGGGTTACAGACAGGGGGAGAGCAGAGAGGGTTACAGACAGGGGGAGAGCAGAGAGGGGTACAGACAGGGGGAAAGCAGAGAGGGGTACAGACAGGGGGAATGCAGAGAAGGGTACAGACAGGGGGAAAGCAGAGAGGGGTACAGACAGGGGGAATGCAGAGAAGGTTACAGACAGGGGAAAGCAGAGAGGGTTACAGACAGGGGGAGAGCAGAGAGGGTTACAGGCAGGGGGAGAGCAGAGAGGGTTACAGACAGGGGAAAAGCAGAGAGGGGTACAGACAGGGGGAAAGCAGAGAGGGTTACATACGGGGAGTTTTCATCCGTTAATCCAGTGTGTAAACTTGATCTTTAAGCCTGATGTGACATCCTCAGCTTTGTGGTTGCATCTCTGACTGTGCCCCAGGGCCTTGCTGTCACAGTAGTGCAGGGGGTTTGCATAGTCATATTTAGACATTTGAATGATCTGAATTAGTCATTCAATCAAAAATCATACAGTCATCACAATAACGACGACAGTGAGAGATCCCCTCATCCCTTCGAGAGTTTTTAAAATGTCTGTTTGTAAATTTGATTTCTTTCAGATGATTTCACTACTAAATTATTCTATCAAAAGTTGTATCACATATGAGCTATATAGGAAGGAAAAAAGTTTCATAAATCAGTAAACTTAATGTCTTTTGATCATTATGAAAATCTGAAAAATGTGTTCAGGAAAACTTATTTTGAAACAAATTGACATTAAATCTTCCTTTGCTATATTTATAAAGGTGAATACACTGGTCACCTGTGTAAATAACCTGATTCCATCAGTCCTGACTGGCCCTCAGTGCTGTCCCAGTGATTCTCTGTGCCTTGCAGGGATGCACCTGTAGCTCACTTATACTTATAAATTATTAACACCACTGGAGCAGCCAGTATGTTTCTGTGATATTATTATGAGGGGAAAAAGGAGGTATCGAAAAAGCGGCCATTTTTTGTGGATTAGCTTCTCTCTGCCTGGCTGATGGGGCCTTTCTGTGCAGCTCTGTATATGTAATTGAGACTCTTCTCTCCCCACCTATTATGTCTTTAGCCTGCCTTTGTCTGACAACTCCAGCATCGATGACAACCCTCCCATGTCTACAGTCAGCTGGATCACACACTCCGCGCTCACACAAGTCCCTCTTTGATGAGATCCCGATTCGTTCGCCTTTGCTCAGAGGAAGTAGCGTGAGCCTGGACTGACATGGCTCAAATCTTGTCTTGTATGATCTGAGCGAACTAAACAGAGGGATTTGTTTTACATTATCCCCAAAATATGTAACAAGCATCGACTCAATAAAAAAACTTTAAAAAAACTCTATTTTGTCGCTTGCAAAAGTTGGACGCGACGTCACGTGTTATAAGTCTGAAAAGCTTAAAGCAGCACAAACACGCCGCACCAAATTCAATATTACCTGCTTATGCGCGCTTTTGAATTGAGTACTGAAATGTAAAATGTTTTGAATGGTAAATCTGTAAATGCGCAGTCCCTCTTGAATGACACATCACACGCAATCCCAAGACCTGGGTGTGAGGTGATTAATGCTGAGCGATGCAGACACATTCGCTAACCCGCTAACCCGCTTCCTCGCCACTGAAAAACTTTTAATAAGGTTTTAACACACCCGTCCCTGAAGACCTGTTTGCATGGGACCCCCCTCCCACACACTCAGGGGAAATCTGTCATTGATTTCACAGGCCACCTGGGGAGCTTCAGCTGCAAACTGACTCAAAAAATTTATATCAGAGCGGGAATGACCCACCACCCAGGGCCCGGCCTGGGATAGCTGTCCCACCGCCGACTCGAGGGGCTAACAGAGTTTGGCACAGGCAGAGGCTGGAGTTGTTGACCCTGCAAGCTGACCTCTTCAAACTTCAACGGAATTGTTCTGGCAGTTACCACGGCGACTAGGCACCCAAGCTGTATCCTGCTTACTGAAAAAAATCTTCATAATCTACTAAGTAATCATGCAAATGTTGCCTCTCCCTTTCTTTCCCTCTCCACCCCACCCCACCCCACCCAGCCTGAATATCACATTTAAAATGCACTTACTTTAAATATACCCATACCCTATTTTAAATGTATTCATCTTTTTACCTAAATGAAGGTGAACTTAATGAATATAATCAGTAATGCACACATCAATGGAGAAAAACATACCTATGACATCGTTCTTTCAGCTCTGATTTAGCAAAACATATCCATTATCAATACTTCATAAAAACTTTTTAAAAATAGTTTTTTATAAAGAATGAAATGTTAATGTGGTTGAGGAATGTGTGCATTTTATACTATGAGCAAACAAAACCTGTTTGACTTGTATTCATTTTATTTGTTTGTTATTGTGAATTTGATTTACTTATTGTCTGGTCTTATTTGATTCTGTAAATGTCCTCAGCTTCTAGCATGTAGAAAACATGTTACAATGACTGTGCTGCTTTTGTTTTTTAGCACAGAAAAGTATTTGACTTCCTTAATCTTTTTGTAGTTTTTCCAAGTGATTTGCACCTAAACTTTAGAACATTACTTCCCCAGTAGGCTTGGACAGACTTTTAATGAGGGTAGAAACAATGGAAATGTTTTCACAAGCAGATAGACGGGAGAAATGGTGACCTTTAAAAATAAAGCACTAAAGATGGGACTAAATGGGTTTCAATGGGTGTCACCTTCCTCTGTTCACGTTTAACATTATTTATGGCTCGTTCCTGTATGACGTGTGAAGGACAGTGTGTATCACCTCATTTCTTTATTTAAACTTCTTTTCTCAAGTTATTTTTTGTATCAAAAACTTTCTGGAAATGAAAGAATTGGAGAATTGGATTTGATGTAATGTAGTTTTTAGTTTAGCGTCAGTGCAGAATGGGTGAAACAATGTGCGGGTCAGCTTGACTGACTGCCTGATGCCTATAAACACTGTCACCTTGTATATGGATTTTATTCACTTTTCTTAAAGGTCTATACACTGTCAAATGTTCAGTGTCAAATCAACTCTAAAATATTACATTTTTCTCTGAGCACATTTAATCCCAGTTGGATTTACAAAAAAGTTTCACATGTATTGTTTTAGTGCATAAAAATTTGGGGGAATGAGGAATATTTTGGATGCCAAAATGTCCAAAATATGTTCAAGTAAATTAATTGGCATATTCCCTATTGGTGCAATTACTGTGTTGACACAGTGGGTGATGCATAGCTCTGACAATTAATTTTTTAATTTTTATTAAATGTTTCTTAGTCAGTTTAATGACTGTTTGATCTTGAGTCTTCACTTTGTGTGTGCGTGTGTTTTTTTAAACATTTTTGCAGTATCCAATTCAATGAAGTTTGTGTTAGGTTAATTGCCTAACAATAGGCCTACCGTGAAATAGCGAAGACTGTTTTAATGAATAGAGTAATACAGAACCCAAGTAACTAGGCGCCTGGCGGCCTATATTGATTAATATGAAATGTGCTGCGGGACAAATCTGTAGTTGGACGTATGTCCCTATATATTAATGCACAATACCTTTCACTTTGATTACGGTCGTCGTCAAGTAGGACAGCGCGTAATCCCATTTTGAAATGCCGTGAGATAGGCCATCCTAATCCGAAAGCTCAGGCGTCCAGGAGTACATTTTAAAGAAACAAGTTATTGATGGTAACTAATGAACGATGACAAATGATCAATGACATAGACCTACATTCAAAAGCTTTGTTTGTAGGCGCATGCTGTCGCCATGTGATGAAAGCTCCACGTGATGAAAGAAACCCATCTGCTTTCGGACTCACGAGTGAACGTCAACTAAAACATCTATCTGTCTGCGTGTCTGTTTGTAGGCTAGTTGGTTCCCATTTACCTACAAGCAGCAGTATAGATGTCAAGTATAGCCTACCCCTTGCATTTGGTCCACTTGTGTGCCCAAGCTCGTTATCGGCACATCACTTGATCAAACAGCTGTGCGTGAAAAACGCTCCAAATTAAGACCTTTGGTTCACTCCATTAAGATAAAGCTAAATTATAACAATTTCCCGGCAGTGAACACGCTTCCCCACTCCACGGTCCTCGAGATGTGGCCCTGTGTTGTGATTGGGGGTTATGATGTGTGCTTGAAGGTGCTCTCGTATCTGATCTCCATTTCCTCATGCAGAATACCGTACATGACCCTCACTGTCATATAATCGATACGACAGTTCCAGCTGCCACGGATCCGCTCCATGTTCTTCCTGAAACGTTAACTTGATATGGCACCGTGCCAACTCTTTACGTAGCCTACATACCGCCTTGTCTATTCTACAGTTCGTATTTCAGATAGGCCTATGTAGAGACTGTTTGGCAGTTTCACAAAGTGGAAAAGAACCAGATTTAATGCAGCACGGTAGCCTATAATTCGCCATAACACAGCCTTCAAGCAGGAATTAATCATCTTCATTTTTATTGTTAAATTGAATTATTCAATATGCTCCATGATAAGTGTTATGTTTTCTGTCATAGCCTATGCTATTAGGTGAATAAACATTAAGCAGAGTGAACAGTATTTTTGCCAGATAAACTGAATTTGAATAGGCAAACTTCGGGGATAAATGCATGCAACAACAAAAAACCCATCCCACTATTTAAAAACTTTTTAGTAGCCTATAGGTGTGTGAAAAACAGGCGAGAGAACAGTAGCCGGACTGGAGGACGTAAACTACATTGCCGGACTCATTTTACTGCATATGGTAATGGAGGTGTTTCGGAGCAGAGACAGTGAAATCCCATCCCGCGAATAGATTCTCTGTTTTCTGAGGGAGCTGTCATTTGATGGCGGAGACACAATGACGAGCTCGGCAGTGACAGAGCTCTGATCTCTACGATGGGGAGATAGCCACCTGATTAAAATGCCCCGCTTGTTCTCTTCGGTCACTCGATCGGCGTGTGAACTCCCCTTATTTACAATCAAATGCAATGACCGAGTCACGTACTGATTGCCATACTTCCATCCTTGCTGTGTCTCCCTGTCCTACATTTCACTATCCCTGGAACAGGTGCAGCTCTTGTATCGTCGAGCAGTGTCCTTTGAGTCTTACTAGGCTTTTTGAATAATAGCCTACACAAGATTAGCCATTTCATAAACGACAACAGCAATAATAATAATAACAATAATAATAATAACAACAATCACATAAACAACAATAATAATAATAATAATAATAATAATAATAATAATAATAATAATAAGAGGGATAATAATCATGATTTAAGGAGGATAACGGAGGCCATAAATGGCTGATAACTGTAAAACTGTGAGGGGACTGTGGAGCTATCCGGATATTTTCAACAGGTGTCAGCTGCAGTGAATCAAGCGTTTTCAACAGATAGGCCTGCACGCGCAACATTGTGAGCAATGCTGAGACACCGAGCCCGGTCCACCAAGCAGGGGATGGGGGCGCTGGGGGTGGTATCTAAAATTACAGGTAGCCCATTGCTAACAACTATGACATATAATAAGACTTCAATAACTACTTATCGTAATCACTGTGCGTTAAGTCAACAGCTAGAGTTACAGCCATATTAAATCGATGTCAAAATCCCTTAACCCTCGACGTGTAGCATATACAAATTTATGTTGTATAGGCTATTTAAACCAATGCTTCGCCTACTACCGCAAAAGCTCTCGAGCTGACCCCTCAAGACAGTATGAAAGAAACCCCCTTAACATTCCAACACTGTCTCCGTCATGGTGGTAGAAAGAAACTATTCAGAGGTTTATACCTATGGACCACACTCGGGCAATAATTAGGCTGATGAAATCCATAGAAATGTATGGATTCGACATAATCGAGTCTCCAGTTCTGGCTGTAGTCAAAGAATAGGCCTGCAGCCGGAGAATAGAATTTACTGTTGGAGTGAAGTCATGCGTGTAATTGAGTATACTTAACACAACCGTTTTAAATGATCAGTGGCGAAGGCCGCACCTTCATTTGTAATTTAATTTCTAATACTCTTACTTTTGTCTGATTTTGAGTCTGTTTGGTGTTGGGAATGTCAGAAAGAATGGCGGTTCTTGTTTTTAAATGAAAGGCCAGTCCTAAGTGTTGAATCGGTACACAAAGTGAAGTAGGCGGAGGATGAATTCGTTGGTGCCACCAATGGACGCGTGTGTGCATTGTAAAATGGGTGTCAATGTTTGAGCAAAGGTTTGAAAGGGGTCTGTGGCGATTTCCCCCAATAAATCTTAGTTAATCAGATGGCTCATGACAGCTCCATATTCTTTTTTATTCCAAGTCACACCTTACAGCGTATGTTTCATCGAGATTGTGCAGAACCTGTGTTTAGCTAATACAGGGATAAGACCATTACCTCATTAACCAGTCACTCTTGGTTTGCAAAAATAGGTTCACGGGGACATCAAGTAAACGATCAAAAAATATAACCGTTTCAAAACACTTTTAATACAAATATTTTACGATAAATGGTATTACGGCATCCTATGTATAGACGTACACACACATTTTATTGAGGGAGCTGGGCTGTAAACAAGCCCACGCGTTCGGGGCCGAGTTCCCCCCGTACTTTCATTCAGAGAGGCCCGGCTGCGACGCGGAAATAAAAAGAGCCTTTGTGCAGTCCGTTCACAAACCGGACCAACTTTTCTAAACCCTTTATTCGAAAAGCACACAAAAGGTCGATCGCTTTTTAAACTGAAAGGGACAACGAACTCTTGGTTTTTAGTAATGGATTGATCTGAAAATGCATACGCCACGGGTAAGATTGGGGACACTTTTGTAGATACTTCCTATTGCATAAACACACGCAGTTTCAAAGCGCAGGTGACTTTAATGGTTTTCAGTTTTTGCATAAATCCATATCAAGCCTATGGGTCAGCATACACAATAAAACTCAGATAGCTCATTAAAAAAATGAAATAACTGGCACACAAGGAATAATTTATTGTGCTATAAGAATCGCATATAAGTTGCTGTTTAACATATATGCTATTGGCGTACGTTGGAAAGCCAGATGGTAATACTGTCAAAAATAAATACATTTGGGGTGTATAGACGAAGTCTGAAATTGGGAGGAATTGGGAGAACAATGTGGTCTGCTGTAGAAGTTCGTGTGTTACTGCCTTGAGGAGGTTTGCTAATAACAGACTCCCACGGGCTGCTGTCAGAACAGAAAGAAAAAGTTGGTTTCGCGTGCAATCCGGATTTACACGCTGAAATGCGTTGCAAGCCAAGAACAGAACTAATTCAGAGGTATTACAATGCTTTCTTCCGCATGGAGTGAATCGAACTTTCTTCCACACGCTTTGCAAAATGTTTGCAAACGGCGATTTTTCAGGCGATTGTTTTCTGCTTTTTTTACTTAAAACGCCTGATCTGAAATATTACATGTCCTTCATTACGTATATGTACGTATATTTTCAGCTCATAAAAATGAAAAGCTATATTAAGAAAATAACGCGCAAGTGACAGAGCGTGTTTTAAAAGCCAATCACCAATTCCCTGGAGAAACAATCGACGGAAAATAAAATGAAAGGTCGTCAGCTGCTTTGAAGAACTTTAAAAGTGAAAGATCAATATGTTTTTCTCTTCTAAATTAATACATGGATAATAACGCAGGGTATGCACCAGCCCCTCATCACACTATAGATACATATTGCTTAAAAGCGCGTGTACTGCTGATGGGAGATGTTTTCTCCGAAGAAGGAAAACGAACTAAGCTAAATTAAATCAAGTTTGTTGAAAGTTTTGGACTGATAGCCGTGTATCTTCTCAACCATACGGAGAATTGGAAATAAATAAATACCCACAATAAAATACATTTTTTTTTAAATAACTGAATATAGGCTATATAATAAATAATATCCTAATTATTATTCCATATTAAGATAGTTTTAACCGACTATAATTTTGTTAGCTAAATTAGGAGGGTATATTTTACTTTGCAGTATAGAAGAAGTATAGAAGAGTATATATATATTAGAAAATAATTGTTAATAATTATAAAAATAGAAGGCATGTTAGGTCTGGACACTAGTAACTCAAATTAAATGGCGGAATGGTTAAACGTGACGAATTCTATGGTGAACTGCAAATCTTAAAACTACGTTGCATTATAATTCTGGTGCCTGAAGGACAGAGCTCCCACAAAAACTTCACGTCACAAGTATAGCCGGCAACAGCGAAACCCAACGTCCATACCCCTCCCCCACTCCCCCCCTCTCGCGCTCCTTCCTCTCTTTACCTCTTTGGCTATGCAAGTGGTCCATTAAAACCAAGGCTGCTTCGCATCGCTCTGAACACCCCTACAGTCTGGAACACCGCATCAAAGCATATATTGTTCCTAGCATGGGGTGGACCCAATAGCTGGGAAACACAGGAACTCCATAGTGCCTCAGTAATTGTTACTCATGGGCAAACTTTGTTGCCGTACAATAAATAACAAAATCAATAAACTGCGCCTTTTTAACTTACCGACACACTGACATTTTAAACGTCTTCTGTGTCAGTTCGCGGTAAAGCATTCCATCAGTCATCACCTGTTGCTAGGTTGCTGTTTTTGGGAGTGAAAGCTATTAAAGCTACATTAAAATCTTAACTGCAAAATACAGAATCAATTATTTAACTTTGTTTCTAATAATAATAATAATAATGATAATTGTTTTTTTATATATCTACCGCGAGTATGCTATATTAACAAAGTTAAATAAAGTTCCAGTTGGGGACTTTGTTAGGAAAAGCGTTAAAGAGAATCAGGATTATGTATAAAACGAAACATAAGGGCCCCTGAACGGTCAGGGGTGAAACCTTCAGTAACCCGTAAGAGAGAAGATTGGTCTCAGTGAGATTTAGGATGTTGCTAGGATCTGCGTGCAAATATTCCTCCCCCTGTAGTGCCTGTCAGTGTGTGGTTTGGTATTGTCAAGTAAAATAGTGCGGGCATCTGCTGGAAGTTCCATATCTACGCTGTTCACTTGCAGCAGCCAACTTTTGAAATCTCCACAATTAGATCGGTATTGTTCCCTCCTAACAACGCTGCATAGAAAGAAAATGTCTTCTCTGTCGGAGCCAATCCAACGAAGCGTTTGACGTTATTAAATCATAAAGAGATGGTGATTTACATTGTTGTCCAGAAAAAAGGCCAATTATCCGCTGTTATATTGCTATTAAGAACATATTAACTCGAATTAGTTATAAAACAATGTGTTTATTTTTAAGCAGAAGATGGCGATATGAATTCCATTGTTGGTGTACTTTCATATAAAGCAAACATCACAAACTGTTTATTCACTGATGCTCAAACTGAACACATTTCACTGAGAAGCACCGACATGTCGCATGTAAAATAACCTATTTTTGAAACGGTATTCCGACATAATTAAATTATAATTATGTTTTACATTCCTGGTTTTCAACCATGTTGCATACAATATGAATAAAATAAAGGGCCACTGGTTTTTCTAAGGTTATCAGTTCTGAGTTCGGGCACAAGACAAATAACACCCTGAATTCAAAAATTTCAGTGAAACTTAATTACATGGAATTATGAACTCATGCTACAAATAATATTACGAGAAACGAACACATCTACTCCCAAGTGCAACACGATATGCCTACGAATCTCACTTTAAACCAATGCACGCAAGCCCGAGTCATTACCATTTTAGCAGTCGTTTCAGATTTTTTTAAAAAAGATCACTCATCAGAGTATATGAAACAAGTCTTGAATAGGATGTTCAATTACTTGAACCCGTTTTTATATATATGAAGAAAACACCAGAGCTTTGTAGCTTTATCTATCTGCCAGTCCATTCACCCGCACAAAATGATCTGACAAACAACTGAATAGCCTATGCCTGGGTTTGAAAGCAATATTCTTATCGATTGTGCAATCTCTGTAGAAACAAAAACGATCTGATAGAAGTTTTCACTGTCGTAATCCACCACAGCTCAGCATTTGGCTCCTGATGAGAAGCACTGGGTAGAAACCCTTGCGCTATCTATCTGGGAACCCACACAGCTGATCAACACCAAATCCAAAGGTGATGGTGATGAAGTTAAAGACTAAAAAAAGGGGTTATATTGGAAAGCTTTCGTGGAAGTGCAGTGCGGTACTTGGGTGATTTTTGAAGCGCTAAAATGAACTCAGTGAGGCCTGTCCGGGAAAAAAAGTATGAGAAGCGCGAAGCTGACTGCATGCTGGCTGACAGTGTGTGGTCTATTGAACAGAATGCGCATTTTGGCCGCGCGCAGAGAGCCCCTTCCCCCCGCTTCCCTGCACCTGCACTGGATCAGGGGGCGACTACCATTCACCCTACGAGAGACTGTTAAAATAGACGACATCTCTGACAGTTTTCAATTCACCACATCTCACAATGCTGCGGCCCCTCACCCACCCCCCAAAAAAGAGGAGAGAAAAATAAACGACAACTCTTTGTCTCAACTCAACTTTCAGCTCTTCCTTTTCGTGCTCTTTCATTCTATTGTTTCTTGTATTCAACGATTTTGAAAACAGTCTTAATTAATAGTTAATATGAATTAATTTTGGCAAGAGTTCGTAATTGATAATCAGAATTGTTCAACTATAAACAACAACAGCGCCAACAAAATAATAATAATCATCAACATTCTCATCAGTCGTCATCATGTTTCAGAATAAAAAGGTAATTCATTTTTGGAGCTATTTCAGAGTTGCTCATGTCAGACGAATGCATTTATGCATTTATATAAGTCGCACTGGATAAAGGAATGCAATGTAATTTCAGTTAAACTAGATTAACTGTTGAGCAAGCAAAGGCAGTATAACATACGTAAATTAAGAGGCTAAAACCCAAACCCGTTTTATATGTATGGGCCGGTATACTATAGTCTGGCCCTGGTTGTATACTAGGTCCACAATCAATGGACTCTTTGTAAATAAAGGAAAAAATTGTGAGTGTTTCCTTGACAAATTTACAGTCGATGATTGGCACCGTTCTAAATGACCATGCAGGCTGCAATTGTGGTCACAATAGAACACGTCAAGTGGAGGAGTTTTCAGTATTTTAGCTCAAGAATTACTTAATTTTCTCAAGACATCAAAGTAAAATCTAAACACGCTAAATGCTTTCATATAAACCATTTATTCCTGCACAAAGTGTTTTCTTAATTTGTATATGTAATATTTCACTTGAGAACGCAATGGAACAATAATTTACATTACATTTTATAACTTAAAACACGACTTTCACAAATGTTGGGAACGCATTTATAGTGTATTCACTGAAGCCAGAACGAGGAGCATTGTATGAAATATTTTAAAGCCTTATTTTATTTTATTTTTAAAAAATGATTAAACCGGTAATGCGATAGTTAACTGTTCATAGTTAACTGTTTGATGGTTGAATGGCTGACGTTGTGCACCCTTGCCATCTTAGACTAGAAAAGCCTTTACATCCCAAAAGCGAATGGTTTTATTAGCTCACTGTACGTGATACGCAATGACATGTGCAAATCAAAATTGTGAACTGTTCTAAACTCCTGAACAACGTCAAAATGATTCACAGCGACCAAACAAAGTAGTTGAGTGTTGCACGAGCAAACTAAGACAAAGGCTTACCACCTGTTGCTGTTCAAATATCTCTTAAAATCGCTGCACCTCCCCCTGGACGATGAACACACATGCTCGGTCCCCAATGGTCTTCTGATATTTATCCCTGAATCACACAAAATAATATATCAAATCGTTACGTTTAATTCAAAAAATATTTCTGGATGTTTTATTTGCAAAGCCAAACGCTTCCGTCACGAATAAAATATCAGTTTAAAATTTCGCAAGAAAACATCCCAAATAGAAAAAAACATTGTCTACCTGGCAATAGAAATATGAATGATGAATCCACTATATATACATTCGCAAGGTAACTCAAGTGCCAGCAAGGCTAGGTAAGCGAATTCTTTGTTTAATGTTTGTCTGATTAAGGGTCTAAATAAGGATCCAATCACCACAGATGCGCGACGTTTCTGGTCCCCCCGAGGGTTGATCTTTTTTATGTGAAGAATTTGTCAGTTCTAAAACCTCGATGGAGTTCACCACAAAAGTCCTTCAAGTTCAATCAATTCAGTCATGTAATTATTAGTTCATGTCCCTTCATAGCTTATCACAGTTCATTTAAAGACTGTCGCTTAATCCCAAACAACAATGAAACTGTTCCACTTGTGTGTTTTTTGAAAAAAAATGTAGTGTTTTTTTTCCCTTCAAATCTCTGCGATTAACATAACATAACCTACTCGCAAATTAACTACCCCTTCATTGATTTCAGGGAATAGGCCCCACATTAAAAATACCCTTAATTATAATAATATTAACATCTTTGGTGTATAATAAAATGATCCACCTGCGTTCGACCTTTAAAGTTCCTAGTTTATCAAACATGTTCAGCTATTACAACCAATTCCTCCGGTTGTATAAATAATTAATTGAACCACTGCTCCCTGACCCTTTGAAAGTCCAGTAGGGACACGTTTGTAGGAATAATACTTTGGAATGAGCCCTCGTCAAATATTCATTTAGCGGTTAATGTGAGCTCTTCTCCCTCGAGACGCTGTGTAATAGAAGCTTCTCAGCCTTGGCAAGCGACTGCGCTAATCTACCTCTACAGTTCAGCGAAATATTTTAACACCCTTCAGATTTAAAATGCTGTTATATTCGCCAGGGATACAATAATCTTATCCTTGGGCTCATTTTAAATACAGTACCAGACGAGTGACAAACTCAGTCTTGCTTAAGAAATGCGAATCAGACCTCTGGCATTTAACTCTAGGAACGGTTTTTAACAATAAAAAACAAACCAGCATTGAGAAAAATCTACCTTTGCATGCAATGGATAATATTCGCACTTGAGCGTACAGGCCTACATAAGCCCGAGAAGCGGGTCTAATGAGAAAATATAGCCTACACGCATTTTGCGTTCTCTGAGTTCTGTGGGGTTTGTTTATACATGTCTGAGTGTGTTTCTATACTTTTTTTAATACTGCATTTAGCTTCATGTATTTAAGGAGGATTTTTTCCTAATGAACCACCGAAATGCAGACAAAAAAGAAAATAACAGATCCATATTATTACAGGATTGCCAATGTTTGCGAGACATTTAGGAAGTGCATGCTAAAATAGGCTATACTCTTCGACTCTGCCCAGCCACTGCTCTGAATTTTCCCATAAATTTACAATTTTACATAAATATCTATTTTGAACTATAAAATAAAGTATATCGCATTTAAATACATTTTATAAAACGTATATTTGAACCAGCAACGTTCATGCTTGTTTGGTTATTTTGTTTTAGGGAAACGAAACGCCCAGTTTAATAATGTTTAATGAATAATGTTATAGTCCACCCATTACTTTTCAACTAATCTCATTATAAAGTTTACATTTGAAATTAATGTATTACACAGTATTTATTCACTAGGCCCAAGATGGTTTCAGGTTGTCAAAATTGTTTTTACTGGATTTAACACTGCCAAAATGCATTATTTTTTCAAATACAAAATATCCTTACATTTTCAAGTTCTTCATGCATTCCAAAATGTGTATAGATATATAGATATTCGAGAGAAAGGGGGGGGGGGGGTAGGCAGAGAGAGAGCCTTCCAAAATGTGCAGACCTTCAAATTATAAGTATATAAGCATTTGTAAATGTAAAATGGATTTGGGCTATGAAACAGAACAGAAAGAATTATATTAAAAACACATCTATATATCTATGTGATTAAAATAGGTATGTAAAAGGAAAGACTACCTTGATGAGATTCTTCAACGCTTTGGGCGTTCTACCTCCTCACTTCAAAGCAAAGGTTTACAGGCAACAAACTTTTGAGTTGTAGCGGTTCCTTGCACATCCTTAGACGCGAAGCTTGTTTCCACTAAAAGATAGAAACGTCGTTAACTTGAGTCTCATTTTACATTGTAATGTAACGCTCATAATTAATTTGATATTTACCATCTTTTCTATAAAACTGCACTGTCTTGCAGGTTGTAGGGACATATCCCCCATACTTACTTGACTGTAGACTTAAGTGCATGCTTAACGTCGATTTTTTAAAGCACTGTTTCAAACATGTCGCTCAAATGTTTTACCTTTCTTCTTCATAATTAAACAATAAGTGTTTCATGATAATGTGTTGTAGTTATACATGTTATAAATTATTAGAAATATTAAGACATCTACATAAATATGCATGTGGACTTTTGTTTGATATTTTAAGCACCCTCTCTATTGCTTCAATAAATAAACAAATACATTGACAGTGGGCTGACAATAACAAGGAACTGAAATGATAAATAAAATCAAAACTCAAACAATTTTCAAGTATCCAAATTTCAAAAATTTATTCATTTCAAACTGCATGTTGGAGAAAAACTTAAGCTGAAATTGTAACTGTTATAATGATGTTATTAGTTCAAATATATACATGGAGTGTCGGCGACCGCTTTCGGTACAGGCCAAATTTTAAAATACAACTACGGAAATGAAAATTGAAAATAAAAACTTAAAATATCACAGTAAATATACAGAAATATTACAAACCATGAGAAAATAATAAACACAATCTTCATATCTCTAACAGATGGAAAGTGGGAGACAAAAATATAAATTATGCCCAACCGGTAAGATAAAGGTATTTTCTGTTTATTCTTTTAACAAAATTATAACGGTTTAGTACTCTATTTACCTTCAGGAGAAACCATTACCTTGTTCATCACTTCTGTCGTTTCTGCAATATTAAAACCAAATTGAACTCAAATATTCTGCAATTTCATAGTTTCTTTTTGTGCAGAATTGTTTATAAAATTTAACATTTTTATAGTTTACAAACGTTACATTTTGATTGTTATGTTTCTTTGATAAATACTGTACAAAAGTTGATTGCAATAATAAAGCATTTGATTGCGACTATCTCTCTCCCTATTTAAAAAGAAATCTGGTACAGCTTTCAAAAAACTTTTGCAAAGTTCCTACCGTTCATCTAGAACTTTTCTTTAAAAAAGAAAAGGAAAAAAGAAAAAAGTTTTGTGTTCTTTCCTTGAGTTCTATACAACTTTCCCCTCCCCAAATTGTTCTGTACAAAAATAGTCCAGTGAAGTCGAGTTTCTATAATAAAGGTCCGTTTACATATGTGATAATGGGAGTGTGCCGTTAATTGCTGTTCCGGGTACGGGTGCGTTCTGATAATGCTGGGACATATGAAGTCTGCTTTGGGCAGTTTGTTCTGGTACTTCGGCGCCTGGTAGATACATACTGATCATGTCCCGTAGGTCTCCTGTTTGACACGGAGCGACCCTTGAATGTGAGGACGAGGTGACAACGGGCGGACTTGAACTGGACTCAGATTTTACCACCGAACCCATGGATCCGAGAGTCATTCCCGGGGTACTCTGCTGGGAGTACGCCATGCTGTACGTGGGCGATCCGTTCATGTAGGTCTGTGAGCTGGTCATTGAATTGTATTGAAGGGCGCTCATGTCGTAGCGGTGCATCGGCTGCATCTGTGCCGTGTTATGAGCGTTAAGACCAGGGTGTTGCGGATAGCCAAGCTGCTCCTGCATCATGCCATAGCCTCCGTTGGTCCAGCCATTCATGTGAGCATAGCTGTCCATCCTCTGATTAACCCCACCGCCCAAACCGGCCCCTACGCCCACCCCGGCGCTCATAACGTTACCGCCCGGCGCAAGAAGCCCACCTGGTAGAGTGTACTTGTCCTTCTTCATCAACGTCTTGGTTTTCCGCCTCGGTCTGTATTTGTAATCCGGATGTTCCTTCATGTGGAGAGCGCGGAGTCGCTTTGCCTCGTCGATGAAAGGTCGCTTTTCGCTCTCGGATAAAAGTTTCCACTCGGCCCCGAGTCTTTTGCTAATTTCCGAATTGTGCATTTTGGGGTTCTCCTGCGCCATTTTCCTTCGCTGTCCCCTCGACCAAACCATGAAGGCATTCATGGGTCTCTTGACTCGGTCCGGGCTGTTTTTCTGGCTGTTTCCAGATGAATTAGAATTCCCCGTACCCCCAGAATTTGGCTGAGGTGCGGGGGGTTTGAGTTCGGTTTCCATCATGTTATACATTTAAACTGATTTTGTGTAACCTGCTACACCAAAGGAAAAAAAGTCCAAACCAGAGGTAGTTCGTTGTTGTTACCTTGTAGCGTTCAGTAACTTTACTGAAATAGTAACCGACTTTCTGCCCTCGCCCACTGGGTCCTGTTGTGTTCACGAACTTCTCTCTTGGTCTTTAAGAATCAACAAACTACTTTCCCCTCTCCGGCTGAGCCTTGACAACTCCTGATACTTTTTGAACAAGTTAATAGACAACCATTCATGTGATGAGGGCTGTCAGGGAATAAATGGGTTTTACCTGACCAATCACAGAGCGACTGTTCCCTCGGCCAGGATTGTGTCTTTTATTAGCATAAAGGGGCGGGGTTACTCGCGGTCAGCGGTGCTACACTGAGGCAGAAGCTGCTCTTAAATCAGCCAATAGAAGCTTCATATTTATTATTACAGCAAGTGTTAAAAGTGAGAAAATTTGACTAGGCTGTCACCGAAAGTGCTCTCCACTTCAAATCACAAGAACACGGGTTCCAGAAGTTTTGAATTGCATGAAATAAAGCTGGTATAGGGTTTACAATTATTTTAGTTTTACGACCTCGGATTCGAGTTTCTGTAGCCTAGTAGCGCTTCAAGATTGTCTACTTTACAACTCTTACGCAGAACTAAAACAAAACAGCATGGCACCTTCCAATGCACATGATAAGACAATTTTAAAAAGAATAATATTTTATTTCGATTTTTAAATGTATAGTCGCAAGGTTTATTAAAATGCAGTTTATGTGGCATATATTTTAGGATGTCATATTTGTCATAATTCATGTTGGCTAAAAAAAATATTTCTATTAACGCTGTCAACTGTGAACCATAAAGGCACATCATTATATAAAAACACAACAATGAAAGCAAAACAACGTATTCAAAATCAGCAATTGCTTCAATAAAAATTAAGTAAAATCTGACGTAAATAATTCACTGTATTTTTGTGTTTTAAATAACGAGGAAAAACTTGTTAGTGACCTTAGGAGGGGGCGGGGGGTTGGCTACTGTTCGGGGTTCTTTGTATTGTAAAAGAGGAAAGGTAATTTTAGATGTTTCCCCTTTGTTTCAAATAGAACGACATAAATGGGCTAAAAGCTGAATGCGCAAACAGAAATGGAAGCTTGTCCATCACAAATAAATAGTTTTGTTTCGGCTGTTGTCCCTACATGGCGCCAAACAAAAAACTCGTCTTTATTTATTTCCACGCTGTTAACATCTTTGTTGATAAAACGTAGACTACTTGACCACAAATAGGCTAATAAATGAAAAACTGTAATTTACCAACAGCTAAAATTGCGACAAACTCAAACGGCCATTGGATATGATAGCTGAAAAATAAATGTACGCTGACTAAAATCACCATCAGTCAAATCAGTGTTTTCCCCATTTCATACCATGAAGTAGTCTCCGTACCACGAATGTTGGAGTACTTCATGATTCGCCCCGTTAAAGAAAGGATACCTTTTTAATCGACAATATAGCAATATAATTAGATAACGGGATAAAGCAAACATACACGCGTCAAACGTTTGTGGGACGGTGCCTACAGCTGCGAACGTATGGCCTACGTAAAAGGTAAAAAGTGGCCTTCGGTTGGACGTCGTGGCATTGTTATGTGCCAATAGCGCCGTCTACTGGTGTAATTGTAAAAAATATTAAATAATCCTCCAAAAAACACCTCGCGGCCCTATTTCTTATTTAAAACAAGTGGTCTATATAATTGTGCGAGTACATTAATATCATCATATTTTAACGTACGTATATCTATATTTTTAATGACTTTTTAAATGGCGCATTTACAGAATTGCAAGTCTGATAATCTGTCTTCCTTCTTTGTTCGCATTGACGAAATGTGGGAACTACAATATGCAAAACGATAACGTGCCGCTTTTAATAAAATAACTTGTTTGTAGAATGGACCAGGAACGAAACATAGAACAACGAATGATGATACTGAAAGGTTCGGTTATTTTGAAAAATATATAAATTAACCAACAATAAATTAATACTTAGCTATAGGCCTACTGACATAGGAACAAATAAGATATATAAAATAAGTAATAAAAGTAATAAAATATATTTTTTAACTGGGAGTCAATTTGGTCCAAAACTGTGAACTCCATGTGCACTCCGTTTAAATTTGCCATAGATATTGTTTGTTATATTTTACTTCTGAGTAATTGGGTGAGAATAAGGCAAGCGTCGAGCTATTATGATGCTTGTTAAAAACGCTTCTTTCCTCCATCTGCATTTGAGTGTGTTCCCCTCCAGTGCTAATGTGCTTATGGAAATGCAGTGGAGCAGCGGGGAACCTGCAGACTCTTGGAAACTGCTCTTGTTAAATGGAATGTCTCTGCACTGCTACTTAGCAGAGACTTCTACGACCACCAATATTTGAGGAAACAATGTTTAACTAATCATTCCATATAACTGATGTATTAAAACAGGTCTTATAAAAATAGGTAAAAGTTGTGTGATTAAAATAGACTATTCCAGGGACAAATTAGCAAGTTTTTTTCGAAAAAAACAACAAAAAAACACGTTCAACCTTGTAAACGCACAGTAAGCTTTGTGGCCTATGGTTAAAATAATAGGCTATTATAAGAAACAAGGCATACCGCAACACCTCCAAATAACAAATACTTACATATATATATAATATTTTTTCTTCTTCTTTGTATAGGCCTAATGCGTTTAGAGTACTCCGAGAATTCAAGTACACCGATAGATTCTAAGAATCAAAACAGGTTATGGTGGAATTAAATAATGTTTCCATGAGACAAAAAAAAACCCTATATATGTGTGTGTGTGTGTGTGCGCGCGCTCGCGCGCGAAGTAAAGCACGCCTCACTCTTACTCGGTGTTTTTTTTTTTAATTACCAAAAATGTAGGCTAACATTAAATAGAACCGATTGCTCGCATTGGCACGTGACCTGTAACAATAATTTGTATAGAGCTTGACAGGTAGTGTAGACTAGACTCTGACTTATTTAAATAAAAATAAGATGGGACCAGCTTGTGTTTAATTATAAAACAGCGCAGCGGTCAATCATATTGCTTCCTTATATGGTCTATTGTCACGGGTTAGTGGCTAATTCAGCCATCTTCAAGACACTGGGCCGTGAATTTTCTTGGAAACATGTGCAAACATGTTTTTTGGTGTTTTAGCTGCGCACCTCCACTCCAGTTCGCTTGAAACTGAAATTGTGAAGGAAGCAAAAAATGAACATCAATTTTAAACATATTCTCACGAAACTTCAGCAGGTTGTAAGAAATCATGACATATTCTCAGTAATACTTTCAAAGTTCTATACAAGTTCCACACCGATCATTCTTTTAGGCCTGAAGGAGGGTACTATAATCAGGTGAGATCGGTCTTAAACCTTTGAAAGAGAGGCCTGTAATCTTACTTACGTCCACTAGGGGCCGTGCCAGTGACTGCAAAAAAGGTCCAAAAATCAAGTATGAATCCAGTCCTAATTAATTGCTTTAAATTGATTTAAAAATACAGTTTTCATAATATATATAATATATTCCCAAGAGTGCACTACAAATCAATAAACCCATTATTTTGTAAATTCCTATGGTCAAATTTAGCAAAATTATATTTAAAAAACTGCAACTGATCTGATTTAAAAAAAATAATTTTTATGCATAACTTATTTGCACCTGTAAAACAAAAACTAAATAAGCTTGTTCTTTCGCAAAAGCTGTTACTGAATTTCAACGACAACTCAATAAGCAATAAGCTAAGTAATTAGCTAATACGACAGTAGTGTAATACGACAAATGGGGAATTATTATTTGACCTGTAAATCTCTTATGCTTTTAACAACGTACCCCACTCCTGAAAAAAGCAATATAGAAAGAGATGTAGCCTACCATCAATACAATATGACCAACAGCAGCCTAGCTTTTCAACATTTACAATATTTACTCTTTTTTTTAAAGTAATGGTGTGGGAAATATTTGCAAGTTCAACTTAATTATTATACACCAGTCGCCTAACATCGGGTTTCAATAGTTAATCTCCTGTAATTCAAAATGTAATGGTGTTTTTTGTATATGGTAATATGGAGAGCGAGAGATGCAAGCGTGATGTTGCCAAAGCATGCCATTCAAAACTTAGCAGTAAACCCATTTGAACATACTGTTTAATGTACACTAAACTGTCGAGCTATATTGAGCACAAATAGTGAGACAGAAGGGCACATGGATTTAATAGGTGTCCCGGAAGGGGGTGGGAGGATGTGCTGGAGATTTCTGGTCCGCGCAGGTAAAATGAAATCCACCTTTCTGAACAAAAAAACTAGGCTAGTGCTGATATAGGCTACAACCACCACCGTGATTCCCGTTCATTATACGGTTTATGCTATAGTCGTTCCATTATTAACATGGGGGAGAGAATTCGACCTAGTTCATTTGAACATGTTACTTAATAGATCTAGAGCAAAATTCCTGCTTCTGTTTTGGTATAGTTGGTGCTATACCAAATACTCCGCTACAGCGGAGTATGAGTCCTGACGTACAGCGACACCCGACGAAGTCAAACATGCAAGGGGTACCGCTTAAGTACACCCGAAGTGCATTGAATAAAGCCAAATTTCTACACTAGACTGACAAGCAGTGAAAACGCACACGCTCCTTCCACTCGTCTCTCACGGATTGAAGCATGGATGTACTTACGTGCCAGTTCGGGTGCTGTCCTCTTCGTAGATTGATTGGCAGAGAAGGATGCTACATCCGCCCGGCTCGAGAGCCACACTTCAGCCGCCCTTGATCCTTTTCTCGTGGGACTGGGAGAGTCGCATCCTTCCAATAGCGCTTTCATTCCCTGCGCCGTAATCCTCCGACAGCCTGTCCGGGATTCGGTGCTCTCCCTCCAACGTGCACTCACCTAGTCCTCGTTGAACGATAGCCTTAGCTCGCTAACCCTGGAACAAGAAAAGCCGTTTATGGCTACACAAATCTGAAAAGGGGGCGATTTAAAAAGACGAAGAATGCATCAAGAACAACAAAAAGTCAGTTGTACCAAGTCTGCTTTATCCCCAGCGTACCGAATGAGAACGAAATGTATTATATTTTTTCAGTGGGCTTTCAAAGATAATTTGAAGCCATTGTTTCTGGTACAGATGGTTCTTTTTAATACAATAACGCTGCTCTTTGTGAATACTACCCACAATAAAAATCTAAAGCGTTATCCTGAATAACCGTTTTGTTCTCTCTTGTATAGGGCCAACAAAAGCTGCCGTGAGCTCATGGGTTGTGTGTATTGAGGCCACAGAATAGGGGTTTGATAAAGATTTTTTCTTCTCCTTTTACAGAAAAGACATGGAAAAGTCAAATGAATTCCCCAGATGCAGTATGATCACAAATATAATATATTATTATTATGGCGACGTTGATTATAATGGTTATTAACATTATCATTATTGTTGTTGTTCCAATTGTAGTTTTTTATGCTGCTATACACAGTCATCATCAGTGATTTAAAGTAACAGTTATAACTGCCCCCCCATTACAGTGTCACCGATACTGAACGTCTAAATAGAGGAAAAAATGATTCTGTGAAACTTTGTGGGGGAGGGGGTGGCATCAACCTTAACTGGACACGAGAAAGCTCGTCTCAGACAGCTGAACAATTATAGATTTTCTTGGGGATTTATTAAGATATAGTGCATTGTTTGCCTTTATTGGGTGGTATCAGGAGGAGGGTTTAAATTAAGCTTTTAAATGTTAAACAAATATGTGAGGATTTAGGGCTGAATGGTGGAATTAAAATCTCAATATAATAACTCAGTGTGGATTTTATTTAGAATACTATTCCAGTGAGGAAAGGTGATTGAATTTGGCTCACAGGATAAAGGAGTCAATCAGCCATTTGCTGTAACAGTATTCAATTTGCTGCTGATGCCATTTTTAATTAAGCATTGGGCTAATCAATAAAGTGGTTATAGAGCTACAATGGGGTTATACAAGTTTATCCAAACAAAATATACTACATGTCACTGATCATTAAGACTAACTTCAGTTTCCATGTCACATAGACTTTGGATTTGGCTGAATCTGAGGTCTTTATCAGGTCCGACAAGAGCCTCAAAAAGACAGGGATGGCTGAGACAAAGGCGTTCGACAGGGAAAGTGGTTAGTCACAGACTCTGTGTTTGTCTACCTTTCTATAGGAATTATCGCTTCCTTCTACCCTCCTATAGCTCCAAACTGACACTAATCCATTCCAGTCGGTGTGAGTCTTTGTCTTTTCATGGAACACGGTTCACTGTTAATCTCCAAGGTGCTGCTACAAAGAAGAGGTAATAATGACTTCAATCAAAATACTAGCCCCTTTAATTAGCTTGCAAGGTGAAAGCCAGTAAAGGATGGAGTTGAACAGATTATTCAGAGGAAGTCTAATAACAACAACAATATAGGACTCAGGTGATGGGATTATTGTGGCACACTGACACAAATATGACTGTGCATTATTGTCTCCGTGGCAGTACAGTAATCTTAAGGTGTTTCAAGTTATTTGAAAACTCAATTTTCCAAGTACTTTTCACCACGTTATAAGAAAAAATTAAATGCTACAAACAATTAATTGTCAAGAGGATTAACAGATTTACTGTTAGTAATATGCTTTGCCACAGATCACACTATTTATTTCATCTGCAAGTTAAAAATCAAAGTCATATAAGTACTAGTACAATGGCTGCCTAGTTTGATTTTTAATTACAGTTTTTTAGAAAAGCTTCAGGTCAGACAGATTAATGTTTAAATATCAAAAAATATGAATGTCAATCAAATTAACTGGCGATTGATAGAAGTAACAAGAAACGTTATTTTTCTTGTGCATAAATTTTTTTTACTGTGGCGTTTGTATGTTTTAAAAACATATCTACAGCTTAATGAGAACACCACCCCTGAGAAGAGTATTTTTTTGTCCATTTAATTTATAAGCAAATTGCTGAATCTAATCAATGAGAAAAACAAGACATTGAGAAAGCTCAAGGCAACTGGCCTGTCAATCACTGTCACTGCAAACCCCCACACAAACTCTCCCAAACCAATGAATAAAAGGGACGGCTAAATGCTAAGCCAGGCAGTTCACATTTTGACGCGGCCAATTCTCATTACCGCATCACCATAAAATCTCACTGAATAAAATTAAACTGGGGACAGCGATGGGACCGAGGCATGCTAGCATTCAGGAATTAAAATTAAGGAGCTCAATATTTTGGTTCAAGGCCATTGTGTGTGTGTGTGTGTGTGTGTGTGTGTGTGTGTATCTACGTGTGTTTTTTGAAACCAGAAAATGTAAAGGCATTTTTAGTTGTTATGGATGGCTTGTAGACTGCCTTTTATTCCCCAGTTTCTCACCTATGTGGCGGTGCCCACACCCGTCCTCTCCTTTAGGAGTGTCTCAGTTAGCGGCATGCTCCTGTCCACTTCCTCAGATTCTACTCTCAATGCTTTTTCACATACATTTTTACTATTTAAAGTTTTATTACCTCAGGTAATTGCACAGTCTGAATTAAAATACACACAAAATTAACAGTTAAGTTTTAGTATACTTTATTTGTGTTTTACTGTAATTTAAGAAGTTTAACTTTTGTAAATAACCTCAAATGGTACAAGGTAAGAAGTGAATAGTCAGAAATTAAAAGGAATCTTTTACTTCAAAGGATAGTGACATCAATTTTGGAGTTCATAAAAAGCCATATTTGATAAAATAAACAGGTAAACAAATTCTTTCCATTTTCCAACAAGAAAAGTAAAGTCAAGTTAATTTGGTACGAATCCAAGTGTAGAACGTCTGTGGGAACATCAACAGCAGTGTTGGTGTGAACTTTCACAACGATATGACTGCCCTTGTAGACAAAATGACACGAATATGCTCAGCAGTTATTACTGCAGAAGGTTGCTCTTTTAATTAATCTAAGATTTAGATAATTTTTTTTGTAAAATTAAAGGTGTTTATTTATTTTTTTTTATCTCTGATTGCTTGAAAATTGTGTACTAAAATTTTTGACCGGTAGTATATAATATATTACACAAACATACAGTCCTTCACACCATATGTAAAATTTTATATTTTAGGGTTTGCAGTAATAATTGGAAGGTGATAAATTTTTCCACAAGCAGTACGCTATGCGCATACTTTGTAAAATGTGCTATATAAATAAAATTTGCTTGATCATACACGTAATGAAGTTTTGGAAAAGTTCTAGAAATCTCCTGGAGTCTCAAATAAGCACGGCTTGGTTAGACAAATTCCCTGTTAATATGTTGCTGGAAAAAGGGTATCCCATGCAGCAAGACCAGGGAGGGGAATATCCCATTCTGGAGGGCAGCAGCCCAACACGTTTTAGAATCACCTTTCTGTCTGTAACTGAACCAAGAGAGGTGACCTTACAGTGAAATAATGAGTCCAGTTGTTAGACTGTGGAGGACCCGGCAAATCCCATCAGGCCACAGTGACAGCGGCTACCCTGGAGTACTGCGCTGATAACGGAACCGCCGACGCGTCAGCAGATGTGTCGAAGTCGCCCCGTTTGCGGTCGCCGCTGCGGTTAAGAGCGCCGGACTCGCGACTGCAGAGGGTTACAGGGTCACGTCCCGGGCGATCAAGGCGAAATATCACAACTGTGCCAGGAAAAATCTGCCGGCAGATGCGCCTCACTAAAGTTTGAAGAGGCAAAGGGCTTCTGCATAGGAAATTATTCAAATCTGTAACACACTGTGAGAGAGATTCCATGTGGACATGTCCTTATAAATGGCTGTGCTTTAGCCTGACAAAGGCCTTCAGCATCTTATCAGAGCTCACCATCACATTGCACCACCGCTGCTTCTAACTGTAATTCTGAAAACAGAAAAAGATTTACTTAAACAGACTGCGAAGTACTGAAGTCTTACGAGGTCTTAAGAGCAGACCAACACTGCCATGCAACGGCCTATTAATCATTTGAATTTGCGCAAGAAAGTAACTTGTGTTGGAAATGTGATTGGATTTTCTTGTCAGAGTCAAACTCGTAGGGTTGACACTCGCACCTCTGTCTTATTTTGTCAGGATGAGAGTTCATGCTCCGTGATGCAGGTACAATGTGTGTGCAGTGTTAACATAACAGCGTCATACTTGGGTGAATGTGAAGTGGAGAAATGCTGTCGCTAAGAAACGCAAAAGGTTCCCTTTGGACTGACTGCACACTCCAGTGGGATCCAGTTACCAACCGGTTTTAAACGCTGTTGACATTTTCCACATAAACGTCTGATAACAGCAAAAAAAAATGTAGTTATTAGCCTGCCCCCCCCCCTCTCCCCCCATCTTAACCAAGCTCATCGTTATTGTTAAGCCCACCGAGGAAGAGGGAAAACATTTTATCCAACTTCCAGTTGCAGACAAAAGATGTTATTCTGAATCAGCGCCCAGAGTAAATGGGGACCAGAAGACATGTGTATGATATTTGCACATCTTGCCTCGCTTCAGTTGTATTCAATTAAAAAAGTGTGTGGCTGTGTAATGCAGAGAGAGAGAGAGAGCAGGAAGCTGAGGCGCTGCAGTAGCACAACAATGGTGCTTCCTCTTCCTGTAGCGAGAACACACCCTCATCAGCACACAACACTAATTAGCTTTAAAAATCTTGAAGATCACCAATTGTCCATACATATGTGTGTGTATATATATATATTTTTTTTCTCACATAAATGTGTGTGTGTATATATTTTTCCTATATAGTATATATATTATATACACAGTATATACGTGTGTGTGTGTGTGTGTGTGTAATCTGTATATATATCCTAAGCATGTACATATAGTTATTTAGTTATTATCCAGAGCATATAGAATCGGAATAACCTGCTGCGAAATAAAAAACCCAAAATAAATAAAATCCTGCTACAGTATGTGTTTGAGACGGTGGCTATCTTTTTCTGTGCTTACTAGACAGTTATTCTCACCATCAGACATACCAATGGTTTTGTTTACTGGCCAATTTGAGTGAAAATAGAGCTTTGGTTCTACTGACTGCACACCATTATCCGTGAGACTATAATCCCGCCAGCAAATCCTAGGACTTCCTGAGCCAGGCCCTTTGTTTGGGATTACTGGAAGCTTAGCCTATAACAAAAATAAATGATGCGTTCCTCTCATCCTCTGTAATTAAGTGTGGAGAGTAATTTAGAAACCAACCGAGACAGAAATACACCGTGAGAAGGTATGTTCAGGATCCTAGTGATGGACGAGAGGAGCAGACGCTACCTGTGAGCTCAGTCTGTGCTGTGCTGCGTCCACAGCGGGCCATATTTCACTCTCAATTCACCCTGTGCTGCGTCCACAGCGGGCCGTATTTCACTCTCAATTCACCCTGTGCTGCGTCCACAGCGGGCCGTATTTCACTCTCAATTCACCCTGTGCTGCTGTGCTGCGTCCACAGCGGGCCGTATTTCACTCTCAATTCACCCTGTGCTGCGTCCACAGCAGGCCGTATTTCACTCTCAATTCACCCTGTGCTGCGTCCACAGCGGGCCGTATTTCACTCTCAATTCACCCTGTGCTGCGTCCACAGCGGGCCGTATTTCACTCTCAATTCACCCTGTGCTGCGTCCACAGCGGGCCGTATTTCACTCTCAATGTGCTCAACTGTGCTGCGTCCACAGCGGGCCGTATTTCACTCTCAATTCACCCTGTGCTGCGTCCACAGCGGGCCGTATTTCACTCTCAATTCACCCTGTTCTGCGTCCACAGCGGGCCCTATTTCACTCTCAATGTGCTCAACTGTGCTGCGTCCACAGCGGGCCGTATTGCACTCTCAATTCACCCGGTGCTGTGTCAACAGCAGGCCGTATTTCACTCTCAATGTGCTCAACTGTGCTGCGTCCACAGCGGGCCGTATTTCACTCTCAATTCACCCTGTGCTGCGTCCACAGCGGGCCGTATTTCACTCTCAATTCACCCTGTTCTGCGTCCACAGCGGGCCCTATTTCACTCTCAATGTGCTCAACTGTGCTGCGTCCACAGCGGGCCGTATTGCACTCTCAATTCACCCGGTGCTGTGTGAACAGCAGGCCGTATTTCACTCTCAATGTGCTCAACTGTGCTGCGTCCACAGCGGGCCGTATTTCACTCTCAATTCACCCAGTGCTGCGTCCACAGCGGGCCGTATTTCACCAGCGTGCATTTATATGAAAAAAATGAAAAGCGTTACAGATGGACACGCCCTAAACCCAGTCATGACCATGCCTCCAGCGAAAGACAGGGCGAGGTATTCCCGGAATATTCTGAGCCGAGGGTGGAGGGGAGGAATGTGATGATCTCATTTTATTTATTATGAAATATAAAATGAATAATTCTTACACAGATGTGTTTGTGCTTTTAAAAACTCTCCACAGCTGCTTTTGTAAGGTCTGTCCACAGTAGGAGCGTATGTTGTGTAAACGCATTGTACAGGAGAGAGGCTCCATGGCAACCATGGCGGCTGGGTCTGTTTCAGCGAGCGGGAAAGGTTTCAGACGTCCTTGGGGGGGTGAAGGGGCAGACGGCTGTAGGTAGGACACAGTGCGCTGATCCCTGGGACGAGCTGGCACCCCCCAGCTCAGGTTTAATTCGGAACCGCCCTGGTCCAGACAGGCCGGGGGAACATAGACGTGTTCTCCAGGCGCCAGGGCTGGATCACCATCTGAGAGCCGTCTGTTTCCATGGAGGTGAAAGCTTTGTTTTGATGGCCGTCCAACGCGGTGGATCACATTGGCTATCATGAGATGGACTTTGCAAGCCGCAGAAATTTGGGTAAAATAAGGCCCCCACCCCCCGCCTCCACCAAAAGAACTCCTCAGAGGAAGAACCCAGAGAAAACCTGTATTATACGGAAAAACCCCCAAATCAGAAAAAGCCGCCATTTAAAAATTCCAGAGCTGCCGGAACATATTATGCTAGTCTGGCTTTTTCAAGCGTTGTTTTCAGTCAGACTACAGTTTAGGTGCAGGTGTATATTATAAATATTATAGCCATTTAATTGTATTTCATTTTTAAAAATGTGAATAAGAGTGTAGAGAAAACAACGTTTTGTGTACCGTGTCAGATGTATCAAAGAAAATAGAGAATATTCTGGCATTATAAGAACATTATAGCACTTTTTATGTTGTATTTATTTTTTTATTTTATTTATTATTTATTTTAATTGGCCGTCCAACCCAGGGCTGTATATATTCAATTCCTTCTCAAATCTGGAATTTTCTACCGTCTGCAACCGCAGCCGTGTTCCAATCGCGAACCACTCTGCCAATCCACGGCTCTCCTCTGAAACACGTGCTATCCTACAGCTGCTTCTTTTCGCATCACAGACCACAGTTAAGCTCTCACAGAGCGGTGTCGGAGGAAGACCTTTCATATGCGGCTTTGACATGCAGTCTTACCAGCGCCCTTATCGGCCAGAGGGGGTCGCCCAAGAGCGATGAAACGTGGACCCCTGTCCAACTGAACCCTCCCACACCCTCGGCGACGCAGGCGCCAATCGTGTGTCGCCCTGTGGAGCTACCGGCCACATTCAGCAATTGTGCGGTCCGGATTCGATCCGAGGCCGTGAGGCTCATCCATGCACCAGCGTAGTGCCTTAACCGAATGAGCCACCCAGCAGCCCCAATATTATAGCACTTTAGCCAGAGAGGGGGGCAAGAGGCAAATTATGAACCTGTCAGGAAGAGAACTGTCTTTCTCTATCTCTGCCAACACAGACACACACACACACACACACACACACACAGTTATTCTTGCAAGCTCACAAAAATGTACATATGCTTGCATACCAACACACACACACTAAAATATCACACTAAAATATCATGCATACCAACACACACTGTAATTCTACAATTGTGTGCACACTCCCCCGCTCTCTCTCTATGCCAGTGTTGTGGTAGTATCGTAGGGTACATTTCTCCTCTCACACACAAATGAGGTCATTGCGGAGATGTGTCTGTTTCTCACACAAACAGGAAGCAGCGGGATTTACGTAGGCCCCACATCCCGCCAGTTCCCATGCAGTCAGCATTTCGTCTAAGAGCAGGGAGTGACCGCACAAAGGGGTTGATACGAGACGGGGGGGGGAGGTCAGACACGGGGCCCCCGAGGCGTGACTCCACACACGTTTGTCCGTCCCCCCCCCCCCTCCACTAGTTTAAACACTAGTTGTAGAATTTCACAACTAGTCAATAAAGGGGATGTTTGGGCGGAGAGGGGATAAATCACTTGAGTTTGCCCGTCTGCGAAAAGCAAAGAGTCGGTCTGAATTACTGGCCTTTGCCGTCCTTTCTCCACTGCAGGAATTGGCAGGAACTCGTGAGAAAGACCTGCAAGGTCATAAAGAGTTCCCCTAAAGTAAAAAAAATAAAAATCAAATACAACTCGCGACAAGTGCGCGCAACAGTTTGAAACATCTGCTGTCCTTCTGCGCTGTGTGTGTGTGAGTGTGAGCTTCCTCCTTTACCTCCCACTGCTAACAGCTGCCTCGCTTAACGCCGCCGTGTAACTCTTCAGCACAAATACGCTCTAATTGAAGAACATTATCACACGCTGTCACCCCATCACGCTACCTGCGTGCATTTCATTATCTTCCCGGAAGTCTGAAGCAAGCGCACGTGTCACTGCTTAATGATGTGAGGCTAATGCACGAATATGAAAAAAAAAAACACTGATGACACGTGATTATGAAATATCCCCTGTCATCACTGTTTTCTTTCATATTTATATACAGAATATGCCTGGGTATGCACGGCTCACAACATAATTTATAAGAGTTCATATGTATGAGTGGTGCTTGAAGTGGGCAAGAATGGAATGACGTACTGGAACAGACCGGCACACCATACCGGGACACCATACCGGCACACCATACCGGGACACCATACCTGAACACCATACCGGGACACCATACCTGAACACCATACCGGGACACCATACCTGAACACCATACCGGGACACCATACCGGGACACCATACCTGAACACCATACCGGGACACCATACCTGAACACCATACCTGAACACCATACCGGCACACCATACCGGGACACCATACCGGGACACCATACCTGAACACCATACCGGGACACCATACCGGGACTTCTACATTTTGCTCATAGAAGTACCTGCACTTTTTCCAGCATTCTGCTACTTCTCATAAATTGTATGCAGTGTTTGTGCACTCGTGAGATTCTCTTTTTCCCACAACAGTCACTGTATTGTAGTCCATAATGATTCATTCAAGTGACATTGACATGTCATACCAACGGACTTCATTACCCAGACGGTACCTGCTTCCTTGCTTACTCACTGCTTTTCTGCAACGGAACCCGTCTGTTCAACATGTTAGCTTGGTTCAAAAATGGGAAGTTCCAGAACAGACCGTAGCAGGACTTCTACATATTGCTCATGCAGTATGAGTACCGGCGCTTATTTCTTCCCACTTCAAGAGTCGAATGGAGACCACATGTGTTTTATAGAGCTGAAAGCACTCCAGTGCTTTTACACTGAACAACTTGATCAGAGTTGCTTTTTTTGACTTTCTGCATTTCTTCACGGTAAAATATTTAGAGTTTTTCCAATCATTAATATTAAAGAGTAAGTACACCTACTGTCTCTGCCTGTTTCCGCCGAATTTTGAAAAATATTTTGTGGGGCGAGCGAGAGAGAGGGTGGGGGCGGAGGAGCTGTGTCCTTCGTCATTTTGCATAAATGAACACACAATGTACAAATTATTTCGTATAACTCGGATCAAACTGTCAAACTAGACATTGCAGATCAAATATGAATCAAGATTCAACAACTGCATGGCCTATTTCTCACCTTGAATATTTTCAGAAACATATTTCAGTGGATTATTTAGGTTGAATAAAAGAGTTTATGAACAGGACGCTACATTGTTCCGGTTTTAGAACGTGGAGCCGAAACAAGAGAAACGTAGTGGGTCTAACCAATCAGGTACCGGCTGTTCCCGTTGTCGGCAACAAAATTATCTATATGACGTAGAGGTACCTCCAAAAAGGTACTCTGACATCACGATTAGGGCGGGGCAGTGTGGGGAGCAGAAATTGAATTTCAACCATTAGAGGGCAGCACAAAGACGCTTTCTCCTAGTTTCTTATGATATATAATATAATTTCAGAATTGTTGAGATAGCGGAATGGATGAATAGGTTTCATTATAAGGTAGGCATACAAACACGTTTACAGCGAGAAAAAAGTGATCTAGGGTGTACTTACCCTTTAATGGACAAAATCTGCAATAAGACCAGTTATTACCCTTGCATCGTGAGTCTGCACTAATACCCACTTCATAGAGCTATCCGCACAAAAAACACTCTACTTCTTCCTTTAAAAATTCAGAAGCCATTTTATGAAATTGTACAAGATGCAGATGGAGAATTTTTGTGCTCACTGATAAATTAGGGTAAGCTCATGAGTAAGCTCATTGACAATTAGCTAACGCTCATGTGCCTATATAAAATTAGCAATGGTGTGAGCAGGGAGTGAACAAAGAGTGTGATATGACAAGGGTCGGGTGGGGGCGGTTGAGTGACAGCTATCCTTCTCTGAAGAGGTATTGTGGCGCAGGCATGCAGGCAGGTCACACGCCCTCAGAGATCCGGCCTCCATGAAGGCCGACTCCCCACAACACCCCCGGTTTCTCCATTGACATGAGCTCAAAAATCAATAAAACTGAAGACGCGCGTGGCCCCGACGCCATTTGGCAGCTCCAGCTTGCGCCGTCCTCTTTAAGAGCACAGGGGACATAGCGTACAATGGAGTAGCTGAGCGCATATAATTTGTCAAGCTAATCTGCAGCACTCTTGCATTGATTTTTCTTCCTCTCCTGACTCCTTAGCCTCTAGTCATTAGGAACACAAAAACGAACTTAATCATACACTGTGTTAATGTACAGGATCCACAATGAAGTGCATTCTTTTGCCCTTGGGTGATTTCTGTCTCATTTTTTATGAGAAAAAAAATCATTTTACAGGTCAGCGTCCATCTACTTTCAAGATAGAAGTGCAAAGTTTACCCCTTTTCTAGCGCAAAAACAAAATCAATATGAAATCCTATTCTGTGGTTATACAAACAATATTCCAGGTGTGTCTATTTTTTTATTTTATATATATATATATAAAATGTTTGTAAAACAGAAAATATCTAAATTCACCATTTATACCTGTATAGGTGTCACAAAGTATGAAAGTATTGTAAATATGCCAAAAACGTTCTTTGATCAACCAATGTTTATGGTATCCCCTTCCTCCACAGGACAGGGGTATGATGGAGCCCAATGTTTATGGTATCCCCTTCCTCCACAGGACAGGGGTATGATGGAGCCCAATGTTTATGGTATCCCCTTCCTCCACAGGACAGGGGGTATCCCCTTCCTCCACAGGACAGGGGTATGATGGAGCCCAATGTTTATGGTATCCCCTTCCTCCACAGGACAGGGGTATGATGGAGCCCAATGTTTATGGTATCCCCTTCCTCCACAGGACAGGAGCATGATGGAGCCTATTGACCTCCAGTGCTGTTTTGTGACAAAGCACAGTTTGAAGATCGGTGGGCGCTATGACTTTCCCCAGTGTTTATATAAGGAAAGAAATGTTAGAAACCAGGAGGGTTTTCGGCACCCACACATCAAACGGAAAATGTAACACGAGGGCAGAGAAGTCACAGAACACTCCATAAGATGATCAATGAAAACTGCACAGCTACTTCACCGAAAAGCCAATTTCATTTAATAACTGAAAATAAAACTCAGGGAAAAAAATTTTTTTCCTCTTGATCAATAAGAAAAAGATCAATGGAGGAGTTGGCACTAAGAGATTCGTGCAATCTTAAATGGCTTTCTTTAGCTTATGGTTTTGCAAAAAAAAAAAAATTGTTGTTCGGCGTTGTTTATGATGGATTAAAAACGCAAGCGGACGGATCTGGCGAGGGTCACCTGCCGCACGTCGGAGCCCCTGGAACCAGACGACGCCAGTCGCAGATAGAGACGGCGCGCCACACAATGTTCCTCTCAGAGCGTGACGACATCGTGCAGCTAAACCTTACACGAAAGCTACGCTGCTCTTTATGCAACTGCGCGCTGCTCCACTGACTACGCCCTCACGCACGCCCCAAAAGGAGACGGCATTCCTATCGGCAATCCCTGTTAAATAATCCCAGCATATCCAACAGCTTGTGCTTCTTACATGCATTGAATGTGTATTTTGTTGTTTTGCGAAAAGTATCGTTTTCGCCCAAAGCCGCGTAACCTCTTGTGGCAGGTGGTTTCACCCAGCACCTCAAAGCCCTTACCCTCTCGTGTGCTTATCTGGACCAGTCAAATGTGTTTCTTATCAAGGACAGAGAGCAGCCTGACAATGCACTCTTATCAAATTTCTTCAGTCGAGTGCCCGTGTCATTCAGGACTGCGATGGCCTCCCCTTTGATTGATAGGTGGGTTCCCCCCCCCCCTCCGCCACGCAAATAAAAACCAGGATCAACAGCTTTGCACCTCTTTCCCCATCAGAGACCTGAGCGGAACATTCTGGCGTAACAAAAGCAGGATTAAGGATGCATTAGCTCTCCATCGACCAACAGGCCCTCCAAGTCCCGTCAATACTTTGCACATAATAACCTGCGGTCCCGATAAGGAGACAAAAGAAGCAGAGAGGACCCAGAGAAAACAAATCAATGAGAGCAGAGGGGCGAAAGTTTGAAAGACACACCGTCCAACCGGAGAAGGATTTGAGGCCAGCTCCTGTCAGGAAGACAATGGGCCTGCTGGGTTCACCGGCGGGCAGTCCGCCGCCATTGGCAGATGGAGACAGATAACTGGAGCGGGGCATAGCGGTGGCACTGGGACAGGGCTTCTGGTAGGGTCCATGGTACGAGGACAGGGCCTCTGGCAGGGTCCATGGTACGAGGACAGGGTCTCTGGTTCTAGGACAGGGCCCATGGTACGAAGACAGGGCCTTTGGTGGGACTGCATCCCCATTAGACTTTTGTGGATCACCACAATTACATCTAACTATTGACCCTTCAACTTGAATCGTTATCTCCAGAGCCGCCATTGTCTAAGTACTGACCCATCAACCTGAGTCGCTGTCTCCAGAGCCGCCATTATCAAACTACTGACCCATCAACCTGAATCACTGTCTCCAGAGCCGCCATTATCAAACTACTGACCCATCAACCTGAGTCGCTGTCTCCAGAGCCGCCATGGTCGAATTACTGACCCATCAACCTGAATCACTGTCTCCAGAGCCGCCATGTTCCACACATTTCTAATGTGAATAAACATGTGTAGGTGCATGCATACATTAATCTGTCAATCAAAGCAGTGGGTAGCACTGTTCTATTTGCCTAGCTGATTCACAAATGTTTAAGTGGAAAAATGTCACAAAACGAGCGGTTATATTCACACAAATAATAATTATTGTTGGAAACGTATTGGCGGAAAAGCATATATCCCTGTAATGTACACTATTTATGTAACTCAAATTAGTCTGTGGAGGGTTATCAAGTGCATGAATAAGAGGGAGTCTGGGAAATTGTCTCACCACTCCTAATTAATTACCCCCCCCCCCCCCCCCCCCCCCACCTTTAATATGCAGGTTGTGAGACTTGGCTATAGGCTACAGGTAATAATAAATAAATAAATAAATAAATATGGGAGTGCAGGCTCTGGAAAATTAATGAGTAATGAGAAAAGAGGATGTATGTTCTGTCTGCAGAGGGCTGCTTCACAAAGGCACAATAAACCCAGGAACAAACACACTCACTTAAAAAACTAGCCAAGAAACAGTGGGCAAATTCAATTACAGAAGCAATTAGAAGATATAGGGCAAGCCAGCCTTCTGGGACGGTGCCAGCAAACATGAATTAATAAGACTGAATAGAAGGAGCCGGGTGTAGTAATTAAGAGGCAATCACCTATGTCAATGAATACCTAAAAACAGGACGGAAAACTATTAATTCAGTGATCAAAAATATTTTTTAAGATGATTAATACAGCAAATTCATTTAAAAAGACTAATTTCTGGAAAGATATCAAAACAATTGTACATTATGTGGTCCTTCTGGCATTTATATTGCTAATTAAATTTGATCATTTGCCAAGGCATTTTGAATTATCTGTAAAACAGCAAAGACAGCATTTACTAAACATTGTCTTGCAGTGTTGGTGCTGCTTTCTTGCGTGGAAAGAGGCCATGTGTGGCAGACTGTAAATTAACATTCAAAGCAAACTTTAACTGGAAACTTGGGTTTTATTAGAAGTGTCTAACTTCTCTTCTTATCAGTCACTCTTGCTTCCACCAAAACAATGGCAGCAATTATGATACACGATAAGAGTAAAACAAATACTGTTTATGGCTTATTTGCATCCCTAATTATTTCTGATACATTTTGCCCCGGCATAGCGTATCCGTAAAACTCATTAAACCGTCTGCGAAAAGCCTTAACTGAGAAAGCAGTAAACCCTCTTGTGAGACACTAGGCCTACACTGGTAACGGCTGTACATCGAGACGTACCGCGAGCAACGCAGGCTAACGGAGCGTTTCAGTAAATCCGCAGCAAGTCACAAACACATTAAAGACCACTTTGGAGGGCCGCCGCGATAGTACAACGGTAAGAGCGCTGACTTTCAGTCAGCGCAGTTGTACTCCGAGGATCGGGGTTCGCGCCCCGGTCCTGCCATATCCGAGCGTGGCCGGTGCCCTGTGGAAGCGGCAATTGGCAGCCGCTTCCGGGTGGGGGGAGGGGCTCGGAGAGAATCGCTGCGCACGGGACCCAGGCGAGTCGCGGTCAGGAGCTCGAGGAGTCGCGCCCTGTAGAGGACGTGGCGCCCTCCTTCCTACTACTAGTACCGATAGACGGGATTGTGTAGCGGTGGTTCTCTAGCGGTTGCTACATGGGGGGAATTGAATTAGAATAGGGGTTCAATTGGCTACTAAATTGGGAGAAAAAGGGAAAAATCAGAAACAAAAGAAAAAAAAAAGACTACTTTGGATGTTAATGGTGAATTGTGAAACCAGAGCCTCACAGGACACATTATACTACACTGTACACCACTACTGTACAAGCTCTGGACAATCACCATCCACTGCCATGAAAATCCTTTGAATTCTACTATTATGTGTATGCTAAAGTTATTATTATAAAAAATTTTTTCCAATGAGAGCACCTGCTTCTAAAATGACAGTTATCCGCTTGCTTGTGCATGGAAATGTCACTTTGTGCAAACAGACAGCAGTAGAACTACTTAGGGCTAATGCCGGGAAGTGTTGTGAAAGATTAATTTTGAATAATTTGATTATAAACACCTGCGCAGACAAGCTTCAATACGCAGAAAACAGCCTGCGTTTCACTGAAAAAATACTAATACAACTGTTTTCAGCAAATAGCTGTTTGATCATCTCAAGGGCTTTCGTTCATTTATAATCATATTTAAATTTCTCAAGTTAGGTAGCGAAAAAAACAGAAGCCCAATGTAACGCTATGACAAACTGAATTTTAAGTTTGTGATCTATAAAAGGGATTATTCATTTCTTTTTGTGCAAAAAAGGGGGAGATTTCCATACACAAAATTAACATATTCATGTGTGTTAGCGGGTAAAGCCACTTTATTAAAGATATGAGCACCAAATTCCACTTAATATTATCAGAACTGAGGATCTAAAGCCATAACAGACCAATAGACTGGGGGGAAGGATAACACTAATGTGCTTTCAATTTTCAAATGAATACTAGTCCTGTATTTACAGTAGGAGATATATCATTTACTGCAGAGGCCTGAGCTCTCATCTCCACTCAAAGCTCAATTATCACTTAAATAAGGTTAATGCCACAGACATTCTGTGATCAAGGATATATATATATACACAATGTATATATATATATATATATATATATATATATATATAATATATATATATATATTATATATATATATATATATATATATATAATTCTTATTCATTAGAAAAGTATTTATAGAAATACTGTTCATTAACAAATAAGCATTTTCTTCATTTGCATAGGGCATTATTTATAAAGATTCATACATGTGATCACATGACACAGATTCACCGGGTTATTCACAATCCAAGACGCTTAATTTCCTATTCAGGGCTTTTCTATAGATTTTTGGGGATATCTGTAAATGAGAATAATTAAAGCGTCGTCTTCTTGCGCAGTTGCTGGCTGTCTGGCTTAATGACATTCTGCGAACATCTGGTCGCAGGAGCCTAAGACGTTGAGCGAAGAACCTGAAATCAGACTTTCCCTCTTCAATCTTGGCAGCAGGTTTGAAGAAGACTTTGGTTTGTGGCCAACAGCAGGGTCACCTGCGCCCCTTAACCCTGGAGCTGACATGTGCGGAGGCAGATTTAGATTTTTCTTTGACAGGGCCATAGACTGTATAATATATAATATAATATAATATAATATAATATAATATAACTGCACAATCATTCCCACCCAAGCGTTAAGCGATGTCACTCGTGCAAATTTTTTGGTATTCGGCACCGATATAAGAACCAGCCCCCTGTCACAAACACTGCTCACAGGAAAACTATTTCCATGAAACATATACACATTCTGCAAAATGTCAACTACATCATAATTACTTATCGGGAGTCCTTTTACCCGTCTTCTACACCTTCACATGTTGAATCTCATTCTGTTTCACATTACTTTTCATACACTACAGATGATGCAACATGCAATTTTGAGCTTTTCATTATTTTTTTTATTTTTTTTTACAGGGATGCAGCCTTCTTTATAATCTAAAGAAAATATATATATTATATAGTGTAAATATAAAATATGCATATATGTATTAGGGGTGAGTGTGTGCATAAGGGGTGAGTGATGTGTGTATAAGGGGTGAGTGTTGTGTGTATAAGGGGTGAGTGTGTGTGTATTAGGGTTGAGTGCTGTGTGTATAAGGGGTGAATGTGTGTGTATTAGGGTTGAGTGCTGTGTGTATTAGGGGTGAGTGTGTGTGTATTAGGGGTGAGTGCTGTGTGTATTAGGGGTGAGTGCTGTAAGTGGTTGGTGCTGCATATGGATAGAGGTTGGGTCAGGTTGGACCTCTCTCTCTCTCTCTTTCTCTCTGTCTCTCTCTCTCTTTCTCTCTCTCTCTTTCTCTCTCTCTCTCTCTGGTCAGGAGGTGTCTGAGTCCTGCCAGGTAAATTGCAGCCTCCTGCTCTGTTCCTTTGTAATGCATGGCTCCATATCCCAGCATCCTCTTCTCTCTCCGGGCGTCATTCTCAGTCAGATGACAGTGTTTGTCATGGTAATGGCCCTCATTTTCTCCGCTTCCCAGCGGCAAGCCTTTTGCTAATCGTTGAACCCGGGACCACCCCCCAGCCCCCCCACCTCAAACCTGCGAGAGGGCTGGACAGCGGGATGCCCAAAGCGGGGGCTGTTTACCCTGCCCCCCACCCTACACCCCCCCCCATTTCTTCCCACTAAAATCACTCCACACCTGTCTGTTCCAGAACATTCAGGGCCACCAGCAGGCTCTGCTCACAGCCTTGCTGGCCTGCGTTTGGCCTGTGCAAATTAGGTTTCTCGTTCATTCATACTGTCGGAACTTTAAGGTCCTTCCACTGTAGTGTCGTGCTGCTCTTTTCCTCGGCTCTGTTCCTGGGAAAGCTTCGACTCTGGAGAAATTTCACACAGAAGTCCAATGTACCCCTTGTCCTGACAGTCGGGCTTTGTTTGATTTTGTCCTGTTTTGTGTTTTTGTGTGTTTTTTTTCCTGTGGGAAATGAGTGGCCAGCTGACCTGGCTGCTGTACAAACACACAGCCAGTGTGTGATGTGCATTCTCATTTCATCCAGTCCATTTATACAGCCGGATATTGACTGAAGCCATTCAGGTTATGTGATCTGCTAAAGGGGGCGAGGCCAGTAACCCACTCGATTAGTTCCATAACCATTATACTACACGCCCAGGAGACCTCACTGCCCGATCCCATCACCCCATCTGCCCTATCCAACCCATCTGCCCTGCCCATCTCATATGCCCCACCACTACCTTTGCCCTGCCCACTATATGCCCCACTCACCCCTTTGTCCCGCCCATAGTCCTGCCTGGCTCTTTTCTGTGCCCCACCCAGCCTGGCACCCCCTCACTAGCCACCCCCCCCCCCCACAACATCAGCGAGAACCCTGCTGGACCCTGCTCTCTGATGAGGCCCCCCCCAAACTCACAAAGATCACATGCCTTACAAACCCTCCAATGGGCCCTGTACATCTCTTTCCATTCTTACCTCTTCTTTAAAAGGTGGATTATGAAAAATGAAAGTGAGGATTGGCCCCCTCAGAACAGTGGCAGGCACTGTGGTGCATCTCCTCAGTTTGTTTCATACGTGTGTTTATCTTCTGAACAGCACATTCTATCCCTGTTTCATACGCATGGAATGGATTTTATTATTATTGACCTTATGTCCATTTGCACAGTTACACGCATTTTATTTTAATATATATATATTAATATTTGATATAATACGTGTTCTGCTCTGTATGAATTCAAAGTCACCATTTCAAGTCAACCTGTAAATGTTCTTGAATCCTTGTGTTTTTCCAAAAGACAGCACTCCTCTGGTCTGAAAATCCATTGGACACAAATCACTGAATAAGGTACTATTTATTTTACTGGTTATGCGATTTTCCCATAATCCTATTTATTTGTTGACAGAAAAAAAAAACTCAAGTACTGGACAACATGAGAACAATGAATTTCTGTGACATTTGAGACGTGCTGCTCTTGGCTGTGCCGGTAAGCTAGCCACAGATGATGTGCACACTGTGGATAAACAGGGCATACACATGCCCCTATCTCAGGGAGATTTAACTCTTTACCATATTACTGCCACACAAGGTACTGTGCAGTACATAACAACAAGAGCATCAACACCAGCGTTAAATACCAATGGAATACAGTCCAACCAATGGTTCTTTCTAAACTTGCAAAAAATGAGTGATGATCAGAAACATATAAAATGAGTAGTCACGTAAATATGAAATGTAGGTACAGAAAGCTCATGTGCTTGTTTATTTGTTTTGATGGGCGTTGGCGGGGACACCTATCACAGCGGAGGTGCTACACCGCATGTTTGCAGCGATTAGTCTCGACGGCATGTCTCGCCACGTTCAAAGCGCCACGCGGCCAAGATGGCAGCAGACCGCGCCGCGCGTCCAACAATCCGTCTTGAGTCCGCGGCCCTCCCCGCGATTCGTCGAGCGCGAGCGCGGTTTAGCTCCTGTACGTTAGCGTACGCTAAAGTCATTTCTGGCGGAAGCTGGCGGCTGGCCGGATGGAGCGGGCCTGGGTCAGCGCCCGCTTTGCAGGAGATTAGTTTCTGACGTGTGTCCCGGGGAGCGCGCTGAAATAAGGGGATTTACGCTCCCCGCCCTGAGGATAGATGTTCACATCACAAAACCCACCTCCGCAAATTGCACTTATTGAATGGCTAATTTGGCAGTGTCAGTTCAGAGGGGCCAGGGCGGGGGGCGGGGGGCGGGGGGAGGGGGGGGGGGGACGTTGGAGGCGGGGGGACGAACACAAAGCTGATGAAACAAAGCCGGAGACTGTGGACACTAGGCCCGGAGAGGGGGAGATGGGAGGGGGGTAGGGTCTGTACGGATACAGCAGCACAAACCGCATTAACAAGCCTGCTCAGTCTGCCATTGTTTTCACTGCTGCACCTTAATTAATGCGAGGAGAACGGAGGGAGGCGACATCGACGGCGACCACGCAGGCCAGGAGTGCGTCAGGGGTGCGTCAAGAGTGTTCAGGAGTGTGTCGGGCGCTTCAAGAGTGTTCAAGGGTGCGTCAGGAGTGTGTCAGGGGTTCGTTAAGAGTGTTTGTGAGTGTGTCGGTGCATCAAAAGTGTATCTGGAATATATCAAGAGTGTGCATGTATAAGGGGTGTCAGGACTGTATCCAGAGTATGTCAGATGTTTATGAAGAGTGTATCTGGAATGTATCAAGACTGTATAAAGAGTGTGTGTCAGGTGTGTTTGAGGAGTGTGTCAACAGTGTATCCGGAGTGAAGCAAGAGTGCATCTGGTTTCACACTCAGCCATCACCAAGAACCTAGATACATAAACTTACTCGAATATGTCCATTATTATGGACCGCCGATATGTTTTCAGATATTTTTATGTAAAAAATATAACAGCAGTTTTTTGTTGTTTTTTTGGATTTCAGATGAGGCTGGAGGAAATCTGTTTATGATTATAAAGAAATAAAACCCACAGTTGCTCTTCAGCTTGAAAGAAGCGAATGTGCTATGAAGACGAGCATTTCATTCCATGCTCCTTTAAAAGGCTTGGCATCTAGACAAGAATATGAATGCTGTTTTGAAGTTGTCTTGGACACAAACTGAATTTCTATGATCAAAGTGAGTTTCTAACACATGAAAGCTGATTAAAAGCAATGCTGAGATTAATAATCATAAAAAGCCAAGGAAATAAACAAACAGAAAAGTCTTAAGCTCCGAAGAATAATTATACAATTAAATTCTAACAAAAGAATGACAATTATGAATGAATTGCTTTGCATAACAAATTTGAACTGTACATGCACCAATTACATACATTTCAACTAGCAAATGTTCTGTATTTAAACAAGTACAATAAAGCATTGAAAATATGAACTTAAGTTATGACACATTGTACAAGCTTGTACAGATGAAACATTGGCCTTGTTCTGGGTTTAAATCTTAGTATGTCTTTTAAATGAGAACTTTCATCATATAACCTATACCATCACTAAAGCACATATACACCACTGTTAAAGGGGCATGTGGTGGGCAAGGTAATTAATTTATTTTTTTAACATATGGATATAGCCAAAATTAGGCTATTTACAGTGCAGATAGTGAGAATTATCATAAATAACAACTCTAAAAACGTTTCAACAACTGAGGTATCAAAACAGAAGAAATAAACATAAGGCTATGTACAGGGTTTCCAATGATAACCCATACAGCACTGTACCAATACAATTTATTTTGGCCAGTCTACACTCCATACAACCAACCAACCAATGAAGGCTAATAGCTCCCTTATATACTCTTTGGAAGCATGGATGAAACCAAGAATTCTCATTATCTGTAAAATACACAAGGTTATAAAATTATAAATTTACATACATTTCAATTATAACTGAATTTTGATCACATTTCCTGCTCTTTCCAAGCACACAATTGAACAAGAATTCACATGAATCCATACAATACATAGTGGGATATTTCAAACAATCATCTGTACGTTATAAATACAGTTCAGACCCTACGTCACCTCGGAAACAGTGGCTCACAGACAGAACATCTCAGATGTGCAGTAAGCTTTGCTGTTTTGTTAGCACAGGAATGCTGCAATTTAAAACATTTAAAACAAAGTAAAACTTTATGGCTACAGTATAAACATCCTACTGTTTCACTGCCCTGCTAGCAAGCCATCCTAACAGTGACAATGTTTAACAGTGCATTTAAAACTTTGTTTTAAAAACATGCACTTCATAGCACATCCGGCAATGCATACAGCCACTGTACGCAGGAAACCGATAAATCAGTGAACTATGCAGAAAAAATGGCTGACCATCTAAGGTTATGAAGACCTCAGCAGTAGGGAAGGCTTGTTCGTCCCCATGGACACAACACACTCCTGCCGCTCTTCCCTAGGCATCAAACTATCCAGCGCTGATGTCCGAGAACTCCCAGTGTCTACCATAGCATACGTTGTAACACCATTAACCAGGACTTTGACTGTGTGTTGAGCTGAAATAACCCCTGACGTTGGTGAGTGTGGTCTGGGAACATAGCACACATTAGAGGACGTGGACATTCTAGCTGGGCACTGTGGTTTCATGTGACCTAACTCCCCACAGTGAAAACATCTAATTTACTGTTTGCTGGATGTATCAGCTGGTCTACGGTACATGTTGGGCTTACTGTTGGGCTTACTGTCTCCCCCAACACCTCCATCAGACATCAGTGAGTCTGCAGTTCACCGTGATGTCACCCCGATGGGTCCTCAGTGGGTCTAAAGTGCCAAAAATGTACATTAGAAAAAATCACCAGCTTCTTTTTACAAATATAGTTTTTGTACACTACTTTCTACCGAAGTACGCCAACTGTGTATATACTCACAAAGTCTTAACCAAAGCATGCCAGTATTCTACGGTTTATATCAACACAGTGCGGCCTAGAATACTGTTGTGCTATGACCGCCACAAATTTTGGACACGTTGAGGTCTGTTATATTGGGGTGATGTTAAGGGGAGTTGCAGCGGCCAGCGGATATCTACAAAACAAGTGAGTTCTCAGCAAAACTACCTGGAGGGATAGAAAATCAAATGTAATTTTTGGGTCAACTGCCCAATTATAGAGTTAGCTGGTTCCAATAGCCACAAATGCTAATGGTCATTAACCCTTTTATGCAGACCTTCTCGTGGTCATGGCGCCGGTGCCATGAGACTGTTCAACTCAGATATTAATTGATCCTGCAACCAAACTAAGACTGGAAACAAACTCCATGTTTTATCTTTTTTAGTACGCGATTTGTGACAACTCTGCCGAATAAGGAGTTTCTAAGTGCCACTATTGTCGTGTAGCTAGTCCATTTAACAAGCAACCCCCCACCCAGTCTCACCTGCAAATATACCGACCTATGCGTGACACAGTGGACAATAGCGTCTATCTGTGAGTTCATAAAAATATCTTCTCACCACCAAAAATTGGTATTCCGTCATAGCAACAAGATAAAACCAACGATAGCCCAAACGTATGCCAAAACAGCCATGAAAAGCCCTGCTCATTCAACTGCAAAATAAACAAGTGAAATGAATTCTTGTGTAATTATACCACGTCATCCTACTGTCAATATCTGCTACTAATTATGAAATAAATATATAATCCTACCATTGGTTTTATGCATAGAGATGTCCCTTTCAATGTTCAGTGGTCATTTATTGTCTTGGACAATCTGTTTGAGAAATACACACATAGGCATAGTTTTTAATATGGACGCTAGGGACATGTCAAGGAAACACAAATTGTCCCTACCAAAAATTGCAGAGTAAAAACTAGTTATAGCATTATAATTCAAAAACTCATTACGGTCTATAATATATATATATATATATATATATATATATATATATATATATATATAGCTATATAGCTTCATATTTTAAATGTTTTTGCCTATTTTCTTGTCCCTAGGTGTATATTTCATTTTATTCGTTTGCACTGTCTAATATCTGGTCATTATTTTTTGGGGGAAAATCTATTTTTTTTACAGCTTACAATTATGCTTTGTTGCGAAAGAGCTACCTTGGCCAGGAATTTCTGAAATTTGAATCTATAACGTTTCACTCAGAAAAATAAAGTCAGCTACCTCACACAGCTACCTCGCACAGGTATTAAGTAAACACGTTACGGTATGAGAGAACTTGTAGGCTACTTAAATGTGGCTTGAAAGTGTCATTTTGTATGTAAAAAATCATATTGGTATTTATGTGTGTGCTTATCGTTTCTAAAAGTTTTCCAAGTGCCTATAATGTGTCATCAAGCCACTCAGGTTAATTAAAGAAACAGTCCTCGGGATCATTTGATGCTCTTTCTAGCTCAAACAACAGTATTTTCTCTCAAATTAGTGCACTTTGTGCACTCGCATACAGTCCCTACCAAAGCTGAAAACTAAGCTACGCCCCTGAATACACACAACTTTATAACCCTATTACCATATCTGAAACGACTACACATAAAACCGCGTCTGTTGATAAAGCCTGTCTCACACATTCCAGTTCATTCAAGGTTTGATTCACAACTCTCTTATTGAATAGACAACATTATAACCTTTGCAACAGTGTTTGCAATGTCTTATTGGAGGCTTTGAACAATAAATTACAGCCGTGCATAACATAATTTTTTGTTTTATTTGTTTAGCTTTACACAAACAACTACAGAAAACGCAAGCATGTACATTAGCTTGTAGAAGCATAATTGTTGTTTTCTTGCTATTTTTGATTTTACTAATTTGGTAAAACTCCTTCAAAACTCCTTGCCTTGCTTACATGGATTTTGGGACAGGGTGAGAAAACGATACCATAGTATTGATTCTATCGGGGAATATGCCTACGAACATGACGGGAGATTTGTAAGTATTGCTGCTTGTAATATTTCAAATATGTCCGTTAGTTTTTCCACTCCACCACTGTCTTGTGCCATATGTTTGATATTGTAATTTTTGCATTTTGAGTGCATTTCACAAACTGTAGTGTAAGCGTTCATAGGTGGCTAGTGATGTTTTATGTTTTATTTGCCGTGAAGCTAGAACATTTGTCAGCATTTTCTTGATGGTGGAGTATTATTTTATTGTAATCTTATCATACATAATATAGACTATGGTGTATTAGTATTTCCCTGGGCTATACTTGTCACTTAGGACATGGAAAATACTCATTCTAAGTTACTGTGTGCTGATATATGCAAGATTAATGTAAAATTTTGCTTGACATGATTATGAATGCCAACATTTTAGAAAAAAAGTAGATAAATGTCATCCCAGTGCATGCAGCAAAACAGAATACAGAAAACAGTGATGTTTTTTTAAATTTAAAAAAAAAAATTGTTTCTGATTTTTCCCCTTTTTCTCCCAATTTAGTAGCCAATTGAACCCCTATTCTAATTCAATTCCCCCCATGTAGCAACCGCTTGAGAACCACCGCTAACAACCCTGTCAGTCGGTAGTAGGAAGGAGGGCGCCACGTCCTCTACAGGGCGTGACTCCTCGAGCTCCTGACCGTGATTCCAACTCGCCCAGGGCCGTTTTTGTGCGCAGCGATTCTCTCCGAGCCCCTCCCCCCACCCGGAAGCAGCCGCCAATTGCCGCTTCCACAGGGCACCGGCCACGCTCGGATATGGCAGGACCGGGGCGCGAACCCCGATCCTCGGAGAACTGCGCTGACTGACACTTAGGGAGAACAGGGTACACTGCTTACATTTTGCCTAATAGATCTTTAGTAGTTGCATACTACCCTCAGATTTTGTATACTTGTGGAATAAGTGAAAAAGTGTATCCAGTTACCTGTTCTACATTTGTAGCTCTCAGTAGTTTATGGCAGAGTAATGAAAAACAAGATATCTTTGCATTTGTGACAATTTATTTTCACCTAAATTATAAAAATAAACTAATCTAGGTTAGTATTGTAAATGGTACAATTATCTTGCTTTATTTAAGCCATTTTGCTCACACCTGGAGTTATTAAACCTAAAATAAAACACCCCCTAAATATATGACTATTTACCAAATTTGGCATCTGTGCAAAAGGGTTAAATGAAGAAAAATAAATAATTTAGGTCTACAACTCCCATTGGAAGTTGACTGAACCACAACACTGATGCATTTCAGAGGTGGCCAGAGCAACCATTTTTGTGAGACCAAGATTTTTTGTTTGTGTGACGAGCACTGGCTCTATTTGTTGAAAATATGAACATGCTAATTTTAGAATAAATTAAATGCTGGCAGACTGTTGCCAAGCACTCTGTATTTGATATGTTGATTGCAAAAGGGTGTGGCCTGAATGCTATTTGACCCTCACAGAGCTTTCCTCCGTGCCTGCTTTGGCCTGGGAAGGATGAAGAGTTTGAGGTGGTCCTGGGTTCCATAGCAGTCCCATCTGTTCGCAGCCCCCAGCTTAAAGCCCATATTAAAAACTGACCCATCAAACCAGATGCTTTCTGGTCCGCGACATAGAGAATCATAAAGGCCGACACATTGGCTGTCCACAAGGCTTACTGTCAGGAGTCTGCATTAGTATCTGCCTCCTTTTAAAGAAAATGTCACTTCCTTGGCCCTTTGTGGGCCCCGCTGGGGGTGAGAGGCGGTAATGGTGCCCGAAGAGGCGACGAAGGAGGGCCGCGCCCGCACAAAGGGGGTGCATAAAGGCGAGCGGTAATGCGCCCCTCCGCAGCTCAGACCTGTAGGGTAGGAGGCGGCATCTTTAGGGTGTATCCAAGCAGAACTAAAGTCCACTGTCCGTGCCCAATCAGAGCCATTTTTCCTTAGCTGCTGGGGCTGCCGAGCCCTGCCTTTGCACTACACTGGAAACCCTTTTGTACTAATTGCTAGATTGTAGCAGATTTTCTAGTTCAGTTCCACCCTATAATTGGCTGACAATGATGGGCAAGGAAGGGGGAAACTTAGGGAGCTTAGCGCTGCGGGCACCGCGAGGACCAGAAATGACTTTCAGGGACTGGTGTGTGTGTGCACTGTGTATGTGCATGTCTGTGTGTGCATGTGTGTGTGGCCTCCATCTCTTTATACTGCTGCCCTATTCACAAATAACCCCCCCCCATGCACAGCTGGCAGCAACAGTCCGCTACTGTCTCCACCCGTCAGACACACGTGCATTGTCTCTGCACACCTCCAATAATCTCCCACCCCTGCACCTCCACAAACACACATACAACTGTACACTAACCATCTCCCACCCCTGCACCTCCACAAACACACATACAACTGTACACTAACCATATCCCAACCATGCACCTCCACAAATGCACATACAACTGTACACTAACCATCTCCCGCCCGTGCACCTCCACAAACACACATACAACTGTACACTAACCATCTCCCAACCATGCACCTCCACAAACACACATACAACTGTACACTAACCATCTCCCAACCATGCACCTCCACAAACGCACATACAACTGTACACAAACCATATCCCAACCATGCACCTCCACAAACACACATACAACTGTACACTAACCATCTCCCACCCGTGCACCTCCACAAACACACATACAACTGTACACTAACCATCTCCCACCCGTGCACCTCCACAAACGCACATACAACTGTACACTAACCATCTCCCAACCGTGCACCTCCACAAACGCACATACAACTGTACACTAACCATCTCCCAACCGTGCACCTCCACAAACGCACATACAACTGTACACTAACCATCTCCCAACCGTGCACCTCCACAAACGCACATACAACTGTACACTAACCATATCCCAACCATGCACCTCCACAAACACACATACAACTGTACACTAACCATCTCCCAACCGTGCACCTCCACAAACGCACATACAACTGTTCACTAACCATCTCCCAACCATGCACCTCCACAAACGCACATACAACTGTACACTAACCATCTCCCAACCATGCACCTCCACAAACGCACATACAACTGTACACTAACCATCTCCCAACCGTGCACCTCCACAAACGCACATACAACTGTACACTAACCATCTCCCAACCGTGCACCTCCACAAACGCACATACAACTGTACACTAACCATATCCCAACCATGCACCTCCACAAACACACATACAACTGTACACTAACCATCTCCCAACCGTGCACCTCCACAAACGCACATACAACTGTTCACTAACCATCTCCCAACCATTCACCTCCACAAACGCACATACAACTCTGTACACTAACCGTGCACCTCCACAAACACACATACAACTGTGTACACTAACCATCTCCCAACCATGCACCTCCACAAACGCACATACAACTGTACACTAACCATCTCCCAAACGTGCACCTCCACAAACGCACAATCCTTAATATCTCTCAACTGCTGTCTGGTCACAAACAAGAATGCACAAACAAGCAGTCATAATAAGCAGCCACAAACGAGCGGTTACAAACGAGCGGACAGAAATGAGAGGTCAGAAACGAGAAGGTCAGAAACGAGAGGTCACAAGTGAGCAGTTATAAACGAGCGGTTATGAACAGGCAGGGCCTCCTGGCATTCCACTGAAACATCTGCCCAACAAACTGTAAGTGTGGAGAACTCAGCACCACCCCGGAAAGACTGAGTGCTGCACCCTGAGGGGTTGTGATTTATCGAAAAACCGATGAGCCACAGCAACGACAGCGCAGCCAAAATGAATGAGAACATTTCACACATGGTTCAAAACAATATTCAAACAGCTGCCAAAAAAAACAAAAACGTGTGCATGAAAGTCTACTCGTTGGACATTTAAATGAAACACACCCCCCAAGAGAACATTCCAGCATTCCAGCCCCATTCTTCCCTTCTCCTCTGCAGACGTCTACAGTATGTCTCTCCTTAAACCCTCCGGTACAGACAGAAAAAATAAATAATAAGTGACTTTTCTTTACCCCCCAACAGGCTTCAATTAATGCGCACATTTCTAGCCCGGAGACATAATTCTCCTTTGTCTGGAGAAGCAACCAGCACACAAAACACCTGTGATTAAAGAAAGGTACCAGCATGGCAGAGCTCTCTCACTTTCTCTCTCTCTGCAGGTGCTCCGAAGCAGACTGCAACAGCCAAGTAAAGGAGGAATCTCTAACACGGCATGCACAAACACACACACCTGCACCAGGTACCTCTGCTCCAGCCGTGCTCCTGCTCCCGGGGTGTGCTTATTCGCAGCTCAAAAATCCAAAACAACCAGCATGCCCCCCAGGCCAGGTGACAGGGGTGGCTGCAGAACTTTCCGCCACACCTGAGCAAAAAGTTTCTCCACTAGGCCCCGCTCACCCGGCACTAAGTTTCCACGTCAGGAGTCACAGGTAGCTTACCTTCCCCCCCTCTCAGCATGCCACTCGCCCGAGCCCCGTAGATACATCCAGGGTATTTTTCTCTCCTCAAACCCCGGCCCACACAGGTAGGACCCGCGCCGAACGGCCCGACGCGGAGGAGCAGAGAGCAGGACTAACATGTCTTCCCCCAGCCTTCGTCTGTCTCAGAGCAAGGGGAGCTAGGAATGCACTGGCTATAGACTTTTGTCCAAGCTGTAGGTCTTTTTTAGTGAAGCAAGATTAGTTCATACAAAACTCAACAATACCGCACTGAAACCCATTGTTGATATTCAACATTTTTCACATAGCGGAACAGAATAGACAATACGGTAGCTAGGAAACCACGGGCTGGATTACACGCTGATGATATCTCGTCCCTTCTGAGGGCCTGTAATCCCCTTCACCCACGAGCAGAGAGGAGCGCCCGTAAACCAAAATCAATATCACTGCAAAACCGGGAGATGGGGGGGCGGGGTGGTTATACAACCAAGCGGGGTCTGTCCTAAACATTCTTTTGTTTGGGGGGGGGGGGGGGGATTTCAGATGCGTTTCTCTGATCTGCAACAACCAGAAAACATCCCTACAAACAACACTGAAACCAAGTGTTCTTCCTCACATGAAGTATTTTTTATAAATATGCCTTTAAAAAAAAAAAATAACTTACAAATTACAATCACAAGTGAGACTAAACTAAATACATCAAATATTAAGCCAAGGATAAATTATAAAATAAAGAAGCAACATCCATGCATAGAAATAGTAGCAAGAAAAAAAAAAACATTAGAAGGAACAAACCCAATATACAAGCTGAATATTTGAAATTCGGTTCACTGAAAACATATCCAGTGGTAAACTAATGAGTTATTGTTGAAAATAATGAATAAGTGAATATATTCTGTTCCCTTTAACATAAATTTAACAAGTTTGGTATTATATTAATATAACTATTACAATGATAAAAGCACACGCTGAACTTGCATACATTTACTGCTAGTATATCACAACTGGAATTAGTTTTGCTATCCCAGTTTTAACAAACAAAAACAATGAATCCCATTTGCTAACAGTCCCTTAAGAGCACCTGCTGAAAGAACAGGTTTAAAAACCTCAGACCTTACCTCTGTTCTTTGAATTTTAGCAACAGATTATCACACCTGCAGGTCGGATCCACTCCCCTGTCTAATCCAGATGCCGGGTTTTCCCCAGGCTCCTGAATCCTCTAGGCAGCCAGGGAATGGGGATTGTTCAACCAGTTTCTTTTCATCACTTCTACAATTGACCAATTGACAACTGATTGATGGTTATCTTTTCACACCTACAAAAGGGGTAAATTACCATCACTAAAGCTATGTACAGTAAAAACCTCCCAAGTAAATGACATGTTGCAAAAATTCCCTCTTCACTCAGTCCAACACAATGGCAGAGCCAACAAAAAAAACTTTCCTTTTTGTCACTTCTGTTGTACTGTAGATTTGGCCTTTTCTGCCAAGTGCCGAAAGAGGCTGACAGCTTCTTTAAAGCGGAGAGCATAAAGGAGCCTGAATGAGGGATGGCACTGGGCCGGGTTCAGCCTGCTATTCTCTGGAAGGGCCCTTTCTCTCCATTCAAAACACGGGGCTTGTGAAAAACAGATAAGCCATATCTGAATAAGAGCGAGGACACTCCGAGTAACCTTGAGGAGGGGGGGGGCTTTCTTTCTCTGCAGTCCAGCCTTTTCAAAATGCCTTAATTCATTTTATATCCAAATAAACAATTTCAAATATTAGCAAGAGATTGTTGTTCAGTCCTTCAGAAATTGCATTGTTACATGAACTTTGAGATCGTATTTTATTGTGGTTTTGAAAAGATTTTTTTTGTGTCATGTTGAAATTTTTTTTTTTTTCAGTGCATTTCAGAATATAAGCCTTATGCCATCAAAACAGCATACATTGTTTCAACAACTGAATAAATGCTTCAATTATTGTCCCCCTTCTCTACAAAATCCAAACATTAGACTTAAGTCTTTGTGGGGAGGGGGTTCCCACTTTTTCTTCAAGCCCTCAATGGTCTGATAAACTAAGTCAAAAGCTGAATAGGAGTGGAGGGTGGGGCTGGGGGGGATAGATTCCCCCCCCCCCTTTTTTTTCTTCTCTGGACACACAAACGATCTGAAAAACCCTTTTTTTAAAAGCCTTGGAGGAGCAAAGACCCAAGCAAGAAGGAATCGGCTTCTCTGAAACATTTCCCCTGTTTACTTTTCGCCATCAGAGAGTTACTTTCACACCCGCCAGCCAGTTTTAAAATGTGTTTGTAGAACATTGCGGTCCAAGAATCTCTATTATATCTGTCCAGCTTCATACAAAGCTATATTGTCTACAGCCGACAGCCGTGCCTGTGGAGCAGACCGTACGTGACCATAAGCGTGGTTTGAAAACTTGTGCTTGTGCAACTGGCCCCCTCCTCATTTGGCTGCTGTAACTGTATTTAGTGATGGAGGGAGGCTTCATTGGTTGCATTTTTGGTTCAGTTAGCATATGCTATCGCTGATCTTGATTTTTCAAACAAAAAAAAACGATTTACACCAAATGAGAGAAAATATATCAATCAAGTTTTTGGAAGCTTTTAAATTTATAATTGAGGTGAACTATTTTACACAGTGTGCCAGGTCACATGTAATTGATTTTAACTGATATAGGCCCTTGATGAGTAGATTTTATCCCGCTGGGGGAGGGAGGGGCTTATATCACCCTAATGTCCAAGGGTGATATAAGCTCCTCCCCCCCACAGCGGGATAAAACTCACCCTGTCTCGCTGCTGGGGCTCCCATTGCCCCCGCTTAACCTTAAACTACTAATGTCAAGCTGACCTGAATCAAATTATTATTTTAAACACATTAACTCTTTACATGCTGCTAAAATCTGAAAACACTACAAAAACAAAACCATAACAAAAGAAGAATTTGAGTGAAAATGGGCATCGTAAAAATTATCTGCAGGAATTGTACTGGTGTCAAAAGGGTTAAAAGTGGGCTGCCGCGTTAGCTCAACGGTAAAAGCGCTGACTTTCAGTCAGCACAGTTGTGCTCCGAGGATCGGGGTTCGCGCCCCGGTCCTGCCATATCCGAGCGTGGCCGGCGCCCTGTGGAAGCGGCAATTGGGCGCCACTTCCGGGTGGGGGGAGGTGCTCGGAGAGAATCACTGCCCGCACGGGACCCAGGCGAGTCGCGGTCAGGAAGTTCGAGGAGTCGCGCCCTGTAGAGGACGTGGCGACCTCCTTCCAATTACTAGTACCGATAGACGGGATTGTGTAACAGTGGTTCTCTAGCGGTTGCTACATGGGGGGGAATTGAATTAGAATAGGGGTTCAATTGGCTACTAAATTGGGAGAAAAAGGGAAAAATCAGAAACAAAATAAAAAAAATAAAAAAAAAGGGTTAAAAGTAGTTCACATAATTGTTTGACCCAATGTTTTTGATATCTTAGATTTGCTATCTATGTCTTAGGGAAGGAATTGTAATTGTGCCTTTAGCAACTAAACCGCTCAAAAAACAAAACAAAATAATAGAATTTAAAAATAGAATTTTGAAAAATCCTGAATAGCTGTGCCTATTTAAAAAAATATTTTCATTTTGTTTTTTCCAGCTTTATGGACAGTGTGGAGAGACAGGAAGAATGAGGAGCAAGAGAGAGGAAGAGAAAGGTTTTCCGACAGGGCTTGAAATTAGCAAATGGATAGTGCTCTACAGGCTATGCCACTGAGACACCAGCTTCGCCTATTTTTGGGTTCACAAAGCTTCACCCATCCCTCAGTAGACGCCGATAATCATTACTACCATATAATCCAGCACAGCTACAGTGACCTCAAACCGGTGTGCAAATTATATCAAATTACAGAATAAACTACACTACTTTAAATTGCACTGTATTACCTGTCTGACAGTGGGAGATATAATGGCAGCTGAATTTCAGGTTAGTAACGCCAGGGAAAAGGAAGGAAATGGATATTCACACCCACTGCGCCAGATCAATCACTAGACAATGCCATCTACGGCATTATATATTTATTTGACTGACGGCTATTTTACATATTTTTCTTTTTGTTCAAATAGATAGCTACTCAAACGGTTCCTGTAACCTACCCTACTCAGGGGCACAATGTCGACGACACATCTGGGAGCTAACGCCTGCGATCACCCGTTCACAAGCCCGGGCGTTTACAGAACCGCCCCATGCTGTCGTTCAGACGGAAATTTAAAATAACTGCAAACGGAAATATGCCTCGCCTTCTGACGCGTGTTCCGTTTGACCCCTCGCAGCGATACCAAACTGCAGCGCTTCCCGGATGTTGAAGAGAAAACACTGCAGTAGGAATTGCGCATTATTTCAGTATCCCTGCTGTATTATAAGAAGCAGATGATGCCTCCCTTCATATGGTGCCTTACTCTGCTCTTAGCTCACCAACACAACCTTTTAGTAGTGTAGCATAGTGCTTAGGAAACTGGACTTATAACTCAAGAGGTTGCCAGTTAGATTCCCATCCAGGTGGGGCACAGTAGCGTACCCTTGAGCAAAGGCCCTTAACCTGAATGGCTTCAGTACAATATCCAGCTGTATAAAACGATTGCATGTAAAGAATGTGAGCTGCATAAATTACTCTGGATAGGAGAATCTGCTAAAAAAATGTTATAAAAAACATTAAAAAACTAACTAAAGAGCTAGCTGACAAATGCACACAAACGGGACCTGAGCCCACCTGGCCCACGTGCGGCTGAGAAAACAGACCCCTCAGTACCGCATTTAACATGGAGACCGTTTCCAAGGGTAACAACCTGTTTGAGACGCTACCTTTGATCAGTTTATAATTTCAAATATGGACATGCAATGAATTTTTCATGTTGTATTAATGGATCTCTGTGGGGAACACTCAAATAGATTTAAACACACTGAAATAAAGGAAACAACAGAAAGGCTGTGGACACGGGCCCCCATGCTGGCTCTTTCTACTCATGTGCCTCTCTGTTTGCTTTAATTGTTCACACACCCAGTGAATACATAAATAGGTGGCTCAGTATTTGGCCTTGATAACGTCTCTATTTTTAGATACTGAACCCAAATTGCTACTTGTTTCATGTTACCATGGAAATCTTCCACAATGTCCATGATTATTTTTTTTTTCTTACATATTTTTGTGCCGTTTGGAATAGATTTATTCAACAGCAGTGCCTCTGTCCCATTCATGCAACCACACGTACAGGCAAATACACACAAACACACAAAAATGCAGCCTCTTTTTAAAGAATATTAGATTCTTTGTAAATGTTGAGTTCTGACAGGGAGCAAGGGAACAAATTATTAAAGGTCCTGTTGTCCTCATTACGTATTCTTGTGTTCTAATGTTCTAGATGGGCTGAATGGCCTGTTCTCCTCATTATGTATTCTTGTGTTCTAATGTTCTAGATGGGCTGAATGGCCTGTTCTTCTCATTATGTATTCTTGTGTTCTAATGTTCTAGGTGGGCTGAATGGCCTGTTCTTCTCATTATGTATTCTTGTGTTCTAATGTTCTAGATGGGCTGAATGGCCTGTTCTTCTCATTATGTATTCTTGTGTTCTAATGTTCTAGGTGGGCTGAATGGCATGTTCTTCTCATTATATATTCTTGTGTTCTAATGTTCTAGGTGGACTGAATGGCCTGTTCTCCTCATTGTGTATTATTATGTTCTAATGTTCTAGATGGCTGAATGGTCTGTTCTCTTCATTATGTATTCTTAGTAAAAATCACATGGAGCATCTGTACCCAGCACTACCTATGCAGTAACAATCACGTACGGAGCATCAGTACCCAGCGCTACCTATGCAGTAACAGTCACGTACGGAGCATCTGTACCCAGCGCTACCTATGCAGTAACAATCACGTACGGAGCATCAGTACCCAGCCCTACATATGCAGTAACAATCACGTACGGAGCATCTGTACCCAGCGCTACCTATGCAGTAACAATCACGTACGGAGCATCAGTACCCAGCGCTACCTATGCAGTAACAATCACGTACGGAGCATCAGTACCCAGCGCTACCGATGCAGTAACAATCACGTACGGAGCATCAGTACCCAGCGCTACCTATGCAGTAACAATCACGTACGGAGCATCAGTACCCAGCGCTACCTATGCAGTAACAATCACGTACGGAGCATCAGTACCCAGCGCTACCTATGCAGTAACAATCACGTACGAAGCATCAGTACCCAACGCTACCTATGCAGTAACAATCACGTACGAAGCATCAGTACCCAACGCTACCTATGCAGTAACAATCACGTATGGAGCATCAGTGCCCAGTCGTACGAACGCAGTAACAATCACGTATGGAGCATCAGTACCCAGTCGTACGAACGCAGTAACAATCACGTATGGAGCATCAGTACCCAGTCGTACGAACGCAGTAACAATCACGTATGGAGCATCAGTACCCAGCGCTACCTATGCAGTAACAATCACGTACGGAGCATCAGTACCCAGCGCTACCTATGCAGTAACAATCACGTACGAAGCATCAGTATCCAGCGCTACCTATGCAGTAACAATCACGTACGGAGCATCAGTACCCAGCGTTACCTATGCAGTAACAATCACGTACGAAGCATCAGTATCCAGCGCTACCTATGCAGTAACAATCACGTACGGAGCATCAGTACCCAGCGCTACCTATGCAGTAACAATCACGTACGGAGCATCAGTACCCAGCGCTACCTATGCAGTAACAATCACGTACGAAGCATCAGTACCCAACGCTACCTATGCAGTAACAATCACGTACGGAGCATCAGTACCCAGCGCTACCTATGCAGTAACAATCACGTACGGAGCATCAGTACCCAGCGCTACCTATGCAGTAACAATCACGTACGGAGCATCAGTACCCAGCGCTACCTATGCAGTAACAATCACGTACGAAGCATCAGTACCCAGCGCTACCTATGCAGTAACAATCACGTACGAAGCATCAGTATCCAGCGCTACCTATGCAGTAACAATCACGTACGAAGCATCAGTACCCAGCGCTACCTATGCAGTAACAATCACGTACGGAGCATCAGTACCCAGCGCTACCTATGCAGTAACAATCACGTACGGAGCATCAGTATCCAGCGCTACCTATGCAGTAACAATCACGTATGGAGCATCAGTACCCAGCGCTACCTATGCAGTAACAATCACGTACGAAGCATCAGTATCCAGCGCTACCTATGCAGTAACAATCACGTACGGAGCATCAGTACCCAGCACTACCTATGCAGTAACAATCACGTACGGAGCATCAGTACCCAGCACTGCCTATGCAGTAACAATCACGTACGGAGCATCAGTACCCAGCACTACCTATGCAGTAACAATCACGTACGGAGCATCAGTACCCAGCCCTACCTATGCAGTAACAATCACGTACGGAGCATCAGTACCCAGCACTGCCTATGCAGTAACAATCACGTACGGAGCATCAGTACCCAGCACTACCTATGCAGTAACAATCACGTACGGAGCATCAGTACCCAGCGCTACCTATGCAGTAACAATCACGTACGGAGCATCAGTATCCAGCGATACCTATGCAGTAACAATCACGTACGGAGCATCAGTACCCAGCGCTACCTATGCAGTAACAATCACGTACGAAGCATCAGTATCCAGCGCTACCTATGCAGTAACAATCACGTACGGAGCATCAGTACCCAGCGCTACCGATGCAGTAACAATCACGTACGAAGCATCAGTACCCAACGCTACCTATGCAGTAACAATCACGTACGGAGCATCAGTACCCAGCACTACCTATGCAGTAACAATCACGTACGGAGCATCAGTACCCAGCGCTACCTATGCAGTAACAATCACGTACGGAGCATCAGTACCCAGCGCTACCTATGCAGTAACAATCACGTACGGAGCATCAGTACCCAGCGCTACCTATGCAGTAACAATCACGTACGGAGCATCAGTACCCAGCGCTACCTATGCAGTAACAATCACGTACGGAGCATCAGTACCCAGCCCTACCTATGCAGTAACAATCACGTACGGAGCATCAGTACCCAGCGCTACCTATGCAGTAACAATCACGTACGGAGCATCAGTATCCAGCGATACCTATGCAGTAACAATCACGTACGGAGCATCAGTACCCAGCGCTACCTATGCAGTAACAATCACGTACGAAGCATCAGTATCCAGCGCTACCTATGCAGTAACAATCACGTACGGAGCATCAGTACCCAGCGCTACCGATGCAGTAACAATCACGTACGGAGCATCAGTACCCAGCGCTACCTATGCAGTAACAATCACGTACGGAGCATCAGTACCCAGCACTACCTATGCAGTAACAATCACGTACGGAGCATCAGTACCCAGCGCTACCTATGCAGTAACAATCACGTACGGAGCATCAGTACCCAGCGCTACCTATGCAGTAACAATCACGTACGGAGCATCAGTACCCAGCGCTACCTATGCAGTAACAATCACGTACGGAGCATCAGTACCCAGCGCTACCTATGCAGTAACAATCACGTACGGAGCATCAGTACCCAGCGCTACCTATGCAGTAACAATCACGTACGGAGCATCAGTACCCAGCGCTACCTATGCAGTAACAATCACGTACGGAGCATCAGTACCCAGCGCTACCTATGCAGTAACAATCACGTACGGAGCATCAGTACCCAGCGCTACCTATGCAGTAACAATCACGTACGAAGCATCAGTACCCAGCGCTACCTATGCAGTAACAATCACGTACGGAGCATCAGTACCCAGCGCTACCTATGCAGTAACAATCACGTACGGAGCATCAGTACCCAGCGCTACCTATGCAGTAACAATCACGTACGGAGCATCAGTACCCAGCGCTACCTATGCAGTAACAATCACGTACGAAGCATCAGTACCCAGCGCTACCTATGCAGTAACAATCACGTACGGAGCATCAGTACCCAGCGCTACCTATGCAGTAACAATCACGTACAGAGCATCAGTACCCAGCGCTACCTATGCAGTAACAATCACGTACGGAGCATCAGTATCCAGCGCTACCTATGCAGTAACAATCCTATAGGCATGATACTTGATGCCTCCTGGCTTTTCTGAATTGTGTTTTGCACAATTTAGAAGTGGCAGATTAAGAGTCTGTGCATTTCACCATATTTCACCACTTTCGAACTTCATATCAAAATGGCTTCATCCATTACATTACATTACAGGCATTTAGCAGACGCTCTTATCCAGAGCGACTTACATACTTCTTATTACATTTATCCATTCATACAGCTGGATATATACTGAAGCAATGCAGGTTAAGTACCTTGCTCAAGGGTACAACGGCAGTGTCCTACCTGGGAATCGAACCTGCAACCTTTCAGTTACAAGTCCAGTTCCTTAACCATTATACTGCACTGCCGCCCTATCCAGGTTAGTTAGTTCAGTTTTACCACTGAAGAACACATTTTCCTTAATTTAAAAAAAGCTAACAAAAGGGAAGATGACAAAAGATTACATCTCTTTTCAGCAGCTAGATAAGTTTTAGATGGGAAATTTCATATAGACCTAGGAAAAGAAATAGAACTAAGAAGAGAGAGAGATGATGAGGGAGAGAGAGAGTGTGGGAGAGAGATGGAGAGATAAGCACATAGCAAAAATATTTGCTTGCTCTTATGTTTGTTCTGTTGCGTAAATGTTTTTTCCACATATAAATTTGGACAAAAGTTCTGTTAAAGTGTTCTAACCCTATGCGTTTTCTCCAGTCCCATGTAGAAGTAACACAAACTGGGAGAATTTGTCAGTCCTGTTGACAGGCTTTTATTTGTTGTCAAACAGGATCCGTTCTTAAGAGTCTGTTTGATGAATGTCCTCAGAGGTTATCTGTGGGTCACAACCCACAGTTTGTGTCTGTATTGATTACATGAGTCAATACTGACTGCATGTGTCTGTAGGCCAAACGAGAGCATGAGTCTCTACTACTTGCATTGCACTGTAATACCTGCACAAGTCTGTACTACCTGCATGAGTCTGTACTACCTGCAGAAGTCTGTACTACCTGCATGTGTTTGTACTACCTGAATGAGTCTGTACTACCTGCATGTGTTTGTACTACCTGCATATGTGTGTACTACCTACATGTGTTTGTACTACCTGCACAAGTCTGTACTACCTGCATGTGTCTGTACTACCTGAATGAGTCTGTACTACCTGCATGTGTTTGTACTACCTGCATGTGTTTGTACTACCTGTATGTGTTTGTACTACCTGCACAAGTCTGTACTACCTGCATGTGTCTGTACTACCTGAATGAGTCTGTACTACCTGCATGTGTTTGTACTACCTGCATGTGTTTGTACTACCTGCATGTGTTTGTACTACCTGCACAAGTCTGTACTACCTGCATGTGTTTGTACTACCTGCATGTGTTTGTACTACCTGCACAAGTCTGTACTACCTGCATGTGTCTGTACTACCTGCATGTGTTTGTACTACCTGAATGTGTCTGTACTACCTGAATGAGTCTGTACTACCTGCATGTGTTTGTACTACCTGCATGTGTTTGTACTACCGGCATGTGTTTCTACTACCTGAATGTGTCTGTACTACCTGCATGTGTTTGTACTACCTGCATGTGTTTGTACTACCTGCATGTGTTTGTACTACCTGCACAAGTCTGTACTACCTGCATGTGTTTGTACTACCTGCATGTGTTTGTACTACCTGCATGTGTCTGTACTACCTGCATGTGTCTGTACTACCTGCATGTGTTTGTACTACCTGCATGTGTTTGTACTACCTGCATGTGTTTGTACTACCTGCATGTGTTTGTACTACCGGCATGTGTTTCTACTACCTGAATATGTCTGTACTACCTGCATGTGTTTGTACTACCTGAATGTGTTTGTACTACCTGCATGTGTTTGTACTACCTGCATGTGTTTGTACTACCTGCACAAGTCTGTACTACCTGCATGTGTTTGTACTACCTGCATGTGTTTGTACTACCTGCACAAGTCTGTACTACCTGCATGTGTCTGTACTACCTGCATGTGTCTGTACTACCTGCATGTGTCTGTAACTGTAAGCAAATAGCACTTACTTCGATCTCACCCTCCAAAGTCTTGTGATATCAATATGCAGTGTTGCTTATACCTATTACAAGCTGACAAAAGGTTTGTTTCCTAAAATAATTCTAGCCTCAAAAAAAGGATTTTATACAGCCCACGTAAGAGAGACCAGCTGAGCGACCCTGAGAAGAGTCTGTCTGAGACGATCAGCATCATTTCTATTGGGATTAGCACAGGATCAGTCATTTACACCAGCATTTCCAATATAGCAACTCAATATCCAGACCTTTTCAGACCTCTCCCCCAGCCATTTTTTCCTAAAAGCGTGACAAAATTGATAGCGACTTTAGAATACAGAATTTACCTGGGGACAATGGAAACTTTTCAGAACAGATGGAAACCTGTATTTCCGAGAAGCTAAATAATAACTAATGCTTAAATTTGAAAAAGCATTAATATGGCCATGTCATCATGTAATATTTTCTGCACGTCAACATGTTTTGTCAATACGGCATCAAGTAACTTGTAAAAACAAATTAACCAATCGTTAGTAACATTCCTGGAAAAAAGTAGGGACTTACAATAAAGTACATTATACTTATGCCAGCAGCCATACCACTCTGTACTCTGCACTGTCTTTCAGATGATATGTTAAACCGAGGTCCTGACTCACTGTGGTCATTAAAGATCCCATGACACTTATCGTAAAGAGTAGGGGGTTTCCCCGGTGTCCTGACTAAACTGCCAACCCAGGCTCAATCTGCCACCGAATCATCTCCCAGTTTAATTGGCTAAAAATCATTCTCTCCCTCTCCACCGCTGATGTGTGGTGAGCATTCTGGTGCAAAATGGCTGCCGTTGCATCACCCAGGTGGGTGCTACACGTTGGTGGTGTTAAAGGTGAGTTTCCCCCTCATCATTGTAAAGCGCTTTGAGTCACCGGTTGGTGAGAAAGGTGCTATATAAATGCAAGGCATTATTATTATTATTATTACTTTACTGACCCTGTGGGGTAAATCTGTCCTCTGCATTTGACCCATCCTAACTACTTAGGAGCAGTGGGCAGCCGCAGTGCAGCACTCGGGGACCAACTCCAGTTCTGAGGGCAATGGCAGGAGTTTACCGAACCTAACATACATGTCTTTTGTGTGGGAGGAAACTTTCAACACTAAAGATATACAGATACATGTTGAGGCATTACTTCTCGGCATTTGGCAGAACCCATTATCCAGAAAGACAGCTTGCGTCTATTTATACAGCTGGATATTTACTGTTTTTTTTACTGTTTTTATCTGTGTACTAGCACCCCAAGCTGAGTATGTGGTGGGTGTGTAGAATCTGTGTACTGGCACCCCAAGCTGAGTATGTGGTGGGTGTGTAGAATCTGTGTACTGGCACCCTAAACTGAGTATGTGGTTGGTGTGTAGAATCTGGGTACTGGCACCCCTAGCTGAGTATGTGGTGGGTGTGTGGAAACTCTGGGCTGGCTATGGTGGTGGGTGTCACACTCTATCCTACTGTGGGAGTAAACAGTGTTAAACAGAAGCTCTGGCAACTTGAGGTGTTAGGTGCAGATTCACACCCAGGTGTGTGATGTGTAAGGTGAACTCAGCAGGTGTGTGATGTGTAAGCATCACAGTGATTGCATTTCCACAGGTGCACTAACGCCAGGTGAGCTAGTGCCACTTCTTCCCCACAGACACTACCAGGCTCCGCCCGTGCTTCAGTCACACCTTCTGGTGTTTGAAGCCTGCCCCTTTTTCAGCCCCTCTGATCCCATTGGCCCTCATTGGTCCAGCCACAGTAAAGGGGCATGGCCATGGCGAAGGGCAGGGTTATTGCAGGTATTAAAATCCACACGTTAGCGTTCAGTGGGAGTAGGACGTTAGTATCAGGGCAGGTTGGTATTTGTGGCGATGCAGAGGGCCCGACAGCGCACAGTCCACAGACTTGAGCTTCAGATGCAAATTTGCTTGAACTTTTCAGTGCGGAAATTCCAGAAACGTGGCCAAAGATTAGCTGTTAATTGTCTTGGCCTCGCAGGTTCTCTGACAGTATTTGTATGGTCCAGGAGCGAGGGCGACGTTACTCAGTCTTCAGACCTGCGATTGGCATTAAAATTTAGTAAACACCATTATCCAGAAGGACTTAGACAGCTTGAATCTGGTACATCCTTCTGGATGGTGGCTATAAGAAAATAATGCATTACATTACAAACAGGGAGTTTTGTGCTTATTTACAACCAGAAAATTTTAAAATACAGAGGAAACATTTTTTTTACCTGTAACAATCATAATCCATAATAATCACAGCCTGTAACACTCATAACATATAAAACTCATAACCTGTAGCAGTCATCATAACCTATACAACTCATAACCTATAACAATCGAGTAATAACCCATAATACTCAGCCTATAACACTCATAACCTATAAATGTCAAAATATATAACACTCATAACCCATAGCAGTCATAACCTATAAATCTCATAACCCATAACACTCACATGCTATAAAGCTCATAACCTATAACACTCAAAACCTATACATCTCATAACCCATAACACTCGTATACTATAAATCTCATAACCTATAACACTCACATGCTATAAATCTCATAACCCATAACACTCGTATACTATAAATCTCATAACCTATAACACTCACATGCTATAAATCTCATAACCTATAACACTCACATGCTATAAATTTCATAACCCATAACACTCACATGCTATAAAGCTCATAACCTATAACACTCATAACCTGTGTTTAAATGTTTTTTTTGTTTGTTTTACATTTAAGTAGTGGGACACCTAATCAGTATATTATTATCCTTTTTAGGTTTTCTGCAAAAAAACAACATTTCCTGTCCCTTTCATTTCATTTTATAATGTACTAGCATTGTAATTCATTAGCATTATAACATTATTTATTAGCATTATAACTAATATCAATAATAGACTTAAGATGTTTTGTCAATCTAACATTTAAGTGCTGGGGGGGGGGGGGGGGGTTGTCTTTGCATCCAACAAATTAGTACAAATTGTGGTTTTACTAAGTCCTGCCTTAACCTGCTAAACACTTCCTAATCTCTTTCAGAGTAAGTCCCTGTCAGGCAATTAGCTACTCATCCCCAATAAAAGCTAATCATTTAAAGCAAAGAAGTCCTGGTAGGGGGAGGAGAACAGTGTTCCCCCGGATCTGCATGACAGTCAGACCCCCGTTATCCAGACGGGGTCCACTGTAGGAGGCATTGAGATGGGTCCTTTGTGCTGGCCCCCTGAAAGGCACTGTCCGCTCTCTCTGGCACCTAGCTCAACTGTGACCCGCGTAGTCGCGTACGCATCACAATAAGAGGTGTGCTCTCCCCCTTTAGGGCCTGAAGAATTTAGCACATTTAAAGACCTGTTTCCTAACAATGATGTGTTCCACACCCACTCCCAGCGTTAACATTGGCCCAGCGTTTAAAGACGGACACGGAACAAACAGCAGCGTCACAACGCGAACGTAGGCAACAGCTGTGCGCGGATTTACAGGAGCAATTAAAGAATTCATCACCGTAATAACACATATTTTTTGTGTCAAAATACACGTCACATAAACCTATGAGCGGCTTGCTCCCTGGAGGTGCACTGGATGTATTATGGAAACACTGGCACACAATTCCCTTTGAAAAAATAATGAATGAAGTGAATTAATGATCCGTTTTCCCACAGGAGCCTGTTTAGACTGTGAAAGCTAGGAAGGCAAACGTAGCACATCTTACAGCGTTTTGGCACCATGATGGCAGAATACTTTGGCAACCTGTGGAGATCTCTCCATGACTTTCTCTCTCTCTCAATCTCTCTCTCTCTCTCTCTCTCTCTCTATCTCTCTATCCCTCTCCCTTGCTCTCTCCCTATCGCTCTCTCTCCTCTTTTCTCATTTAGAGTTACATTAAACAAAGTGCCGACGTGCTGGAGAAAGAGCCGAAGATGTCTTCTAAAAAAAAAAGAAAGAAAAAAAACACGGGTGTAGTAAATGAGTCAATGTAGCCCCCCGTATCATGAAGATGAGCTGTTGTGACTATGGGGCCGACCAAGGCTCAGTCCCCGACAGACCATGACAGATTTCACATGTACAATGTAGCTGATTACTGCAAACACGAGGCCTGATCAAAGCCAGGCTGCCGTCCCAATGCAATCAAGAGAAAACAACCTGCGGCCCGCAACAGGCCCTGAAATAACCTGTCTGCTAGGCCCGCATGGAAAACGCTGCCACCACAGGTTCCCCCAAATCCCGCAGATACAGGACGCTCCTAAAATAAACAGAGTAGCAGAATGTTCTCAGTGGGACAAAACATGACACCTCCGGGAGGGGGAAAATTGAAACTTAAAAAGAACAGTTTTAACATGCATTGCGGTGTATGTTTTTAAAAGCAAAACCAGACACGAGACCATAAAAAAGGGGTCACAATAAAATTACCTCACCAAAAATGCTATGTTACACCCTGGGTGTATGGTGCAGCCTGCAGGCAAAATGAGTTAGCGTTTCATTTGCTCGCAGGTGCAAGCCGAACCTTGCTCACTGGCCAGGCTGTAAAGAACATCAAGGAATCAATGCATCAGGAATGGCATGGCGTTGCACCCAGAGCGCCAGCGACAGCCACCCTTTTGTCTTCATCAGAGGACGTTGTTTTGAACATGCGGTGCTGGGGTTAGCAGATTGACACGTGAAGAGACACGCATCTTCTTCATCAGCTGTCACAAGACGGGTTTTGTTGTTTCACGGGGGTTCAATAATCAATCAGAATTATCAATCTAATGAGGATCAATCACAAGTTTCACAGTCAGGGGAGGGGGGTGGGGTGGGGGGGGGGGGGGGGGTGTCACGCTGCTCAATTACTAAAGTGCAGGTATAATCTTTGTTTTTTCTGTCACGCTGAAGGTTATCTCCCTGGCCACTGCGAACATCAGGTGACAGCCATTTCCCATGATGCTCCGGGAAGCCGTCAAGCTGTCCATCCAACTGTCAGCTGACCAGCGGTTCCCATGGCTCCGCCAGTCTCCACTCTGATGAATTGAAAGCCTCCATTATCTACCCGTGGTGAAGAGGAACTGTTTGGGCTTTGATAAGCTATCACTGGTCCCAGGTGAGACGGGGCTAACAGCACATCAAGACAAAACAACGCCTGGCAACAGAATATATGGCAGCTAAGGGTTTATCGCACGCTGTCAACACTCCATGCTCCCGCCCCCGTCGCTAGCTCTGTGCGGGCACTTTGAGGACGCGCGTCCCATTTTTATTAATCAGGGTAGCTCCTAATTTAAACCAAAAAAAAAACAAACATTAGATTTTTTGTCCTGTATAACACGGACTGCAAACATATCGATCCTGCAGTTGTTTTGGCTTCTCCTCTCGAACTGATCCACGGTACCAAATCAACGGCATGTTTCTCTGTGCTTGATGAGCCTTTAATTTAAAAAAAAAAACTGTTTGAGGCATTTTCGCTCGTTAAACGATGCATTCGATAGCTGTTACGGACGCACATAGTTAAAACGGATATTAAATTGTATTCTGTATAAAAGGTTTTTTTCTCATATTTGTTCATTTCTCATTCTTGGGTTTTAATTACACAAGAAAAATACCACCACCTTGTGTACAAACATTTGTCTGCAGAGTACACCGTATATTTTGTATATTTTAGGGATAATGGTGAATATCAGTATGAGGCAGGATATATTAATAGAATGGCACGTTGGTTTCACTCGTCCTGACCTGGCAGACAGCATACAGGGTATAAAAAGCAGATGGCACAGAGCTCGGTGTGTACATACACCCTTCCGTACACTGAAAATATAGCCTGCCAACAGACACACATTTCCTGCTATTTGTTAAAGGCTATGATGAATACACCATTTCATTAAATGAACTGCTGGAAGTTACTGCCATTTAGAAGAAAAAAAAATATGACCTCAGAGCAAAAAGGTCACGTTGCTTCAATGTCTTTTCAGTTTGCATAAGAAGAATATATATATATACACATTCTATTTTTAAAACATAAAATTTGTCCAAGTCTGTGTACAAGAGCTCCACCAATCATAATTTCTATTTATTTTTTCATTGATGAAGCAAAAGACAGAGAAATTAACTTAGCAAAATCTTCACTGCTTGTCAAAAAAAACAAGCCAAGCAAAAACTGTGTAAGAGCCCACCAGCGTTCGGCCACCGTTTGGCCTATCCTTGAGGAATGACAAGAGATAAATTAGTTTCCAAGCGAACATAAAGATAGCACAGAGGAGAGGAAAAAAAGAGACAAATTTTGCATTCAATTGCAAATATCCCCCCCCCACCCCACCCCCACACACATACTCTACTAAGAAAAAAAGAAGAATAGAATAATAGATTTTTTCTGTTTTTCTCCTGTGTAAAAAAAATAAATCGGCTCCTATCTCCTCATCTAGTCATATCTTCTTCTCAGTTTGAATTACACTTTTCCCATTCTGGTAAAGCAGTGAAAGCTTGTTTGTTCTGCTAATTAACTTTATTACCCTGATAGCTCCCCACGGCCTTTCAGGAAAACAATTACCATTCCTTTTTTTTTCACTGGCAAAAAGACTATTAATTAGAAATGGGTCCTGGTCTCTGCCATGTTAGCCTGCCACGTTTCCAGGCCCTCAAGCAGGATAGCATTACATTGTCAGTAGTAATTTAGCTCTCATCTGTCTCTGCTAATTATTGTCACATTCATCAAATTCATCAAGGAGAGTGCTCTCAGAAGGATTGCATATTTGCAGTTAATATAGCATAAACTGGTATTACCCATCACCACATTTGTGATGGTGAGAGGGACACAACTTATTCATCCCTAATTAGAGCAAGCTGGGTAATTAATTATACATTCCGCCTTATTACTTCTGAGTCCCAGATATTGTTTGTGGAAAAAGCGGAGAGGGAGCAGGAGAGCGGGAGAAGCCAGGAGCCGCAGAGAAAAGGGTGATGTGTTTTGTCACATGTGCTTCGCCATAATTCCCACCTGACAAACGCGCTGAATCCGGAGGAAATTGCAACTTGTCAGCCGCCAAATAAACTGCAGTAATAAGTGATTAATGGGCAGCACCTGTGACAGGTGCGATGCAAGGCCACAGACATGCCGAAGACTGCAAAAAATAAAAAATTCAAAATAGAAAAAAATAATTTCAAACATTAATAAAATGGTTAATGTAATGAGCTAAAAACACCAATTTTACAAAACCATTCTTAGCGGAAAGAGTTATATCTATCAAAGGAAAAAATAAATCAAAAAATCCCCCCCAAAAAGTATAATTTTATCAATGAGTGACACAGGCCTACATTTCAGGAAGAAAAATGAATGGGGAAAAAAAAAAAATCTATAGTGGTACAAAAATAATGTGCAGTGTATTATTTTGAAGTGCTACCCACTGTCTGAAGACATCATGTGAACAGTGTGTCAAACTGTGTGTCATTAAGCAGGTGCTCATGTCCTGCACTGCGCAGGCGTGAGTGTAGCATTCCCTGCAGACTGTGTACTGAGCCACATTAGAGGCTGTGGGGTGTATGGAGCCACATTAGAGGCTGTGGGGCGTATGGAGCCACATTAGGGGCTGTGGGGTGTACAGAGCCACATTAGGGGCTGTGGGGTGTATGGAGCCACATTAGGGGCTGTGGGGTGTACTGAGCCACATTAGGGGCTGGGGTGTGTACTGAGCCACATTAGGGGCTGTGGGGTGTACTGAGCCACATTAGGGGCTGTGGGGTGTAAGGAGCCACATTAGGGGCTGTGGGGTGTACGGAGCCACATTAGGGGCTGTGGGGTGTACGGAGCCACATTAGGGGCTGTGGGGTGTACCGAGCCACATTAGGGGCTGTGGGGTGTACTGAGCCACATTAGGGGCTGTGGGGTGTACTGAGCCACATTAGGGGCTGTGGGGTGTACTGAGCCACATTAGGGGCTGTGGGGTGTACTGAGCCACATTAGGGGCTGTGGGATGTACTGAGCCACATTAGGGGCTGTGGGGTGTAAGGAGCCACATTAGGGGCTGTGGGGTGTACGGAGCCACATTAGGGGCTGTGGGGTGTACTGAGCCACATTAGGGGCTATGGGGTGTACTGAGCCACATTAGGGGCTATGGGGTGTACTGAGCCACATTAGGGGCTGTGGGGTGTACTGAGCCACATTAGGGGCTGTGGGGTGTACTGAGCCACATTAGGGGCTGTGGGGTGTACTGAGCTACATTAGGGGCTGTGGGATGTACTGAGCCACATTAGGGGCTGTGGGGTGTACGGTGCCACCCATTAACCCTTTAAGGTGCAAGAATGTTCTTAACTGAATTTAGAAAAAACATTCCAAAAAACCTACTCTTCAAATGGTTAAATTACCCTCCCCAGTGCTGACACATTCCACACCCTCCCGCTGGTCTCCAGAGGGACACCTCATTGTCATTGTGTTCGACCTCCCCCAGTACAGACTGAGCATCGCATGTGCTGTTCTTTCACACCCGGGTGGGTCAGGGCATGCCCTGCTCAAATTAGCCCTCACACAGTTAAATAAACTGTGAAATGCAGAGCTGGGAAATATTTTATCACCTCTTCATACAAAATAATCCCACATCTTCTAAAATAATGACATTAAATAAATGTGTAAAAACAATATTTACCTTTTTAAAAAAAAACTTTTTAAATTAAAAATGTACTTGGGTTATATGATTGACATGGTAATACAATGCACCCTGTACATACGCAGCCAGGATGACTGAAATGAGCAGAATGTAAAGCTTCTTGTGTGTATGACAGTAGAAATAACAATCATATGACTGTCTGATGTGAAATTGTAACCAAGGTGATGACCAGTGGGGGTTAACAGGATCTTCTCTCTGCATTCACTTAAGGCCTTTAGCCACACTGCGTTCATTTAAGGCCTTTAGCCGCACTGCGTTCATTTAAGGCCTTTAGCCACACTGCGTGCATTTAAGGCCTTTAGCCACACTTCATTTAAGGTATTTAGCCACACTGCGTTCATTTAAGGCCTTTAGCCACACTGCGTGCATTTAATATGGAATCATTTCGTTTACATTCGATGTGCGCAAAAACCATGACCACTTTGCGTTTTCATTTTCAAGTTAATGTACGCACTTTATCTGACAATTTGAAAATGTTAATGCAAATCCATTTCACATTTATTTTTTCTCGCCCTCTACGACACAACCCTGCCATAATTTAAATAAAAATTAAAAACTACATTTTCATTAGCATTTTCTTATTGTAGTCGCATGATCAATGACAAAAAGAAAATGATAATTCAATTTGCCATTTAACATATCGTTTTTATGCTTTGCAGCACAAGAGTGACATCATTCAAATGCAATGGCATTCCATCCGTTTACATTATCATTTCCGCGTGTTCACGCAAAAACCCTGGCAAAACTCGAAGAAATGTGCGTTACACAGGACCGTGCAAATAACATGTGAAATGTATTTGCATTAACATTTTCAAATTGTCAGATAAAGTGCATACATGAACTTGAAAATGGAAACACAAAATGGCATGGTTTTTGCGCACATCGAATGTAAACGAAATGCAATCGCTGATTTTTCCAATTTTGGTGCGGATATGCTTCCATATTTAAGGCCTTTAGCCACACTGCGTTCATTTAACGCCTTTCGCCACACTGCGTGCATTTAAGGTGTTTTAGCCTCATTGCATTCATTTTAGGTGTTTTAGCCACACTGCGTTCATTTAAAGTCTTTCGCCACACTGCGTTCATTTAAGGTCTTTAGCCACACTGAGTTCATTTAAGGTTTTTTGCGACACTTCATTGAAGGCATGTAGCCACATTGCGTTCATTTAAGGCATTTAGCTACAATGCGTTAATTTTAGGTGTTTTAGTCACACTGCATTCATTTTAGGTGTTTTAGCCACATTGCGTTTATTTAAGGCATGTAGCCACACTGCATTCATTTAAGGCCTTTTTGCGACACTTCATTGAAGGCATGTGGCCATATTGCGTTAATTTAAGGCATTTAGCCACAATGCGTTAATTTTAGGTGTTTTAGCCACGCTGCATTCTTTTAAGGTCTTTAGCAACACCATGTTAATTTTAGTTGTTTTCGCCACACTGTGTTAATTTAAGGCCTTTACCCACACTGCGTTCATGTATGGTATCTAGCCACACTGCATTAATTTAAGACCTTTAGCCACTCTGCATTCATTTTAACTGTTTTAACCACACTGTGTTAATTTAAGGCCATTAGCCACACTGCGTTAGTTTTAGGTGTTGTGTTCATATTTAGTAACCCTGCATTAATTTAAGGTCTAGTTGTGTTTCCACACGTGTGCCAACACCAGGTGAGCTAGTGCCAGGTATGCTAACTCCAGGTGAGCTAGTGTCAAGTGCACTAATGCCAGGTGAGCTAGTGCCAGGTGCGCTAATGCCACTCCTTCCTGCTTCACTACCAGGCCCTGCCTTCCTGGTGTCTCAAGCCTGCACTTTCAGCCCCATGTGATCCCATTGGCTATCATTGGGCCAGTAAATGGGCGTGGTCATGGCCAAGCGTGGGGTTATTACAGGTAGATTTTTAACACAATACAGAAATTAGTGGTAATCTTTCAATAGGAGAAGGACCTTAACACTAAGGGAGGGATTTAGAGTAAGACTGGCACCTCCACGGCCTGACAGTCGATAAGCAAACAGGCCAGCGGTCAGAGTTTTTGGCTTCTGGCACAAACTCGCTCTAACTGGCCTGACTGAAGCCAATATAAGGAGTTTCTTTCGAGCCATTTTACAGTGGCTAGGTTTGCCTCAGTTTTTTGAGTGAACAAATGAAGTGTGTGTAAAACCTTTGAAAGGAGTGTAAGATGTATATTATGCTGGATGGAACCTTGCCATTTTATTCAGCCTTGATTACCAAAACATTATTACTTTGTCCTTTTTACATGGAGACAGAAGACGTATAAACCGGAAATGATAGATAGAAGAACTGAAATTAAATGCCTCAGGGATATGGATTTATAACAGTCTCATAGGTTAAGGCTCTATGAAGTAGACTTTTAACAATAATAATAATAATAATAACAATAATATTGTTAATAATTATAAGAATAATTAAAATAATACACTGTAATAAAATAATAATATGAATAATTGTGTTGTTAATTAGCAGAATGATTATAATAATGCAATGTAATAAAATAATAATAATATTAATAATGATGTTGTTAATTATCAGAATGATTATAATAATACAGTGTAATAAAATAATAATATTAATAATGATGTTGTTAATTATCAGAATGATTATAATAATACCATGTAATAAAAAAAAATTATAATGACAACATTGTTATTAATTATCAGAATAATTATAATAATGCAATATAATAGAATAATAATTTGCTGATGTTATCTCAGCCCGTAGTTTAAAAAGTAACTTCAGAAATCTGTCTTTAGAGGCCGAAAGAGAAAATCATTAATCATTCTCTATGTGGGTTCACATTCCGCCCACTCTGAAAAATCAAATGCATTTAATTTTCACATCTTTTATATGTTGTAATCACAAACAATAAAACAGATTTTTCCAACTGTTTTATTTTTTATTCACTGTTGAAGCCCCGCCCCCAGCCTGTATATTACAAGCAGTGGGGAGCCATTCACAAGCTGAGTACACAATCATGAAGGGGTGGGCTTAGTCGTGTACCATCAAGGGTTTCTATTGGCTAAATTTACTGTCACTAATAACAAAAGGGTCAGCTGACGAACCCTGATAAGCGACTGTGTGTAATGCGATTCAATCTGTGTGTGTGTGTGTGTGTGTGTGTGAGGGGGGGGGGGGTTAATCTATATAGTTATAGTCAAGTTATAGTTTATAGTTTAGTTTTGAATTGAAAGATTATTATATAATTATATTATTATAAGTATTGATTTTCATGCACGTTTTATAAATTACCATAGAGGTAAATCAGTCTGAGCAGGTATGTTTATCCGTCTATCTAGGCAACATTTCTCAGGTTTGTGAGAGAAAGAGCAGAAGTAACTACATAACATGATGGTTTAGTGTTCCATATATCAGCTTTTTCACAGTAGAAACTAGCTTTACCACCAAAATTATTTATCTAGCTAGTAAGATAACAAGGTTGCAAAATATTTTCAATTTGTTTTTCATAGATTTTCTTCTTTAAATGTTGCAATATCAAATTACCCATCTAACAAATATAATAAATGTATGCATGTTTTTAATGTTGATTTCAATGATATGGCTCAACCTTGAGTCAATGGCTTACCAACATAACATTATTACCCTGGAGCTAAGATATATTGGATATTGAAGGTATGGATCAAAAACCCCACAGACATACTGACCCCTCCAAGAACATAAAACCTGTGTTGACTGTATCATCAGTGACTAAAAATCCAGATTTCTTAAGATTACTTTAGATAATCATAGCCACAAATCAGGCTGTGCATTAATTATGTTTTCATTGTATGACTTGTAACATTCATGATATAATATTGAATGTTTCCAGTAAGTTAGGGCTCACTTTTGAAAGCCAGGAATGTTTCTCAACAAAGAGTAACTTCTTCTCTTCAAACGACGATGTGTGTCTAAGATAATGGATATCCGTTTTTATACTTTACAGTCTGTGTGATGGTGCATAAATGTATTTAACGTATTTATATATTTTTATTTTCTTCTGATTGAGACTTTCCATAACAATCCAATGTGATTCTTATGCATCTGAATGAAGTTGAAGTTGTTTTAAGCATTAGTTCTCGCCAGCTTCTTAATTACAGACAGCTTGCTGATCATACCAAACCTTACATATACAGTACAACCACTATGGTCATTAGTAGTGCTACACGCAAAATAAACCTTAAGTAATGGATTGATTGCTATTCATGAAGGAGCTTTCCCAGGGCAGGAGGATTGAATTCTATCCAAGTCTAAAGTCTGTGCAGAGATCCAGTTTCCATCTAACAGTTTAAATATTGGATTTTATCTTTCCTTGCTTTTTAAAATCCAAGCTCTTTTGTCAGATGTAAAACCGCTGGAAAATGAAGGATTAATCCTGTATCTTTTTCACCGGAGACACCCAAAATGAAAATGTGTTTCAGTCATTGCCACATCCTGATAGCCACGTACACGCAATTGAAACTGATAATTCAATTTCGATCTTCAGAATGGGCGTCCTCACCAAATCATGGAATTTTGCGGAGTAGACCTGAAATTTTGCGGAGGGGAACTGAAAAAAAGATCACACCCTTTAATAAACTGTAGGAAAGTTTCAGACCCCAAAAAAAAAGGTCTTCAATGCAACCATGCGGATCTCATGAAAACGGCTTCAGCACTCCGGGCAGAGTGGAGTGTCCCGTTCCTTTAGAATGTCACATTAAACTAACATGTGCCAGTCAATATTGGTACACCGTGACCCTCGCTACCTCTAAAGCAAAACCATTAAGTCCAACATTTCGCCCTGTAAGTGTTTATCTGTGAGGATGGCTTACATGTCTTCTGAAGCAGATATTGAGACTGATTGGACAATGGTGAGATAGGAGACAGGGGACCGTGGGGCCAACCCCAGGAAACAGGGAAAGAAAATCTTAATCTGCAACACAATGGCGCTCTCTTGAAACCCTATCATTTTCACTTCCACTGAGTCCGCTGTCTCACTGTCAATGGAGAGAAAGGAATGGTTAGTGTCGAAAATTGGATCAGAGCTAACATTCACTCATTTTTATCAGCGACTGCCAAAGGTCATCTGACATAATAGCTGATGAATTTAAACCCAGCGGATTTCATTTGCAATTTTCAATTTAGCGAGGCCTCCGAACCCCATGGCGATAAGAGCTCTCCCCTATCATGGCCTGTCACAAACATCAAGAATTGGTGCAAACCCACAGGAAAGAAAGAGGGGAAAAGCAGAATATCATCAGAATTAAAGATAAGGGGGAGGGGGATCCGGACACATTACACTGCGCCAAAAGTTGAGAAGCATCATGTGTGGTTAAGTTCTGTAAATGCCATTTGTGATGAAAAGCAGCCGTGAAGACGAATCAAATGGCACGAGTGAATTAAATTGCAGCCTTTTCAAGATTGATCTCCCAGGAACAGTGTGTGTTTTTCTGAGGGATGGTGTCTCTAATGCAGTCTGAATGCTAAACAGAAGCAAGCTTACCTTAAACTACTCTGTCAAACATCTCTAATTCCTTTTAATGTTTGTAAGAGGTTCAACACATTGCACAAAGGAAACTCAGACCAGAAATTCCAGCTGTAACATATTCATACAAAGATGGGCTCCCACAAGAAATTCATATATTCTCGGCTGCATTGATTTAAAACCCGTATCTGACATGGTCATTGTATTCATGATGTTAATGATCCGCAATGATAAACTGACTGTCAACTATTTAAGATGAATTACTGTACAGAGTGTTACTAGTTACTGCTTTTTATAAATTAACATTTTGTATGATGTAATTGTGTGTTGTGCGTATGTATGAAGTGGTGCGCACCGTATATATGGTTGTGTATAGTGACATAGTATTAGAGAAGAACAGAAACATTTAGCAACTAAAGAATGAATGAACAGACAAAGCTGTAGCATTACTCTTATACAGGCAGCTTTTGCCAGAAGAAAAGTCCTAACAAAACACACTATCAAATTGAATTGAGGAGTGGCGAGGAACAGCTGACAGCCATCCTGGGAATAAGCAGGAGATCTGGAGGGAGCGCAGTGAATGCATGCCCCTCTCGGAGGCACTTGGCAGAGGAGCCGTCCCTGGACAGAAGTGGAAATCACAGTGAGCAGCTGTGTGTAAAACATCCTGTAAGTGCTCACCCCAAACACAGTGTGGAGCGCTTCAGAGAAACTCCTACCAACAAAAATGTAAAATAACAGAGTGGAACAAATTTCCTCCCAAGATAAATGATGTATACAATTTCTTAACGGGAAAATGAAACGCTACAATAAGGGGGCTGACTGAACTGTACTCTGAATTCAACGACCACCAACATGGCACAAAAAATGGCTCAGGATGATGTAGCCATTTGTAAAAAATAAAAAAAAAATAAAGAAAACAAAAACAAATGAACTCGACAGCCGTTCAATAAAAGCAATGTCTGCCGTGCGCCATGTAGCCTATGTACAAATGCCAAACAGTGTGATGTCAATGGTAATAATTCACTGTTGTTCAGGACATGAGAGAAGACCAAAGTAGCCTTGAGTATGAGAAGTAGTGTATCATACAGTGTTGAGAAATGTGCTGTATCCCGCATTGTGTAAATCCTGTGCAACTCCAGTCTCACAGAGGGCTGTTATTTTCTGTAAAGGGAAAAGAAAGGTTTGGGAAATAATGAACATGCTGAGAAAAACACCACCGAAAGAGAACTAGAAAAAAATCAGCGTTTGTAAGGATCTTTCAGAGTGATTTTTCTTCCCTTTCTGTTTGTTAGTGAGTAAAAAGTCCTTCTGCACGTGGCGTTCTGTTCGCAGAAAGGGCCTCGTCTTCCGCGGCGTCTAACAATGCGTACGGATGCAGGAACTCTGGCACGCATGACAAGTGTCTTCATCTTGCATTAATTGCTCAAATTGAAGCTGCGCCACATCTCTCTCGAAAAGCGAGTCCCTTTGATATGATAATGGCATGCTTCTTAGCAGATGAAAATGCAAATTACAGGCGGTAATTTGGTGGCATGCACCTGCCGACACGCCGCGGCTCCGGACGCACAAAAAGCGGACACCGCCGGTAAAATTACCTTCGCGTGTCCCACGGTCCCAGCAGATGCCGGGGGGCTCCGTGCATTGTACGGCCACTCCCGCCGAACTCGCCAGCGGAACCTATTCAACTCTCGCTGCACGCTAATAATCGGGCAACATTTACAATGCACTCAGAGGAATTGAATTATAAATGCACTTTAAAGGCCCATTTATCATTTCCAACAGAGTACATATTATAGGGAAGACAATGGCGACGGCGTATGTGTGTCTGATGGGGAAGGGCTCCATTAGTCTTATTTACTTTGCTGGATTTAGTCACTTTTCCAGGCCCATTAGTCACAGGCATACTGGGCTATACCCACCGGCACCCCTTTAAAATCAGGAGCCATGTTTAAATTTAAAAATATGATTAATTTAAAAATTCTGACATACACACACACACACACACACACATCATGTATGTACTTATACCAGTGGCGGCCGGCCTATAGAGGGCGCTGGGGCGCCGCCCCCCCTCCCCCACATACAAATTTTAAAAAAAGTTTAAAAAAAATTATTATTTTTTATTATTATTTAATTTTTTTAGTAGCTTAAAATTATTATTTTTTATTATTATTTAATTTTTTAGTAGCTTAAACATGTTATATGTTGGCCTTGCGTTGTCTAAAGTTTAATACATTACATATGCATGTTCCGGGGACTGCGGGGCGCCGGTAACGTTATGGTGAATCAGAGCACTCATTCATTTTCAGGCGAGCCCCCTGATACTGCTGCCTGATTCGCCGCCAAAAAAGGAAGTCCCGGGGCGCAAGCCTGTGCGCCCCGGACTATCCTACCCTTTTCTGATTAGTCCTCATGGTTTATGATATTATTTGATTGGATTTAAGGCATGTTTATCACGCCCAGCCGGCATCTAGCAGGATATCACTGCGAGTGCGCAAGTACGGCTCGGTTCAGTCGGCTGCTACTCATTCGTTAGTAGACCAAGCGAGAGAGAGATAATTCGAAATGGCTTCTTCAAGTGGAACAGAAAGCAAAGAAAATTCGGTTATTTCTTTGCAAAAAGAACCTTTCTCAAGGCGTTCATTGGGAGAAACGGGTCGGGCTCGGTCACGGCGGCCGAACAACTAGCGAACATTTTACTTTTGAACTACAGTAAAACCTTGACATACGAGTGCACTAACTTACGAGTATTCCGAGCAATTTCTTGTTTCGCCTTACGAGCCTAGACCCGAGTTACGAGCCGAGCAAGCGGAGCATTGCGAATGCGAATGCAATTGCATTCGCATTTCCGAAAAATTCTGAAGGGAAGGAAGAAACAAACCACCATGGATAGGTTTTTATCGAAACGCCCTGCAGATCAGTCAGAAAAGCGTGACGAAAAAGCCAAAAATCTATGAAAAAGATGCAAACGTCACTGATGAAGATTAAGTGTAAGTGAAGAATAATAATGTAGCAATTAAGTTTAGAACCAGTTTATTTCTTTATATTCTATTTTATTATCTTTGTATTATATTTTGTATTAATTATTTATAATTTATAAATACATTTCTCATTTTTATAACAACGTAACAAAGAAATTAGGGTGTTTTTTGGGGGGCTGGATCGGATTAATGGTATTTAAATTAATTTCAATGGGGAAAATTGATTTGATATACGAGTAAACCGAGTAACGAGCTCGGTCACGGAACGAATTAAACTTGTATGTCCAGGTATTACTGTACTAATTGGGATGGGTTAGCTTACTGCACATGGTGCTTCAAGTTGTTTTTGGTGAAAATATAGTGTGAAATAAATAAAAATGATACCGAATATTGTGTGTGTCTGTTATCTACCAATAAAACAATGCCTTTTGACGGTCATTTAGGTGACCACTAAACAGAGAAGCTGTAACCATGGTAACAACAACTGCGTGACAGGGAAACACAATGTCAGCGCTTCAGTGCCTTAACTGCGTCGGGCTCGGGTCGGGTTCGGACATAAAAAGCAGAATTCCTGTCGGGTTCGGGTCGGGCTCGGTCGGGTTCGGACAGAAATATGCGGCCCGATCCGCACTCTAGTTCAGTGATGTCTTACTTGAAAAACTGTCCTCCACTGTTGCCAATCAAACTGTCTTATGCAACTGAGACACACGGTAGCTTGTTTTTTCTGTTTAAAGTCAAAGTCAGATGTATTTTTTTTTTTTTAGAAATGCTAGCGCCCCAACCTATATTTAGATCACCAGCCGCCACTGACTTATACATGCACTTACACGTGCCACAGTGTAATGTCTGTCTGTAAATTGTTAACACTGCAGTATTTAATTTGTGGTGTGATGATAGCCATTTATGTCACATTATTTTATGATGTTCAAAACATAAAGACCTTGTGGCAATAGAAAAATCCCGGATTGCAGCCATGTAGTCCGGAATGCACAAAATTGTCGACCGGTTGTATTTGGGGGGGGTTCCTCCACCTACATCTCTGAAGGCCATTTCAGTTTCATGAGAATTCACTGAATACATCCATGTAGGAATGGAATTAAAGGATTTTTAAAGAGATTATTTTATATTCTTATTCTGCTTGCTGAGCTCTCAAAATTTGATGGAAATGACAGCCCAAAATGTTTACAGAACATTGCAAAAGATTTATTTTACATTCCAAGTTGTTGGTTGTGAGGAAAAAATACAAGGTAAACGTTCTTAAAACAGTTGGAACACTTTACTGTTCCAAACAAGATATGGGAAAGTCGCAATAAAATATCTTCGGCATGTTGCATAAAACCTTGCTGGAAATATTCCCCAACATTTAACCATGAAAAAAACATAATGGTCAAAGTGTCCAGTAACAAATATTCTGAAGACAACCTTGTGATTCTTCTTTTAATAATCCAATTTATTAAGTCTCTCAGAATCGCAACACAGCTTTGATTGTTTAAAACCCTTCCACTGCTATTTGCTTTTCCCCCTTTCTCCCTAATTTAGAATGTCCAAAACATGCCCAGGCAGCACCACTCATTGCACCTCCACCACCCCCCCTGTCGATCTGTGAGATCGCGGACAACCATGTGTTCTTCTCCGAAGCGTGTGATGTCATTTGCTAGTTCTACTTGCTATTCCCAGTGCAGAATCTACTGCATCTACAGGCCAATGCTATTCACACTAAATGTAAATGGGAGGATGATGCTAACACTGACCCAGTTAGTGTGAGTTACTAGGCGGCTAGATCGCCAGTTATAATGAGTAATAATACAATCTAGCAGTTATTTCTCAACACTCATAAAATTTGACAAAAATAAAACTCTAAACGCTGGTGGGCGGAGTTAATGCTAGACAGAGCTTCTATGCTGGTGGTTGGAGTTAGTATAAATAGCATGTGCTGTACAGTGCAGCTATTTGCACTAAGTACGAATAGACAGTCCAAAAAATATTTTCAGTCCGGTGGTCTTGGATTTTCACACGTGGGTTGATCCTCAAAGTAACTGGGCAGGAAAACTGCAGACATGGCTACCCTCGTCATTGCACAGTTTACAAATTTGGCTCACAGACATGAGGAAGACACCTCATGTTCAGTTCAACGGGCAGACTTGCAGGTAATAGTTTGCATATTTAAACTGGCTTCACCTTCTAGAATGAGATTCTCAAATAAAAAAGAACTATTCAAAAGCAGTACTCTGCTTCCTGCTTTTTGTGGAAATGGACTGTTTGTAACTGAGGAGTTAAACACTGGGGGGGGTCTGTGCCACTGATGCAGACGCCAACGTCAGTTGCGTGTAGCATGACTACCATAATGGTCGAGTCACGAGCAGTGTGGAGGCGTTTCACTCTGTTCGCTTCCAGTAATTTGCGGCGAAAGACACCGTGGGCCTACAGCTGACTCACGCTGGCTTCACACACCAGTCACACACCACAAAGAACAGGGTCAAAGATGCACTTTCATTTTTCAGATGCCGGTGAAATCGTAAAAACACTCCATAAGATCCCTGAGAATCTTCAACCAAATATGGTTACTGAGCATAACGTAAGAATTGTGTTCTTTGTTCTTTAATATTGGTGAAAAATTTTCACTGAAAATAGATGTTTGATCTTGATCTTGTGTAGGTAGGGCTCAAATTGAAGGCAGTGCTTCAAGCCAACTCAGTGCTAGATAAAACATCTTAGACTGACTCAAACTGCAGAATTTTTAATAGACTGTAACTTCACTTTCCAAACTAGAGACAGCACATAGGCCTGAGATTATCAAGCAATAGTTAAAATAATGCAAAACATTTATACGCGCCTTATTTTTTGGGCTTTTTTTGGGCTTTATGTTGGGCTTTTGCTTTTAACATGGTTATTAAATTAAATTCCAGGATTATCTAAACCATCTAAACAATGTTTGCAGGTTTCTTTGGTTTACTTTCAGTCTGTGGTCTAAACCAATGAGTGTTCGCCTTTTCATTTTCATTGTTAGATAAAAAAAAGTTTGCTAACGCTTTCTATAAATGGTACTTTATAGACTATGACAATTTCATAAGCACAACATGGCACCTTCATAAGCAGCACATTTGACACAAATAGGTATGATCAGTGAATGTTATGGTAATATTATTTGCTTAGAGAGGTGACATATAACACCATATTGCAGTTATTGACATAAGCATTTACAAATGTTTATGAAGTGCTTATGAAGATGTTATGTACAGCTTATGGAAAATCATCAATTTTTTAAACTACTGTAGCTTTAGTTTACAAGCAGCAGTAACAGCTAAATAACCAGTGCTTAACAGCTTGAGTATTTTACTGCATATTTTGATATTAATGCATTCACATATAACTAGTCAGGGTTGACATCACTTCCATTTCAATTCAGAAAATTTATTATAATGCAATTCACTGTTCGCTGTCTTCATAGACCATTATAGGTATTTCCTGAATTGACTGAATGGAAAAGGACCTGATCTCCCCTCTATCACTAGAATCAGATGCCCACAGCCAGATGTCCTTAGGATCTCCAGCTCCACCGCCCTATTTCTGTATCCCCCCCGTGCCTGTCTCTCAGACGTGCGTGCATGTCCTGCACTGAGCGGACGGTTACCTGCAGGCCCTGCAATCCCACCCTGTCACTGCTCAGCTTGGCACCAGCTGCTGGACGTCTTTATTTATGAATATGCTGGCACATGACTGCAGAGTCCCTACCAACTTCCCAGAGTCAACTTCCCGTTCCCAAGTGGGATGTCCGGAGCGAGGCCAGGAGTGCAAACGGGCTGTTACGGTGACAGCGTGGTACTGCTGCTTTCTGGCTCCAAAATTCAGCTCCAGCATGTGTATAGGGAATTTTTCATACAGGCCCATGTTTGAACACTTCTAGTGCTCTGAGGTATCAAACGAGCCTCAAACCATCACTCTGCTGCCAGATATGCAGTAGATATGGATGGATCACTTTAAGGGTTGTTTCTCCTGACTTCTTTTTTCATACAGTTCAATAGAAAAATGAGTCAGGAGAAACAACCCTTAAAGTGATCCATCCATATCTACTGCATATGTAGCAGCAGAGTGATGGTTTGAGGCTCGTTTGATACGTCAGACCCTTGACGACTTACAGCCATTTAGCCAACCATAGGTTCCATACTATTCTCGTATAATTTACAGCTTAATCTAGTCCCACCACCAAATTCCCATAGAGATCCATTCAAATACAGAAAGGTATCGCTTGTATAGTTTCTTTTGATATGTTTTTTATACCCAGTCATGATAGCATCACCTGTTTACCTGTGGAATGTTCCAAACAGGTGTTTTTTTAACTTTCCAGTTTTTTTTTTTTGCCCCTGTCCCCTTTTGGAACGTGTTGCAGGCATCAAATTTGGAATTAGCGTATATTTACAAAAATCAATAAAGTTGATAAGGTAAAACATAAAATATATTTTATTTGTACTGTTTAAACATATCTACAAATCACTTTCAAATTACTTTCTGCTTTTATGTGCATTTTACATACTGTCCCAACTTTTTTGGAATTGGGGTTTGTACATTCCATCCTGATCTACTCCTAATCCATCACATCCTGTAACATGCTCAAACCCTATTACATCACATCCTGTTCCTTGCTCTACCACCATTTCATCACGTCCTGTTCTGCACATTACCCCGATTACATCACATCCTGTTCCATACTCTACCCCTATTACATCACTTCCTGCTTTATCCTACACTCACATTATCAGTTGCTCACTTTTCAATTAAAATGCTAGTGATATTATGATATTATTATTATGATTATGAATCATCTCTCTAGTCATTTATATTCGTGCAGTGATTTATTTTTCATTGTAGCTCGTATGACACATTGTGGTTGAGCCCATACTGTCCAAAGGTTAAGAGCCACTGTTCCACACAATTGTGTTATAAATTGTATGCAGAATATGTACAAAAGCTATTTAAAAACAATTGTTTTGTTTCTGATGGGGGTAATAGCATACCCTGATGAGATTTAAAAAAAATTAAATTCAGCAACGAAGCTAACGAAACCATTCAGCACATTCTGAGATGTAAGTGTTATTGCCGCTTCCCCGATGGGAGACATTAATCAACCTACAAAGAGTTTGCTTAGTGATGCTCAACAATTTAACCCCGGAAAAGTAGCGGAGTGAGCCGCAGCCACTGTCACAAACTATTAATAGAGCCTGGGATTAATGTGGGATTATGTCATAATGAGGCGGCCGCCAAGGGGGCCGGGGGACCCGGGCCTTTCGCTGCCAAAACACTGTTCTCAACTGGCGCAAACAATGACCACCGCTGAGGCCAGCTCGGAACAGCCTGACAAACAGGGCCCCCCATGCATATTAATGAGGCTCTAACTATGTCATAGGTCAGAGCAGTGATTCAGGCTCCGGCCTGATCATTATACGAGCTTTCGCAACCAGCGGTGGGGGCCAGCGCGGCCTCATTAGAGAAATGTTTGTCCCGAAGGCAGGAGGAGATCAACAAGCGCCCTTCTGTCTGCTGCCAAGTATCGTAGTTTCCCTCGTGAAGCACCCCCCCCCCCCCCTAAAAACATGCCTGTGCCATTACCACACTCTTACACAAAATAGACGGAAATAAAATACTATCAGGACACTGCAACATATACCAATTATTGCCACTCTCCAATATTACAGTACATTCCCAGAGAAAAAGAAGACACCCAGAGGGCAGCATTCAATCTTATAAAACTGATTGAATCAAACTCAATTTCTGGGGGCCACAGTCTACAGGTTTTTGTGCTTTTCTTTCAATCAGCAGCCAATTAAGGCCTTGGGAACAAGATGTGTGGATTATTTAGCCAATCAAAAATCAGATGAGTCACTGGTGATGAAACAAACTGAAACCCAGCAGACACTGCAGCCTCACACCAGTGTGATAAAACATTGAGGTATGATTCCCTCACAAAAAACTATCCACTGAACTATTTATTATCTTTTTAACTGTGTGCTGGGGTGTGCACAGTCAATACAATTATATAAACATATTATTAAATATATGAATAATCATTGTAGTTATATTGAATATATAGGAATAATTCCCACAGACACTGACCTTATTTCTTGGATAATGGTCAGAGGCCAAAACACACATTAATAAAAATCATGCATATAGCTGATAAAATGATTGATATTACCAGACATAACTTTTGTAGTACACAAACCTGTGCACATAGACAATATCAGCGTGCAATATGAATGTAGCACTACTGCTATTACTACTACCAGTGCTGCTACTAATCATCATCATCATCATCATATTTTAAGAACATACATTTAACAATGTATTGAAATGTAAATAAATTAAATAAAACAAAGCAAGGAAACATGCTGAATTTATTTGAATCAGTGAAATCCTGTAAAATTACTGAATAATTACAGCAGTCTTATGACATAACTCATATCTGGTTAAGACAGGTGTTATGTCATTCTTACACTGCATTATGTATGCTTTATGGCTTATAGTTCAAGCAAAGTGTTACCAAAAATATATGCTTGGCTAAAACATTAGTTGAGCTAAGATCTGAAAATGGCTATGTCTATTCTTTCCATCTGAAATCAAAAGAGGTAAAGAAATCTAAGTTTACGGGCCAAAACCATCAATACTATCTCTCTCACAGAGTGAAACTCAGTTTGAGGCACAGTGAGCTGGTCACTGCCTGAGGAGCCAGGGAGCCATGCTCAACTACAAGTTTCTGAAATGACCTGGTGCATGACCACTGTGTGCGCCAATCGATGTAAACACCTGCAGTTTATGTGACTTTATAAGGAGCCAAAGCCATTTGGGCAGGGAGGGGGAGGGGAATCTACACCCTTATTCCCCTACTGTACTGCATGGAACAAAGGCGTGTATGACATTTTGAGCACCATCACCAGCACAGACAGATGGAAGACCTTTGCCAAGGAACCCTTTAAAAAAAAGTGAACGGAGAGACACAACACTGCTAATGTACTCTAAGTAGTGTAATCCTCTGCAGTCTTCATGTAATTATGGGAAGTTGTACTGTATAATATTCTAATTTGTAGAAAAACGAAATTAACATGAAACACTGAAAAACAATATCCAAAGATGTTATCATACATTCATACAGGCTAATTAAAACAATCCCAATTTTTTTGGCTTTCACCTTACAGTCAAGCTTATAATACTTTTTTTGTTATTTGCACTCCTAGAAAAATAAATAACTAGGCTTGCTGCATTATTATTTGCACAGCAAAAATTGTGGTGTTCATTCAACACCCTCAGTTGTTAAATGTACACCAGCAGTGTTAAATTTACACCGGCATTTTCTCTGCACAAACGTTTGCATTTGAAATCTTCCATGAAAAAAAGGACAAAAAAAAAGAAGAAGGAAAAAAAAAGTTGAGGGATCCACACAGCTCCTGCAGTTCTGTGAAACCTAGCAACGGCGGCTCAGTCTGACATTTACTGAAGTCATGGCTCGCCTCAGTTTAACCGCCTGTGTGATAGAGCCCTGGTACCAGACTGGTGATCCTGGCAAAATGCCCTCATGTGCCCACATATGCACCGGGGTCAATTCTGCCCCACTCCTCCTGAATGAAAGACCCCCTTTTACTGGGCCCAGGCTGCTGGCACACTGCCCTCTTCAGGTCCTCGGCTGACTGTCACTTTGGATGGAACAAATTGGTACATTCTCAGAATAATAATTAGTGCAGCCATGAACATGCCATTGTTTCAACTGTATAAAGGAGGAACTGCCTTCTGACCATGTGACTTCTTCAGCCTTACACCCCCCCCCCCCCCCCAACCACCGTTGACAAAGGAATTCAGGGGAACCGTTTGCTACTGAAATACACCATGTATTTAAATGTGGTTTTGTCCATATATTTATTAATTTCTCTCATTCATTAATTCATTCATTCATTAATCTACAGTTCTGTAAATATCCTGTATCATAAAATTGTGTGAGGCTTTTTTATTTTACTGTTATAAGTAGGTGTTATCAGTTAAATGAGAACATCACCCAAAACATGTAAATGTTACTGCACAAGTGCCATGATTTCACATACTCCTAAAAATGTTTATGAACAATAGTCAAAGCCAATATTCATATAAGTTAGTCAAAAACTAAATGTAGGTCAAACGTGCCTCTAAAAACATTGGTGAAAATCAACCAAAAAATGTTTACAGAACACAAAACATGAAACTTTTTTAAATATATTTTTTTATTTCAGTTCCACAGTCACAAAAATGTATCAATATACCATCATGCAGTGCAGCTGAGCCAGGATTTGTCCATGGTAGTGTCAGTCAGCCTATTATTAGATACTCAGTGTTTCGTGTACATTTCAGTGTATGATATATTTGTTAGATATGCCACCATAACAACTACTTAGCTTTATCCTTGTTTTTGCCACTACAGAAACACCTATCAACACAAAAGTGAAATTAAAAATACAAACATATATATATACTTTTTGTTAAACATACACAGCTTTATCACCATTTTGCACAGTGACCAAGCTCTTATCCTAGTCTCTATTTAGATCAAAAATCACTTAACTTTGTCACCATAAATAATATAAATAAATAAAACAACTCAAACTCTGGAAAAACAATGTTATGATTATCTACATTGCGTAATGTCTGTGGATTAAATAGCACTCGATAAGAGGAAGACTAGTTTCTATCTACAGTCTATATATCTATATATCTGTCATATTTCAGCATCCACCAGGCTAGGAATGAGTTTCACTGTCACTTCCAGTAATATCCTTGGAACCTAAAGTTTTTCCATTGCGAGAAACTGAACTGTCAGAGCTGAGGCATAACTCAAAAGTGAGCCTCTTTTCTCATTTTATCCTGAGCCAGAAATTTCAAAGATACTGTATAATAGTTTGTAAATGACGGGCACTTAATTGACAGAAGGGGACTTTGTCTCGGAGATGTGCTTCTCATCATTAGCACAATCCCTCATCAGTAAGATGCGGTAGACATCATTTGCATGCGTTTCCAAGCCTAATTGAGGCCAGAGTTAGGGGTTAAGTACAGTAACTATGCTGCAGTCCTCCCAGCGGATGTGTGGGTGCATATACCTGGCCAGTCTGTATTTGTTAGCAAGCTCATCTCGCATTTCCATATTTTAGCTCATGTTAACATTGCATTCAGTGTGGTACTCTAACATCGTTGTATCATTATTTATGCATCACAATCAATATCTAGGGTGGCATGGAAAAGATAAGTAGACAAATGTCTTCTGGCACTGACATGGTTTGCCACCATCCACCGAAAAAAAGAATCTTCCCATGCCATTTTATAAGTGTTGGTTTGGGCTGATAGAATTTCATATGGGTAATCTTAAATGAATTGTGTAAAATATTTGATTTCTCTTTGACTGATAAAACTGTTTAGTATCGAATATATTTTAAAACGCTTGTTGTATTGTTTCATCATTAAAGTCAATATTCTACAGCCAATCCCTTCACTGTATTGAGGCCCACATCCTGTAGTATATGATGATATTTCAAAAAGCCAAAATAAGTCTTTCTAGAGCTGCTAGACAACCTAGATAACCTGAAACTTAAAATATTTACCAACGTGCATGTACACATTATTTACTGTTGTTCTGATGCTAATTATTTAGTTTAAAAGCAGGCTACTGGAAACAAAGATTCATGCTACATCTTGGCCTTGCTTGAAATGGGTAGCTTTAAATATGTATTCAAGGAAATTTGGCCCTGAGAAATACAGTGACTATTGTGAATAAACTTCACTCTCTTTAAAACCCATACACAGACAAAATATTATGTATAGGCTATATCCAAAACTGGCTTTTGATATTTTTTGAAATATCAGCTTTGGTCTTTGCAGTCATGAGCGTCCTTATCTTATTGGCCACTAGCAGATATTTCCTCTTATTTTTCAAGGTGAAAAGTTGCCATGGCAGTCTTAAGAAGCTGCATAGTGGACTGCATTCATATCCGGAACACTCAGATCAACAAGTCTATAGGCAAATGTACATAAGTAGCCTACGTTTCGGCTGTCGATGGCTACAGCTTTAAGTAAGCTCCTTACTTTATTTGCATACAGGTAGAAAGTGTTCCTAGTGGGAGAAACTATAGGCTACTTTGAGGATAATTACTCAGAAGGGACATTTCCGGCCAGAGCTTTATCTGAGCACGGCCTTTAAAAAAAAAAAAGGCAGTCACTCAATATTTTTTAAGACAGAATAGCGAGTCCATCAGACCAATGTAACTGACAGCAACGAAAGAGTAATTACACACAAACATCCATTTGAAATTAACAGAACGGAAGAAAACACATTTCCACGCGTGACGGTAAAACCTGAACAGAGAAATTTCCGCTGTCACTCATACGCGCATGTGTTCGATTAGCATATGTATACTCGCGGAATTAAATGAGTCTGTTGGCTTAAAGGGGTCTGCTTCAGCGGGCCGCTGCAGAGGATGTTATTCATGAGGAGGGGCCCGTATTTTTAATGGGAATTTGGCTTCTTTCGGTGCTGGCAGGGCTCCTCGGATATCTCTGTGTTAAATATGAACCATTAATTGTAGCCTCTTCTCACACAGTATGATGTGAAGCCCTGGGGAAATCTGCCGGTGTGTTCCCATCACAGGATCACTTTATTCAGGTGATACCGACGTTTCACCTTTCGCCCTGATCGATATCCCAGCGAACAAGTGACAGGAACACACAAAAAAGTTACATTCAATTGTAAACTCGACATTTGCTAAATTGAGATGATTTTCTTAGTAGTAGCCTAATCAGTAGTAATATCAGTAGTAAATATCATGCCTTTAAATTACGAAATGGCATTAGTAGGCCTAAATAAAAGGATCATAAATGTTTTTTATGCAAATTAAACCCCGGGGTTTTCATCAATTAATTAGCCAAAACAAAACAAAAGCGGGCGACCTATTTGAGGCACACAACCGTAGGCGCACACACATCACTAATTATTTACCTTGCCTGGATGAAACTCAACCTGTTTCCATGGTAATGCATTTTCTTTCACGCTGTCTTTTAAAAAAAAGCCACGACCTTTTTTTTTTTTAATAGCCTAATAATTTCTTTGGGTATAGCCTAACTGAATCACACACTCGGCTCCAAAGGGGAAAACGTGTGCACCCAATCTTTGTAGCATAAAGGGAGATCAAATTTTAAAAAAAACCTTGCATGATTACTACGGCCCTGTAATGAAATAAACCTTAAAGTAGTAGGCTAGGCTACGTTAGCCTACACGAAAGAGAGAAAAATAAAAAAAAATATTAAACGCTGCCATTTGGCATCAAATGATTACTTTGCGTATTTTAGCTACGAGATTTATAGCATGAGTATAATTCTGTTGAGTTTTTGCCCAACCCACTCTTTGTGTTTGTGTGATGAATTTGTTTGGTCCTTTTCTTAGCTGTGAGTTAATGGAGATACAGGATGTCACAACGCTTTTGCTTTAGATGTCTGTGGTCTCAAGGGAGGCAGATCGAGAGAATGGAGCAGCCCAGTTTGGACAATGTAATCACAACGATTAAGGCCATATTTCAAGGTTCCTGCAAGTTTGCCTGATCTGTTTTGTAATGGTGATTAATTCAGTACCAGATCACTGTTGTGTATCGCCGTGCAGCACTAAACTGTGAACGTGAGGGCGGTTGAATATGACAGGGTGCCCCCTTCTGGTGAAAGTGAAACGGAACACCGGAATAGTAGAACATACTGAAGGGCAGGGAATCTCAGGACTCCGACTGGATCCCGTCTTACACCAACCTCTTGCTGCTGAGCTGACGCCACTGGGTACATGTTCAGGGCTCTCTCAAGATTTCTGTCTGTTAAAAAGCAACTGAAATATCTGTCAATGTCTGGTCAAGTGACCCAACTGATCCGATCAATGACTTCAGGTATAGACTATTCCAGATCTTCCATCTCCAGGACTGAAAAGCCCTGTCTTGCCTCTAGCCAATAATGCACCAGAAAAAAGGGTAATTTACGTGAAAGTTGTAAATAATCTTTTTGCAACGTACTTTACAATCGCAGCTTTGTTCTGTGAGCTGTGTAATGACGAGTAACGTGTATGTGGTATTAATTCAGAAATTCTCAGTTGTTAGGTCTTCTTTTATAGCACTATGTAATCCTAATTTCATGGGAATGGCTGTGTATAATTAGCCTATATCCGGCCAGAGAAACATCATTAGAAAAGATGTGTAGAAATTCAGAAGCTGGGGAAATTCAATTATATGATAAATAATTGTAATTATAAATTCAATTAAGTAACTGTTAAAACAAACAACAAAACTGTTGTATATGTACACACCACTTTCAAAAGATGTTTTTCTTCACAACCAATGAAAACACAGTGCACAAGCACAATAAATGTACAATCTACACTAGTCACAAATCACAAAACTCAAAAATCCTGCCAAAACCAGACCAATGTCCTCAACAACACAAACAGTTCATAGACATATTTCACTCTTGCATGTAGCTATACCTCCCAGTATTATCATATTCTCACAAACAGCAACAAGCAAGGCATATATTGTGTCATGCAAAAAACATAGAATATACTTTTTATGTAATTATATTACACATATTGATTTTTTTCACCCAGCTCAATATACAAGAAATGACTGAAAACAGGTACCTAAAAACCTTGTAATGTGTTGGTAAACAGAAACAAATAATGTTTTTCTTGTTCCTGAGAATTCCCAAGGCTTGCGTGGCACTGATGATATATATAGGGTATAGAATGGCTGATACAGCAGGACATGATCAGGGCACAAAACTGTGGTACAGAAAGCAGGCTATACAGTACACGTATGGTATACAAGTAGGGTGAAACACTAAGGTATATAATGCTAAACATTCATGGTATACAAGTTGTGGTCATAAAAAGGATATAAAATCCATGTGTAAGTAAGGGAATATAATTCAGGATATAATCAGGGTGTATAATAAGAATGTAAAAAGATACAAAAGGGTACACAAGTATGGTGTGAAAGTAGAATATAGCATATATACTTTACAAGTAGAATTTATAAATTAGGATGTGCATTCAGGCAATGTAATGTATGATATTCATTCAGGATATATATGCAAGAAATATAAATAGTGTCAAAAATAGTTCATGGGAGGCAAAGGAGAGAGATAGAAGATACTTTTTTTCTCATTACACGTTTCCCAGCAACCTTTGCTGCTCAGAACTGTTGTAAAAAAAAATATATAATAATAAAATAAAAAGAGGTTATATGACATCACAGAAAAAATACTCATTTAAAGAATCTGAGTTTATAGGGCAGAGATCAAAAATAAGTGCTGTTCGGTAACATGCTGAGCCACGAGAAAAAAAATTAATTTCACATTCTTTAATTTTCAGAGCAAAATGGACAGCCATTTCAGGTCGAATAATTGTTTGAACCAAGGATTTTATCATTAATCCAGGAGGGTTGCTGGATCCAGGGTCACACTAAGGGTTGATTAGGTACGAGGCACACAAAGCTCTCCTCAGTCGATGCCATTGAAAAGAAGCAAGTAATTTAGATTCAGAATTGGTCTAGGATTGAGGCTCCACTCCATTACCAACCATTTTCAATTTCAGCTTCACAATAAACATCAAGCTCGCCAAGGAAATTAGTGGATTTGGTAATGTACTAGAGGAGAGGGGTGGGGCTAGACAAGATGACACTTACAACCAAAGCCGCGCTTAATGAAATCTTTGAGAGGGGCCAAAATTTGACATATTTTGACTTTTTTATGTTACCCATATGTTTTTCCAAGGAAATATTTTTTCCACTACTATAAATCGGATACTACATTTTAGGGGAAGACATAAAGGAAAACCATATTGTAGGGAAAACAAAAATACCATTTTAAATTGACAAGTAATGTGCCCGGTAGTATTCTTTAAATGTGGAATACAATCTTCTTTTCAAACAGTCACAATTAAATCAATCCCAATAAGAAATCAATGCCTTTATGGTTCTTACTATCCTTGAAAAAACCTTTGTTTGGTAGCGGAAATTCTCTCCAAATATGTTGTTTTTTAATTGCCAATTAAATCTAAGATGAATGCATTACTTTCTATGCATTCTGATATGCCTGATTTAATTCAGATTTAGGATAGTCAGCGGAGTTATAACCTGGATTTCACAAAGAAAAGGATCATTTCTGCCACATCAGTTGCACATCTATTACAGAACACTGATCACAAACCCTGCTGGTAAGAATTGATTTGATTTCTCCCCTAAATGTACACTACCATAGTTCACCAGTTTCAGGGCATGTGCAGTTCAAGCAAACACAAGGTGTTTTTTTTAGATCCAATCAAACCCACATTAATGGTGACTCTGGAATAAATCCTGGAAAAAGGTCTGTGAGAAGTGAGGTCTGAAGATTGTGTTGTCTGGGCTGGAGGCGGAAGAGCTTTTTTAAAGTGAAAGTAAGCTTTACCATTTCAAATAATCTGTGTGCCAGTCTCCAACTTCACAATCCCCACTGTTTCATACAGTTAATCAAATTGAATCACGAAGGAAAATTAAGAAAAAATACGAAAATCATTCATTTTAAGCAACATTTTAGGAATAAATAATATAGTGCAATTAATAAATTAATAAGGCAATTAATAAATAATATAGTGACTTCCCACAGTTGTCTGATTTAATTATAAGTAAAAACACATTTTCATTGGCAAGAACCCCTTACTTCCAGTGATGTAATGAAATACAGCAAGCAAAGTAGACTTACTGAGATACGGCACCAGATTTATCAGTTTTGATTTCATTGATATTCTCTTAAACAGTGCAAAGTGCATTTGATTTAATCCTCCTGTCCAGTTCTTATTTTCTGACCACACAGTGCTTTGGCCTCTGTTCAAATAGTTTGGGGTTCTGCAGTCCTATGAACATTTGTAATTCCATGCTCATGGTTTCCTGCAGTTCTAAGGGTTCTGCAGTCCTATGAACATTTGTAATTCCATGCTCATGGTTCCCTGCAGTTCTAGAGTTCTGCAGTCCTATGAACATTTTTAATTCCATTATCAGGATTTTGCGCAGTTCTAGAGTTCTGTAGTCCTATGAACATTCTTAATTCCATGCTCATGATTTTGCACCTTTCTAGAGTTCTGCAGTCCTATGAACATTCTTAATTCCATGCTCATGATTTTGCACCTTTCTAGAGTTCTGCAGTCCTATGAACATTCTTAATTCCATGCTCATGATTTTGCACCTTTCTAGAGTTCTGCAGTCCTATGAACATTCTTAATTCCATGCTCATTGTTAGTTGTCACAGCTCAAAGATTTGAAAGCCTTCGGCTACACCACCAGCCATGTTCTCAGGCATGAATGAAATTCACCATCAGTGAATTTCAGCACCATTGGTGCTTCAGTGTGTATGCAATAATATGATCAGCATTTAAAAAAAAATTAAAAAAAATGCATAGGCAAGTGTGACTTGCACATAAGCTTAAACAGTCACAATGTAAATAACGTACTTGTTTTTGATATGTATCACTCATATATGTCAAAATAAAAAAGGCTATACATTTTTTTCTCCAAAGTTGCTTATTATATGGGGACAAAGAGGGCAGTTTATTTTATTGGTTGTATGCACATGTATCAGTCAACTGTCCCCATGAGCCAATCAAAAACCCTGTGCCCCGTGGTTCACGTCGCCTATTTTAGGGTCTGGCTAGATATTTATTGTGGGAGTTGAAAACCATTTAAAAGTTTCTGAATGGCCATAGTGCCATATGACATTTAGAAGATGATTAATAGGAGCACACTTTTTCCCCTGTGAAAGCTACATCTCAGAGATGTGCTGCAACGCACACGAGCAAACAAATGCTAAAATGCTAAAATGCTAAAGCTCATCTGAAGCATCAGGATGGTAAGGATTCAGGAGGGATGGATTCAAAGCTCAGGGGTCCCTGCAGATGCATGGCGAGAGGCTGATAACAGCACTAATTGATTTCCTGGAAGCTAAATAACTGTTCTTACGTTTGCTGTAATCACAGGGCATATTAACTACTTCTGAGATAGATACAGCTCGAAACAAAAAATCCACAGCGCCAAGCTTTAAAGTTCAAAACCAAACTGTGCAGAATATTTCAGCAGTTTTATGAAGGGTCTATAATCAGTAATCAAATATATGGGATACAGACCAAAGGTGGATAAGATTCACTTTTTTTTTTTTACTCTTGGTGAAAGAAGCTGAAAGTAGGATATTGAGAGAGAAAGGCTGTGTCGCTTTCCCCTAAGTGAATATTATCACCATGAAAACAAAGTGACTACCTGAACAAAGTCTATTTTACACCTTGACTTCAATAGATTTCAACCATCAGACAGAGAGCCATTTCAGGCAGCCATATCAAATATGCCTCTTCCTCTGATGATAGCGTCTCGCTCAATATCCTGTCAGACCGGCCAAGCGCGTCCGCACTTTCCCGTACAGTCGCTACCAGTCTAAAACCGATACTCTGAACCTCTTATAAACCTATTGCCCTTTCAAGTTTTTTTAAAATCACTGCTGAATTGACGTCCATTCAAACTGATTTATTCCATTTTAATTATGTATGATGGCAGATTGGGAAAAAATGGCTTCAACAATAACAATATATCGGCACACAATGTGTACATTAATAATACTAAAGAAACGGGATTCCTATTCCATAACTGATAAACACAGATTATGTTTTGGCTCATGAATTTAATAAATATATTATTTAAGAGTGCAGGAGTGTCTAAAAAGATTACAAAAAAACAACCTGGTTTTATAAATATAATGAATCAGAGAGAAAGGAGAAGATGGATGTCACAAGTTTTCTCTTTCACCAATAATCCTTGAGGGCAATCTTACAGGGAGACTACCCTCGTTGTAAGTTAAAACCGATTATAATAAATGTAGAGACGAACAGAGCAGCAGGACGGTTTTCTAAGAAAAATAAGTTGCGGAAAAAAATTAAATCTTTAGAAAGAGTGAACCGCAAATGAGCCTCACTCATTACGTCCATTAAAGGGTGTGTTCATCACCAGTGGGCAGGTATCTACAGACTGCTGCTGCATAAGGCCCCTGTGTGTGTGTGTGTGTGTGTGTGTGTGTGTGTGTGTGTGTGTGTGTGTGTGTGTGTGTGTGTGTGCGTGTGCATGTGTTTACCATTTTGTTGTTCAAGGCTACACTGTGAAAGAGAGAGAGATTTCATTAACCCCTGATCTGCTGGCCTGGAGTGCCCGAGTGGGGGTTGGGGGGGGTTGCGTTAACATTCCTGCTTGCCTTGGACTCTGCATTCTTTCAGCCCCATGGAGGAGCCGACTGGAAGAAGCAGCCTTTCTTCCACAGGCGCTGCTATTTTAAGCATCCGCTAATGCTGGAGCGAAGGTCTCGGCTTCGAAGCCACGGCGGGAAGCGACTCAAAGATGGCGCGCTGCCGCGTCGTACGCAGGGCGGAGAACAGCCTCCAGGGTCTGTGTTTCCATACAGAAAAATGCAAGGACGACTGATTGTGATTGTACCACTGGTGTGTAAAGCCTTTCACTCCTATAGGCCTGAAAAGCTGAGGTGAAACTTTTATTTAATTCAATTCTATCATATTTACTCATCTAAATGTTCGATGCTGCCTACAGAATTGATGAACTGTACGGTTAGCATATTTTTAAATTGCGTATCGCAAAGTGCAAGATTTCTTTGGTTGCCATGGTTTCTGCCTCTTAAGATGGAATGGGATGGGACGGGATGAGGCGATGCAGGGAAATTAACAAAAACGATGACCTTAACCCCCTGAAGGAGGCCCGCAGTCTATCCTGTTCCAGCCACCTTGAAAAGTTAAACTGGGGATGGCTCTGTTCTGAGAGACAGCTGAGCAGACCACACACCACTGCTTCCAATTTTCTAAAGGTGGTAAACTCACAAGATAGTGTCACCAGTAAATTATATTAGGATGTAGCTGAGGAGGAGGACGAGGAAGAGGGGGGGGGATACAACACAACCTCTGTTTCCCCAGATATGAAATTAATTATTGCCTTGATGAAGGTGTTGGGTGTTAAGCTCAGAGCCCCGGCAGATTGATCATGTGATTTTGAACAGGGGTGATAGCGGAGCAGTGGTGTATAAAGGCTGGTGTATAAGCCATCAGGGTCAGTCTATTTCCCAGGGGAGATGGGACACTCCTGGCCTTTCAATAAACAGCAATTGGGTGTTTACTTGCAGGCCGGCAAACTGGACAGGTATACGGGACACGTTCCACTCCAACACTTTAGTTAAGGGCATTTTTACTTAAGGGCTGTGCTGTATCTTTAAAAAAGATGCCAGTTTATGTAGAATACTGATCAACTCAACATGGCATCTTATATATACTGTATATATATATATATATACAGTGTCCTCCACTATTATTGGCACCTCTTCTAAAGATGAGTAAAAAGGGTTATAAAAAATTAACCGTTTGGTCAATTAGCTTAATCTCTCACTGAAAAAACATGACATAATTATTTTTAACAAAACTAAGTGTGCCACAATTATTGGCACCCCTGCATTTATATATAGAATAAAGTAATCATTTTTAATATTTGATCACATATCCTTTGCATGCCTTGACTTCCTGTTGTCTGTGACCCAACAACATCAACAAACTCTTGATATCTTATTTTCTGGTACTCCTACAAGCGATACTATAACGTCTCTGCATTTGAATGGATCTCGATGGGAATTGGGGGGTGGGACTAGATTTAGCTGTAAATTGTGCTGGAACGGTACAGAATACATGGTTGGTAAAATGGCTGCAAGTCATCAAGGGTCTGAGGTATCAAATGAGCCTCAAACCATCACCCTGCTGCCAGATATGCAGTAGATATGGATGGAACACTTTAAGGGTTGTTTCTCCTGACAAATTTTTCTATTGAACTCTATGGAAAAATAAGTCAGGAGAAGAAACTCTTCAAGTTATCCATCCATATCTACTGTATTTCTTTTAAGGTTTGTTTAATACATCAGACCCTTGCTGACTTGCAGCCATTTAGCCAACCATGTTTTCTATTCTGTTCCAGCATAATTTACAGCTAAATCTAGTCCCACCTCTCAATTCCCAAGGAGATCCATTCAAATGCAGAGACGTTATAGTATCATTTGTAGGAGTACCAGAAAATAAGATATCAAGAGTCTTTTGATGTTGTTGGGTCACAGACATCAGGAAGTCATGGCATGCAAAGAATATGCGACCAAATATAAAAAATGATTACTTTATTCTATATATAAATGCAGGGGTGCCAATAATTGTGGTACACTTGGTTTTGTTAAAAATAATTATTTCTTGTTGAGGGATTTTTTCATAATAAATTTACTTCAATTAAAAGTTGGATTTTACTAATTTTTTCAGTGTGAGATTAAGCTAATTGACCAAACGGTGAATTTTGTATAACCCTTTTTACTCATCTTTACCAGGGGTGCCAATAATAGTGGAGGGCACTGTATATACAGTGCTGCTCAAAAGTGTGTGAACCCTTTAGAATTTTTTGTATATCTGCATACATTTTATCAAAAATGTGATCACATCTTCATCTAAGTCCTAAAACTTGATAAAGTGAACCCAGCTCAACAAAAAACACAAAAAAAACTTTATTCTTTTATTATTTATTTATTGAGCAAAATCATCCAACATTAAATGCTTTGTTGACAAAAGTATGTGAACCCTTGGATCATACGTATTTTTTAAGTATCATATTTAATATTTGGTTGCATATTTTTTGCATGCTGTTACTTCCTGAAATCTGTGACCCATCAATATCAAAAGACTCTCAATATCTTATTTTCAAGTACTGTTACAAGCGATACTATAACCTCTCTGCATTCTTTTTGTTTTGGCTCTGTACTCCATCACATTGGATTTGAAATGGAACAGTGACGATGAGGTTATATGTTCGGGATCATTGTCCTGCACATTAAAGCGCCCTCCAATGGTGTTTGATGCATTGGCTTGGATCTGAGCAGACAAGATGTTTCTGTATACTTCGGCATTCATCCTGCTGCTGCCGTCAGCAGTGACATCATCAATGAATACAACTGAGCCAGTTCCGGTGGCAGCCATACATGCCCAAGTCTGCGCCTACATACTGGAGAGTGTTCTTAATCTGTTCAATAGGTGAAAAGGGGTTTTTCTTCACCATTCCAAGTATTCTTCTGACATCCACTACACTGGTCTTCTGTGGTCTGCCAGGTCGTTTGCAATTCCTGAGCTCACCAGTGTGTTCTTGCTTCTTAACAATGTACCAAACTGTTGATTTCGCCACACCTAATGTTTTGGCTATGTGTATGACAGATATATTCAGATTTTTCACCCTCATGATGGTCTGCTTTACTGGCATTGACACTTCTTTGGTCCTCATGTTGAGAAACAACAACAACAAACTCCAAATGCAAACATCACACCTAGAATCAACCTTTTGTAGCTGACTTGTGCATTAAGTAATGATGAAACGAAACACACCAGCTCAAATAACAGCTGAGCAGCCAATCGTGCGATTACCTTTGGTCCCTTGAAATGGGGGGTCTATGTATAAAGCGTTACAATTGCTACACGGATCAAATAAACGCCCTCAAATTAAAGCTGAAAGTCTGCACTTTAACATCATAGTCAATGTTCCATAACAAATCCAATGTGCTGGACTACAGAGCCAAAACAACACTGTCGCTGTCCACATACTTTTCCAAATGATTTCTCCTGTGGAAAAGGACTGTACCGCAATTCAATTTAGTTCAATATTATCTGTCGACATTGTTAAAAAAAATACTTTGTATGAAAAAATAAAAAATACTTAAAATATAGAAAACTTGAGAAAGACGTGGGCCGTGTCAGAATACGACCCCTACACCCTTTTTAGGGCGCATATTTGAGTCCACTTCAACAAAAAGCTTTTGAGTGGGTGACTTTTTCTCACAAATGGGGGCATTAAAAATACCAGGATGAACTCCTTATTTCCGAGATTTTGTTGAGGGAATTCAGGGGCACACTCATCTGCAGAACAGTGTACTCATCCGACAATTTCGGTAAGTAACCCGGAAGTAAAAACGTAAAAGACATAGAGTGTATATGCATATCTATGGTACAAGATAGGTTCATATTACAAACTACTCTTTTTTATTTTTGTTCATAATCTACACTTTGTAACAATCGTCATATGTTAACAGATTGATATTCTCAATAAAAATTAAATGAATATTACAAACTACTTATTCAATAGTTTGGAAAAAAGTTTTGCGGGATTTATTTCGCACACTGCTTGCAATGTGAGTGGACAGGGGACAGTGGACAGAAAACAGGGGTCATATTCAGACACAGTCCAGGCCTGAACCCCCAAACAACCAGAAAGTGAGCTGAAAAAAATAACTCCACTGTGTGGAAAAAAAACACTCAAACAGTGGTTAGAAAAACCATCCTGGTGGGAAGAAATCTGGAGGGAAACCTGGCTTAGACGGGGAGCCCAGCCTGGTATCAGAGGGTAAAGTTAGCTTCAATGGTAACAGGGAGGTTATGGGGAATCTAGCAGAGCAAGCAGACATAGTGGTCGGGTAGATTATAGCCCAGGATATTAGACAAGGAGGTTAAAATAAAAATGGACCAAGGAAAGAAGTATAGTAATATTCAGATCAGAAGAGCAATGTGTTACATCTAGGCCTTCTGGTTGTGTCATGGCATTGTTATTTCAACAAATTGAAATAACATATATTATCCAGCTGAAACATCTGCAACACTTCACTATATATGAACATTGGACAAATATACACATTTTTGCTGTGAAATATAATTGTCAATATATTTTCCACCTGTTCTGTGAAACAGTCCCTGACAGACAATTAATGTAATATATTGTGGTACCAGGAAGGGAGTTTGAGTGCCGCTCTCTACTGGACGGCACCGCCACTACACCCTGGTAGGGGAGCCAGCTGTGGCAAATGTTAATTACCCATGTGCTCCTTGTTAGCCCTTATAAAGTTTGCCTTACAAAAGGGCCTGGTTCCCCAGGCCAAGTAGACAGGTTTTGTTGGACTTTATAGAAACTGGCTGCATGCATGTTCTTGCTCTGTGGTTTATCCTTATTTTGTGGTGTGTATTTTTAGTTTAATAAAAATGCAGCAGTTAACTGTCATTTTTGTTGCTTTTCCTGTTTGTTCACCATGTGATGCAGTGGCCCTTCCCAGCCCTGCATCACAATATTGAATAATATACTGAAATATGTAAATATATGAACTTTACAAAATATAATACATATACAGCAATATGTGAAATTGGCAATAATATTGTGTATTTACCCATATTGTGCTTGTGAAGTGTTAAATATATTGATATTATAGATAGGCTATATTATCTTAGATATTAATATCATATCTACGCACACGTATAGCGATGAAAACTGTGATTAATTATACAATGAGAAAAAACACCTCAGCACTATCCTGCTATGTGGCCATCCTGCTCTTCAGCATAAGCTCATATGCAGTAGATACATTATACAGATTAATTCAATCTGCATCAATTTAAAAAAACATATTTAATACATTTCTCAATAAATTACTTCATTAGTCGGCTAATAGTGGAAAGTGTAGGCTAGAAGGGTGGGCGCACCACAAGAAGGTGCACTTCCTGCACCTCTTCCAGCATGGTAAAATAAAGAAAACAACATTCAGCCTCTTCCTAATGTGTTTTTTCTTGTATCTATTTTGTGGTGAGCGAGCCCCCCCCCCTTCTAGCCTACATTGTCTACTGCCTCTTCTAAACCTGCCACTAATCTATGTAAAAAGGACAGCGTAAGGTACAACGGCATACCCTATGCAGCTTGGGAAGAGTGGAAAGTGGAAAGCTAACTCCTCTGTAGTTAGATTGTATAGACTCGTTACCTTGAAGGATCAGTTTTCAAATGGTACATTTCCACCTTTAGCGCAGTAGGGAAGCCTTCAACACTTTATGGAAATATACATATTTCAAGAGTCTCAAAAATCTGGCAAGCTACAAAAGGTTTTTTTTTTTAATAGAGGTAATGCATACAGCAGATGGTCTTTTTCTCATGAAATTGTCTGTAATTGTTTCTTTCCTTTCTAGAATTATTTTGATTTTGCATCTCGCTGCACATCTGTGTGATACGAACAGGTGTGCTGTAAAAGAGACGGTGATCGCGTGTAATGGCGGGGTGAGGGAGGGGGGTTTGGATCCTGGCCTGCATGAAAGTGAGATGGTGAATTAAAAAGAAAATCAGACCATTTTCCAACCACTTCAGGGTGAGATTATGCTTTTATAGAAAACGACGGGAAAGTATGGTCCTACCACATACCAGTGTAAACACTGTTTCCATCGTCAGTACAGAAGAAGCTAAGGACCGCAGCTCCGTGAAATCTACGCGTGTTGGTGCTAAATGGAAGACCGATTGGCGCCTGTCTCACGCTTCTGAGATGATCTTCTTTATTCGGGTAGGCCTATTCTTTCCTGACTTTTCTTTGCTGTAACAGATACGGCGTTGTACATGTTTATGTTTTTAGGGTAAATAACATGCTGCCAGGCGCTTGATGGTTCACAGAGAAGGGACGCTTTCTTTCTTTGGCGGCTGCGTTAAAGGAGGCTGGTGGGCTTTTTTCCCCGCCGATGTGATTTACAATCGCACATTAACCGCTGTTCAAGCAACAAGCGTTGCCGCCACGGCCTAGCGCTGCGTTTCGGGAGGCCGTAAACTATGATGGGAATAAACCCCCCCCCCCAACCATCCCCAAGTAGGCTACAGCATTTTCACACAATGCGCAGTGGACAGTAAAGCCCGGGGCTGTCAATGCTCCATTAGAATGCTCAAAGAATTACTGTACCGGCACGAGCCAGGCGAAAAACTAAGACGTTTAATTTCTTACTTTTTATCGTGACTGTGCAGGCCACTCCGTTTTACTTTCAAACAATTTCTTTGTGACTGAAGTTCCTATGTAAAAAGTCTCAGTCTCCCCAAATCTTTCGTCTGAATCCCAAGATGACCCCAAATCTGGATATTTCCAAATCTTGGCTTGGTGGGGTGCATGGAATTAAAAGAGGTAATTACAGAGAAACGAAATCTTGTGTTTTCCATACAAATGTGGACCAAGGGAAAGCAGATTAGGATAAATCCGAATTGCCTGTGAATTTGCCCGTCCCTGAATGACAGCACTTGTTATTACTGTATGTAAACACTGCCAAGCTGATGATATTGTAGTAAAACACACCCCACATAAAACATCTCTGCACTTGTTCAATTAGCCAAAGCACTTTAATGGCTTCGGGAACAGCAGCTGAGACTTTTGGTTTAATCTCCTTTATGCAATAATACACAAATTTTGAAATAATTTTGAGATTTCGGTTAGAAGAGTAAATAAGCTTTAACTGTGAAAAAGCCCAGAAATTAGCTACACTGAAACTGCGGTCATTATCCATCATGTTTTGCAGTGCGGGGCTGGGGGGTGGTTATTCTATGCCTTCAGTGAAATCATAATCCACACCCAACACCTTCCACCCTTCGATTCTAGGCTGAAATGTAAGTCAGAACCATCTTCAGACTCCATTTGTTCAGACCTGGTTATGCCAACCACTTATGCAACAAGCACAGGGTTTCCATTTGGAACATACAACCTGATATTTACTAGAAATGTATGACTTTGCCATTCTTTACCCTGTGAAAGGACGGCCTACCACTACCAAAGTCACAGGGTTCAAACTCCTAATTAAGCGAAACACATACCCTGATGGTTCAATTTAAGTGACATCATCCACAGATGCGTTTGAAGGAGCCCCCCCTCCCCCCCCACAAAAGCACCCATTCCGTATATATCAGGAACACAATTATCTTTGCTGGAGCGTAAAAAAGGTAATTCCTTATTCTTTATTTTCTGCAGAAATGTCCTTGTTATTCATAGCCCCCCCACCACCAGCAACACACACACAGTCTCAGCCATGCAGGTTACAGTAAGCATCTGCAGCGACAGATTAAGCCAAGGAACCCCTCATTATCCAGACACTGGTACAGATGCATCATTTCTGTGTGTCTCAGCCTGAGAGAGTGAGCAAGAGATTCTCTCCCCCTTCCACCGTATCGCCCGGGAACACTATAAAAGCCTGACCACGTGAATACCAACCATTCACTGGGAACCCATTGTTCGTAGCTAGGTAAGACAGGAAACCTTTAGACGATAATCACTGCCGCGCCAGCCACATATTGATTTTAAAAAGAGGGGGAGGAATTGGGGGGGAAAATGCTAAGACACTTTCTTGTGTAAGGTTGCTTCTCCGTCCTGCATGTTAGATATAGATTGCTCATGGAGCAAGCCGAATAGTCTTTTCCTCCACACCAAATTAGGAAGTGTACAAACGCAGGCCATGCAAACGCACTCCATGTCTTTGGGCGCACAGCACACTGAGCAGAGAGCTACACGGGTCACTCTTCATTGTCAGGAGTGAGCGACGGGCTCTTAAGTCAACAAACCCTGGCGGGCCCGACGTACAAAAGGGCAAGCAAACTTGAGGGAATTCGGGAGGATCTCAGCCGATATTACAGATCCTCTGATAAGAAGGCTTGAATTATATGGGCCAAAATGGTCCTCTGCAAACACTAATTAATCTTACCAAACAGGCCGACACAATGGTGGCTGGGCTTGGTACTAAGCTATGTCTTTGCGTAGAGTAACCTCGCGTGTCGCGGGAGAATGGAGTAAGCCATTCAACACTAACGGGTAAACAGAGACGGCTTCCTCCGACCTGACGCACCCCGTGCCACCAGGATCGCACATTTAATTCTGCAGCTGCCCAAGTTTATTCTGGGGTTCTTCATTTTATCAATTAAAAAATCAGTAGCTACATATTGATCTAAATGTCTATTTACCTACCAATCACAAATCATAATGTATTTAGATACATACAAAAATATACAATTGCATGTGTGTGTAAGTGTATATGTAGATAATTTATGACTGGTAATTAGTGACTGATATACAGACATGCATTTTCAATCAATATCTATACACACACACACACCAATCATGTATTTGTCAACCTATCTACCTGTATATCTATGTAAAATCGACGCTGGCTATCCTACTGCAGATTTAATATAAATGGCTTATTTTTATCAATGGGAGTCGATCTGTTTTTTTTCTGTTACAGGTAGAGATTTCAGCACAAGAGGATCATGTCATTAATGCCATCAGAATATGCCTCATTTTAAAGCTGGCCTTTAAGAGCCACTTTAATCCACTGCTTTAAAAGATGGCAGCATTACCTTTGAACAGCCATTAGATACAGGCCAGCAGTATGCGTTTTTTTCTAATTTAACAGTGAAATATGGATGGGTTTCTGCTTAAAAAGCACAGGAGATGCTATCGTCTTCAAAGGATTTTTTTTCCTATCTATTTTTTACTGGGCATCTTGGGCATGAATAACAGATACAGGATCTGCTCACAAACATTTCAGATGGAAAAGAAGCTAAGATGACGACATGTTTGTGTTTTTTTTTTTTTTTGCAGAGTGGAGTTTGTGGTGAGTTACAAGCAGGGGTCCACTGGTGGTCTGCTGCTTTTTCACTAGGCATTCAGAAGAGAACGTGAAAAATCAACACAGGAGCTGAAAATGACACACCATTATGGGAGAGGAGACTGAGGATGAAGCAGCTCATTACCAGAGGTGTGAAACAGTGCGTCTGCTAAATCAGTTCCAATTTCTGTGTCACAGAAATTTTTTTTTAATTAAATGAAAAAAAACCTCCTTGCCTGAAATTGAGGGAAATTAAATTCTGGACAGGGCGTCCAAACTAATACAGACACACAGATAATTGTGTATCACTTACTGTGCAAACATTTGCCGTGTGTGCCTTTGGCTGTGCAGAACGCTGTCTCCTGTTCCATAGGGTTTGCACAACGTTTCATTCTGCGTTGGCTGATTGAAATTGAAAGGGGATTAGCGTTACTGTTGACAAACGCAACCTGCTGGACGGAGCAGACGTAATGCAAACATCTGCGGCGGACGGCGTGCGGGGTCGAAGTGCACCTGTGTTTTTTTTTCATTCGCTGGTGTCGCGCGCTGTCAGAGCGGGCTTAACGCGGGACCTGAAATCGCACCGTTCACAAGAACGCTCCCAGCGGCGAGCTTTTGGAAAGCGCCGGGCTGCCTCCACCCTCAACAAAAACATTAATAAACGCTTTCTTTCCACCCAACTCAACGGTATCTGTTCACCCACTGGATGTCAATGTGCATTTTACAAGCAAAATTGTTTTGTGGTGTTTCATGGCTCATACATACTGTTAATCCTTGAGGGGCATTGGGGTGGAAATCATTGAAGAGAAAGGGAGGGCAAGATTAGCATATCCTAAATCCATTTACAGCCTGAAAGTATCTCCGGCAGGGCTCCCATTTCACCAGTTATTATTCCATCATTGATGCTCCACCCCCCCAACCCAACCCCCACTACCCAAACCCTCCACCCAATTCCTCGTAAAGCAGCCCGTCTGCTGCTTGGCCCAATATTGTTACTGTACTGGGATTAGCTGGAAACCTGAGAAAAGCTATCAATTGAGCATGAGACAGGGACACAGGTTTGTAAAATACAAAATAATTAAACAAAAAATAAATAAATGGCTCAAAATTTTTTTTTTTTACTTCCTGTGAATTAAACACCTTTTACTGCCACGTGACAAGTTATTAATATAGATAATTTAAAATGTTTGCTCTGAAACAGGACAGGGGGAAAGGGGGGCAGAGGAACAGGGGTACCATAACACCCCTTCCCGTGCACAGACCAGGCATGGATCGGCGGCGGGAAAAAAAAAACCCCAAGCCGCAGCGGCTTAAAAAGCTGGATATCCTGATTTATAGCGAGGCCTTGTGTGATTCTGCAGTCAGAAGTAATCACTGCATCCCCGCTCTGGTCCTTCTCCCAGAGCCCACTGCCAGCGAAAACATATTTCCATTTTAACGCCTTCAGATGATCAAAGCATCAGCTTAATACAATCAGCTCAGACCCATTTACCAGCGAGCCCACCGCTGCGTCTGGGGGCCGCTTGCCTCCCCAGCCCTATCTATTCTCAAACAGGTGCTATAATAGTAAATTAATTAGTCTGAGAAGATGCACCTTGTTCTCGGTCTGTGGCAGACCCTCACGGGTCACAGCCTGCTAGAAAATACCATCTGGGCCGGGTTCTCCCAGAGAAACAATGCGGGGAGGCATAGAGCGAGGCCACAGTCAGCTGTGGACGTTTTACATGACAATTAACCCTATTAGCCCCCTCGTTCTGTGTGTTAGCGTTTTTTTAGGGCTGGGGGGTTGGGGGGAGGGTTGTGGGGGTGGGGTTGGATGGGTGGGGGTTATAGCACCTCAGCACATTGGCTTCTGCAAATGTTTACATATTGCGCCACGCCAAATTAAAATGCTAAAGGGGGTTCTGACCTTGACTGGATGGTTGACATCCATGAAGTAACCATAGGGCCCTTTCATACAGCTAATTTATTCCCTGTGAAGGTTCAGCTACACTGGAGCTGTGCCATTGTAGGGAGAGATAATAAAGTACATAAACACAAAGGGGCAGAAATTTCAAGGGTTTCGCTGCTAATAAACCTGCGTTTGTACATCAGCTGTGTGTGCCACAGCGCGACCCAATATTTATCAAGGTTTTTTATTTTTTATTTTCTGAGAAAAGCAACTGCATGGTAGCAGCGATCACTTTGCTCCGTGGCATATTCACACTGGCAGAGTTTTTAATTGCCTTTAAAGATTCGAGCGTCGGGAGAGGAGATGAGCTCCTGAACGCGAAATCTAGCGCGCGGTTCTGGTCCTCCGAGGCCGCCAAAACTAATGGCTTGTAGCAGTGTGAAAAATGTGAGGAGCACTTTGACTCAAAAGCCTGAAATCTTCAACGTCAGTTTGTTTTCAGACCTCTGCGCCTCCATGAAATAGGGGAGAAAAGAAAACCCCCTGGTTAATGAGGTAAAAACAGGATTGTTGTCTGACTTTTAATGTAATTACGGGGATGCCGAGGGGATTTGAAGCAGCGGGCTGACGGACAGGAGGAGCCGAGAAGCGCAGATGAATAAATAAAACGCGGAAGGGGGGAAAGCGAGAGCGCGCATACGCTAACGGCAGCCGATGAAGACGTGAGATTACAGTCGCGTTTTCTTGCTCTTGCCAAACAACGTAGGAGCTCAATAAAGGCAATAGAATTGACAGGCAGTGCGTCCTCCTTTACGCGCGCGGCTCAGAGCGGATCCGCTGATTAATCAGAGCGGGGTGTATTGGGACCCAGGGCGGCGACGGAAGGCCATATCTCCTGAGGGTGGGATCAGCTCTCCGCAAACATTGGGATTTGACAGAACCGGCGGTAAAACCCCGAGCAGATGGTCGAGGATGTTCAGTTAAGACCGCAATTGATTTCAGGAAACAGATACCCCCCCCCTCCTCCTCCTCCTCCTTACACTGAAAAGGCCTCTGGGACAGCGGTGGAGTGCTTTCTAACCTCTCCCGCCGGACCCAGAGGCTAAATAAATAAGCTATAAGCGCTGCGCTGAATGTTTGGGCGGGCAAAGCATGCGCGCCACCCCTGACCCGCTGGAATAATGAGGGCCCCGTATTTGGGGGTGGGGGGAAGTGTTGAGGCTTGTGGGCTGGGGCTGCAGAAATATTCAGAGCATGGGCTAATTGCAAAAAAAGAAGAGAAAAAGGCGCTATGGGTTTGACCCTGCCCAAAAACGGAGCGTGTGTAAACGCGTCGCTCCCGTTTGATTCCCCGTGATCCGGAGTGCCTGTTGGAAGAGCTCAAGTCAACCGGGAAGGATTAGCATGGGAGTGCATCAGAATTCAACACACTGGCACACAACTGTGTGCACCAGAACCTCTCCGGAGAGTTCCACCGCTGCGCGCTTTTAAACAAAATGTGTACCATGAAACGCAGACTTTTGGGGGGTGTAGGCGACTACATGAGAAACTGAGGGGACCATTCCAGTAAAAGCGGCGTTTTTGATAGCATGCCTGATGTTAAATCATTAAATCAGTTGATCTTTCAATACATTATATTTGAAAATAAGTCACAGTACATTCATTTTAGGGTGTTTTTCTAACTGAATTTGTAGGCCTACTGTATGTCAACGAGTTGTCACTTTTACATGATTCAGCCAAACGCAAATTATTAGTTGCAACGTTAATAACGTTAATAAGAGCAAGTAGGACAGTAGGACATTCGTATCGTTTTTTAAGAAGTGCGGTACATTTTATTCTTATGTTTGAAGAACGAATTAGTAAAGTGCGGTACCGAGTCACAATGAAAGAAACAGCGTCGCGTTCCCCTCGTGGGAGAATAGCGCCAGGGATGGCCCAGAGAGCTGGCGAGGTTGAGAGCCGCGCGCTGTCAGTCCTGCCTGATCCCGCCGCTCTGAAGTCACCGTGCTGCCAATCTCTAGTGCGAACCTGAGAGCTGAGCAGAGGAGTTAACCATTTGTGTCCTGGCACACTGGTCTGGAGCGCTAAGCCAGGCACAGGGTAAGGCTGTTTATTTATCTGTAGCCAGACGCGAACCACGAGCAATATTTATTTATTTATTTATTTTTTAGTAAAACAGAAATGCATTTAAAACATGTACGAAGCTAAGGGACAGTGCTTAAGAGAAGCTGACAGAAGCCATTCAATTATTTTCTTCCCAAGAAGAGTCAATCTGTGAAATTGTATGGTAAATGTGAAAATGTGACATGATAGATACCTTTGGTGTGCCTGAGGTTTATCAACTGGGAAATATCTATGAAATTTTCATGTATGTATTAAAGTGAATGGACAAAATTAACTTATAATGTATTAAGAAATACTAAATATAGTGTCTAGAGCTGGAATGTATAACTATAATTAACACATTTATGTAGTAATATATATTTTTTGTGACGTGTGTGTGTGTGTGTGTGTGTATAAACCAGAAAAGGAGGTAGGTCTGTGATGTATTAGGTTATATAACAAGCTGTTTATCACATACTGAAAACAAATATCTTATATAAAATACAACCAAATGCCACAAAAATAAAGTATATATAAAGTATATTTATACATATAAAGTATACATTTTATTTTTACATAGAATAGATATTCTATTATTCATACAATAAAAAAACAGCGCAGTTACGTGAACATATGCTTATATTTCTTACTGCAGAGATGAAACTCAATGGAAAAAGAATAATCTAAACTTGTCTTTTTTATTTGTTATCAAAGTATTAGATTTTATTTTATTATTAATCAGATAGGTGATCTAGTCTGAGCTTTAAGTACATAAAAGCACTCGTTCTCGAGAGTCCAGGTTTGTCTATAATCAATTTTCTTTCTGGAAGAACACTTAATTGCCTCAAATGATAGGTTTCCATCAATACATCCTTGAACTTAAAAAGCTTGGTGCGGCTTTTTTTCCCCATTTTCTTTTATTCAATCAAATCATCTCCTCCATTGGCCTCCTTTGGTAAGATAATATGGTTAAGTCTTTTGTGTTTCAATATTAAAAATTACATGTAGCACCAAATTCTAAAGGAAGTTCTAAAATTTCAGATGTAGAACGATGGCTTCCATTATACTTAATAACATTTGAAGATTACTGAGCAAAGTTCCAGGTTTCAGAGAGAATAAATTAAACTTGTGCTTTCAAATCAGTCTTTTAGGAACAATATCATTTTTTATCAGCAATTCATACCTGTATGTAGGCTCTCCCCAGCCACATTTTTACAGCTTACCATTTTCAGCAACATTGGAATTAATAATTTTGGTCTTTGGGATCCTAGTAAACATTTTAAAAGACTAAAAGTATATATATATATATAAACCTATATATAGTATTTGTTGTTTGTTTTTGAAAGGTATTACAAATAAATATTTATATTACCTAATTATTATTGTAACCACAAAAATGACAACAACAATAATTATATAATAATAATAATAATGATAATGATAATAATAATAATAATAATAATTATTATTATTATTGTTGTATTTTGTATTGTATTGCTAATATGTCCTTAAAGGTATGTTTAGTATGTGTGTTTCGATACTGAACAAGAAAATAAATATTTCATAGATTTTGATAGATATTATCAGTTAGTAATCCGTATGATTAAGTTTCATTTTTTTAAACTGACAGGAAAATCTACCAATTACTAATTTCATCAATAAAAAGATGAAAAATAACTGTTTCAAAACAGACATGAGAGAATTCTGTTTGGAAACAGGAATTATGATTTTATATACGAAATATGGAGTTAGGCACTAAAAGGGCCAATAGCTCTGATAAGCCATGGAAATTAGCACTGGAGCAAATTAGGGTTATTCACTACTATGATAAGTACCTATTTGCATTTCGTCATAATGCCCTCTCACACTTTATAAATTATCATTTAATTATACTGAGAAGGAGTAATTGTTGAATAAAGCTGCCGTAAGAATGGGCCTGGGGCCACATTGGGACTCTCACAAGCTGCTCCACACACAGGATATCGCTTGTCTTCTGACTATTTTTAACATCAGCCCTTCTGGATACACCGTTATCAGAGATTAATTACACATTGCTACATCTAAAAACAAAACAAAAAACTGATTGTCATCTTTGGAGAAGAATAAGAAGAAGAAAAAAAACCTCCCAACGTGCCTGATTCTTTAAATATTAGTTGGTTTTTGCAGCAAACGGGGAGAGAGCCCTGAAATCTTAACATGTTTGGCCTCCGGGTTGAGCTGTAAACAAAAGCTTGATGCTTTTCCCAGCCAACTTTGGAAACTAAACAGAACATGATCAGAATGGTGAGCGACCACTTGCATAAACCAGCACTGTTAGTCAACAGACCTCTTTTTCTCCATCGTAATGTCAGACGCCGTTGACTGGGCCGTACAAAAGAGGCCAACGAATGCAAACAACATTTCAAAATGGCCATATTCTTTATCAGATAGGCTCCAGTAACACACACAGCCACATGATATGGAGGTTAATACGGGATTAAGGTTTTTTTCTTTTCGAAACTGTGTAAACTGTATTGCACCACATCAGCCTCAAAAAAAAAAATCTATTGAACTCAGTTCATTCTGAATCCTGCCATAAACCAAAGAGGGGGGGGGGGGTGTATACATTCATAGACTTTCAAAGTTATTATTTAATTTTTAATCATTGATCAAGATAAATATGATGTCATATTTTTCCCAAACTAAGATAATTCATTCTGCCACAATGCCATTCTCCATTTAGCACCCCTCAATGGGATTTTTATAAACTATCATGACAAGTACAAGCTAAATAATTGCCAATATGATGTCTATTGGGGGTCAAAGCAGCTCTATTTGAGGTTCACGTGTTATTAATTCTGGTCATTCCCCTCCAACTTCAGACTCAATTATGGCCTATCACTTTTTGCTCCAGTTCATCTCGGGCAGAAGACATACACAACATGAATTTGGGCCTGAATGACCCAATCTAATGACTGACCTATCCCGCACAATGGCTGCTCTATAATGGCACGGCAGCCGGAATAAGTGTGCAGGGATGAGGGATGAGGTAATGGCACATGCATTCGCGCGTCTCGCGGTGACCGCAGCTTTCTCACGTGCTTCGGCGGGCGAGCCTCAGACCCCTGGGCACAGCGTATGGGGGCAAATATGCACCGTTCCGTGACTGAGGGGGGGTGAGCTGTGAGCACACACACACTGCGCACACACACACACACACACACACCATCTACCACCTATTCACATTCTCTGCCCATTTCTTGCATGTGTCCATTTCTGTACGATTATATATATATATATTTTTTTTTTGTGCGTCAGTTGAACGAATGGCTTCGCGCATTTTTTTTTCTTCGTTTTTCTACAAAATATGAGACGGCAGTGATACTTGGAGGGAGAGAATTTGGGCGCACGGCGAGTGTAATTATGTTTGTCTGAATGCAGACGAGCTGAAAGAGGGGCCTGTCACATTGAAACAATTGCCTGTTTTCTCTCCCATTTTTGGGTTTCTTCACATGATTATTTCCTTTTCTGCAAGATGGGATTAGTATTATGGGATCGTCATACAGGGGATAAATCAATGCGACTTTCAAATAGTGCATTAAAATGGGTATGCATTAATCTTGTAAGTCTTTGATATCCTTTAAAAAATAAGGAAATCCACTTTTGTGCAAAAACAAAGTAAAATGTCTTGTTCTCTAGCTCATTATGTACCAAACAAAGACAGACTATTGCTAAACACAGCGGGACAAAGTGTTTTTATGAACATTGGAATAAAATCCACATATAGCTGTCAAATGTGTCGTATGGTGTCAATATTACGGAGCTCGTTTAAGGGAGGCTTCATTTGAGCCTGATCTCTTAAACTGTGCCTCTACAGGGACACAGCTGATCACAGTACACTGGAGTCTAATGTTTTGATGCCATCTATTGGAATAATTGCTCATCTTATCCTGAGGAAGTGTGAAGAGAGACTGTATCGAAGTAGATATTACATTATTGTTCAGATAATATGTCTCATAAAAACCATAAATATATAAAGCAAGATAACAGAATTCAAGACTAAAGACTTATTTCTGTCAACAGAGCCAAGACTACTTTTGTAAAATAATATGTAACTGTAATTGTCAGAAAAATACAAATGTTGTGTCTTAAGTGTGAAATGAGCAGTTACCTGGACTCCAGACTCGCTGGAGTGAATGGGCTGATGTGATACATGCAGTTCACTTGTGGAAATCCAAGAATTTACTGAATGAAAAATATATTGAAATGAAATGCATTGATGCAACAGAATGGATCTAAATAATGCCTAAATAACATCCTCTCATTTTCATATCCAATGGGTGAGAGAAAGGAAGCAGGAACAACCCCCCCCCAACCCCCCGAGGCTTGTTTGTATGAACCAGGGCCCTCCACACCACCACCTGCCTCACCTCACTCACCTGTCCTGAGGACCGGAGAACACTCACTGCTACTCTCCTGCAGTCTGGGGACAGGACGATAGCTGCACATCCCCCATTAGAGCCGGAACACACATTCTCCTCTTTGATGTGTGCTTAATTTAATCTTACACATATACATGAATCGACCAGGAGCTGAAGTATTTTTTTTTAAACACCTTATAGAGCCAGTAGAGTGGGATGCCAAATAATTCCCAGAAGACATGTATATATGCTCAGCAAAGTAGCCCTCTTATTTTACAGACACATTTTGCGTATTTTGTTATGAAACACATTTGCATGGATATGTTTTATTTGTATTGTAGTCTGTTCACATTTAAGCTCGTGACTGAAAGCACAAATACTGCACAGCTTTGAAACCAAACGCCGATAACAAAGAAAGTGCATGAGAACTGAGCCATACTGCGAACATTTCAGTACGGTTCTGCACTGGGGACAATGCCCTGCGTCTTCTCTTTCCCGTATTGTACTGCAGGGGGCGCTGCCACCATACAAACATGCAGCGTTCTCATCTCCTTCGCAGCTAATTACCCTTCATTAATCACTTTTCATAGAACACACTCCAAAATGTTTAAAAATCGCGCAAAAAAAGAGAGAGAGAGAGCCGTCAAGCCAGAGATCCACTACGTTTAAGCAATTAAAAATAATAATAATAAAGCCGCCATCACGTCCAAAAAATTCCCAATTACAAAATCACAATTAAAGTATCCATCAGTCCTTGGTATGTACTGAAACGTCTGAAAGGGAATACTCCCCATCACACAGAATTTGAAATATTTAGGCTACAGCAAACATAGCTGACTAGTAGGTTTATGGAGAACACCACAATACCAATTGTCAGTCTATACATGCGGGAGGGCGTTTAAGCGGTAATGATTTCTGCCAGTGGTGGAGGACGGGTAATTGCCTGCTTGCGGCACAATGCCGACGTGTAGACTACTGTGGCTCGGGTAGAGCCCGCGGAGCTCGGGTAGAGCCCGCGGAGCTCGGCCACTGTGCTGCTGGCCTTGAATGGAGCCTCTGTAGTTCGTCAGTCTCATCCTCCGAGTCGGAGTGGAAGCCAAGGCCACAGAGGGCAACGGGTTCATTCGAAAATGGACTCGGAGAGAGGGTCCAGGACTCCTCCGCCACTCCGCTCAAATTCCGATCGATCCACTGGGTCGCGGCGGCGGTTTGCCTCACTCAGAGGCATTTCATTACAACCGCGTTCTGATAGATTCCTGACGTTAATCGAACAAAAAACCCGCTTGCCAAAGTTATGATGGATAAATTGACTTTTGATTGGGGGAGACTCCAGCACCTGGAGGGCTAATAAACCTCCGTCAAATAATGTATTTTAGTTGCGTAATGCTCTGCAGTTTGCTCCGCCATGCATGCATCTTATTAATACGGCCTATATTCCTCTTTTAACAGTGCAGGTAAACGCACACCTGTACCTGTATGTGTTCTATATTACCCCCCAAAAACATTCAATCAGTCCATCTATGTGCCTGACGTAGACTATTATTATGCATAATAATGTATCCTCGTTATGGTACTAAGAAAACAATACAGAAATAAATGCTAATAAACAAACCGAAGGCCCTTTCTGTTTACTGATGACAATACACCAACATTTCACATAGTAGCACCATCATAATTCATATCAGTTTTGGTGTGTGCTTTTTAATTTATTTGTATTACTGAGTGATGACCAATTTGCCTCAAGTTCACTCATTATAAATATAAGTTGACCCAATTTTTTAAATTATGATTATGATTTTATAGTGCATGAACATATGACTAATCTAAATAAATGCACCCCAACCCCCTAAAAATAAAAGGTGTGTGTGCCTTTTTCCTCATCATGCTGATACTTTCCCCAACTGGAAATAGTAAGAAAGTACACATTAAACTCTATGCTGTCCCACCCACCAAAAAAATTCAATTAAACTAAAAACTCACTGCACCGTAGCCTGCAAAACAGTAAAGCGGTTGGTTTCGGAAGGCAATATAAAACATTAACTACAGACTGTGTTCCTCGTTGAAGTCACTTTTGATAATGGGATCTGTATTAATAACATTTAATGTTCAGCAGGAAATATGGCGTTGAATACAGAAGGTGTGCCATTTTCAGAGAGCTTCATTAAGAAGCATGTTGGCACATTTAATTCCGCAGACTGCTTTTTGATGCTGCACTTGGAAGAAGAAAATCCTTGTGATTATTCTTCCCCACTTAGACCTGCATCTGTTAAGCAAGAGGCGCACTAGACAGCGAATGGGGACAGTTATTCAACTCAGCCTCGATCCGCCATCGGCAGGTTTAGAAGGGTGGCGAAATCAATACCAACTAATGGCAAATTCACATTTCAGGAACCAACGAGAAAAGCTCTCGAAAATATTGATACGCGTCCAAGAACGTTTCAGCGGAGCTGATATTTATCAAAGTCACTTTCCCTCACACAGATGGCCTCTCTTATTGTGCCCCTGTCACGAGCGACTAAGATTTATGACAGACAATTATAGCGTTTGAAGTTAGCAGCCGCGTAATCAGCACTATTATTTAAAGATTGGGGCAATAAATTGACTTCTGCTTGTGTTTATCAGATATCAGACATTCTGACAAATTTCCTATGCGTTTCCCTTCTCAGTGTGGTACCTCTTAATGGTTTGGCAACGGAACCTCTTTCAGAGAGCGAGAGAGAGAGAGAGAGCGAAAAAAAATCCTGAATATTACAAGACAAGCAAAAGCATCCAATTATCGGTGAGTGATGCCTTCCCCGCTTGGAGCCGTCTGCAGCACGAGGCCTCTCAATCCATCCGAGGTTTGTCAAAATAACAGCTTTCAGCGTGATGTTAGTCAATCATGTCATGCAGCATGCAAAGAGCCCGCGACCTTACAACATTAAACAGTATTTAAAATGAAGGGGTGGCATATCAAGCGCACATTTGGCGACATATGAATGAAAGTGTGCTTTCTGTTTTGAAATGGTAGCGTGTAGAAGAAGAAAAAATCACTGTCAGTAAAGGCGAAATGTAAATAAAAGGTGTTTAAAAGGGCTAGAGGTTATGAGACTGTAATGACTCCCGTACCCGCCAGCTGTATAATACTTTTTTGCATTTGAAAGATAAGTGGTAGTGCGATGGATAGCCGACTCCCAAAGTTCTAATCCCCTCCTCGGACCACCTGTACTGATCAGCCCTGCCGGATCCGGGAGGAAAAGTGATTAAAACCGGCGGGGATTTATTCCTTCTGGACGACAAGCCGATGGATCCGTGATGTCCTCACCCCCGCCAGCTTTGTCACCCAAACCCGCCTGTCCTTCCCACCGAGCACCCCACCATCGTCAAATCAGCAAGCAAAATGTGCACATGCTAGTCTCCCACTAACTGAACGCAATACAGTTCATTTGTTGATTCTTTTAAAATAAGCAACACAGGCTTATTTTCTTTGTGGAAAAACCCCAAATAGGGCTACTCATTTTTGGGAAATATAGACATACGAGTGTGACGTGTGTAATGACATCATAGTGGCATTACATTGTTCACAGTAGTAAGATAAGAGTGATTTTGAGAGGATTGCTGATAAGACGTCGAATTTACAAAGTGCTGAATGTCACGTCGACTCATCAAAGCAATGCGTTTTAAGTGTAGGCTGCTATGCTGCGCTAAAATTGCTTAGAAATCCAATGCCATTTCCGAATCATTACTGTGATTTGTGGATCAGCTTTGTTTTTTTCTCTCACGTTGAGGTGATTCGAAGGTTGATTATAAAAGAAAGCAATCTAAATCCATCTCTCCACAAAGAAAGTGGCCGCAGCTAAACGGAGCCCTTCGCTTCTGTACGTTCTGGGCACCAGGCTTTAAGATAATCAGCGTAAAACGAGAACCTGATTTCAAACGACTCAATGCGTTTTCCCTTTTCTCGTATTCAATTGTGACGGCTTTTGCGCGTAAAGGTTTTACGGACCGTTACAGCTACTGGTTCATGCACTGCACCATGTATTTTTTTATTTTTTTAAATATGTCTTTTGTGTTGTCTGGGGGATTGTAACGCACGAGTCCACAGTGCTAGCAGGCGTAGAAATTGTTTTAAGCACAGTATGAGGCACTTTCGTGGACCACATGGGGAAAACAGTGCCACTATGGACAAAAGCTTCTTTAAAAGCCCACTCTGTAATAAGCCCCTCCAACCCTGCTGACATCCTCTTTACGGACTGCAGGGTACTGCACGTGCTTGCCGCTTTTTGACAATGCAGTCCCATCCTAAAACATTAGGCCAAAATCTAATTTCACAAAATTATGTAACATAATACAATTTGAAACATACTGTTTATTACAGATAAATTGCTTTCCTTCTGTACCAAAGCCATTGGAAAAAATCACTATAATGAATATTAAACATTTACACACATATGTGAGAATGTACCCTGTTAATAGCCATAATACCAGAACATGGAATTATTTCAAGTCATATCGTGCTACGGATTTGAACTACTGAAAACTACTGCAGACTGGAAGGAAAACAAGCAGAGTATGCCGTAAAGTAAAGGCTTTTACTTCAATAAGTCTAACCTACACGTCTTTATCACAAGACAAAAATGAATCTGCACATGGACTGGAATGGGGTCAGCCTGCCTACCACAACCTGTGTCAAACACAGAGAATTACCGTACAAAAGAGAAGTGCTCTTCTCCAGATCTGGTCAAGACCAGAACACCTTTACTCAGCTTCGCCTTATCTCTACGACTTCTCCAGCGTCTCCGCCATGGAAACCATCCCGCTAAAGCTATAGGGTCTGCTGCAAAACCAAGATTGAGTTTTTAATTCTCCACTGTCTTCCGGACACCCTGTAATATCTCTCTAAGACCCTAAATTTACATTCTAAGATTCAGGTGGGGCTGGCTCGGAGGGGACTTTGCCCATATTAATTGCAGCTTTCCAGGTGCAAGAGGGGGCTGCTGACTTAGATCAGGTTAGTCCTGCTTTGCCAGGGTTTGCGCATTAATAACCGTTTTAATTTCCTGTATTAAAGCAAGAGGGTGCTTAACAACTCACTCCAAGCTTTTAAGCAGACCAGGTGGTATCAGATTAGGCTGAAATGCTGCCTGCATAAGCCTGAGCAAGTGGGATCCACGCCACAATCTATTCCCCCAAAATATACTAAAGCGAGTTCACTTGCAGGGGAACTCTGCTTTTCATACAACTGCAGTGTATACAGTATGTGCAACACAGGGAAGTTTTTCTACAGAGATAAATTATGCTTACGCCAACACCTTCAGTGTGACGTAAGTCTTCAGGTGGCTTTGACTGCTTAAAAGAAGCCGCACAGCCTTTTGCCTTGTTTTTAAACGGCATGGGCCATGATAGCACCTCATCCAGACTGACAAATAAAAGGCTTCCCATGATGATGCAGGTGTTCGCTGCTCTGATCATAGATGGGCGGTACATCAAACTCATGTATTTGTAATATGCATTTGCATTTATACATTTAATTTGTAATATGGGTCACCACCTGTAAAGCAGCACACCTGGGTTCATACCTGTGTGCTGCTTGCAAAGCACCTACACCTCCACCATTGTGGTTGTATTTTATCAATATATTTATTTAGGTAGTTTATATTTTTCCTACAAACCCCAAATCCAAAAAATTGGGACAATGTAAAATGCACATAAGATCAGAAAGCAGTGACTTGTAAATTCTCTTTTACATTAATTGAAAATAGTACAAAGAAAAGATATTTAATGTTTTACCTGATCAACTTTATAGATTTTTGTAATTATATACGTTAATTCCTAATCTGATGCCTGCAACACGTTCCAAAAAAGTTGGGACAAGGGCAAAGAAAACAAAGACTGGGAAGTTCAAAAAACACCTGTTTGGAACATTCCACAGGTAAACAGGTGATGCTATCATGACTGGGTATAAAAGGATATGAAAATACTCTTGATATTTTATTTTCAGTATACTCTTACAAGCAATACTATAACCTCTCTGCATTTCAATGTATCTCTATGGGAACTAGGGGGTGGGACTAGATAAAGCTGTAAATTACACAGGAATAGTATGGAACCCACGGTTGGCTAAATGGCTGTAAGTCATCTGTGGTATCAAATTAACCTCAAACCATCACTCTGCTGCCAGATATGCAGGAGATATGGATGGATAACTTGAAGGGTTGTTTCTCCTGACTGATTTTTCCATAGGGTTCAATAGGAAAATGAGTCAGGAGAAACAACCCTTAAAGTGATCTCGTTTGATATCTCAGACCCACACACACACGCGCACACATACTCACACTCACATGCACACACACAGAGACACACACACACGCGTGCACACTCACACACGCACATACACTCATACACACTCACACACACACACACACACATCTCCTTGCACGTGGGGGGTCTGTGGTGCTCACTGATGGTCCAGGTGGGGGTTGGGGTGTGAATGGGGGTGGGGTGGGTGGGTGTCCTGGGGTCATGTGGCTAACCGCGGCTAACTGCAGCAGTAGCGGTAATGAGAGCACCCTGCGCAGCGGCGCGGAAGGGGCTATCATCAGCGACTGACAGGCCTCAGCTCAATGGGCTTTAATTGGCGGTCAGGGCCGGCCTGCTTCAGAGCGGGCCCCGCCCCCTCACTTTAACACCCCATTAGGTAATTCTGATTTATCTCCCACACCCACTACTCCACACATCACACATCCTGTTTGAGTGCAGTGGGCCTTCATTCACAAATCTCCCCCACATGAGATTTACTTTAAATGAAAGACATTTTTTATTTATTGGGGGTTCCTTGTCTATTGCTATTGTTTTAAATGACAGGAACACTGACATAACTGACGTAAGTCAGCACAGAGGAAACATAAAATTATGAAACAAATTGCTCGCTCCTCAGCAACTTGGGAGAATAAAATGCAGCATTTAGGATCACCAGAATTTTATTTTGACACAGATCAAAGGAAGTAGTGGATGTATCAAAGAAGGCGCAAACCTTTTTTGGTGCAATAATGTAGAGAATTTAGCAGGAAAACATTGGTTGACACACACACACACATACACACTGTATATATATATATATATATATATACATACAGACAGGTGACAAATTTAAAGAAAATCCAACATAAGTGTCTTAGTAAGGTGTTGGGCCACCACGAGCTGCCAGAACAGCTTCAATGTGCCTTGGCATGGATTCTCGCTCTATTCTAACATAGATTCTAGTCTCTGGAACTCTACTGGAGGGGTTGAACACCATTCTTCCGAAAGTTATTTTCTCATTTGGTGTTTTTATGATGGTGGTGGAGAGTGGAGCTGTCTAACACATCGGTCCAAAATCTCCCATAGGCGTTCAACTGGGTTGAGATCTGATGACTGCGAAGGCCATAACGTATGATTCACATCATTTTCATAATCATCAAACCATTTAGTGACACCTCATGCCCTGTGGATGGGGGCATTGTCATCCTGGAAGAGACCACTCCCATCAGGATAGAAATGTTTCATCATAGGATAAAGGTGATCACTCAGAATAACTTTGTATTGATTTAGAGTGACCCTTCCCTCTAAGGGCACAAGTGAACCCAAACCATGCCAGGAAAATGCCCCCCACAGCATAACAGAACCACTGGACCTCCTCACTGTAGGGGTTTTTCCTTTAATTTGTCACCGTCTGTATGCCTGTATGCAAAGTATGCAACAAAAAAATGTTTGAAAAAAGACATGAAGATGATGAAAACATAAACTGTAAAGGTAAAAATAAAATCGTGTTTTTTTTTAGTGGAAGACAGATTTTTGGACATCCAAACAAGCTCCTGCATTAAACCAGACAATGCAGAGTTGGTACTGGAGACTGTAGTCATTACACCTGGCCAGTCCAGCCCAATTCCAAAAAGCACGTCTCTGCAGCTCTGCAATTTCCGGCTTTGACGTTAGATGGCAGCAGAGAGAGCTTTGCTAACAAATTCTATTGAGATTTAGATTGATTTGACTAAGTTTTTGTTCCAGTGCAAATTTTGACATTTCATTGTGCCAAGCGAAAAATCTATTCATTTAAATATTTTCCATTTCTTTTGTTATCCGAATATGTTTTTTGTTATTTAAATGTGCATCGCAAAACAGCAGAGTCACTCTAGTGTTTCATAGAGGCCAAATTAGAAAGTAAAATAAGAATGCAGTCACCAAGTTTTTTTTTATTTTATTTGTCTTTTTGCACAAATAATTCAAAAGTAAGTCATCTGCTGTTTCTCAATTTACACACACAAACGCAGGGAGAGAGTGAGAGCATAAACCCATAATAATTAAAAATTTGTCAAAAAAAAGATAACCATTCAAATGCAATACTTCCACAGTACTGAAAATGCCAGTTCAAATGGGACAAGGCTGGCCCCTGTTTTGATGCTGCAGGAGGCGACACCTGGCTCACACAACATCAGCCGCATCCCACAGTGGAAGGCACAAGAACGCTAAATCTGTGCAAAAACTGACCTCCTGGCAATTGTCCTAATAAAGCAGGTACTTCTCCTGGTTGAAGGTAATTAAGGAGGTTGTCATTCACTGTAACTTTAAGTGTCCTTATTAATACGAACAGATCGACAGAATTACCATGAGCACATTTTCTTGACTCTCTAAAACGCTGATAACTGCTAAACCAGGCTCGGGTCCAGTCGCTATCGTTTCATTTGCATATTATGACATTAACATAAATTGCTCGGAACATTGACAGCGGCGGAACGGATACCGAGTCCCCCCCCCCTGCTGTCAGCGCAATGATCAATTCATTCTCTTTATCCAACAGTCAAAATATTCCTAATTGCGCGGATGGCGCTAACGCGAGCGGTGGTTAATTCACAGAAGTGGCTCTGGGAATCCGCCGCTCCACAGAGACTGTCTAAACTCCCTGACTTTAAGTCACCTTTAATTCCGATGGCTGAGTCCTATGGGACCTCACCCCGACCTTTACCCACTCTACATTTAACACCACATCGCCGACACCTTCAACCGTAACAAAAAGCATCCACAGCGTCAACGCAGACGCACCCTCACTGCACGTGCCCAAGGAGAGAAATAGGAGGAACTCACTTTTCCAGAGAAGTCCGTTGTCGTCCAGGACCTTGCAGAAGGAACGAACGCGATCGCCACGCATAAGCTGTCCTCAGTCCAACGGATCTCTTCGTTTACCACGCTGCTGCTTCTCATTTTTGTTTGTTGCTTTTTATTTTTATTTATTTATTTGCGCGTTTTGTCGCCGACTGTTCTCCGGAGGAGAGCAGGTAAACTTTAAGCGAGAGGGTTATCAGAGTCGGCAGTCTTCGCGATGTTTTTCCTCTAAGATCTTTTCTCTGTGGATTGGAAGCTCTCAGTCCTGCTCACAAAACAAACACACAGGTTTTTCAGCGCTGTAACCCTGAGTCAGGCCTGCCTTTCAAACGCTCTCTACCCCACAACACAGACGGCTTTCATTATCTTTCCAGTCGCAGCAAGGCCTAGCTTTAAAAGCTACTGATTTCTTTTTTCCTTTAGCCTCCCACACAAAGGAAGGGCATTTTGTAAATTACTTGCTCGTTTCAGATCAACAAAAGGTACTTTCATTGAAAACCCCCCATTTGATTTTGCTGAAATTTGATTACAAGGATTGAGAAAAGGAAAGAAAAAAGAAAATGAAAAAAAAAAAACCCCAGATGGCGTTTTCATTCAGTACCCTGAATGCGCTTTATCTCTGGCTTTTTAAACTGTGGCAATCCACAAGTATTTCAGCTGGTTAAAAAAAAAACTCTTCACAAAAATTATTGGTTTGCCATTTCTCATACAACTGCCACGAGGAACTCAAAGAAAAGCTTTTTCCCCTTCTCTTTCTTTCAGAGAATCGCCTGCCTGGATCAAAATAATGGAGATTAGGTATTTCATTATAAATTATAGTCGGATATGGAGTGGGCTGTCATATTAATAGCAACCTGCCTGTGGCCTTCAGTATATGCTATTCACCTAGACAATGGGGCTGAGGGAACTGTGTATTGAACTTCTGCTTTGGGCTTGATCAATTTTCTGCCATCGAGACGGGAGGAGACTTAACAAAGATATTCACACACGACTGGCCTTTTAAAGACCCCCCTCCTCGGTGGAACAGTTCATACCAACTAAACACATATTTTGCAGCACAAAAAAACCCACATTCTATCAGGACAGAAAGGAAGGGGACGTGGGCTATAATTCAGCTTCTGGGGCCTGATGGGCATTCCAGCCTGTTCTTGCTTTCAGCTGCAGATAATTACAGTGTTGCGTTGCTCCAATAGGAGGGCGAAACAAATAGAGCGTTGAAACCCTCCGGAACAATGCTACATCACCACGTTCCCAACCGCACCGTCGGCGATCCGCGGAATTATAAGCACAAGAGAAAGCCACTGCCGCTGGTTCGAGCTTCAGACTCCAGCTGTTTCTATGGGCCAGTCAGAGAACCAACCACAAGGTCTGATACCTTCCACTGGCTAACATAACCAGACCTGGGTCAAATACTGTAATTAAAATAAACATAGATTTCTCCCAAATATGCACACAAACAAAACTCTTTTATCTGAATGTCGGCTTGTTAGCATATTGCCTTGAATATTCTCAGGGATCTGCGGGAGCTTTGTCAAATATTACCAGCATCTAGAGTTGAAGTGTTTCAAACAAGTACAGTGCTTGACACAAGTCTGAGCATAACCTAATTTACCTATGTTAATCAGGAGATGAGGTCTATCACCTCCCAGTTGATTATTAGATAATAAACATGCTGACATATTTTTATTCTAAATGCAGTCCCTGGGTGCTAGGAGACCTCAGCGAGCGACGCGCTACGACTCACGACGCACTACGGAGTGCGTGAACGTAAAGAATGTAAGCGCAGCAATCTCTGCAATCTGCTCCAGCTGGAAGAAAGTGGGGATACAATGCATTCAGAAGGGTGTTCCTAACACACTGAACCCAGCATTTACGGCAAACTCCTATAGGAACAGATACACAGCAGAACAGATGTGGCCAATTGAATTCTAATGTCTATAATCACACAGTGCTCCTTGTGGTACATTCACACAGAGCACATTCAAAGTGAGAGCGTAGAGCCAAATGGGGCAGTCCCATCAAGAGTACGCTGAAGCTCCCTGCATTTAACACATACGGTATAGGTGTGTTACATTGTTTTTAAACCTGTACATTAATTGGGATCATCTTTATGGCTGAACATGCATAATAAGCAATATGTAGGAAAGTTTTGCGCTCAAGTAACTAAGCTGAGGTGCTACCTTAAAAAAAAAGAAACACGGCATGTACGTTAAATGAAAGGTGCAACACCTGCTGATAAAAACAAAATGCATAGCCGAGCCAAACATGAGGTTTCACCTGCCCTGACCCTCATCAATTTCATCAGAAAACTAAGCATACGTTTTAGTTTTTTTTCCTGTTGAAGGCCAGGATGGCAAAACATAGTTGTTTTTTTTGTAAAAGTAAAAATATTTTCTTATGAGTGACTATTGCACCTTTCATTCAATCTATGAATGAGTCAGATCATCAATACTGAAAATTGGGAGGTGGAGGCGGGGGGGATTCCCCTGCTGAGGCGCACACCGGAAGCCAAAGGTCTGCAGAGAACATTGCAGGGTTCATGCCCTGTTCCCCCTGTTTGTCTGTGTCTCTGCTTCCTTATTACCGTTCACATCATACATCTCCCGTCTCTATGTGAATTCCCCTTCACACTGGATCTGCTTCCTTATTACCGTTCACATCGTACATCTCCCGTCTCTATGTGCATTCCCCTTCACACTGGATCTGCTTCCTTATTACCATTCACATAGTACATCTCCCGTCTCTATGTGAATTCCCCTTCACACTGGATCTGCTTCCTTATTACCGTTCACATCGTACATCTCCCGTCTCTATGTGCATTCCCCTTCACACTGGATCTGCTTCCTTATTACCATTCACATCGTACATCTCCCGTCTCTATGTGCATTCCCCTTCACACTGGATCTGCTTCCTTATTACCGATCACATCGTACATCTCCCGTCTCTATGTGAATTCCCCTTCACACTGAATCTGCTTCCTTATTACCGTTCACATCGTACATCTCCCGTCTCTATGTGCATTCCCCTTCACACTGGATCTGCTTCCTTATTACCGTTCACATCGTACATCTCCCGTCTCTATGTGCATTCCCCTTCACACTGGATCTGCTTCCTTATTACCGTTCACATAGTACATCTCCCGTCTCTATGTGCATTCCCCTTCACACTGGATCTGCTTCCTTATTACCGTTCACATCGTACATCTCCCGTCTCTATGTGCATTCCCCTTCACACTGGATCTGCTTCCTTATTACCGTTCACATAGTACATCTCCCGTCTCTAGGCGCATTCCCCTTCACACTGGATCTGCTTCCTTATTACCGTTCACATCGTACATCTCCCGTCTCTATGTGCATTCCCCTTCACACTGGATCTGCTTCCTTATTACCGTTCACATAGTACATCTCCCGTCTCTATGTGCATTCCCCTTCACACTGGATCTGCTTCCTTATTACCGTTCACATCGTACATCTCCCGTCTCTATGTGAATTCCCCTTCACACTGAATCTGCTTCCTTATTACCGTTCACATCGTACATCTCCCGTCTCTATGTGCATTCCCCTTCACACTGGATCTGCTTCCTTATTACCGTCCACATAGTACATCTCCCGTCTCTATGTGCATTCCCCTTCACACTGGATCTGCTTCCTTATTACCGTTCACATCGTACATCTCCCGTCTCTATGTGCATTCCCCTTCACACTGGATCTGCTTCCTTATTACCGTTCACATAGTACATCTCCCGTCTCTATGTGCATTCCCCTTCACACTGGATCTGCTTCCTTATTACCGTTCACATCGTACATCTCCCGTCTCTATGTGCATTCCCCTTCACACTGGATCTGCTTCCTTATTACCGTTCACATAGTACATCTCCCGTCTCTATGTGCATTCCCCTTCACACTGGATCTGCTTCCTTATTACCGTTCACATCGTACATCTCCCGTCTCTATGTGCATTCCCCTTCACACTGGATCTGCTTCCTTATTACCGTTCACATAGTACATCTCCCATCTCTATGTGCATTCCCCTTGGATGATGGATTTGGATGATGTTATTGTTATAGCTGTGTAAAGATAGGTCATGTCTAGTCGTACCTTCCTTTGTTACAATACAAATTGTCGTTTGTTTGGTTAATATTACACTTAATTATAAATGGGCCTCTGTGCCTTCTTGTTGATACTGCATTATTGTACTCTTGAGAGTAACACTGGTGTTCTCCACTCCTGTTCATCACTCTGGATAAGGGCGTCTGCCAATGACTGTAATGTAACGCAATCCAACCGAAGTGCTCACCGAACCTACAGTTCTGCGCAAACAAACAGCAGGAATGTCGGATTGAAATCCTGGACGGTTGCGGTGTCTGTTGATTTTCACTGTGTTTCAGCACTTAAGAGCCCACACACCTTATTCCCGAGCCCTAAATAGGCTGCTGATTGAAAGGAAACCACAAAAACCCGTAAGGCACATTAGTTTGCTGGGACTGGAGTTTGAGATCCTTGTCCGTGAAGGTAATGGCACTCAATGTGTGTACATGTTTCTGCAGAGACATTAATTACTGTGCTGTGAAATTTAATATGAATTCTTGTTCATCTGTCATAAAACCCTCTCTTTCTATTCACTTTCAGCCCTATATTACTGTGAACAGTTTCCAGTGAATAGCTGACAGTGTTGGGGAAACTCTACTCTGAAAGCATAGTTATACAAACTACCAATTACTTCACACTGAAAATAGTTGCACTACAGCCAAGCTACCCTAAAGACAAATGTAGCTTGCAAAACTACAATTACTCAAAAAAATGTAGTTCAAACTCGTTTGTAAAAAAAATGATTGAGAAAATGATTGTTATCATGTTCCGCAGACATGACGCACATGTGAGAAATGCCTTCTTTTTGCACACAGGGAGAACCACTATACAGCTTAGAGGGAGAACCAGCAATACGTGGCAATTGGCAGTTGACCGTTGGCAACTATAGTAGCATGGAGTGCTTCTCAACAATCAGGATTACAGGGAAAAGAGAGAGGTAGCGGTATTTGATCAAAGTAGTTGGTAGTTCCTGTATTTAACTACACCTCAAATTGACAAAAAAAGTAATTAACTTCTACAACCACTAAACACATTTGAATGTACTACTAGCAAACTGCTGCAAAATGTAATTAAACATGTAGTTAATCTACTCCCCAACACTGCTATCTGAAATGGATTATGTCACTGCTCCTTGCTCATTCCAGTCATGTTCAACTGTCATGCAATACGTAAGTTCAGAGGCAAATCTTATGAACAGGCCAAACTACCTGGGGCCCTGAGCATTGGGGGGTTTTTAGGAGTTTTGGGGTAACATAATGACAGTGGAAGTCGGTCAGAAGAGCCCCATGGAATTTTCTGGCTGGGCCGCCCCACAGTCTGTAGAATCCTCTCTCTGTGAATTAATGGCATATATGACATTTGCATCATCTAAACACAGTTAAAAGATGAGAAAACTGTTTGCACAGAGCCACAGTGCTTCCAAATCAAGTGGCTGGAGATTTCTGAGATTTTTTTGCGAGAGCAAATCCTGAAGAATTATTTTAAAAACCTGGTTTAAAAAAAAAAAACCTGTGACAATATTTTTGTGCAGACCATATCTAGACTGTACAGTTCTTGTGCAGCCAAAGGCAGGCCGTGCTGATTTATACAGGGATTAAGAAGGAAAAAATTGCTTGAGATTGGAGGCAGTAAGGCTTCCAAACTGAATTATGTAAGGAAGAAACATTAGATAAACCTGAATCAGGAAAAAATACATAAACAAAGCCATGGTCAGCAATGGTGTAAACACGATATCAGAGCAATACATTTTCATCTATTAGACCTGAAAGCTTAATGTGGTCTAAATATTTGTAAAATACAAAAGTGGATATTCCAGGTTACATAAATTTCTTCTGTTTAAATAGGGTAGATAAACAGTTGGCCATATAACTGGATAAACTGCAACCTCTCCCACCCACTATGATTCAAATGACACAATCTGGAAGAATTGGATATTTGTATTCTTCTATAACTTGAGAGTTGTGTTTCCTGAGATAAAGAAATAGAATAGAAAGATAGAATATAATTATATTTGGTGTTCCCCTTATTTCTGGCGCAGTGTGTCCCACTCCATCTGAGAGGGGAAAGAATTCCAGGCACAAATTCAGAGCCAAGTGTCAGTGTGATAGCAGGGTATATATACACTGCTCAAAGAAATTAAGGGAACACTTAATCAACACAGTATAACACCAAGTCAATTAAACTTCTGGGATATCGATCTGTCCAGTTAGGAAGCGTAAACGATTGTGAAACAATTTCACCTGCTTTGGTGCAAATGAAAGTTACAACAGACGGACAGGAGAGGCAACAGCAAGACAACTAAATGGTTTGGTTTGCAGGTGGTGGCCACATACCATTTCTGTTATACTGTGATGATTAAGTGTTCCCTTAATTTTTTTGAGCAGTGTATATACAGAGGCCTCCACTATTATTGGCAATTAAAGGTTGGATTTTTCTCATTTTTTCAGTGTGAGATTAAGCTAATTCACCAAAAAGTTAAATTTTTATAACCCTTTTTACTCATCTTTACCAGTGGTGCCAATAATTGTGGAGGGCACTTGGCACCCTGGTAAAAATGAGTAAAAACGATTATAAAAAATATATAGACAAGTGTAAATATATTAATACACGAAGCTAGTCTGCACAGTGGCATTATCTCCATTCACATGAACAGTAACTCTGCTGCTATGATATACCTAGACCCAAACCACAAATTAAGTACACAGTTCTGGCAAGCTTTTCATATCATGACGAAGTATCACTTTTGAGGGTTGATTGATGTTTGTTAATAGAGAAAAAATAGTACATGTCTCACATATAAAGTAATTCTGAAATGACACTTAAAGAAACATCTAAAGAAAGAAGTAATGAATAAATCACCCTTCCTGTATACACTACAAACCCAATTGTAGAATAACACTAGTCACCATTTATATTAATGTTTAGTCAAATGGCTAAAACAGTAGTTCAATGAACCTTACTACTATGGAAAACAGGAAGAGTGTCTGAATAATTATTCCGACTATTTTAGGAGCTCCACATTATTATCTGTGCGATGCAGCGTTTTTATATTTTTCTAATGTGCTAAATGCAAAAATATTACCATTTGTGTATATGGCTCTTATAAATATTACAAATAAATATGATTTATGAATATATGTGTCCCTGTGTTTAGACAGTGTATGAATTGCAACAGCAAAAATAACATGAAGTACTTCTGAGCCTTCTCTTGAGCAAGACTTTGCACATATAAAAGTAAGGCGAAGCAAGAAAGGGAATGAATGCTACCAAAGAGCACCTCCTCCCGGCCCTGATTCAGAGCACCTCCTCCCAGCCCTGATTCAGAGCACCTCCTCCCAGCCCTGATTCTCACAAGCACAGCAACTTTAATTTATCAAACTGCAGACACAAAACACCATCTAAAATGAACATTCCGGAGATTCCAACCGCGGTTGCACCACTGATGTCGCTACAGCTGCAGAATCCAATAAAATGATTCAGAAATGAGAAATTATACTGATATGTTAAAGGGGGATAAAATATGTTGCTGATGACAGCCCAGTCCTGTCTCCTGGTCCATTTTCTCTGAACATTAATCAGCCATACCTCTGTGTCAAACCCGCTGTAATTATTCCTTCCTCAAGATTACAAAAAAAAGGACCGAGCAATTTCAAAATAAACTAGCGATAGAATGACCTTAAATATATTTTCTCTCCTGTTCCAATAAAACCGCTTCATCTGGCCATTTGATAAAGGGATTATGGCAGTGCATTATGCAGGCACACTCAAATCTGGATGTGGAGGTACCAATTTGATTAAATAATTCTTGTTTCCCTTTTGCAAACCTTGCAGTCTTAGTTGGAAAACTAAAATTCAGCATAATGGCAGATTTATGCAGGTCTAGGGAGAGATGAGGCTCTGCAGGCCTGGGAGAAAAAATGAACCATGGTTCATCACAAAATATGAACCATGCAGCCCAATCCACATATCAGTGCATCTGCTTTTTACATTTAAGGGGACTTCCACTGGATAGGAAAACAGGAACTAAAATAGGAAACAGAATGGGAAATGAAAAATGTATTATTTATTTATTTATTGTAATCTGTGTTTAAAAAAGAGCTAACATGCATGTTTATAATCACAGCAGAGTAATGCACTGTGGGAGTTCTGGCTCCAAAGTTAACCATACTGAAGGGGTGTGTGGTTTTTATCAGTCACTGATTAGATTTGAAACCAAGGCATTCAGTTGAATGCGCATGCAATAATGCAAATCAATGGCCATGAAAGTGGTGAGGTCTTTGTATAAGCCATGTTGTAGTTTCTTTCACCTGCTCATTCTGTGTGTTTGTACTTCAATGCTTTTTGAATGCTCTTTAACCTGTACTTATGTGCAAATAAGCAAACCAAATCAAACTCAAATATGTTTTTGATGAAGGAATGAGCTATAGCCACAGACTGCATTTGTTTCCTTGAGAAAAACATTTTACAGAGGGCTGATGGGTGGCTCATTAGATTAAGGCACCACACTGTGGTTCATGGATGAACGCCACAATCTCGGATTGAATCCAGACCGCGCCACTGCCGACTGTGACCGGTAGCTCGATAGGACAAGGCAAAGTTGGCGATTGTGTTGCCCAGGGTAATTATGAGCAGTATTAGCAGTGTGAGGGTCAGTATTAGCAGTGTGGGAGCAGTATTAGCAGAGCAGGGGGCAGTATTAGCAGTGTGAGGGGCAGTATTAGCAGAGTAGGGGCAGTATTAGCAGAGTGAGGGGCAGCATTAACACTGTGGGGGCAGTATAAGTGATGTGAGGGGCAGTATTAACACTGTGGGGAGCAGTATAAGTGGTGTGTGGGGAAGTTTTAACAGTGTGAGTGGCAGTATTAGCAGTGTGAGGGGCAGTATTAGCAGTGTGGGGGGCAGTATTAGCAGTGTGGAGGGCAGTATTAGCAGTGTGAGGGGCAGTATTAGCAGTGTGAGGGGCAGTATTAGCAGAGTAAGGGCAGTATTAGCAGTGTGAGGGGCAGTATTAGCAGTGTGAGTGGTAATATTAGCAGTGTAAGGGCAGTATTAGCAGTGTGAGGGGCAGTATTAGCAGAGTAAGGGCAGTATTAGCAGTGTGAGGGGCAGTATTAGCAGTGTGAGGAGCAGTATTAGCAGTGTGAGGGGCAGTATTAGCAGAGCAAGGGGCAGTATTAGCAGACTAGGGGACAGTATTAGCAGTGTGAGGGGCAGGATTAGCAGAGTGAGGGGCAGCATTAACACTGTGGGGGCAGTATAAGTGATGTGAGGGGCAGTATTAACACTGTGGGGAGCAGTATAAGTGGTGTGTGGGGAAGTTTTAACAGTGTGAGTGGCAGTATTAGCAGTGTGAGGGTCAGTATTAGCAGTGTGAGTGGTAGTATTAGCAGTGTAAGGGCAGTATTAGCAGTGTGAGGGGCAGTATTAGCAGAGTAAGGGCAGTATTAGCAGTGTGAGGGGCAGTATTAGCAGTGTGAGGAGCAGTATTAGCAGTGTGAGGGGCAGTATTAGCAGAGCAGGGGGCAGTATTAGCAGACTAGGGGACAGTATTAGCAGTGTGAGGGGCAGTATTAGCAGAGTAGGGGCAGTATTAGCAGAGTGAGGGGCAGCATTAACACTGTGGGGGCAGTATAAGTGATGTGAGGGGCAGTATTAACACTGTGGGGAGCAGTATAAGTGGTGTGTGGGGAAGTTTTAACAGTGTGAGTGGCAGTATTAGCAGTGTGAGGGGCAGTATTAGCAGTGTGAGGGGCAGTATTAGCAGTGTGAGGGGCAGTATTAGCAGAGTAAGGGCAGTATTAGCAGTGTGAGGGGCAGCATTAGCAGTGTGAGTGGTAGTATTAGCAGTGTAAGGCCAGTATTAGCAGTGTGAGGGGCAGTATTAGCAGTGTGAGTGGCAGTATTAGCAGTGTAAGGGGCAGTATTAGTAGTGTGAGGGGCAGTATTAGCAGTGTGAGTGGCAGTATTAGCAGTGCGAGGAGCAGTATTAGCAGTGTGGGGGGCAGTATTAGCAGTGTGAGGGGCAGTATTAGTAGTGTGAGGGGCAGTATTAGCAGTGTGAGGGGCAGTATTAGCAGTGCGAGGAGCAGTATTAGCAGTGTGGGGGGCAGTATTAGCAGTGTGAGGGGCAGTATTAGCAGTGTGAGGGGCAGTATTAACAGTGTGAGCGGCAGTATTAGCTGTGGGGGCAGTATTAGCAGTGTGAGGGGCAGTATTAGCAGAGTAAGGGCAGTATTAGCAGTGTGAGGGGCAGTATTAGCAGTGTGAGGGGCTGTATTAGCAGTGTGAGAGCAGTATTAGCTCTGGGGGCGGTATTAGCAGTGTGAGGGTCAGTATTAGCAGAGTAATGGCAGTATTAGCAGTGTGAGCGGCAGTATTAGCAGTGTAAGGGGCAGTATTAGCAGTATGAGGGGCAGTATTAGCAGAGTAAGGGCAGTATTAGCAGTGTGAGGGGCAGTATTAGCAGTGTGAGGGGCAGTATTAGCAGTGTAAGGGGCAGTATAAGCAATGTGAGGGGCAATATTAGCAGTGTGAGGGGCAGTATTAGCAGAGTAAGGGCAGTATTAGCAGTGTGAGGGGCAGTATTAGCAGTGTGAGGGGCAGTATTAGCAATGTGATGGGCAGTATTAGCAGAGTAAGGGCAGTATTAGCAGTGTGAGGGGCAGTATTAGCAGTGCGAGGGGCAGTATTAGCAGTGTGGGGGGCAGTATTAGCAGTGCGAGGGGCAGTATTAGCAGTGCGAGGGGCAGTATTAGCAGTGTGAGGGGCAGTATTAGCAGTGCGAGGGGCAGTATTAGCAGTGTGAGGGGCAGTATTAGCAGTGTGAGGGGCAATATTAGCAGAATAGGGGACAGTATTAGCAGTGTGAGGGGCAGTATTAGCAGTGTGAGGGGCAATATTAGCAGAATAGGGGACAGTATTAGCAGTGTGAGCGGCAGTATTAGCAGTGTGAGGGGCAGTATTAGCAGTGTGAGGGGCAATATTAGCAGAATAGGGGACAGTATTAGCAGTGTGAGGGGCAGTATTAGCAGTGTGAGGGGCAATATTAGCAGAATAGGGGACAGTATTAGCAGTGTGAGGGGCAGTATTATCAGTGTGGGGGGCAGTATTAGCAGAATAGGGGACAGTATTACCAGTGTGAGGGGCAGTATTACCAGTGTGAGGGGCAGTATTAGCAATGTGAGGGGCAGTATTAGCAGAGTAAGGGCAGTATTAGCAGTGTGAGTGGCAGTATTAGCAGTGTAAGGGGCAGTATTAGCAGTGTGAGGGGCAGTATTAGCAGTGTGAGGGGCAGTATTAGCTGTGGGGGCAGTATTAGCAGTGTGAGGGGCAGTATTAGCAGAGTAAGGGCAGTATTAGCAGTGTGAGGGGCTGTATTAGCAGTGTGAGAGCAGTATTAGCAGTGTGAGGGGCAGTATTAGCTCTGGGGGCAGTATTAGCAGTGTGAGGGGCAGTATTAGCAGAGTAAGGGCAGTATTAGCAGTGTGAGGGGCAGTATTAGCAGTGTGAGTGGCAGTATTAGCAGTGTAAGGGGCAGTATTAGCAGTGTGAGGGGCAGTATTAGCAGTGCGAGGGGCAGTATTAGCAGTGTGAGGGGCAGTATTAGCAGTGCGAGGGGCAGTATTAGCAGTGTGGGGGCAGTATTAGCAGTGTAAGGGGCAGTATTATCAGTTTGAGGGGTAGTATTAGCAGTGTGGGGGGCAGTATTTGCAGTGTGAGGGACAGTATTAGCAGTGTGAAAGCAGTATAAGCAGTTTCAGTGGCAGTATTAGCAATGTGGGGGCAGTATTAGCAGTGTGGGGGCAGAATTAATACTGTGGGGGGCAGTATTAGCAGTGTGGGGGGCAGTATTAACACTGTGGGGGGCATTATTAGCAGTGCGAGGAGCAGTATTAGTAGTGCGGGGGGCAGTATTAGCAGTGCGAGGGGCAGTATTAGCAGTGTGGGGGCAGTATTAGCAGTGCGAGGGGCAGTATCAGCAGTGTGGGGGCAGTATTAGCAATGTGAGGGGTAGTATTATCAGTTTGAGGGGTAGTACTAGCAGTGTGGGGGGCAGTATTAACACTGTGGGGGGCAGTATTAGCAGTTTCAGGGGCAGTATTAGCAATGTGGGGGCAATATTAGCTGTTTGGGGGCAGTATCTACACTGTGGGGGCAGTATTAGCAGTGTGGGGGGCAGTATTAGCAAGGTTAGGTGCAGCATTAGCAACGTGGGGGGGGGGCAGTATTAGCAGTGTAAGGGCAGTATTAGCAGTGTAAGGGCAGTATTAGCAATGTGGGGGCAGTATTAGCAGTGTGGGGCAGAATTAATACGTTGGTGGGCAGTATTAGAAGGGTGAGGGGCAGAATTAGCAGTGTGGGGCAGGAATAATACTGAGGGGGGCAGTATTAGCAGTGTGGGGGGCAGTATTAACAGTGTGGGGGGCAGTATTAGCAGTGTAAGGGCAGTATTAGCAGTGTGAAAGCAGTATAAGCAGTTTCAGGGGCAGTATTAGCAATGTGGGGGCAGAATTAGCAGTGTGGGGGCAGTATTAGCAGTGTGGGGGCAGAATTTATACTGTGGGGGCAGTATTATCACTGTGGGGGGCAGTATTAACAGTGTGAGGGGCAGTATTAGCAGTGTGAGGGCAGTATTATCACTGTGGGGGGCAGTATTAACAGTGTGAGGGGCAGTATTAGCAGTGTGAGGGCAGTATTATCACTGTGGGGGGCAGTATTAACAGTGTGAGGGGCAGTATTAGCAGTGTGTCAGCTCACAAATGACTGTTAAAGACAGTTCTCGCGTTGCTATACGTTTGTTTTTTTTTACTTAATTGTGGATCTGCATTGAGCTAATTGAGCAACGGTAACTGGTTGAAACAAACCCGTGCACATGGACTGGCCAATCGGGAATGGAGTTTCCCAGCCCTGCTCTACATACTGAACCACACAGCATTCTCAGTGAAAGTAATCAGTGAGAAAACAGGACAGACTGTTTATTGGGATGGTAGTGTAGTTAAAGGCCCGTGCAATCAAAAATCCTCACTTGGTACTGATGTACATATAGAGCAGAGTAAGGGCAGTATTAGCAGTGTGAGTGGCAGTATTAGCAGTGTAAGGGGCAGTATTAGCAGTGTGAGGGGCAGTATTAGCAGTGTGAGTGGCAGTATTAGCAGTGTGAGGGGCAGTATTAGCAGTGTGAGGGGCAGTATTAACAGTGTGAGGGGCAGTATTAGCTGTGGGGGCAGTATTAGCAGTGTGAGGGGCAGTATTAGCAGAGTAAGGGCAGTATTAGCAGTGTGAGGGGCTGTATTAGCAGTGTGAGAGCAGTATTAGCAGTGTGAGGGGCAGTATTAGCTCTGGGGGCAGTATTAGCAGTGTGAGGGGCAGTATTAGCAGAGTAAGGGCAGTATTAGCAGTGTGAGGGGCAGTATTAGCAGTGTGAGTGGCAGTATTAGCAGTGTAAGGGGCAGTATTAGCAGTGTGAGGGGCAGTATTAGCAGTGCGAGGGGCAGTATTAGCAGTGTGAGGGGCAGTATTAGCAGTGCGAGGGGCAGTATTAGCAGTGTGGGGGCAGTATTAGCAGTGTAAGGGGCAGTATTATCAGTTTGAGGGGTAGTATTAGCAGTGTGGGGGGCAGTATTTGCAGTGTGAGGGACAGTATTAGCAGTGTGAAAGCAGTATAAGCAGTTTCAGTGGCAGTATTAGCAATGTGGGGGCAGTATTAGCAGTGTGGGGGCATAATTAATACTGTGGGGGGCAGTATTAGCAGTGTGGGGGGCAGTATTAACACTGTGGGGGGCAGTATTAGCAGTGTGGGGGGCAGTATTAGCAGTGCGAGGAGCAGTATTAGTAGTGCGGGGGGCAGTATTAGCAGTGCGAGGGGCAGTATTAGCAGTGTGGGGGCAGTATTAGCAGTGCGAGGGGCAGTATCAGCAGTGTGGGGGCAGTATTAGCAATGTGAGGGGTAGTATTATCAGTTTGAGGGGTAGTATTAGCAGTGTGGGGGTTAGTATTTGCAGTGTGAGGGGCAGTAGCTGAAGTGTGGGGGCAGTATTAACACTGTGGGGGGCAGTATTAGCAGTTTCAGGGGCAGTATTAGCAATGTGGGGGGCAATATTAGCTGTGTGGGGGCAGTATTTACACTGTGGGGGCAGTATTAGCAGTGTGGGGGGCAGTATTAGCAGGGTTAGGGGCAGTATTAGCAACGTGGGGGGCAGTATTAGCAGTGTAAGGGCAGTATTAGCAATGTCGGGGCAATATTAGCTGTTTGGGGGCAGTATTTACACTGTGGGGGCAGTATTAGCAGTGTGGGGGGCAGTATTAGCAAGGTTAGGGGCAGCATTAGCAACGTGGGGGGGGGGGGGGGCAGTATTAGCAGTGTAAGGGCAGTATTAGCAGTGTAAGGGCAGTATTAGCAATGTGGGGGCAGTATTAGCAGTGTGGGGCAGAATTAATACTGTGGGGGGCAGTATTAGCAGTGTGAGGGGCAGTATTAGCAGTGTGGGGGCAGGAATAATACTGAGGGGGGCAGTATTAGCAGTGTGGGGGGCAGTATTAACAGTGTGGGGGGCAGTATTAGCAGTGTAAGGGCAGTATTAGCAGTGTGAAAGCAGTATAAGCAGTTTCAGGGGCAGTATTAGCAATGTGGGGGCAGAATTAGCAGTGTGGAGGCAGTATTAGCAGTGTGGGGGCAGAATTTATACTGTGGGGGCAGTATTATCACTGTGGGGGCAGTATTAACAGTGTGAGGGGCAGTATTAGCAGTGTGAGGGCAGTATTATCACTGTGGGGGGCAGTATTAACAGTGTGAGGGGCAGTATTAGCAGTGTGAGGGCAGTATTATCACTGTGGGGGGCAGTATTAACAGTGTGAGGGGCAGTATTAGCAGTGTGTCAGCTCACAAATGACTGTTAAAGACAGTTCTCGCGTTGCTATATTTTTTTTTTTTTTTTACTTTAATTGTGATCTGCATTGAGCTAAACAAACCAAACAAACCCGTGCACATGGACTGGCCAATCGGGAATGGAGTTTCCCAGCCCTGCTCTACATACTGAACCACACAGCATTCTCAGTGAAAGTAATCAGTGAGAAAACAGGACAGACTGTTTATTGGGATGGTAGTGTAGTTAAAGGCCCGTGCAATCAAAAATCCTCACTTGGTACTGATGTACATACAGAACCAAATGAAACAATTACTGTGATATCAAGCATATTTTATTCAGTTGAGATTTTAGTAGATTTTTTTTTTTTTTACTCTGAAAGCTTTACTCTGAAAGTTATTTCACTGCCCACTAAAGGAGACTTTGGTAATGGCCATTTCAACTGCATAACTAACATGGCATTTTACATCAGTGGTGTGATCATTTGTTTATTGGGCTGCCAATCAGAAGTGAGAATGAAGTGACAGAACAAGACCTCCAACTCTCCTGTTTAGAAATTTTATTATTTTTCCTGTTAAAAAAATAGAACAAAAATTAAGTATCCATCTTTTTCTTGTTTGGGTCTGTAAAGTTTAGTTCATTGAATGTCAACAGGTTGAGATGAAAGAGAACCTACTCAGGTAAGACCAAGAGTAACTCCTTACACCTGCCTTCAGGTGAAGCCCTGCTTGTCAAAGTTTACAAAGTCCACAAGCAACAAAGTCACAAAGACCTTAGACAGAGGCGCCCTGGTGTCCCTTTATTCCTCTAAGAAGTAAAAGCATGCAGCTCTCAGGAACCTTGGACTAATTGGGTCAGTATGCTCCCATTTTGTAAGGACACTGTACCAACTACAATTAGTTTTTGCCCGTATAGGGCAATACTCACTGAGGGCATACAACACAAAGATTAAAAAATATCTGTTCTTTGTTATGTTATTTATTAGGCAATATGGAGAGATGATCCTATTTTGTTTGGAAACATTGTCATGAATGTAATGAATATGCAGCAGTAGAATAATTAAAATAATGCAACTCTCACATTTATTATACATTACAAAGCCAAAACTGCCCACTGTCAAAGATATAATTTATACTATAGCAGAAAGGTACCCTATGAAATGTAATTTTAAGTCTTGAGGAGACATTTGATCAGTTTTAAGGTATTGTGAACAAACCCATCAGTCCTTCACACAGTTTATGTTGAATGTTGGCAGATAATACCTGTAAACAGCAATGTTTAATAATTACAAATAGCTGTAATTACAAATATAAATATCTAAAAGTTTCATAAGCAAGTATCAATTATAAGAGTCCTCAAACATACAAAGCATTTAATAGTAATATTGCATTGTATGTGTTAATAATTAAATGCAATATAATATGCAATTTGTCATTTCAAACATGACAAAAGTGAAGCATCAAATGAATGAGATGGTTCAATTGGATGATATTAAACTTCCAGTCATGTGACAATTCAGTCAACTAATGCACAAACTGAACTGTATCCCCTGTCCCAAGACTATAGTGACTGAAGTCTGTCATTGTGGCATAATTCAGAAAAAATTACTACATATCTTGTTGTTGTG